>CM077671.1:344751057-345951057 GCA_039707655.1 Elymus sibiricus
TTCGGCGAAACCAATGTTTTGAAATAAGTGAAATTGAACTTTTGCATGATTGTTGTTGCAATAAGTGAAATAAGTTTCTTTAATTCGGTGAAACCAATGTTTTGAAGTAAGTGAAATTTAATTTTTGCTGACTGAAATATGTTTTCGGAACCGAGTGGTTTTTTTTTTCATACGAGTGAAATATGTTTCTTCAGGTGAGTGAAATTGGTTTTTTGAACGTAAAGAAATGAGTTGAAAATATTTTAAATGGGCCTTATTTCATTTTCACTATCATATTTTACAAAAGACTGAAACTCAGTATTTCAAAAGAGTGAAATCATTCTGCAAATGAGTGAATCTGCATTTTCAAATTAATGAAATAATTTGTTTGGAATAAGTAATCTTTGTTGATTGAGATGAGTGAAATCTTCTTTTTTAAATGAGTAAAATCAGTTTTTTGAAACTGTTTGAAATATATCCAAGATTAGTCTTGTTTTAAAGATCTCATCATCATGAACTCAAATATATAAAAACATTAAATAAAAAAAATTGGTTAAAGGATATCAATGAATTAATATCTCACAAGAAAATAAATGCTAGTTTCTCTATTGGCGAAAAGGACCGTGAATGTGCATGCAGTACTAGATATAAGACTAGTGGGGCTCACGTCAGTATCTGTCAGTAGGTGTCAGCTGTATATGAAAATGTATTGCACAAACGAATCTTTTCAGCTTTATACGCTCAAGGGCTGCACACATCTGAATGCTAGAATCAACGATGGATGCAACGTCGGTAGATACCGGTTTCGGTAGAAAAACTATTTCGCTGGTGTGGTGCTTGTGTGCGTGACTTGCGCTGTGGCTGGGTTGTGCGTGCGTGTGTGGCCCTTGGGGTGTGTGTGCGCACCAGGTATAAAACCCCTCTCCTGTACTGCTTGTGTTGTGGGCATTGTATGTGCTATCAAGTCGGGGTATGTGCCCAGTAAAATGAGGCTGCTCGTGCGGCCGAGGCGCCGTTTGTGTGCTCCTTTTCTTCCACCTTCGTCCGTGCGAGTGAGAAGAGAGAGAGAGAGAGAGAGCTGGTCCGGAGTTTGTCCCAACACTACTGGCAGCGTGCCGATCTCGTGTCAGTCTCGGCGTGGCGGTGCTGACCCCGGCTGCTTCTGCTGCTCTCCCCTCAGCTGCTTCTGCTGCAGCTTCAACGGTGTGCCCAACTTCTGCTCTTCCGGCTGGATCTTCCACCCGTGCTCTATGCGGCGGCTGGATCGGCAGCCTCGCGAGGTTGGTGGGTGGGAGATAGAGAAAGAAGAGAGGTGGTATAGGTGGGTGTATGTCAGGTGGGACATGTAACAGACACAACCGATCGAGGAAGACACAAAAAGAACATCTGGTTTGTGTCAGTTCCAAAAGATGGGTTCAAATGGCTCCCTGTTAATAGCGATCAGTCGTTAGCTAAATTTTTTTGCCAGCCAACTGTCTGCGCTTCCTTCGCCCCCTGTCTCTGTGTCATTCGTGCCTCAAGTTAAACCACGTACGATAGAATTTGCTAGCAGGCCAACATTCGTTTCCTAATTACTACCTCCGTCCTGGTTTATTGGTCCCCATTGTATTTTGTACCAAGTTTTGACCATAGATTCAACTAACAAAATGTTTATGCATGTCATAAAAAATTATATCATTGAAAACTATTTTCAAATACGAATCCAATGATATAATTTTTTTTGACATGCATTGACATTTTATTAGTTAAATCATTGGTCAAAATTTGGCACAAATTACAAAGGGGACCGATAAACTAAAACGGAGGTAGTAGCAGGCTAGCTGCACGCAGCCCATCCCCACCCATAGAGACAGAAGGGGCCAATTAGCACGCTAGCCGCACGCGATGACGCGCCCACACACACACATGTCGTCCTATCGCTTCGTTTCCCAACCGCCTGCTGCGATCGGGCTTGACATCAGCCGCCTGCAGCAGTGCCGCTGCCTGCTATTGGATCTCGCGCGACTCCGTTCCATCGACATCAAGAAAAGCGGAGAAGGGACGACCGCGAGCGAGGGCGATCATCGATCCACGACCACTTTGGCGGTAGCCGCCGTAGGGCAACCACACGGATGGGCAGCAACAAAACGAGGATAAAAGGTATTAGCAATACATTCAAGGCCTGTTTAATTAGCCTGTTATTTTAGAACCCTAGAAGTATCATTGTAGAATCTACAATCATGGAGAAGAGGAACCAACGGCCAAATTTACCTCTGCAAAAATTATTGATATCTTGCTCGCAAAACTGACTTCAAATTAATATATATATGTGTTTTTATTATAATTTTAAATAACACTTTATCCCGATGCTATAGCGACGGAGGCATCGTGATAAACCTATCATGTGTAATTTAGCGTCGTTTTAGCATTCTATGGCTCCATTTAACACGATATAGTGTCAATTTAGCGCCAAATATACAAAGCGATACCCCCCTACTTTAAACTATGATTTTATTATTATTGGAGAACAACATATCATACATACACCTACTATTTGGATCTCATGTTATTTACTATGGTGTGTGCTTATGTACCCTAGGATTTCCATCCTTCCGGTTCTCGCACTACCAGAATCAGGCTCGTTGCCGACGGCCTAAACTATGCCGACGGCCCCCGTAGGCATATATCACCCTATGCCGACCACCTGCGCCCAACCGTCGGCGTACAAAACACCGTCGGCGTAGATCAATCTATGCCGACGGCAACCGTCGGCATATAAAGACCGTAGGCATAGATTGATCTATGCCTACGGTGGCCGTTGGCATAGACGCCCCGTCGGCGTATCTGCGGGCCCGGCCACTCGACGGGTTACGCCCGTTTGACGCCGTCAAAGATATGCCGACGGTCCTGACGGACACCATCGGCATAGCTGCGATGGTCCACGTCATCGATCCGCGGCATATGCCACGTCATCGATCCGAGGGAGCTGCCGATCCGGGGGCATACCTATGCCGACGGTTATGCCGTCGGCATATGCGGCAGGTGCCACGTCATCGATCCGGGGGAGCTGCCGATCCGGGGCCATAGCTATGCCGACGGTTATGCCGTCGGCATACCTATTTTTATTTTTTATTTTGGCTATGCCGATGGTGTAACCGTTGGCATAGGTACATTATTTTTTATTCTGCGTACGCCGACGGTGTAACCGTCGGCATAGGTACGTTTTTTTTTAAATATTTTCCCTATATTAAATTTGATTTACTTAAGAAGTCTAGAACCCATGTCCATGTTATATATAGTCTACACACAATTTTTCCAATGCATCGTCTATTTAGCTGTGTGTATAGGCGCTAAAATCATGTTATATATAGTACTCTACACACAGTCTTCACGGACGCAGCTGCCGCCGGCACCTGCAGGGGGGAAACGGTGTCGTGGGGTCGACACGGAGGGAATCTTGCGATGGGTTGGGCCCGGACCTTGTCCTAATATGTTGCTATGGGATGGCCTATCACACCCAGGTGAAAATGTCCCTCGGTCAAACCCCGTGCGGTGAAAGTCAGAGGGGTAGATCCGTCCGGTCAACAGTGCCAGGGTTAGACGGGACGGGGTACTTGGGGGGGGGGGGGTAGCTATGCCGCCAGGTCTTGCGCTGGGCCCTCTTACGCGTCTGGAAGTGTGGTGGCGGGTGCAAGCACCTGGCACGCGTCTCCGAAGTGTGACCCTCTTCACGGACGCCGCTGCCGCCGACACCTGGAGGGGGGAAACGGTGGCGTCGGGTCGACACGGAGGGAATCTTGCGATGGGTTGGGCCCGGACCTTGTTCTAATATGTTGCTATGGGATGTCCTATCACACCCAGGTGAAAATGTCCCTCGGTCAAACCCCGTGCGGTGAAAGTCAAAGGGGTAGATCCGTCCGGTCAACAGTGCCAGGGTTAGACGGGACGGGGTACTTGGGGGGGGGGTATCTATGCCGCCAGGTCTTGCGCTGGGCCCTCTTACGCGTCTGGAAATGTGGTGGCGGGTGCAAACACCTAGCACGCGTCTCCGAAGTGTGACCCTCTTCACGGAAGCCGCTGCCGCCGGCACCTGGAGGGGGGAAACGGTGGCGTCGGGTCGACTCGAAGGGAATCTTGCGGTGGGTTGGGCCCGGACCTTGTTCTAATATGTTTCTATGGGATGGCCTATCACAGTCAGGTGAAAATGTCCCTCGGTCAAACCCCGTGCGGTGAAAGTCAAAGGGGTAGATCCGTCCGGTCAATAGTGCGAGGGTTAGACGGGACGGGGTACTTGGGGGTTGGCAATGCCACCAGGTCTTGCGCTGGGCCCTCTTATACGTCTGGAAGTGTGGTGGCAGCTGTAAGCACCCGGCACGCGGCTCCGTAGCGTGACCCCCCTCACGGACGTCGTTGCCGCCGTCACACGGAGGGTGGAAACGGCCACGTCGGGGAGACACGGGGGGAATCTTGCGGTGGGTTGGGCCCGGACCTTGATGCGAAGTGTACCTATGAGCTGGTCTATCACAGCGAGGTGGAAATGTCCCTCGGTCAAACCCCGTCCAGTGAAAGTCAAAGGGGTAGATCCGTTCGGTCAACAATGTCACGGTTAGACGGGACGGGGGACCTGGGGGGTGGCAATGCCGCCAGGTCTTGCGCTGGGCCCTCTTATACGTCCGGAAGTGTGGTGGCAGGTGTAAGCACCCGGTACGCGGCTCCGTAGCGTGACCCCCCTCACGGACGTCGTTGCCGCCGTCACACGGAGGGTGGAAACGGCCATGTCGGGGAGACACGGGGGGAATCTTGCGGTGGGTTGGGCCCGGACCTTGATCCGAAGTGTACCTATGAGCTGGCCTATCACAACCAGGTGGAAATGTCCCTCGGTCAAAACCCGTCCGGTGAAAGTCAAAAGGGTAGATTCGTTCGGTCAACAATGTCAGGGTTAGACGGGACGGGGTACTTGGGGGGTAGCGATGCCGCCAGGTCTTGCGCTGGGCCCTCTTACATGTCTGTAAGTGTGGTGGAAGGTGCAAGCACGCGGCACGCGGGTCCGTAGTGTGACCCCCCCTCGCGGACGTCGTCGCTGCCATCACACGGAGGGGGGAAACGATAACGTTGGGGAGACACGAAGGAATGTAGTTTGTTTTTTAACACTCATACACATGTATATCATGTATGTATGTGTAATAAATAAACAAAGTATAATCCTAAAAAAAGTATCTGAAATAACCCTGAACAAAGTATAAAAAAGTAATTAAAATATGAAATATATATGCCGACGGTTAAACCGTCGACGTAGCTCCACCTTAGCCACTAACCTTATCCCCTCCCACGTGCTCTCCACCACTCATCTCTCTCTCCCTCCCAGTGCCCGACCCCCCTCAACCCCCGCGCCGCCGCCGTCGCCCGCCCCCACGCCGGCCAGCCCCGGCTCCGGCTGGCCCCGTCGCCGCTCCTGGCTGGCCCCGTCGCCGCTCCCGGCCCCTCCTCCCGGCCCGTCGCCGCCCCCGGCCCCTCCGCCCGCCCCGCGCGCCATCGCCCCCGACCCCCTCCTCCCGCCCCGCCGTCGCCCCCGACCCCCTCCTCCCGCCCCACTGCCGCCTCCGCCGTCGCCCCCGGCTTCCTCCTCCCGCCCCACCGCCGCCTCCCTTGTCGCCCCCGGCCCCCTCCTCCCGCCACACCGTCGTCGCCCCGACCCCCCCTCCCGCCCCACCGTCGCCCCGGCCCCCTCCTCCCGCCCCACCGCCGCCTCCGCCCCACTGTCGCCCTGTCCGCGCCACCCGCCGGCCTGCTGCCTCCCCTCGGTGAGCTCCCCCACCACCTTGCTCACTTTTTTTTGTTTAGTGCAATTTTAATAGATAGATAGAATTTGTATTGTGTAGATAGATTGATAGATGGATAGATTGATGATGAATGTATTGGTCTACATGATGAATATATATGACATGATGAATATATTGTTAGTGTTGTTAGTTTTTTTGGTCTACATGATGGTGTTGCTACAAAATAATGATGAAACTTTAAATGGATGAATTTATTTTGCATTGCTCATCTAGTAAATAAATCTATGAAGGCATTGGTCCGTGATCTAAGTTTTTGACAGTTGATGATCTAAGTTTATTTGTCGGTAAAATTTACATGCTTAGTGGTGTTGCATATCTTTTTAGTCATCGTCGTCAAAGGCATTGGTCCGTGATCTCGTCGCTGTTTGACTACTTCCTCTACAGCCGAGAGTGAGCTAAGAATCCATCTTAATAATCATGTCACTAGATTTTCTTTTCACGTCAAGTTGCATAACCTAGGCGTCTCCCGTCCGAAATGGTTGCATGGATAAATATGCATTCAATTGCATATTTATCACCGCAACTGTTTCGGATTGTCCAGCGTTTTCCACGGACTGCCCAACTGTTTCGAGTTCTTGAGGAGAACAAGCCCATTGCCGACAAGTTGTTTCAGAGCGCTGCGAGGAAGCAGGCCCGTCAGATGCAGTACGAGGTGCGCTGGGTGGCCATCTTGCAATATTATTACAACTATCGTAACATGAAGATGCCCAAGGAATTCGCGCGGGAGGAGCAGCTTACCTTGACTAGGGAGCAATACCTGTTGGTAAGTATTACAGACTTTTCATTCCGATGTTTGTGGTAAATTTCATTGTTTCGTGTCGACATGCCATTATGCTTTCATTATGTAGGCGTGTCCTGGTTGGTGTTATGGAAAAAGGGAATCATGGGCGGCATTGGTTGATAAGTGGCTCGGTGATGATGAAAAGTGGGCTGCTAAAAGCATCCAAAACCGGGCTAATCGAGGGACTGACGGAACACATTGTCAGGGAAACCGGAACCACTGGAGCCACAAGAAAGTTCAGGTATATCTATGTACATGAAACATTCTTCTTCTTCTATGTATGACTAACCTCTGTTTGGTGGTGTTTGGTGGTGCAGGAGGAGAAATTGAAGCGGCCGCTCTCAGTCATGGAGGCGTGGGACATAGCCCATATGCGGACTAAGCCCAAGGATGGCAAGGGCAAGTACTACGGCGAGTCCGCCAAGCATCTTGAGACCTACAAGGAGTTGTATCTGGGGTACAATCCTGACACACCTGACCCCATAAAAGAGGCTACGGACGACAGGGCGGTGGTCGGCATAGGGCCGAAGAGTCATGGTCGGCAGGCAGTTCTGGATGCTGTGGTCACTCCTTCTATCTCCTACACACAACTTCGAGTTACCAACCCGAGCCTGAGCTCGCACACGAGCACGACCCGTGCTCACTCAGAGTCCCTCCTAGCCCAGCAACACTCTGTAAGGATTTTCCCTCTTATCTTTCTTTTTTCTCACTTTATTTTCCACATCGAGATGTTTTTATGAGTTTCATCATGTCATATTGTAGGCCTTCATGGAGTACGCACGTCAGGAGACCATGGCGTGGAACGCGAGAGCTGCAGCAGTCGCGGACCACAGCAGTCGCATGATGAAGGTTAGTTTAGCCCCTTTCATTTGACTTTCACATTTGCACTTTCATTTCTTCTGACCTTCGTGTTTGCTTGCTCAACTAACATGCAGCTCGTTTTTGACTCCTTGGCCGCCGGCACGGTTCCTGTAATGGAACCACCACCACCACCTGCTGGACCACAACCAGTGTTGCCTACGTTTGAAGAATTTCTGGCACAGCGTTGTCCGACTCCGGTTTGTACATCCCCAAACTATTCAACCATTACTTATCGTTTATTCAACACAATCATATATCTCTTTAACATCTCTTTTCAAACATGCAGGGAACCGGTGGATCATCCGTTGCTGGTGGTGCCAATCATGCCATCACTCCCGAGTCACGGAGCCCGATCACTCCGATCCACCGAGGTGGCGGCGGTGGCGGTCTTGACGGTAGCGGCGCCGGTAGCAGTGATGACCTTGGCTTTGGCGGTCTTGGCGGTGACGAACTTGGTGGTGCATGTCCTGGCGCTTAAACCTCTGGGTGGTGGTGGTAGTGACTTGTATCTTTCATGCATCTATATTATGGACTTATGTCGTGTTGTTTGTGACACCCTGGGCTTATGCTACAGTGATCATTGTAATTAAGCTACAGTAATGATCATGAACAGTGCCTAGTTGTTTTGCTAAGTGAAGTTTGGGCAAGTTGGATTCAAATTCCAATTCAAAATTGCATTGCAAATGCCCTAGGAATTGTGGTGATAATTTAAATCCTCAAACAAATAAAATAAAATGTTCCAAAATTGTGGAATATTCCAAAACAAATTATGTTAAGGAAAACAACATCACAAAACTACTGGTGTGGACCCCACAAAATAAAACAGGAGCTGAAAGTATTTTTGAATGCATTTAAATTCAAATTTAAACTACAAACAGTTACTAAAAATCCTCAAAACTACTGTGGATCCTTGAAATATTGTAACTAAGTATTTGGGCTATGTCTCACATTTTTGTGTGATGAGGAAATGCCAAAAGAAAATAAAAACAGAAACTAAAATGAAAAAAAACAGAAAAGAGAAAAGAAAAGAAAAAGGGGGGGAAAGGCCCTGGCCACTGGTACAGTGCCGGCCCAGCCGGCCCAACCAGCCCATGACTGTCGTCCCCTACCTGCTCCCGCGCCCGTGTCGACGTCGTGGCCGCCCCGATCGCCGGTGACGCACGCGTCGCCCATCCGCCGTCGATTCGAGGGGATAAGGCCACCCCGGGTGGCTCTCCTCTCCCCCGCAAACCCTAGCCCCCCCTCAGATCTCGCTCTCTCCCTCTCCCTCGCCCACTCGCATCTCACCGAGCGCAGCCATGGCGCGGCCGCCGTAGAGCCGCGGCCACCGTCGACCTCGAGCCCAACCAAGCCAACCACGGGCTCCGCCGCACCCTCCTCGACCTCCTCGACTGCGACCCTGAGATCCTGGAGCTCCCACACCGTCGCCCCCTTCCATCTTCTTCCTCGGGGCAGAGAAGCCGCCGCCATCGATTCGCCCTCCCTGTGAACTCCGGCTTCCCCGGGCCTTCTCTGCAACGCAGGTGAGCTCCCCCTGCGTGCTTCCCCCTCCCCCTTTGCTCCTGCGGTCGGCCGTAGCTAGCCGCCGCCGTGGCCGAGATTCCGCCTCCGCCATGGATGACCTGGAGCTCGCTCCAGGGCCGCTCGAGCTGTGCCATGAGCAACCGCGAGCTCGTGCTGCTCCGCTGCGTCGATCCCGCGCAAAACCCCTCTCGCTAGCCCTCTGTTTAGCTCGTCGCCGTTGCCTCCCGTGAGCTCGCCCGCCGCCGTCGACCCTGCGCTCGCTACCGGCCGCCTCCGCTCGTGTTAGGGCTAGAAATGGATGCGGCGCTCACCGGCCGTTCGAACGCGACCGGCCGCAGCCCCGGAGGTGCCCTGTGGGCGAAACCCGAGCTCGCCGGAGCTTTCGGGCGCGTCGGGCGCTCGCCGGCGCGTCTCCGGCGCCCACCGCCGACGTGGCCGACTGGGGCCCAGCCCCAGGGTCACTGCCAGTGGGTCCCCTGGCCCCGTTGACTGGGTTGACCAGTCAACGTGCTGGCTGGGCTGACCCAGCCCACTGACAGTGGGGCCCTCAGCCCCCTGGTCCCACCTGTCATACACTGTGGCTAGCTGCTGCTGTGTATAAAAAGAAATTGCCACTGTTTTGGATAATGTTCTGGATAATGTTGAATTAAATAATTAAAATAATTCCAGAAAATTAATAAAACTTTAGAAAATCATTGAAAATAATCTGTAAGTCAGATGAAAATAAATTATATATGAAACTTGATCAGAAAAATCCAAAGAATGCAATGGTGCCATCCATTCATCTGTCACATGCCCCTGACTATCTGAACATGCAACTTTTTGCCTGTTTCGGATAGATGAATAGTGCATGTCTACCGAGTAATAAATCCAAATTAAATTCTAAAAATGACTACTATGACTTAGACATGATTTTAGGCAACCCTGCACTGCATCCTAGCTGGCACTTGCCTCTAGCATCGCAAGCATGGAACTTTCCCCCTCCGATTCGTCTGTCCGATAAATCAACATACCCAGGAAATATCGTCAGATATTCTCCCGCTTCGTCTGAGACGTGTATTACTGCGTTAGATCACCCCTAGCACTGCGAATTGCCATGTCATGCATCATGTTGCATCTGTGTGCTTTGTATTTATTGTTTCTTCCCCCTCTTCTCTCCGGTAGAGCCCGAGACTGACGGTGCTGCCGGATACGACTACACCGTCGACGACCAGCCTTTTGCAGCAGAGCAACAAGGCAAGCAAAACCCCCTTGAGCATTCCGATATCACCTATTCTTTCTCTCTCATGCTTGCATTAGAATTTTGCTACTGTAGTAGCATAGCTCCTATTCTGATGCATAGCCTGTTTTTGATGAACTGTTACTTTATCTGCAACGATATCAACTGATTAGTATAGGTGGATCAGTGAACCCCTGTGACCCCTTAGTCCCAGTTGCCCCTGCTTGATTCATCGACGACTCGACGACGCGACGACTCGAAGACCCGAAGACTCGGTCAACTGACCGACGAGCCAGACCCCCCTCACATCACCGCACACCCCTTTAGTATGGCCCTGCAGAGCTACCATCGAGTGTCGAGGGTGATACCTCACTTAGCACTCCCGATGTTAATTCTGTAGCGTAGCTAATCGATCGTGGGTATCGAGGGTGATTCCTCTTTCCCATTTATCGATAGCGACTCTTGTCATACACATACCTCGAGTGGATTCCATCGAGGGTGATTCCTCGGATCTCCACTTGGGGTATAGACACACAGTTACTAAGACCGGGTTACAGATACTTGTTTAAAGACGGGTCGGCCCCAAGGGTACCCGCGAGAGATATTTGGTGGGATGCGCCGCAAGGCATCCGGAGACTTGGTGGGGTGCGCCGGAAGGCACTCGAGTGTTATTGGCGAGGCGACGAACTGCACTTATGGTTCGAGCTTGCCCCGCACAAATAAATTGCTAATGGGTTGAGTATTTAATCTGAGTTAGGTCGTTGGCCTAATACGCACTAACCACCACGCGGGGTAATCAGTATGGGCTGCTCGGCGGCGTACATTCTCCCGAAAGCTCTTCAGATGCCACATTTTTCGACTCGCGCCCGGGTGGTCTGGAACGCATGGCGCTTGTTACTAAGGCATGCTAGGACTGGTCCCGACCGAGGGTGTAACGTGCAGGATGGCGAGGGCGATGGCCCAAGACCCCGAGCCATTAGGATGTAGACCGGCGTGCTGGCCTCTCTGTTGAGCCTAGGTAGGACTACGTCGTGTCGATATGTCGAGGCTGGGTATGACCAGAAAATCGTATCCGGCCGTAGCTTATCGAGCGTGTTGGGGAATGTGGTGCACCCCTGTAGGGAAGTAAACTATTCGAATAGCCGTGTCCACGGTAACAGGACGACTTGGGGTTGTGCTCTGACCTACTACAACTATAACCATAAATTAAATTAAATGAATTGTGGCTCCGGGATTGCTTCCTCGCAGGGAGTCGAGGAAGGATCTCTGGGCGTGTTACTTAATAAAATTTGCTACAACAATATGACTATATATGAGCTGCAGGTCTACTCTCTTCTTATGCTGCAAGATGCTGAAGATGCTAGTCTTCGATAGGATTAGGCCTTCTTCTCTCTTCTGGCATTTCTGCAGTCTAGTCCAAAGATATAGCCGCATTCCTTTGATAATGGTGCATATCTAGCATAGATCTGATGTAAGTCTTGCGAGTACTTTGGATGAGTACTCACCGTTGCTTTGCTCCCCTTTTCCCCTTGATACGATGCCGCGTCCAGACGATGGTGCCCAGGAGCCTCAGGATCCAGCTTACCCGGAGGACGACTACAGTTACCCCGATGGAGGCCACTACTACCAGGATGGAGCCTACTACGACGTGGACTTCTCAGACGTTCAGGAGTAGTTAGGAGGTTCCCAGGCAGGAGGCCTCGCCTCTTTCGATCCGTTTGCTTATGTTTGTGCTAGCCTTCTTAAGGCATAACTTGTCTAACTTATGTCTGTACTCAGATATGTTTGTTTTCGCTGACTCGTGTTTATGTCGAGCTTTGTATTCGAGCCCTCGAGGCCCCTGGCTTGTAATATAAAGCTGTATGACCTTTTATTTGTGTCTTTTGTCGTGTTGTGGTACTAATCAGTGAGTCCCTAATCTTGGCCGTACGTCTTGCGTGATTGATTAGCGTACGGACGAGAATGGGGGCGTCACATTGTTCGACTTATATTGTGTTGTTTCGACGTATGTTTTGTTGATTCCACTTATGTTGTGATGATAATACTTATGTTGTGGTGATAATGATGTGGATCTGTGTTATATATATGCTGTTTATTATCTGTGATATATTTGTGCTGTATATTATCTGCAAATAAACAAAATAAAAATAAACAGTAGATATGCCGACGGTATAACCGTCGGCGTAGCCTTGCCCCAGGGAGAGCCAGGAGTTGACACGTGGCAGCGCTATGCCGACGGCTGCACCGTCGGCGTAGTCCCTGATGTAAGCCGACGGTATAACCGTCGGCGTAGCCTTGCCCCAGGGAGAGCCAGGAGTTGACACGTGGCAGCGCTATGCCGACGGCTACACCGTCGGCGTAGCCTTGCCCCAGGGGGCGCCAGGAGTTGACACGTGGCAGCGCTATGCCGACGGCTACACCGTCGGCGTAGTTCCAGATGTATGCCGACGGTATAACCGTCGGCGTAGCACTCCCCCAGGGAGCGCCACGAGCCGACACGTGGGTGCGTCTGGTTGGTTGACGTCCTCCGACGGCGCCGTCAGCCGCCGTCATGTGAAAAGGGTGCCGACGGTATCTACGCCGACAGACGGCCGTTGGCATAGGATGATATGCCGACGGTTTCCCTATGCCGACGAAACTGACCGGATACACCGACGCTCGCGATCCCGACGGCCCTACGCCGACGGTAGCCGTCGGCATAGCCCTACGCCGACGGTGTTCGGGCCTACGCCGACGGATTCCGGCCGTCGGCATATGAGGCGATTCTGGTAGTGTCGTCCCCCTATCTATTTTCTGGCTCCGTCCGGCGTTTGTCCCAACACTACTGGCAGCGTGCCGATCTCGTGTCAGTCTCGGCGTGGCGGTGCTGACCCCGGCAGCTTCTGCTGCTCTCCACCCCAGCTGCTTCTGCTGCAGCTTCAACGGTGTGCCCAACTGCCGCTCTTCCGGCTGGATCTTCCACCCGTGCTCTATGCGGCGGCTGGATCGGCAGGCTCGCCAGGTTGGTCGGTGGGAGATAGAGAAAAAAGAGAGGTGGTATAGCTGGGTGTATGTCAGGTGGGACATGTAACAGACACAACCGGACGAGGAAGACACAAAAAGAACATCTGGTTTGTGTAAGTTCCAAAAGATGGGTTCAAATGGACTTAAAACGAACGTACATACGAAATGAGTCATTGTGTTGGACCATAGTTTTTTTATGCGTGGATCCAAACGAATACATCGAACGAAATGAGGTGGCGCATTGAAGTTGGCCTGAAGGAGTCCCTGTTGCAGCAGGATGGTTTCCGCAAACTGGCGGAGAGCTTCGGCGGCATGGAGGAGCTCCTCGACCTGTGCACAATTAACACATAAGTTACAACTTTTTATAATATTCACAAAACTTGCACACAATTAATACATAAGTTATTTATTATAATACTTAAGAATAAGCATATAATAGTACAATTTTCTAAAAAGAGGTGTCCTAAATACTCCCTTCGTTCCATAATATAAGAGCATTTTCGATACTACACTAGTATAAAAAATGCTCTTATATTATGGGACGGAGGGAGTAGTTAAGAACTAATGGCACTCTTAACTAAGGAAGATAATGAAATGAAAATTTAAATTAAATCAAAATAATCAAGTTTACTACGAAAGCATGAATTAGTCGCATTGATATTAACCTTTAAGAAGAAAGAAAATGAAAATACTAAAGCAACCAAAATCAAAATTTTCACGCAATTTACATATAAATTTGCACCTCAAAGAGGAAAGAAAATTAAATAAAAACTAAAACATAATTAAAATTTAAAGGTTTCTAAGGATGAATGAATTAGTGGCATTGGTATTGCCATTTAGGAAAAACTAAATATAAGAAAGGCTAAAACGAGCAATAAAAAATTGCGCTTTTTCATAATTTAAAAGAATAAGCATATATTAGAAGAATTTTCGCACATGTTTTTTAGAAGGAATGAATTAGTGGCATTGTTATTACCCTTCAATTAGAAAGAAACCAAAATAAAAAATAAAACACAATCTAAAAAATAAACTTTTCTAGGAAAAATAAATTAGTGGCATTGGCATTCCCCTTAAAGAAGAAAGATAATGAAAAATAAATAAATAAAACTTGCATAAAACTTTACTTTAAATTTACACTTTTGTTATACAACAGTGCAATTTTTACACTCTAGTATAATGTACACACATATTGGTAATACTCACGTGCATACTTACATAAAAAAACAAAAATAATGCTTTTAATAATGAATTAGCTTGTGGTATTGATATTATCTTTAAAGATGAAAGAAAAATAAAAAC
Organism: Elymus sibiricus; assembly: GCA_039707655.1. Lineage (NCBI taxonomy): Eukaryota > Viridiplantae > Streptophyta > Magnoliopsida > Poales > Poaceae > Elymus > Elymus sibiricus. The sequence continues at coordinate 344,765,543 of CM077671.1, forward strand.
TTACAGACAATTTTCACAAAATATACACTTTTTATAATATGCAAGAATGAACATAATATAAGGAAATTTATGCACTCTAGTATAATTTACACACTAGTACTTACATTTATACATTTACTCACACCCATCATTTAAAAATACACATAAACTAAGAAGATTATCTGACCAAAAACCAAACAAAAAAAAACAAACACAAGAGAAAACAACTTGCCCACACAGAAGGGGGAGAAAACGCGCGCTCCCGCACACACACACACCGAAATATGCATGCAAGACCACTCAAAAAAAGAAAGAAATATGCAGAGAAAATATCCAGTGCCTACACACAAAGCAATGACATGAGACAAAAACGATTAGAGCACCCCTAGCAGACCCCTTAAACCGCGGAACTGAAAGCGCGGGTTTCAGTTCACGGAAAACGCGTTTGAGCTGCGGCCGAACAGACCCCTCGAATTTAAACTGTAAAACAGAATATTCGCTTATATCCCCCCACCCACGTCCTCTTCTTCCTCTTGGCCGTGTCCATGGTCAGCTAGCTCGCTCTTACGAAGCTGGCGGACAACGCACAAAGCGGCCAAATATGGAGCCGCCGGCGTCGAGGACGGCTCGCACGAAGCGCCCCCAGTGTCCAGGACGGAAGCACGGGCAGGACGGAGTAGCGGGTGGCTCGCGACGGCGGGGCTGGTGAGCACGCAGCGGCAAGGATAGGGAGCGCACAGCGGAATTCCCTCGTCGTGTAGCGTTAACTGGTTTTCAGGGCATCCTCAGTTTTGCCTCTAGATATGTAAATAAAGGGGTCGTGGTGGTAGATTCCCATGGGCCTGAAAAATCTTTACGGGTTTGATCACTTTTACGGGCTCTATTCGGGGTGTTTTTTGACAACAAAAACTGAAAATGTCAGATTTTCCGGGTTTGACCACTTTTAAGGGTCTGCTAGAGATGCTCTTAATGCAGGAGCATCCCCTCATCTAATGTCTGCAACCCCCCCCCCCCATGAAAAGTGAGATATTATAGCATCTATAGCCAGACTTAGCAAATATGACCCCCTAAACGCCCGCGGACACACCCGGTTACTAACCGGACGTGTCCACTATTTCTCCGTCCGTGCAGCCACACTTCTCATTTTCTTCCTCATATGTCCGGTCACTTGCACATGATTGATGGAGAGGAAGAGAGAGAGAGAAAGAAAAGAATGAATAAAGAAAAAGAAAAGATGGTCCGGGGTGGGGTCGCGTCCTACGTGACGGACTGACCGGGCGCGCCCGGGCGCGTCCACGAGCCCTCATATCCTCCCTATATTTAAGATGGATATGAGGGTTCGCGGACAGTCCGGGCGTATAGGGATGATATGAGAGGTCCGGTTGGATCACTTTTTTTCTTCTCTCGCCTGTCCGGTCACGGACTGAGAGCGTCCGCAGGCCTATGAGAGGTCGTTTGAGGCGTCCGATTGTAGATACTCTTACGAAGGGACGTCCTGGTTCATGACATATCTACATCAACACTCCTATCTTCATTTATGTTCTCATTCCAAGTCCTTCCCCATTGTAGTTTGTTCTTCTACCAGACTGCTCTCCTCTAGAAATGACAATTGACAAAGACGATGAAGAGCGACCAATCAAGTACAGCGTGCAAAAGCACAAGTACAGTTTGAATTATCTACTTTCGTTTGGGGTCAAAGTTGGTGTTTTTCCTCCTCCGGTTGCTCAATCGTGTTCCTCAACGTTCATGTTGCTCGAATCAAGACCAACATACAACAATGATTTTCTGATCCACATCTCTTGTAGCTGCTTCACTTGATGCGCTGACAGACCTCGGGCACTCGCGCATGCATTGTGACATTGATGCTGCAGTGGGCAGTGTAGGGCCAATAGGAATTTGCAAAACAAATCATCTTCTATTTTCGTCTTCTTTCCCTCAATATTTGTGTGTCATTAGTAATTCGTCCCATGGATCTATAGTAAGCAAAATGTATCATGGAACATGATAAATTTGTAAAGAGAAGCATGTTTTAGGGGCTTTATACAAAAGGGCACCGCGCATTGCATCATTGCATCATTACTCAGTAGCCTGGTAGCACAAGAAGGCCGGTAGCACCTGACAAGCTCTCGAAATATACATGCAATTCATCCATGCATGTGCATGCAAGAGTAAAAAAAGCTCACAACATTAGACACACCATGCGAATGGCTTCGAGAGCTTTTGATGAATTTGCCAGTAGTTTATAAGCCCGTCCCGGCTATTCTGATGAACCGTGACAATCAGACAGTGATTGCCAAGGTAAAGAGTTCAAAGGATAACATGCAATCCTCAAAGCATATAAGAAAAAGATTGAAATCTCTCAGGCATTCAAGAAACTTCGAGGTAATAGCGTTGGATTATGTCCAGACGGCTAAGAATCTGGTTGATCCCTTTACGAAAGTGCTATCACGGATTGGGATAGAAAATGCATCGAGGGAGATGAGCATGAGACCCACATAAGTTGTCATGGGGGTAACCCAACCTATGTGATCGAAGATCCAAAGAATTAGGACCTATGAAAACAATCCATCGGTCAACTGAGGAGAGTATCCTTACTAACCCAGTCCGTGGGAGATGCAATACTCTCATAATCTGTAAGGCAGGCTGACTTTTGTCTTCATGTGTTCCAAAGCTTGTATAACCAAGATGCTATCTTACAGAGCATTCTTTGGAGGAACACACCTATGTGAACTCGACTACTGGTCATAGTCTATGAGATTGGGTAATCTCTAGGAAGCTCATGAGAAGGTAAGGAGTATGACTAATAAGCTCCACCCGTGGGATTTAGCCTTCCGCAGCCACATATCAGCTGACAATAGGCGAAACTTCTGCACGCTAAATCGACAATTCAAGGCATAGTCCATTGTTGACTTGTGAGGAAGTCTAATGCTGTTGCTCTAGGTGGAGATTCAACTTAACAGCCTCCACTAAAAATTCTAGTATATCAAACATTGTTTGGAACAGTTGACAAACTTATGTGCCTCGAGATCTGGTGGGGGGTTGTTGGATTATAGATGGGCTTAGGCCCATATAAGAACCTGGTTAATCTCTATGGCCCATGTGAGTGTACGGCAAGTGGTGGGAAAGTTTAGTATCATAGTGCTATAGTAGCAAGAGGAGCCCCTTTATAAAGGGCTGCTCTACCACATGCCATTGGGAGCTTGAGAATAGGAGCTGTACACGCGCGCTCCTCCTCCTTCGCTGCCCGCCTCGCCTCGCCACACCTTGCCTTGTCACGAAGCGCGCGCGCCGCGGGTTGCGGAATGAGCCAAGCCGAGCCTTATTTTTGACTGTCAAGAATGGTTAATTAATTGTGGATTAATTAACGAGTCGCTAACGGAAGTGCCACTGACCGAGACGTTGGACCGTGGGTTGTTCGCGGACTCTGTCGTGGGCCTGGCCCAGGCCCATCTACCCGACGGCCTATGTAAGGAGGCGTTGACCTTTGGAGTAAAACCTAATCAATCACTCACTCCATCCTGGTCAACCCTAGCCGTCATCTACTGTTCCTCTGTGTGTGCTGCTTCCGGTGATCCCATCCCGACGACCGCTTGCACGGTTAGTAGGGAGAGCAGGTGCCTCTGGAACCCCGTCGTTCGAGATCCTGCCCGGGAGAACGGCAATAAGGTTTTTTGGGAGCGTCTCGGCGTGACTGCTCCCGATCCATCCCCGTCTTCGTCCTCCTTTGTGTCCACTACTTCCCCTGCATCGACACCATGGTCGATGATGCCGGCGCCAAGAAGAAGGCCACGGACAACACCGAGGCTTCTGTTGTCACCGCCGCATTGGCCTGGCCAACCGGAGGGTATGATATATTCATCCCTCGTTTACTCGTCCGTTTAAACCCTAATATGCTTAGGTATCGGTACATGCTGTGTTCATAGATGTTTCATTTCTATGTATTGTATGTGCTAATACGCTTAGGTATCAGTATGAGTTGCATACTATGATTGCCATGCTTATTATTTACTTGTGGATTAGTCTAATCGAAAAGGTCCTGATATTTTCAACAATCCAAAAACCTTATTTTAGGCACTTTTTGATTCATAGCTTCGCCGTTACGCTTAAACCGGAAATTTTTACTAGAACACATTGTAAGTGTTGGCTGACGAGGACCACCTTGTGGCTCACGGCTATGAACGTGTTCTGGGTCGGTGCTGTGGATCACGCAAGAACGATTCGTCCTGAACAGGAGAAGGCGTTCAGGGATGGCACCACTATCTTTGTGGGAGCCGTTCTTACTGTGATCGAAGACAAGTTGGTTGACACATATCTCCATATGCGCGCTGGCAAAAACTTGTGGGATCCGCTCAAAGCTAAGTTCGAGGCAACCGATGCTGGAAGCGAACCGTATGCTATGGAGAAGTTCCCTGATTATAGGATGGTTGATAACCGTCCTGTTTTGTACCAGGCTCATGAGATACAGTGCATCGCTGTGGCACCCCGGCTCAGCGAACCGGATTACCAGTGTTTCCAACCCAGAGATCATGTCTTCTGGAAACACACAACAACTTGGAACAGAACAGAACTGAACTTTATTGATAAACTTCGGGTACAAGCTCATATTTTACATCGATAGCGAGGCCAAAGGCACACCTGGTGCTATGACAATATCTACATTATTTATGAAACATAGCGGGCCTCGAAACTACTAGGGAAACTCTATGGCGTAGCGGAACATAGCGGAAACTCCATCCACAGGGACACTGCTGGGACACAGCCTAGTTAGCGTAGCACGAACCATCGGGACCTCCGTCCTCGGCTTCTCCTGCATCTGGCATGATACGCCAGGTGAGTACTTTGAATGTACTCGCAAGCTCACGACAACCAAGTAATGCAGCAAACAATAGCATGGCAGTCAACATGTTGAATTCTTAAGTGATTCACTTACTGTCATCAGTTATCAACTTACTCTCTTTCGGGTTGTCCCACAACCCTCGGAATACTCATAAGCCATTGAGTATTTCTGAACACAAGACGAGTTCTTCCATCATTATTATCACTGTTACGGTTGACCACCTAGTGAGGCCTGGACGGACTGTCCAATACTGTGGACGCGGCTATTCGAATAGATTTTTCACTCTGCAGAGGTTGCGCTCTTTACCCACATCATGAAGCACCTGGCCTCGTGATCCCATTCGGGTGGACCAGCGTTACTCCAACGAAACCCCCCTGACCCGTGACTCTCCCATCGTACCACCGGCATTCATCCTCCCCCGGAGTCCTGCCTTGGGTGGCCCCTGTGTCACCAAGTGGCACCTGCCACCGTCGTGGCCAAACTAACTGTCCCAAACGGGGACGCCGGCACAATACTCAACTGGGCTCACAGGGTTACCGCCGTCTACCTGATCAGGGCAGCACGCACGCATAACCCATCCCTGTCTGGAGGTACCGGTGAAAGAGCACGGAGCCAGACCGAGTCAAGGCCGTCCCATACCAGCAAATGTGGTTCCACGGATAAGCCCGGACAGGTGACTCCGGATCAACCGACTAAGTTTCATTAAGCAAGCATGTGGTTTATCACAATAACTTAAAATGGCAGCAACTAAGCATTTAAATTAAATTTCTATGAATTATTATATAGCAAATAAATGAAAATAATGCATTGAAATATGCAATGCTATTGAAATGCTTCAAAAGATGGATGTCCTGGCTTGCCTTGCTCTGTTGGGTTGCCCAAGAACTCCTGGTCTTCAAAGTTACCAAAGTTTCCCTCTGAAAATATTTTTAAACAACAATTTAAAATATCACATAACACTGTTTTAATCACCAGAAATTCTGTGAGTGAGAGAAAAATACCAAATTTTACCAGAAATTAGAGGACATCAATACCAACCAACTGCAAAAAGAATCAGTCGATTTGGACTTGTGGTTAAAGAGATATTGCTGGTCAAAGGTACTGGTCAAAACTAAGATTTAAATTAAAAACAGAAAACCTAACAGGGGCCACGTCGAAAGCGTAAAGTGGAGAGGCGTCTCCACTTACCGCTTCGCGCACGCGCGGCTGAGCCGCTGACGAGCGGGCCCCGCGGTTGGATTTAAACAGAAGGAAGAGAGGGAACAGAGAGAGGCGAAGCTCCGGCGATCGTCGCCGGCATTATAGGAGGCGGCGAGGTCGGGAGAGAGTGGGGACGGGACGAGCTCACCGTGGCGAACCCGTACGTACCTGCAGTTCAGCAAGAGGTGGCCGGACGGCGGCTTTCGGGTGTCGACGGAGACGGCGATTCTGGCGATGATTCGGTCGGGTAGGCGGTCGGGCGTCATCAGGGGAATGAGCTGGGCTCGAGGGTGGCGTCAGTGGAGGCCGGGGAGGTGTGGAACGGCGAGGCGACTGGGCTCTGGTGGCGGCGGATCTCCGGCGAGGTTCGAGGCCAGAGGGCCTCTCGGCCGTGGCTCGCTGCTCGGGGAGGCGATTGGGAGGTGGTGAGGAGTGGTGATGAGCTCTGGACGGCCGAGCATGGCCTTTTATAGGCCGGAGGCGAGCGCGGGCGAGCTCTCTAGAAGCGGCGAGGTGCGGGACACGTCGCCGGCGCCAGGACGCCGCGCTGGCTGGCCGCTTGTGGGGCGACGAGACGGGAGAGGGCAGGGAGGAGTAATGGCGCGGTGGAGGCTAGTGGAGGAAGAAGACGAGCGCCAGAGCCACTGTGGCCGCACGGGCGCCACAGTGCCCGAGTGCGTGGCGGCCACCGGGGAGGTTTCCGGCGAGGAGATGGATCCAGAACGGCCGGGTGGGAGGAGGGGAAGACGTCGGCGCGCGAGGACAATGCTAGGCCACGCGGGGCAGCAGAGACGCATCACTTCAGACGCGGGCGCGGTGCAGAGCGTGTGCATTGCATGCCAATGTCGTGCTCACCACGGCCAGTGGTGTCTGGAGGCCTCCCCTGTCCAGCGCACCATGTCTATGTAGGAGATATGCCCTAGAGGCAGTAATATCAGTTACTTTTGTATCTCAGAGTTTGTAATGAATGTTTATGATCCATGCTATAACTGCAATGATTCTCGAGTCTGCAATAACCACGAGGCTTGGAGGGAAACTCATGTGCACATGTGGTATAATAAACGGTAAATTGTATTCCTAGTATTGCCTCTAAGACTGGCTCAAGTATTGCATGATGATCCTGTTTTCCTGATCATGGGCATGGCTATGCCGGCAATTTTGAGGGCACGATGTTGGTAGAACACTTGTGTTGAATCGACCCAAATTGATGTTATACTATGAGATATATTCGTCACCAGTTAATGGTTAAATAACACAGAGATGGTTAACGTTTGCATGATTCCTTAGACCATGAGAGTATCGAGTTTCTTCATGCTTGCTTCATGAACTTTGGGGTTTGTTAAACGTCATCCGTAAATGGATGGCTATTACGGCGGCTTACGGGTTCATGGAAAAGTATGTCAAGTGACTTGATAGCTCAAGATTGGGATTTGCTCCTCTGACGATGGAGAGATATCTATGGGCCCTCTCGGTGGTACGGTATCCATCATCGTCTGGCCAGACACTTTGTGATTTGATCACGGGGATGCCGGAACACGGGAACGAGAAAAGAGAACAATACCGGCAACGAGGTAACTGGCATTGTGGACAAGTTGTTGATCCACGAGGATGCCTACATGTCTCACCTCGGGTAATTGTAACATATCGCGAAGCAACAGGAATAGCACACGGCAACTGGAGGTTCACTCGAATATTCATTCGTGTGGGTATAGGGGTCAATATGGGTGTCCACGGCTCCGATGTTGATCATTGATCGGAAGGGATTCCGGGTCATGTCTATGCTTCACCGAACCTATAGGGTCACACGCTTAAGGGTCATCTATCTGCTGAATACTAGACAGGGAGTCTGAGAGAAAACGCCGGAAAAGTTTCGGATAGCGGAAAAGTTCCGCAGAGAGAACACCGGAACAGTTTCGGTAAAACTGAAAAGTTGTTTCAGGGGACACCATTAAGTCAAATTGGTTTCGGCACATGCCTGATAATTCTTGGAGGATGCCAGAATCATTCTGGAAACTTTCTGGAATTTTCCGGGATGAAAACCGGAAATGTTCCGGAGCTGCCGAAACCGCTTCACATGCTTTTCGCAGATGAAAATCACTAAACCGGAATTGTTCCGGATCGCATTGAAAATTATTTTAGTGGGGTACTGGAATTGTTCTAAGCCCACATAAATATTTTCAGTTCGACCGGACGCTGAAAAATGTCGTCATGAATAGTGAAAGTGCTTTTTGGATATTTATGGAAAAACACCTTTTTGGATATTTCCAAAAAGGCTTCTAGAAGGGATTGGGGAGCAAGCAAGCTCCTCATGGGGGGGCCCCCAAGGGGTGGCCGGCCAAGGGTGGAGGTCCTCCATGGAGCTCCACATGGCACCCTTTTTCCCTTCTTATGATTTTTATGTGTGACATAAAGTGGGATATTTTGGTACTTGAAGTGACCATCCTACCCCTTGGTTTTCCTATAAATAGGAGGTGAGTGGGCTGCCCACTTCCTCATCCTTTTGCTCTCATACACATGCTATGCTTTGCTAGCTCTCTCTTCTCCCTCCCACGAAAAGAGTTTTTCGTAGAGCCGAAAGGCTGTCTGAGTTCCGGCAGGAACTAGTTCTGGACGGCGAAGCCCTGCCGGATAGATGACATCGTATGTGTGCAACCCCGTAGAGAGGTCGTAGTTTCGATCTTTTGCCCGAGGGGCTATTCGTGTGTCCTCCCGAAGGGCTGTCCGAGTTTCCGTTCGAGTTTCGAGGGTCCTCCCGAAGGGCTGTCCGTGACATTGTCCGGGGGACTGTCCGACCGCCTCCCGAAGGGCTGTCCGACGAGGGAGTACATCCTCGCGGTTGGGAGGTTGTAAAATCCTAGCTGCGGGGATCTGCACCAACGATCTCCACCGACTCTTCTTCCGCTGCGCTACGAGTCGGTACGGATCAGATCAAACCTTGTATGCAATCTCCATAGTGATCCTAGGCGTGCTCGCTATACCGAATTTTTTTGTTTTCTGTCGCGTTCCCCAACAGTGGCATCAAGAGGCAGGCTATGAGTAGATGCATGTTATGATCTAGAATACATGAGATGTATGGGTATTGCATAGTATAATTTTGTAGTAGATAAGATCTATTACTGAAAATTATTTGTGCGGGTAGCAGATGAAATCTGTTACCCGATGTTCCTGTTGCTTCCCGTGAATTTGCGTAGTCCTGATCTTGACGGCATGGTGGAATCACACAAAGTTCTGGCAATCCGCGATCCTTTCATGCTACTCCTGAGTATGCTGATTGACAGATCAACGAAGTGCTAACAATTCTTTGGGTTCCACCATAGTTAAAGAAAGATGGATGTTTCGCAGACGAAAGGGCAATGCAGATATGATCTGCACGGGGGTCACGCTGTTGGGGAACACAGCAGAAAACAAAAATTTTCCGACCTACGTACCAGCCCAGGATCACTATGGAGACTGCATACAAGGTTTGATCTGTTTCGTTACCGACTCGTAGCGCAGCGGAAGTAGAGTCGATGATGATCGGCGGTGCAGATCCCCGCAGCTAGGATTTACAACCTCCCAACCGCGAGGATGTACTCCCACGTCAGCTCACCGGACGGATCTCCGGGCATCCCTTCGGGAGGCATCGGGACAGTCCCTCGGATAGTCCCACCGGACGGATCCTCGGACAGCCCTTCGGGAGGCCTCTGGACAGTCCTTCGGATAGTCCCACCGGACGGATCCTCGGACAGCCCTCCGGGAGGCCTCTGGACAGTCCTTCGGATAGTCCCACTGGACGGATCCTCGGACAGCCCTCCGGGAGGCCTCACGGACAGCCCTTCGGGCAGGTCACTCGGACAGCCCTTCGGGAGGACACCCGAAACTCAAACTGTAACTCGGACAGCCCTTCGGGAGGCACTCTCGAACTAAGACCGAAACTACGATCTCTCTACAGAGTTGCACACATACGGTGTCATCTATCCGGCAGGGCTTCGCCGTCCAGAACTAGTTCCCACCGGAACCCAGACAGCCTTTCGGCTCTACGAAACTATTTCGCTGGGAGGGAGAGAGAAGCCAGAAATGTCATGGCAGGTGTATGTGAGAGCAAGGATTAAGCATATGGGGCTGCCTCCTCCCCTCTATTTATAGGAAAAACAAGGGGTAGGATGGGCATATCCAAAATGCCATGTCATCCCAAAATATCTTGGGAAGATATTTGTGGAAAGCCAACTTCCAACCATATCCATAAATCTGATTTCACTATTCACGACGACATTTTTCAGCGTCCAGTCGAACTGAAAATATTTATGTGGGCTTAGAACAATTCCAGTACCCACTAAAATAAGTTTCAATGCGATCCGGAACAATTCCGGTTTAGTGATTTTCATCTGCGAAAAGCATCTGAAGCGGTTCCGGCAGCTCCGGAACATTTCCGGTTTTCATCCCGGAAAATTCCAGAAAGTTTCCAGAACGATTCTGGCACCCTCCAAGAATTATCAGGCATGTGCCGAAACCAATCTGACTTTATGGTATCCTCTGAAACAACTTTTCAGTTTTACCGAAACTATTCCGATATCCTCTCCGGAACGTTTCCGTTTCGTCCGAAACTTTTTCGGTGAATTTCTCTCAGACTCCCCGTCTAGTATTCAGCAGATAGATGACCCTTAAGCGTGTGACCCTATAGGTTCGGTGAAGTATAGACATGACCCGGAACACTTTCCGATCAATGATCAACATCGGAGCCGTGGACACCCATATTGACCCCTATACCCACACGAATGAATATTCGAGTGAACCTCCAGTTGCCGTGTGCTATTCCTGTTGCTTCGCGATATGTTACAAATACCCGAGGTGAGAAACATCGGCATCCTCGTGGATCAACACTTGTCCACAATGCCAGTTACCTCGTTGCCGGTATTGTTCTCTTTTCTCGTTCCCGTGTTCCGGCATCCCTGTGATCAAATCACCCTGTGTCTGGCCAGACGATGATGGATACCGTAACACCGAGAGGGCCCAGAGATATCTCTCCATCGTCGGAGGAGCAAATCCCAATCTTGAGCTATCAAGTCCCTTGACATACTTTTCCATGAACCCGTAAGCCGCCGTAATAGCCACCCATTTACGGATGACGTTTAACAAACCCCAAAGTTCATGAAGCAAGCATGAAGAAACTCGACACTCTCATGGTCTAAGGAATTATGCAAACATTAACTTCTCTGTGTTATTAACCATAAACTTATGACGAATGTATCTCATAGCATAACATCAATCGGGTCGATTCAACACAAGTGTTCTACCAACAATTGTGCCCTCAAAATTGCCGGCATAGCCATGCCCATGATCAGGAAAACAGGATCATCATGCAATACTTGAGCCAGTCATAGAGGCTTGACTAGGAATGCATTTTACCGTTTATTATCCCACACGTGCATATGAGTCTTCCTCCGAGCCTCGTGGTTAATGTAGACTCGAGAACCATAGCAGTTATAGCATGGAACATAAACCTAATTATGAACAGGGAGATAATCAATAACATTTATTATTGCCTCTAGGGCATATCTCCTACAGACTCCCACTTGAACTAGAGTCAATAATCTAGTCAATGCTAATGCACTTTACACCTATGGCATACTGGTGTAAAATATGCTTCGCATGTGGTATAGCCTGATGTCCAACGGATCTGACGACTTCAGCTCTGTGTGTAACTTTGCATATCCTTGCGTTTTCACGCTTTCACAAAATTCATATTTTGTCTGGACTTGGCCTTGCATATGTGTGAATCATTGGTCGAAACCAGATTCCTCAGACTGAGCTATGGAGCAACTATCTGCAATAGTGTCCCATAGACCAAAGTCATCTTGGAACCATACTAAGTTCATGAATGAACTATATGATTTAACAACTTCTTTGTCGCTTCTTAAGCATCAACATACTTAGCCTTTGTTATAGAATTCGCCACAGTATCTTGTTTGGAACAATTTCCAACTACCGTGCCACCATATTGTGTATCACACAAAACCCTCAATTTAAATCGAAAATCGCATGGAGCATTGATGAAGACAGTATTGATGTAATCACTTACAACGAGCACTTCATAATCTCTACTTGCGAGAAAACATGTCATCAACACTACTCTTAGCACTTAATGACATCTTTCACTGTTGTCCCATGATCAGTACTTTGATCACTATGGTATCTATACTCGCAACAACTTTGGAGTATTGGACATATCTGTTTGTTTTTACATACCATGGAATACATGGTTAATCCAAACACAAGAGTGTGTGGAATCTCCATCATGTATTTTACTCATCAGTGTTTTGGGACACCGAGTCTTGCAAAAACTCTTTCCATGTGACTTCGGCAAGAATCACTCCTTGGCGTTTTAAATGCTAAAAGGTTTTAGCATCTTGTCAATATGTATTCATTGCTTAGCCCCATTAGGTAAATCTATCTCCATAGATCATCATGCCTAATATTGAGGCTATTTAGCCTAAGCACTTCATTGAAAAACTATTTTCAAATGAAGTCCTAATTCGTGTCAAGAAATTTATTTCCAATTAACAATGTGTTAAGTACACAAGGTTTTTAGAAATATTATTATGCTCCCACTTACTTTCTTGAATCACAAGCATCTTCGTTACCCATTTGATGAAGTCAAACTCTTTTGACCATTTCATCAAAAACGAAGATTCCAACTCCACTTTGCTCTCTTCTGTCCATCGCTGGAACTCTGAAGTTTGCATACTTACTAGCATCCTCTGGATCGACAAATTACTTTGGACTGTATCACATACAAGTCCTAGGTTTCATTCCCATCAGATGGAAATCCTTTTGTCATCCATGTTTCATATCTCATGATTGAAATATGTATTAATTGCTAGTTCAACCCGAACCGACTTCAAGCATCGCTACGGTGAGACAATCTCATCGTAGTCAACTCTTTGAACTTGTTTTTGCAACAAGTCGAGCTTTATGGATAAAACATTTTTATCCGTATCAGTTTTTAGTTCCATAAATATCCGTTAGACTCTAAGCCTTCCGAAAGGTGTATCAAGATTTTAATCTTGAAACATTGATATGGAAACTATCTCAGATTGTATTGGCATTTAGCCAATTCCGGAGTCAGGGCCCATCATCGCTTCCTTATGTATCGTAGGTATACTGTTGTCCAACAACAATATCTCGTTTGCGCACCTGAGAGGTTTGCACGAGCCTTGCCTACGTGGTTCAGCTGCAAGTTCGACTGAAGTCCATACATTTTATCGTAGAGACTTCCGTATCAGTCGCAGTAGGAAACTCCGGAATCACTTCCAAGGTTTCTTTCCTTTGATCTGATGACGAAGATACTGGTTATCTCGTCGAGTTGCACTGTCCTCCCACTCGCCTTTTGTAAGAACTATTCTCTTTAAAAGCATACCGTTTTGCGGCAAAATCCTTTGCCTCGGTATAGTGGTGGGGAATACCCAATGACTTGGGATAACCTTACAAAGTAGCACTTTTCTGATTTGGAATAGGTTTGTAACCTTTTACACAAGCCCCATATTCCAAATGTTAAGAAAAGATATAACATGGTTGGGCGTACCATACCATGGCGTCATTTCAACAGACCTGATGGATCTCTTTTCAGTGTAAAAGCCGCAGTCTCTAAAGCATCACTCTTTAAAAGGGATAATGGCAAATTTATTTATGTCATCTTTGATCTTACCATTTCATGAATGGTTCGATTACATCTACACGGATTCTCCACTTGCAGTGGTGCTCCGGGAGGTGTAAGTTATGAAACCCCTTTCACAACTCATCAGACATTCGCTAAACTTGTAACTCAAATATTCCTTTCTGCAATCGAATTGTAGAAACATAATTTTCTTGTTACAATAACTTCTACTTCATTTTTGAAAACCTTATGAATGAATTCAAAAGATCCAGACTTACGTCTCAACAAGTAAATATCCATATATCTACTTGAGTCATTTCTGAAGATAGATAACTCCACTACTTGCAACAACATTTATTGGACTACACACATCATAATGTATGATCACCAATATGTTCTTTGCTCGTTCCTTATGGTCTGTGAACGGTATTTCAGTCACTTCACTTTTCAGAGGAAAGTTGCAAGTGTGAGATGATTCAAAATCAAACGACTTCAAAATCCATCATAATGGAATTTTCCATGCGGGTTTCTCCAATGTGACCAAATGCAGTGCCACACTTGTGTGGTATTCTTTTAGTCTTGCGACATTTAGCGTCAGTGTTATGGATGTATCATATTTCCATCAATATTCATAACATACATCCCATCTTGTATGGAAGCATGGCCCTTCATGTTATTCATAACACCGAACATCAAAAGTTCTCTTATGAATAACCTTCTTGCAAAATACCTTATGCAAAGGGCTAGAGTGTGTAAAACTCTAAAATGATTTATGAAAGTAAATACAGAGGTAATGTATTATTATCAATATTCATAACATACTTCTCATTCATAATGAAAGTATGGCCCTTTTGTTATTCATAACTCCGAACATTAAAAGTTCTCTTATGAACAACCTTCTTGCAAGATACTTTATGCAATGGGCTAGAGTGTGTAAAACTCTAAAATGATTTATGAAAGTAAATACAGAGGTAATGTATTATTATCAATATTCATAACATACTTCTCATTCATAATGAAAGTATGGCCCTTTTGTTATTCATAACTCCGAACATTAAAAGTTCTCTTATGAACAACCTTCTTGCAAGATACTTTATGCAATGGGCTAGAGTGTGTAAAACTCTAAAATGATTCATGAAAGTAAATACAGAGGTAATGTATTATTATCAATATTCATAACATACTTCTCATTCATAATGAAAGTATGGCCCTTTTTTGTTATTCATAACTCCGAACATTAAAAGTTCTCTTATGAACAACCTTCTTGCAAGATACTTTATGCAAAGGGCTAGAGTGTGAAACTCTAAAATGAATTATGAAAGTAAATACATAGGGAATACACCGATGGAAGGCATAGTAACATTTACTATGTTCCCTGCGTGTATGTAAATCTCATTCCTGGCTAGTCTTTCAGGCCATAGTAGTTCTTACATCGAGTTGCAACAGAATGCAATCGAGCGGGTATCTTTGTGATTAACTCACAATACCCAAGAATTAGTGATTAACATGTTTAACCATAATTCCCAAGAACTATATCTCTGACCAGCCTTCTATACATCAAAAAACTTGTATGACTTTCATACATGAGCTGGATATTCCAGTCTTCTTTCCTTTTGCCTTTATACTTCTAACAGTTTAACTTCTAGTATTTCTCCTACTCTCAGAAGAAGCATCCAACTTAAGAGTGGCGTTAGCCCCGGACTTCCTAGGCGTGAAAGTTTCACTAACACCCTTCCGGATACTTCCTTTCTCTTTAAGTTGTTGTTTTATTCACCATCATCATATGACAGGCGTTCTTCTGGATCCCTCTCTTATCAGTCTAATGCATAGTAAACTCCTTTACTAACAGTTTGCAAACAAACATTGCTTTGGATATCTCATATCTTTTAGCCTTTGTCTGTCTCTGAAAATGATTTTCAGATTCCATGAATATCACATAACTATCCAAACTTTCGAAGTTTGGGTCTCATGAAAGCAAACGTATTGCACTTGACTGAAATAGAATTCTAGCTTTTGGATCGAAGGACGAGAGTCACATGATCCATAGCTTTAGCGGGAGAATACCGAAAGTATGCGATAGGACAAAGTCCTTCTCGGCACTATTGAGGACAATCCTCACATTACGTTACCAACCGTAAAGTTTTAACCAGATATTTAACAGCTATTCAATTTTAATAGGGAAGGTGGAAACGCGAGCCATTATTCTACAACTATTATGCAAACCACACTTAGAGAGTGTTCAAAATTAATTGCACTGAGAATTAAACAAGTTAATTCAATAGTGCGCTCCCACTCAAATCAATATCTCTCATAATTGATTATGAATGATTCAAGACACGAATTTCAATTCAACGCCATTGATGGTGAGCATCACTGATGACGAGAACTTTAATCGTTAGGCAAACTTGCCGATCACATCTCTATGTGACTCTTGTTCATCTTTCGATGCGTGTGTTCCGAGCTCAAGACTTTCATGCCTGAACATCAAGACAACCAAGTGATCTCGCTGCGAGGTCTTAACTCACCCGCCTCACACATCCCTAATCGTTCGTACCCATGTCAGCATGGCGCACCCCGAAAAGTTAGGTGCCGTGACGGTGCTACACTTGGGAGAACACTAACTACTTGATATTTTTGTGAGAGGTCACCCTAATAAAAAGCGACTACCGCGCAATCAAGAAGGGTGCATCATAAGGGATAAACATCTCAGGCAATTCATAATAGCAAGATATGGTATAGCCCTTTCTGACGGAGAAGTCTTTCATTTCTTCGTCTTCGGCATTCGCGTCGGTGTTCACCTTCGCGAAGATTGCCACCACCTAGTCGATGCACCAGATAATATTGCTATCTCTATAGCTAATAAAATAAGTGCATTACATAAGGTTGACACGCAGGTCATTAAAGTGCAATCATATGGCTCCAGCCATCATGCCGAATCATGACACGCAAGTCATGTTAATCAATTTACATCATATAGCCATCTCATACATAATCAAATTATTATGAACACTGCTATACCACATCACATGCATATGCAAACCATCCTGCAAAACCAAGTTAGACGCCTCTAATCGGTTCATGCAAAATTTTATTTTACGTGGCTTCTAAGGTTTCGAAACAAACCGAAGCTACCTACGTATTATCATCAAGTATGATAATTCAAGTCGCTAGATTAACATCGCGGGGTGTATGAAACACGAGATAATTAAATCTCGAGCCCCATACTAAACTTCGTCATACGTATGACCCCCGTGCAGATCATATCTGCAATGCCCTTTCATCTGCGAATTTCATCTTTCTTTTGACTATGGCGGAACCCAAAGAACTGAAGCACTTCGTTGATCAATCAGGATCGCGGATTGCCAGAACTTTGTGAAATTCCACCATACTGTCTCGAGATTGAGCAAACGCAAATTCTAGGGAAGCAACAAGAACATCGGGTAACAGACTTCATCTGTCACCCGCACAAATAATTTTCAGCAATAGATCTCATCTACTACCTAATTATATTGTGCAACACCCATACATCTCTATGTATTCTAGATCGCAACCTGCATCTACGCATAGCACGGCTCTTGATGCCACTGTTGGGGAACGCAGCAGAAAACAAAAAATTTCCGACCTACGTACCAGCCCAGTATCACTATGGAGACTGCATACAAGGTTTGATCTGTTTCGTTACCGACTCGTAGCGCAGCGGAAGTAGAGTCGATGACGATCGGCGGTGCAGATCCCCGCAGCTAGGATTTACAACCTCCCAACCGCGAGGATGTACTCCCACGTCAGCTCACCGGACGGATCTCCGGGCAGCCCTTCGGGAGGCATCGGGACAGTCCCTCGGATAGTCCCACCGGACGGATCCTCGGACAGCCCTTCGGGAGGCCTCTGGACAGTCCTTCGGATAGTCCCACCGGACGGATCCTCGGACAGCCCTCCGGGAGGCCTCTGGACAGTCCTTCGGATAGTCCCACCGGACGGATCCTCGGACAGCCCTCCGGGAGGCCTCACGGACAGCCCTTCGGGCAGGTCACTCGGACAGCCCTTCGGGAGGACACCCGAAACTCAAACTGTAACTCGGACAGCCCTTCGGGAGGCACTCTCGAACTAAGACCGAAACTACGATCTCTCTATAGAGTTGCACACATACGGTGTCATCTATCTGGCAGGGATTCGCCGTCCAGAACTAGTTCCCACCGGAACCCAGACAGCCTTTCGGCTCTACGAAACTATTTCGCTGGGAGGGAGAGAGAAGCCAGAAATGTCATGGCAGGTGTATGTGAGAGCAAGGATTAAGCATATGGGGCTGCCTCCTCCCCTCTATTTATAGGAAAAACAAGGGGTAGGATGGGCATATCCAAAATGCCATGTCATCCCAAAATATCTTGGGAAGATATTTGTGGAAAGCCAACTTCCAACCATATCCATAAATCTGATTTCACTATTCACGACGACATTTTTCAGCGTCCGGTCGAACTGAAAATATTTATGTGGGCTTAGAACAATTCCAGTACCCACTAAAATAAGTTTCAATGCGATCCGGAACAATTCCGGTTTAGTGATTTTCATCTGCGAAAAGCATCTGAAGCGGTTCCGGCAGCTCCGGAACATTTCCGGTTTTCATCCCGAAAAATTCCAGAAAGTTTCCAGAACGATTCTGGCACCCTCCAAGAATTATCAGGCATGTGCCGAAACCAATCTGACTTTATGGTATCCTCTGAAACAACTTTTCAGTTTTACCGGAACTATTCCGATATCCTCTCCGGAACGTTTCCGTTTCGTCCGAAACTTTTTCGGTGAATTTCTCTCAGACTCCCCGTCTAGTATTCAGCAGATAGATGACCCTTAAGCGTGTGACCCTATAGGTTCGGTGAAGTATAGACATGACCCGGAACACTTTCCGATCAATGATCAACATCGGAGCCGTGGACACCCATATTGACCCCTATACCCACACGAATGAATATTCGAGTGAACCTCCAGTTGCCGTGTGCTATTCCTGTTGCTTCGCGATATGTTACAAATACCCGAGGTGAGAAACATCGGCATCCTCGTGGATCAACACTTGTCCACAATGCCAGTTACCTCGTTGCCGGTATTGTTCTCTTTTCTCGTTCCCGTGTTCCGGCATCCCTGTGATCAAATCACACCTGTGTCTGGCCAGACGATGATGGATACCGTAACACCGAGAGGGCCCAGAGATATCTCTCCATCGTCGGAGGAGCAAATCCCAATCTTGAGCTATCAAGTCCCTTGACATACTTTTCCATGAACCCGTAAGCCGCCGTAATAGCCACCCATTTACGGATGACGTTTAACAAACCCCAAAGTTCATGAAGCAAGCATGAAGAAACTCGACACTCTCATGGTCTAAGGAATTATGCAAACATTAACTTCTCTGTGTTATTAACCATAAACTTATGACGAATGTATCTCATAGCATAACATCAATCGGGTCGATTCAACACAAGTGTTCTACCAACAATTGTGCCCTCAAAATTGCCGGCATAGCCATGCCCATGATCAGGAAAACAGGATCATCATGCAATACTTGAGCCAGTCATAGAGGCTTGACTAGGAATACATTTTACCGTTTATTATCCCACACGTGCATATGAGTCTTCCTCCGAGCCTCGTGGTTAATGTAGACTCGAGAACCATAGCAGTTATAGCATGGAACATAAACCTAATTATGAACAGGGAGATAATCAATAACATTTATTATTGCCTCTAGGGCATATCCCCTACACACGCGTATGATGAAGTTTAGTATGGGGCTCGAGATTTTATTATCTCGTGTTTCATACACCCTGGAAAGTTAATCTAGCAACTTGAATTATCATACTTGATGATAAACGTTGGTAGCTGCGGTTTAAGTAAAAACCTTAGAAGCCACGTAAAATAAAATTTTGTATAAACCGATTAGAGGCGTCTAACTTGGTTTTGCAGGATGGTTTGCATGTGATGTGGTATAGCAGGTCTCATATTAAATTTGATTATGTATGAGATGACTATATGATGTAATTAACATGACCTAACATTGGTAGCTGCGGTTTTGCAGGATGATTCGGCATGATGGCTGGAGCCATATGATTGCACTTTAATGACCTCCGTGTCAACCTTATGTAATGCACTTATTTTATTAGCTATAGAGATAGCAATATTATCTGGTGCATCGACAAGGTGGTGGCAATCTTCGCGAAGGTGAAACACCGACGCGAATGCCGAAGACGAAGAAATACTTGACTTCTCCGTCAGAAGGGGCTATACCATATCATGCTATTATGAATTGCCTGAGATGTTTATCCCTCTTGATGCACCCTTCTTGATTGCGCGGTAGTCGCTTTTTATTAGGGTGATCTCTCACTAAAAATATCAAAGTAGTTAGTGTTCACCCAAGTGTAGCACCGTCTGAAATTCGTATCTTTTCGGGGTGCGCCATGTACACATGAGCACGAACGAATTGAGAGGAATGAGGCGGGTGAGGTCAGACCTCGCAGCAAGATCACTTGGTTGTCTTTGACGTTCAGGCATGAGAGTCATGAGCTCGGAACACACACATCGAAAGATGGACAAGAATCGCATAGAGATGTGATTGGCAAGTTGGCCTACCGATTGAAATTCGCGTCATCAGTGATGAATCCGTCAATGGCGTCGAATTGAAATGCGGATCTTGAATCACTCACAATCAATTATGAGAGATATTGATTTGAGTGGGAGCGCACTTTAGAATAAAACTGTTTATTCACTAGTGCAAAAATCATTATGAACAAAGTCTAAGTGAAATTGTGTTTTCCGTTGTAGATCAAATGGCTCGCAACAGCGCGTTCAACTTAGGCCCGATGTTAGAGAAAGAGAAGTTAGCTGCGAATGGAAATAACTATGCGGACTGGGTCCGTACCCTGAGGATTGTACTCAGGAGTGCTAAGAAAGTGTACGTGCTTGACAGACCTCTTCCGCCTAAGCCGGCGGCAATAGCCGCGGCAGACATACAAAATGTCTGGGCCAATAAGGATGATGATTTCAACTTAGTGCAGTGCCTCATGCTGTCTTGCATGAGTTCAGAGCTTCAAAAACGTTTTGAATTCCATAACTCCTTTGATATGATCAAGGATCTGGATGCTCTATACAAGTTTAATGCACGGTCTGAACGTTTTGATATCATGAAAATGATGGCGGAGACCAAGATGGCTGAGGGCAGTTCAGTTGGCGAGCACGTAGTCAATATGATTGGCTACGCTGAAAGGCTTAAAACCCTGGAATTCCCACTTCCGAAAGAGCATGTTATGGACTTGTTGCTAGGTTCCCTCCCCCCGTCTTATGGCGGTTTTATCATGAACTACAACATGAATGGGTTGGACAAAACAGTTCATGAGGTGCTTGCCATGCTGAAAACTGCTGAAGGAGGACTGTAGAAAAATCGCAAGCAAGTGTTGCTTGTGAATAAAACTGCCAGTTTCAAAAAGAATGGCAAGCCAAAGAAGGGCAAGGGCGCCGGTAAGTCCGGCTTCCAACGCAAATCTAAGGGCGGAGCCAAGAATGAAACTGAGTGCTTCTACTGCAAGGGCACAGGTCACTGGAAGAGAAACTGCAAGAAGTATCTGGAAGATAAGAAGTCCGGGAAAACCGGAAAAGGTATAATTGTTATACAAATTAATGTCATTGACGTTTTTCTTGCTAGCGAAAATTCTAAGTCTTGGGTATTTGATACCGGATCGGTTGCTCACATTTGCAACTCGATACAGGGGCTTCAGAAGGTGCGCAGGCTGGCAAAGAATGAAGTCGTGATGCGTCTCGGGAACGGCGCTGGGATCGCCGCTCAAGCCGTCGGCATTATGCCTCTACGTCTCCCTTCAGGATTTATTTTGGAACTAAGTAACTGTTATTTTGTTCCGTTGTTGTGTAAGAACATTATCTCTGGATCATGTCTAGTGCACGACGGGTACTCCTACAAGTCTGAGAACAATGGTTGTTCACTTTATTGTAAGGATATGTTTTATGGATTTGCACCCATTGTTGGGGGCCTTTTCATACTAAATCTTGAATGTGAAAATGATGTCTTTAACGTAAATGCTAAACGCCTTAAGAAGGCTGATACCACCACCACTTTCATGTGGCACTGTCGGCTTGGCCACATCGGAAAGAAACGCATGCAAAGACTCCATAAAGATGGGGTTTTACCGTCTTTTGATTTTGAATCATTTGACACATGTGAAGCTTGCTTGATGGGAAAAATGACCAAGACGCCGTTCACGGGTCATCCTGAACGGGCGGGTGAATTATTGGAAATAATACATAGTGATGTATGTGGTCCAATGAACACGGCCGCACGGGGTGGGTATTTTTACTTCGTGACTTTTACTGATGATTTAAGTCGGTATGGCTATATCTACTTGATGAAGCATAAGTCAGAAACCTTTGAAAAGTTCAAAGAATTTCAGAATGAGGTAGAAAATCATCGTAACAAAAAGATCAAGTTTCTGCGGTCTGATCGCGGAGGCGAATATCTTAGTCACGAGTTTGGCCAACATCTGAGTGACCGTGGAATCGTTTCACAGCTTACGCCTCCCGAAACTCCACAGCGAAACAGAGTGTCGGAACGACGTAACCGAACCCTGTTAGACATGGTAAGGTCGATGATGTCTCTTACAAACCTTCCGATATCTTTTTGGGGTCACGCACGAGAAACTGCCGCTCACACATTAAACAGAGCACCGTCTAAGTCAGTTGAGACGACACCATATGAAATATGGAACGGGAAGAAACCCGGTTTGTCGCATCTCAGGATTTGGGGTTGTGAGGTATACGTAAAACGTTTACAACCTACCAAACTTGATCCCAGATCAGACAAATGTTACTTTGTAGGTTATCCCAAGGATACAATTGGGTATTCCTTCTACCACCCGTCCGATAACAAAGTGTTTGTTGCCAGAAATGGACAATTTCTTGAGAATGAGTTTCTCGCCAAAGAATTAAGTGGGAGGACAGTGCAACTTAATGAGATTAGTGAATCTTCGGCAACCGTTGATATGGCTAAGGAACCGGAAGAAATTCCGCTAATTATCCCTACAACCGAGCCGGAAGTTGTCGCATATGATGCGGAGACTTCAAACAATGTTGTAACTGAACCGCGCAGATCAGGTAGGGCTATCCAGCCACCTGAGTGGTTTCGTAACGAAATCTTCATTCTTAAAGACGATGAACCTGCGCACTACAAGGAAGCGATGGCGGGGCCTAGCTCAAGGGAATGGCACAAGGCCATGAAATCCGAGATGGAATCCATGTATGAAAACCAAGTTTGGAACTTGGAAGAACTTCCAGATGGCGTAAAACCCATTGGTTGTAAATGGATTTTCAAAAGAAAGACGGACGCGGATGGTAACATTACTATCCACAAAGCTAGACTTGTCGCGAAAGGGTTCACGCAAGTTCCAGGAGTGGACTACGACGAGACTTTCTCGCCCGTAGCTATGCTTAGGTCTGTTTGGATATTACTAGCAATTGCTGCTTATTTCGATTATGAAATATGGAAGATGGATGTCAAAACGGCTTTCCTAAATGGAAACCTTGAAAGGGATGTATACATGATACAGCCAGAAGGTTTTGTCGATCCTAAGAATGCTGGAAAGGTATGTAAGCTTCAGAAAGCCATTTATGGTCTGAAGCAAGCATCAAGGAGCTGGAACATTCGTTTTGATGAAGTGGTCAAAGAGTTTGGCTTCATCAGGAACGATGAAGAATCTTGTGTGTACAAGAAGTTTAGTGGGAGCGCAAAAGCATTTCTAATCTTGTATGTGGATGACATATTGTTGATTGGAAATGACGTGAATTTCCTTAGCGAAATAAAAGACTCATTGAAGAAGAGTTTTTCAATGAAGGACTTAGGCGAAGCGGCATATGTATTAGGCATAACGATCTATAGAGATAGATCAAGACGCCTGATAGCGCTAAGCCAAAGCACGTACATTGACAAGGTGTTGAAAAGGTTCAACATGGAGAACTCCAAGAAAGGCCTACTCCCCATGTCACCTGGCACAGTGCTTTGCAAGAATCAGAGTCCTCGGACCCTCGATGAGCGAGTACAAATGAATGATATTCCATATGCTTCGGCAGTTGGTTCTATTATGTATGCCATGCTATGTACAAGACCGGATGTTTCCTATGCGCTAAGTGTTAGCAGCCGGTACCAAGGTGATCCAGGATTGGAACACTGGGCCGCAGTCAAGGGTATTCTTAAGTACCTCAGAAGGACCAAGGATTTACTCCTTGTGTACGGAGGTGATGAAGAGCTCATTGTAAGTTGTTACACTGATGCAGGCTTCATGTCTGACCCAGATGACTTCAAATCTCAATCTGGCTATGTTTTCATATTGAACGGCAGCGTAGTTGATTGGAAAAGTTCCAAACAAAAGACTGTGGCGGATTCTACGACGGAGGCGGAATATGTTGCTGCTTCAGAAGCCTCCAAGAAAGCTGTCGGTATCAAGCAATTTCTTGAAGACCTTGGTGTGGTTCCAAGTGCTGTGGACCCGGTGGAAATCTATTGTGATAATAGTGGCACCGTGGCTCAGGCAAGGGAACCATGTTCGCACCATAAGACAATGCATATTCAACGCAAATATAAACTCATTCGACATCATGTCGAAGAAGGTTTAGTGAAAGTACGCAAAGTTCACACGGATCTGAATGTGTCAGACCCGATGACGAAGCCTCTACCACGAGCAAAGCATGAGCAACACCGGATTGCCATTGGTGTTAGGGAAGCCATGTAACTAGATTATGACTCTAGTTCAAGTGGGAGACTGTAGGAGATATGCCCTAGAGGCAGTAATATCAGTTACTTTTGTATCTCAGAGTTTGTAATGAATGTTTATGATCCATGCTATAACTGCAATGATTCTCGAGTCTGCAATAACCACGAGGCTTGGAGGGAAACTCATGTGCACGTGTGGTATAATAAACGGTAAATTGTATTCCTAGTCTTGCCTCTAAGACTGGCTCAAGTATTGCATGATGATCCTGTTTTCCTGATCATGGGCATGGCTATGCCGGCAATTTTGAGGGCACGATGTTGGTAGAACACTTGTGTTGAATCGACCCAAATTGATGTTATACTATGAGATATATTCGTCACCAGTTAATGGTTAAATAACACAGAGATGGTTAACGTTTGCATGATTCCTTAGACCATGAGAGTATCGAGTTTCTTCATGCTTGCTTCATGAACTTTGGGGTTTGTTAAACGTCATCCGTAAATGGATGGCTATTACGGCGGCTTACGGGTTCATGGAAAAGTATGTCAAGTGACTTGATAGCTCAAGATTGGGATTTGCTCCTCTGACGATGGAGAGATATCTATGGGCCCTCTCGGTGGTACGGTATCCATCATCGTCTGGCCAGACACTTTGTGATTTGATCACGGGGATGCCGGAACACGGGAACGAGAAAAGAGAACAATACCGGCAACGAGGTAACTGGCATTGTGGACAAGTTGTTGATCCACGAGGATGCCTACATGTCTCACCTCGGGTAATTGTAACATATCGCGAAGCAACAGGAATAGCACACGACAACTGGAGGTTCACTCGAATATTCATTCGTGTGGGTATAGGGGTCAATATGGGTGTCCACGGCTCCGATGTTGATCATTGATCGGAAGGGGTTCCGGGTCATGTCTATGCTTCACCGAACCTATAGGGTCACACGCTTAAGGGTCATCTATCTGCTGAATACTAGACAGGGAGTCTGAGAGAAAACGCCGGAAAAGTTTCGGACAGCGGAAAAGTTCCGCAGAGAGAACACCGGAACAGTTTCGGTAAAACTGAAAAGTTGTTTCAGGGGATACCGTTAAGTCAAATTGGTTTCGGCACATGCCTGATAATTCTTGGAGGATGCCAGAATTATTCTGGAAACTTTCTGGAATTTTCCGGGATGAAAACCAGAAATGTTCCGGAGCTGCCGAAACCGCTTCAGATGCTTTTCGCAGATGAAAATCACTAAACCGGAATTGTTCCGGATCGTATTGAAAATTATTTTAGTGGGGTACTGGAATTGTACTAAGCCCACATAAATATTTTCAGCTCGACCGGACGCTGAAAAATGTCGTCGTGAATAGTGAAAGTGCTTTTTGGATATTTATGGAAAAACACCTTTTTGGATATTTCCAAAAAGGCTTCTAGAAGGGATTGGGGAGCAAGCAAGCTCCTCATGGGGGGGCCCCCAAGGGGTGGCCGGCCAAGGGTGGAGCTCCTCCATGGAGCTCCACATGGCACCCTTTTCCCCTTCTTATGATTTTTATGTGTGACATAAAGTGGGATATTTTGGTACTTGAAGTGACCATCCTACCCCTTGGTTTTCCTATAAATAGGAGGTGAGTGGGCTGCCCACTTCCTCATCCTTTTGCTCTCATACACATGCTATGCTTTGCTAGCTCTCTCTTCTCCCTCCCACGAAAAGAGTTTTTCGTAGAGCCGAAAGGCTGTCTGGGTTCCGGCAGGAACTAGTTCTGGACGACGAAGCCCTGCCGGATAGATGACATCGTATGTGTGCAACCCCGTAGAGAGGTCGTAGTTTCGATCTTTTGCCCGAGGGGCTGTTCGTGTGTCCTCCCGAAGGGCTGTCCTAGTTTCCGTTCGAGTTTCGAGGGTCCTCCCGAAGGGCTGTCCGTGACATCGTCCGAGGGACTGTCCGACCGCCTCCCGAAGGGCTGTCCGACGAGGGAGTACATCCTCGTGGTTGGGACGTTGTAAAATCCTAGCTGCGGGGATCTGCACCAACGATCTCCACCGACTCTTCTACCGCTGCGCTACGAGTCGGTACGGATCAGATCAAACCTTGTATGCAATCTCCATAGTGATCCTGGGCGTGCTCGCTATACCGAATTTTTTTGTTTTCTGTTGCGTTCCCCAACAGTCTAGGGTTTTCTCCTTTGGTTATCTAGTGCCTCTGCATGCTTGGTTTGGCTAGGTTCATTCTGTTGTGAAGTGTAGCTTCAGCTACAGTTTCTGACAGCAAACTCGAGAGAGATCTAGAGGAGAGGTGAGCTGGAGATGGAGCCAATGGAAATGTCTGGAGTGATTTAGGTTGGAAGGACTATAGACTGGCCAAATTTGAGAGAGTTTGGAAAAGTTTTGAATCGGGTTCATGTATAAACTGTCATACTGGTCCAGAAACTTGATCTTCTTGTGGCACTCAGATGGTAGGTCGGATTGAGCTGAAATTTGGCATGGTGGAGTCATATGAGGTAGAGAAGATTCCATAAAAATTTCAGGGCAGTTGGCCGCTCCTAGCTGGTACTTCATTCACAAGGGTTTCAGAAATGCAGTAATTTGGCAGAGCCTTGTTGTTAAAAAGTTGTACTGGCCAATGTGATATTTTTGGATATTGTGGCTAGATAGGATCCCTAATATCTCAGGAAATTTATTGGGAATTTTCTGAGTAAGGAAAATAGGGGTTGCTTCACAATTGACCAATTCTGACCAGAGAGAAAATAATTATTCTGGCCCAAATTTTGTATTGGACAATGGAATATTTTTGAAGATTATGAAATTATATGATGATAAGAAGATGTGGCTTGAGTTTGGGATTTTATTGATCATCCAAACTATAGGTTGCTTCATAACCCATAGTGTTGACTTAATTCCCAAAGGAATAAAAGAATTATTGGAAAATATTAGAAAAATGGATTGTGGTCCAGAAGGTGTATGACATGGTGTTGGCAATATTTAGACAAGGTGATGAGAGCTTTGGGTTACTTAGGAAAAGATTCAAGGATTCATAAGTCCATAGTTGACTGAAAACCAACCAAAATGCAAATAAAACCAAAAGATTTCGAAAAGAAAAAGTTGCCAAAAACCAGGGTGTCACAATCGCTCAGGAGCTGGAGCTCCTGAAGTATGAGTTACCAGACAAGCTAAGTTTGTCACGGGTAGCATTATTGCAAAACTCCCTCCTAGATGGAGGAACTTTGCTACTTCTCTCAAGCACTCGAGACATGAATTCTCTGTTGAGGATGTCATCGGTCATTAAGTGTTGAGCAGAACTCGAGAGCAAATGTCTCACACGTGAAAGGGGCAGAGGGTTCTTCTAGCGCCAATGTGGTGCAGAATAATTTCCACAAGTTCGAGGAAAAGAACGTTGTCCAACACAATACTACCTTCAAGAATAAGTGTAAGAAGAAAGACAAAAATAGAGGTGGCGGCTTTACTTGTGGTTCAGAGGAACATTGGGAAAACAAGTGCCCAAACAAGTACAAGAAGCCAGGACATGACTCCAAGTTTGTCAATGTGACTATGAACAACAATGATGGGTGTTTACGGTACTTTTAGTTTGTTGATGTGTCATTGTTCTCTTCTTACCAGGTCGCACGAGATTGCTCCGTCCTGATGGGGAATGACTCACATGCTTTTGTTCATGGTGCTGGCATGGTAGATATGAAGTTTACTTCGGAAAAGATCGTGCAACTGAAGAACGTGCATCATGTCCCCGCCATCAAGAAAAATCTCGTTAGTGGCACCCTTGTATGTAAAGAAGGGTTTAAGTTAGTATTTGTCGTGGTTTTATTACGGCAAGATGTCCTCGTGAGAGAACTTGGGTGTGAGGCCATCGCAACTATGTGGTGGCTTGAGAGGGGTTGGTCGGAATCGAGAGACGCGAGTTTACCCAAGTTCGGGCCCTCCGATGGAGGTAAAAGCCTACATCCTGCTTTGTGTCTATATTGATGATGATGACAATCTCGTTTACATGGGTGCGTGGTAGCGACCTCTAATCTCGAGAGCCTCTAATCTGTTTATGTCTAATGACTTGAACTTGTCCCTCTAGGGGTGCTCTACCCCTCCTTATATAAGTTGAAGGGGTAGGTTTACATGTAGAGTCCTACTAGGACTAGGACTAGGACTAGTCTCTCTTGAGTCCTAATCTGGGTCTTGTTTCTCTTGTAAGGGAATCCTTCCTCTCCTTTGGGCCTTCTCTGTGAGCCGCCTGCGCCGGCTTACATGCTGGGCCTTGGGCCTGGTCGTCCTGTGACCCGGTAATAGAGGTGACCTATGAGCCGCCATATGATGGGCCGGGTCATGCCTCCAACCGGGTCATAGCTCCTGTCGGGTCACCAATGAGTCGCCAAGCTTCGGCTGGCAGCAGTGAGTCGCCGAGTCCCCGCCGGGTCATCCTTCAGGCCGGGTTATACCGCGGGGTAATATCCCCGACATTAGCCCCCAGGTTAGCTTGAATTTATTCATGGTAAGCTCCTGAAATAAGGATAAATATGTTAAGGGACCAGCTTGCTCAACTGGCCGGCTTAATGAAGTAGGTCCTTGAAAATCCGGGTTTCTTCATATTAACGAGCCGTCTTCATGATCATATTGCAGGTCCATGTCATTTGCAAAATATTGAGAATAAAACACCCATATGCCGTTGAGTCGGCCGCCAATGCTTTGGCTTGATGAAATTATTGGAGATAAGAAACCCTATGAAGTTGAGCCGGCTTCCAGTGCTTCGGCTTGATAAAAATATTGGGAAGCAGAATTTCATCCATTGTTAAACCACTTCAACCTGTAGAGCCGGGTTGTTTATATAGAATCTGCCGGGTCATGATTTTTGACAATACCGGGTCATGATCGTTGGTGACGCCGGGTCAAAACAAACGGACTCCAGTTGACTTGATAACATTATTGGGAATAAAGAAACCCGGGTGATGCTGAGACGGCTTTCAATGCTTCCGCTCCACCAAAACGTGATACCTAGCTCACTCAAAATTGATAGCTTGAAGATGTTCTTCTATTTTTTATCTCCATATTACCTGTAGCCCCCAAGCTCCAAGTTTATCCATGATGACTTGGTGCTTTGAAATAATATATTGGACTGTGTAGCCCCTAAGGGCCAGGTTGTCTTGCCTGCAGCAGCCTGGGACTTGTAATTATCTTATACTTATAAAACTTCAGCCAGTGTAGCCCCCAAGGGCCGGGTCATTATGCAATAATGAGCAGGAACTTTTTATAGATCTGATCATATAGACTTGAGGAGCAATGTGTAGCCCCCAAGGGCCGGCTCAGTAAGACAATACTGGGCTGGGACTTAGAAAAAGATAGAAAGGCCGGCTCATCTTCCTGAGATAACCGGGTTCGTTGATAATGTGATGAGTTGAAAAACAGCTTGCATTAGCCCCCAAGTGCCGTGGTGCATCCTTGCAGTGACATGGGACTTGCATACTTGATATAAACAGGACTTGAATAATGTAGCCACCAAGTGCCGGTCGTATGCCTGCAACGATTCGGAACTATTCCTTCCATTGTAGAATAAAATTTTATCCACTGTCCAGATGATGTTTGCTGAAAACCTTGCATATCAATGTTGAACCATGCTCCTTGCTGTAAGCTGGTATTTTTGGGATGAAGGAATAATAGCCATTACTCTGAAGGGGCTTTGAAAACCTCAATCATCCAATGCTGGTTATGACAACCATAATGAAAAATCCAGCCATGTTGGCTATTTGAGATTTGAATAATAGAACCGGTTCCTGCAATGTAGACCAGGATATCCATGCATATATGATGCATGGTAAGATGATGCAATGATAATGCAATGTATGCTGCAATGTATGATGCAATGTATGATGTTCTTGCTTTAAAGGCACAACCAGAAGAGATCAACTCTTGTATATGTTCTTGCTTTTTCTTTTTCGAAAACTCATATGCCGGCTCTCCTGGCATGAACTCGTTGTTTGAACTCTTAATAGTACAGGGTCTCTAGTGAGAGTGACCGTCAACTCCTTTGAGCGGCTGAGGGTCTCTAAGCGAGATTAACTGGTAAGAGCACAACGAACCATAGAGAGGCGCAGCAGGGCATGAGTACCCCCCGGGCCCATAAGCTACTTCTCACGTGACATAAATCCGTCGTTTGAACCTTAAACAGTGCAGGGTCTTTAAAAGAGTAACTGTTTAAGAGTACGAACGGGCCACATAGCGGAGAGTATGCAGCAGACGGGTGAGTTTATCCTCGCTTTCCGTAAGCCGGCCCTCACGTGACAAGAGCCGCCGGTTTAACCTTGACCAGTACAGGGTCTCTAGCGAGAGCGACTGTCAAATATTTTGAACAGCTCAGGGTCTCTAATCGAGATTAACTGGCAAGAGTTCGGCGGGTCACCTAGCGGAGCAGCAGCAGCATACAGGCAGGTTTAACTCGAACTTGCGGTGGCTGAAGAGCCGATCAAGAGGGTGTGTAAGCTAAACCCGGTGGGTTGGAAGCCCCCAAATGACCTTGTTGACGGAGTCAACTTTTTGGGTATACAACCCGGCCTTACGGTGGCTGAAGAGCCGATCAAGAGGGTGTGTAAGCTAAACCCGGCGGGTTGGAAACCCCCAAATGACCTTGTTGAAATATCCACCTTTACACCATCTTTTTGAAGAAACGGCAGAAACTCCAATGAACCAGGGCACCCATGTTTGAACGGTGCATCATGTCGGCTCGTCCTCTTGGGTAACTTTTAATTTTCTGAAAACTCGAACTTGCGAGAGATGAATTCCTTTTGAACCGGATGCTGAGCCGGATATCGAGATCTCAAAACTTTGTGAAAGATAGATTTCTCTTGAACCGGGACTCCCAAATTGCTTGGCACTTTTTCAGCTGAAAATTTTCTAACAGCCTTTAAACCTGCACCAATGTGGCAGTAGTCTCCAGGACCGGGTTGTCTTCCCTTTAATAACCGGGGCTCTTGAATTGTTGAAACCGGCTGAATTTGCCGAGTAATGTCTGTGTAGCCCCCAAGTCTTAAGACGACTTGAGGAGTTGGCTTGAGATGCTTCACACTTGGCTGTTGTATAAGCCGGCATATAATTGACAGTTGAAAGCTGAATTTATTGAAACAAGAGGCGTGTGGCGAGTTGATGATCTTTGCGATGCTCATTGTATGTCCTTGGCGTTGATAACGCAATGTTAACCTGCTGAAGGTTGAGGTCAACCGTGACGGGTTATAAATGATCCCGTATGAGCTGTGTCAGTAATCCGGTCAATGGCTCATCCCAGCTAATTGTTGAAGGTAACCAAAGCCGCAGTGGCAGCGACTTGTGCCCCTATCCATTGAGCCATCCGGTGGAGGCTGATAATATGTTATGATCTGCTCCAGAGTCGTTGAAATAGACCGGATCGCAGGGCGGCGACTCATGAGCATCCGTTGGGCGGCTTGAACGAGCAAGCACATCACCAGCATGTCGATGTAGACCGGACCGCAGGGCGGCGATTCATGAGCGTCCGTTGGGCGGCTTGAACGAGCAAGCACAGCACCAGCATGTCGATGTAGACCGGACCGCAGGGCGGCGATTCATGAGCGTCCGTTGGGCGTCTTGAACGAGCAAGCACAGCACCAGCATGTCGATGTAGACCGGACCGCGGGGGCGGCGTCTTGCGCGTGTTCGTTGGGCGGCTCGTATAGGCGAGCACTGCACCGTTATGTTGACGTAGATCAGACCGCGGGGGCGGCGCGGTTGCAAGAGACGGCCGCGACGTTGTAAGCCGGTGCGGTTGCGAGAGACGGCCGCGGCATTGTAAGCCGGTGCGGTTGCGAGAGACGGCCGCGGCATTGTAAGCCGGTGCGGTCGGGCGGGTCATTTGTGGCATGTTGATGTAAACCGGACTGTGGGGACGGCGGCTTGAGCGCGTCCGTTGGGCGGCTCGAGCGAGCAGGCGCGGAACCGACGTGTCATTGAAGACTGGACCGCAGGGGCGGCGGCTCACGAGCGTCCGTCGGGCGGCTGCAAGAGCCGTTCGTGGCATTGAAAGCCAGCGCGATCGTGTGAGACGACCGCGGTGTTGTAGGCCGGCGCGAATCGATGAGTCCGCTGCGACATTTGTAAGCCGACGCGGACGGTGAGTCGGCAGCGGTGTTGTAAGCCGATGCAAACGAACGAGTCGTCCGCAGCGTTATACGCCGGCCACGGACGCGTGAGTCAGCCGCGTTAGAAACCGGTGCCGACGCGCGAGGTAGCGGCGGCGTTGTTGATGTTGACCGGGCTCCATACGCGCAATATAACACCACTTTTATAATTCATAATTGTCCTGCGGAAAAATATATTGCAGGGCGGAGTAATTGTCCTCAAAGAAAATAATATGTACTAATAAAATGAACCGAAAAGATATCACCTGATTTATTTGGACGACAGGTGATCCGTTTGTAAACGACCATCGGGGTGCTTAATTGATGAGACCCTGCTGTAATATTTCGCCATAGTATTTTTTTTTTTGCTGCAGATCGGTCAATACGAATATGGTGTTGTATTTGCTAACCAACTCAAACCGTCATCTGCGTACAGATTTTTTCCTTTTTCTCTTTTGTCTTGATGTGACAATGAACCTGTAGTAGCTTTCGTTGAAACAGTAC
This sequence comes from Elymus sibiricus, assembly GCA_039707655.1. Lineage (NCBI taxonomy): Eukaryota > Viridiplantae > Streptophyta > Magnoliopsida > Poales > Poaceae > Elymus > Elymus sibiricus. The sequence continues at coordinate 344,798,558 of CM077671.1, forward strand.
TAGCACTTGATGACCACTAGCGTACAAAATACTACTCCATGTGGTACATGACGTGGCATGACGTGGGGGTGTAGCTTTTTTTTATTGTGCTGAACGCCAGCGGCCGGTCAAATCGCCTGGGGGGGGGGGGTCTTTTTTTCTCTTTCTTCCTTACACACTAGGGACTCATGATGGTAATTGCAGCCAGCTGCTGGTCCCTTGCTTACGTGCTACTGAAATATTTCCCTGTCTCGGGAGTTGATCTGCCGGTGGATGATGATACTGCGGTATGAACCTGTGCGGGTCTTGGCTGTGCCCAGCTGTGGCACTTTTTGCAAACACAGGTGCTTCAAAGAAGGCCAGGATTTTTTACAGCCCACAATGCTTTGGGAGCTGAACCGATTTGACGCCTGCAACTTGATCGCTTTTGCAACAGCGCTTCTGGTCGGCATACCGCTTAATTTGTGCGTATGTGCGTCCGTGATTCGCAGGTCGCATATAGAGATTCCTCTATGACAGATCCCTTATTTTTCTTTCTCGGATAGTACCATCATAGATGGAATCGACGTAGTAGTTTGAATTGGACTCGCTCTCGGATACGGCGCAGCCAAAATCGATCTGACTTCGGCGAATTCTTCGGTCGCGTGCGGCGGCACACACAGACGTGAACTTTTCTTTTTCTCCGCGGATGTGGTAGCCATCCTGTAGTCTTCAATGGATTTTGTCGGGTAGCCACTTGTGGTTGCCGCCGCCAATGAACTCAGAATCGATGTAGATCCTTCCATGCTTTGTTTTCCCATCTTGCAAATCGTGAGCTTCTCGATCCTTGGGAAGATTCCTCCAAGAATTCAACACCATCGTGTGGTGCCCTACGGTGGGCGCCAACTGTCGTGGTTTTATCATGACAAGATGTCCTCATAAGAGAATTTGGGTGTGAGGCCATCGCAACTATGTGGTGGCTTGAGAGGGGTTGGTCGGAATCGAGAGACGCGAGTTTACCCAGGTTCGGCCCCTCCGATGGAGGTAAAAGCCTACGTCCTGCTTTGTGTCTATATTGATGATGATGACGATCTCGTTTACAAGGGTGCGGGGTTGCGACCTCTAATCTCGAGAGCCTCTAATCTGTTTATGTCTAATGACTTGAACTTGTCCCTCTAGGGGTGCTCTACCCCTCCTTATATAAGTTGAAGGTGTAGGTTTACATGTAGAGTCCTACTAGAACTAGGATTAGGACTAGTCTCTCTTGAGTCCTAATCCGGGTCTTGTTTCTCTTGTAAGGGAATCCTTACTCTCCTTTGGGCCTTCTCTATGAGCCGCCTGCGCCGGCTTACACGCTGGGCCTTGGGCCTGGTCGTCCTGTGACCCGGTAATAGAGGTGACCTATGAGCCGCCATACGATGGGCCGGGTCATGCCTCCAACCGGGTCATAGCTCCTGCCGGGTCACCAATGAGTCGCCAAGCTTCGGCTGGCAGCAGTGAGTCGCCGAGTCCCCACCGGGTCATCCTTCAGGCCAGGTTATACCGCGGGGTAATATCCCCGACAGTATTCGAGTCCAATAAAGTAGTTGTATCTCAGTATGGAGGGTTTGTTGGAAAAGGATATGATTGCGGAGGTTTGTTTCGTCTTTCCCTAGCAGATTTCCGTAATAACACCGTGAACCAAATTCATTCTAGTGTGAACGAATGTGAGGTTTGGCATTCATGCCTTTGTCACATTATTTTCGGTTGTATGAAGCTAAGATGGATTTAATCACGAGTTTCACTTTAGCCAAAGGCTCTAAGTGCCATTTGTGTGTGCACAGGGACGAAGCCAGAAAATGGAGATAGGGGGGCAAGAACTATAAGCATAACTTTTTTGGATACACAGTGACATAACATAGTAAATATTGGAAGATATAAATAGTCAATGTATGTCTGTTGCTCCACAATAAGAATAAAATTACATATCTATTAATTTGAAGCTGGATTTACGAGCACCAGTATCAAAGATCTCAATAATTTCTTCAGAGCAAAACTTGGCTGCTATTTCCTTCTCAATGTGAACTATAGTGCAATGATGAAGAAAATCATCTCCCAATTTACTTCGTACACGTGTCTTGACAAGTTTCATTGCGGAAAAGGTTCGCTCTGCTGTTGCAGTTGACACCGGAAGAGTTATTACTAATCGTAACAACCTCTCAACTATAGGATATTCAGAAGACTTCCCGGTCTTAATTATTCCTTTTGTCATATCAGCAAGTGATTTACAATTTTTGATCTCAGGATGGTTCAATGTATCAAGATAGAAATGTGGTAATTCACACTCTAGTCGATCTCTTTCTTGACTAGAAAAATCTGCAGGATAGAATTTTTTCACTAAAGTGCATATCTTGGACTTGTCGAAGGCGTCATGTCTAGGGTCCAATGATGAACAAAGATCTAGAAGCTTCGTAACTAGAGAACTGAATCAGTCATTTAACTCTATCACTTGTTGATCTATTGCAACATTAAACACGTCTACTTTGTAATGATGCATAACGGTGGTGTTGTCATGCTTATTTCGAGATTTTGTTACATCAACATACCTATAATTGCAATATGTATATAAAAACATGTATTAGTTGCATGATTTAGACAATGATGAGTAAGTTTGTAGGTGACTAAATCTCTACATTGTAATTTAATGAACATAGAGAGATAGCCAGATAGGTAAAGAGACATACCTTTGATCCATGTATGAGATGTCAATCTCATGTTTCACACAAAATGATTTGACATATTCAAAATGACTTTCCCATCCATCTTCTCTCAGTTCAGCAAGCAAAGCCTTTGTGTTAGAAACACAATCCAATGCATTAGCAATATCCAAACTTTTATTTTGAAGTTTGACACACAAGACATCCGTGATTTTCATAATTTTTTCCATTAGGTTCAAAATGAAGGCAAAATCAAAGGTGTTTAATATCTTTAGGGCACCTCCAGCGTCCCCTCTTGAATTCCTTGTAGCCGAGCGATCAGTTGCTACACTTCTTAGAACTGAAACAGTTGCGGCAAACATCTTGTGCAAACTCTTGATTGACTTATAGTGCGAACTCCATATCGTGTCCCCGGCCCTTTGTAAATATCCTATTTGATTAGCCACTCTTCTGGTGTCAAGCTCTCCTAATTCAATCTCTCTAGCAATTTCAGCTGCCTGGTTCTCTAGTAACTCATCATTCCGTTTGGGAGATGGACTGACCGTATTTACAACAGAGTTTGCATGCTGGAAAAAATTGTGAACCGCATTTACCTCCCTTGAAGCAGCAACCAAAGCCAAAGCATACGGACACTCTTGGAGAATTAGAGCCCTTAGCCCATTCCACTCCCCTCTCATGTTGCTTGCTCCATCGTAGCCTTGGCCTCTAATATCTTGCACATTCAACCCATTATCAGCTAGGACAACAATGATTGTATTCTTGAGAGTCAAAGCACAAGCACTACTAGGAGAAAGCCTACTAGTAGCGCTTGAAATACCTATAGCAGTAGCGCTGGGTCCAGCGCTACTGCTATCGCGCTACAACTAAGTGGTAGTAGTAGCGCTGGTTAGTGCAGCGCTACTGCTAAGCATTGTTAGCAGTAGCGCTGCACGGACCAGCGCTACTGCTAACTATCTGTAGCGCTGCAGAATGGCAAGCGCTGCTGTTAATCCAGCGCTGCAGCTAGATGCTTTCCAGCGCTGCTGCTAGTATTCCTGCTTTCACAAATTACATTCCCCTCTATGTATTTGTGCATGCTCTATACAGTAATAATTATTGTGCCAACAACTACATTTAGATTAAAGTGCATGGATGCAAGTGATCATGTTGAGTTAGAGGAAAATATGATGTTGCGATGAAACATCATATTTTCCTCTAACTCAACATGATCACTTGCATCCATCCACCTTAATCAAATATATGTCATATAACTCAACATCATCTTACTCATCTAACAACTCATCATCATCTTAATCATATCAAGTTAAAATCTCATAAAACAGAAAAACATCATAATAGTAATCATCCTAATCGATCATACAAGTTAACTAAACTTCTCTCTCATAGGACCTAGTCGTACCTCCTAGGTAAAATGATATAAAACAGAATAACACCTATGTCTCCATGATGAAGCAAAGAGATCCAACGGTCTCCAACTTGTGGCTTGCGATCTTTCTTTATTTGTCCCCATGCTTCAATTTGGAGCCGTCTTGGTGGTATGCGCTCAGTCGAGTATGCAAAAGAGAACTCGGGCTGGAAGGGGCTTTTAATTGTCATATTACCTTCGGGTTGCATCAACACAGGCACAACTTCATTTGGCAGTTTCTGTTGAAGAACATAATAGTAGCCTAGTTAGCAATGTAATCAATACCATTTATGCAATAGTAGTGTGCTTAATTAGCAACTCTTACCAAGATATTTCGGCGAATGTCATCCGCCCTCAACCTATGCACTAGTGTCCTGTACAATGTATAATTTGGGCCAGTTCCCAAATTATACGGGAAAATCTCCCTACCAACTAGGACACCAATAACAAAGTTGATAAGATCACCCTTCTCCTCCCAAGTTAGTTGTGATCCATAAGTGTAGTATGTCGTGTCAATTATTTTCTGTGTTTCACTCGAAGAAACGAAACAAGCTGTAAATTATAAATTAACAAATTTAGTATGGATGAACACCAACTATTTTTAAATATAGAATGCAAATTACTTGACAAATATGCATGGTTGATAAACTCACATGGAGGTAAAACAGGAAGCATATCGACATCCACCCAAATGTCGATGTTACCTTCAATATGATCTTCAGGACGAAGATCGAAGGTTATTTCCATATCCTCCTTAAATCCATATGCCTTGCAAAGAGCTTCCCAATTTGAGCATCCTAATTATGTGTTATTCTCTGCATTCATTACTTTGACCAGAAATGTGTGACCATGTTTAGTCCTCAGGTTGGCTGTCCTCGTCTCGAAACTCTCGTGCTCTTCGAAACCGAGCCTCTCCAAGAAATACCGTCTTGCATGACAGGGGATGAACTAGTCGAATTGTATAAAACAAAAATTACACGTTGAAGCAAAGAAACAGAAGTCATGCTTAATTACGAAAAAACAGTTTTCATCGTTGCGTACCGTAGAAATATCGAAGTCCTCATAAAGCTTCATGGTGAAGAACCTGTCGTCTCGCAGCCCAGGCTGGTCGCAAAGACCCTTATCTTCGCCGCAGAGTTCACACACTTGGATCCTATCGTCGTCATCAGACGACGACATTTCCTGTGTTCATGATTCAAAAAGTACGGCATGACCATTGCTAATGTAAGACATATTGAGCAATAACATACACACATGTCCAAATAGACCTAATTCAATATCGGTTGACTTTCGGTCCGTCGAGGCTTTCCTTAAATAACTCTCATGTCTCATGGTGTGTTGGTCCGCACTCTCTCACACTGATATGGTGGTGTATATATGTTGGTGGACACTCTCTCACACTAATAGTTTGACCGTCGGTGATGGGCGCTTCTCCTCTTCTCTCCTTGCGCATTATACAGAGGTATATATCGCAAGAAGAGAAGAGGAAGAAACGCCCCCCACTACAATAGTCGGGATTCCTCCATCAAGAACACACATGAAAGTCATACAAGGAGCAACGACAGATCGAAAGTCACACTAATATAATATCACTAATCCAGTTAATAATGCATCATCAAATATTAACTAATACATCTCGAATATTATCATATAAGATCACTAATACAGATCGAATATATTAGAATTCAAAGTGGAGGATGGTGAACTCGGTTCACTAGCGGTCTCTAAGTCGCTGACGGTGGACACCCAAAGATAAGGAACCATCACCGGATCATAACTCGGGTGAGATCCCTGAAGAACCTGCCAGGTATTGGAGAACCTGGCGTCCAACGCCGCCATGTAGCGACGGACGTGCTCGTCCTCCTCCCTGACACGGCGACATACCACCTCCGCGGGGGCCCACTGCCTCTGCACCGAAAGTAGCCCACGCGACCGCCACCAAAGAAGCTCCGGGTCGACGACAAGACCAGGATTCCTCACCAAGCTCCAAGCCCGGGAAGGTAGCACCTCCCAGTGCCAGTCCGGCGGAGCCCAGTCCCGGACATCGCGCCTCTCAAGGATGTCGACGCCGACTCGACGACGACGAGGGTGCGGGCCAGGCATCGTCGACATCGAGACAAATTCCTATGAGAACATTTTCTTATCGTTTAATGTTTTGCTATTTCAGAAATGCTTAATTTCTTAAACTCATTTTAGACTCATTTTTACTCGGTTTTCCGGAATGCCGTTTCCCAGCAAATCCCGGCACTCGATATGCCTACTTTCTAGCACAAGTCATGCCAAAATTTCGACATGACCTTTGCTAAAAAGTGGACATATCGAGCGCCTGAAATTCACCGGAATGGAAATGAATCAACATTCCGGCGAAACATAGGCCACTCGGATCATTTGGGCACTTGGGCACAATTATATAGGGCCAATTTTCATTTGAAAAAAAATCCTATTTCACATTTTCATTTCAAAAAAATCCTATTTCACATTTTCATTTCAAAAAAAATACTAAAACTATCCTAGTTCTAACACTAACATCTATCCATCCATCCTAGTTCTAACCCTAGCTAGTTACTAAAACTAAATTCAATGCAATAGGGGAGGGAGGGAGGGATGGAGGGAGAGGGTCAGAGGAAAAGGGTGGGAGGGAGGGAGGGAGGGATGGATGGAGGGAGGAGGGAGGGAGGGAAGTGGCCGGAGGAGGAGAAGGGGCGGTGGCCGGAGGAGGAGGCGATGGCCGAAGGAAGGAGGGTGAGGGCCGGGGGAGGAGGGTGAGGGCCGGGGGAGGAGGGCGAGACGAGGGTGGGGGCGAGGAGGAGGCCTTCCACAATGGAGGAGACGGCGGCGCGGCAACGGGGGCGACGGCGTGGCGAGCGAGAGAAGGAGTGTGTGTGTGCAGGGGAGAGTGAGCAATGCGGGCGAGGGGAAGAAGATAGGGTACATTATCAGTAGCGCTTTTTTGCTGGGGAGCGCTGCTACTACAAATAGTGGCGGTGGGCTCGTCGGGTCCCACTTAGCAGTAGCGCTCTTTCTGTTTCCAGCGCTACTGTTAAGATTTTAGCAGTAGCGCTTTTTTGAAGGGAGCGCTGCGACTACAAATAGTGGCGGTGGGCTCGTCGGGTCCCGCTTAGCAGTAGCGCTCTTTATGTTTCCAGCGCTACTGCTAAGCATTTACTTGTAGCGCTTCCACAAGACAGCGCTACTGCTTATTACCAGCAGCGATTGTTATTTTCCAGCGCTACTAATAGTGTCCTGCCTATAAGGTTTTTCCTAGTAGTGAAGTGTCACTCACATGAATAAGATCAAGAAAATGCTCCCTTATCAATCCTTCTATGTTCACAAACCGAAGAACTACTGCCATCTGCTCTTTTTTAGACTCATCCTGACATTAATCAACCAATATTGCAAATTTGCTATTACCAATTTCTTCTTTAATTGAGGTTTGCACTTTTCGTGAAATTATGTCAGCAATTTCCTTCTGAATAGTTGATGAGATGTACTTTGCATTTTTAGGAGCATTCTGTACTATTTCTTGTACATCCTTATTATAAGAAGCTGATGTCTACTACGCAACCTTCTTCTTGTAGGCTCGTGTTGGGCCTCCAAGCGCAGAGTTTTGTAGGACAGTAGCAAATTTCCCTCAAGTGGATGACCTAAGGTTTATCAATCCGTGGGAGGCGTGGGATGAAGATGGTCTCTCTCAAACAACCCTGCAACCAAATAACAAAGAGTCTCTTGTGTCCCCAACACACCCAATACAATGGTAAATTGTATAGGTGCACTAGTTCGGCGAAGAGATGGTGATACAAGTGTAATATGGATGATAGATATAGGTTTTTGTAATCTGAAAATATAAAAACAGAAAGGTAACTAATGATAAAAGTGAGCACAAACGTTATTGCAATGCTTGAAAACAAGGCCTGGGGTTCATACTTTCACTAGTGCAAGTTCTCTCAACAATACTAACATAGTTGAATCATATGTAAATCCCTCACGTGCGACAAAGAGTTCACTCCAAAGTCACAAATAGCGGAGAACAAACGAAGAAATTATTGTAGGGTACGAAACCACCTCAAAGTTATCCTTTCTGATCAATCTTATGAGCTATCCCTATAAGTGTCACGAACAGCCCTAGAGTTCGTACTAAAATAACACCTTAAGATACACATCAACCAAAACCCTAATGTCACCTAGATACTCCAATGTCACCACGAGTACCCATGGGCTTGATTATACGATATGCATCACACAATTTCAGATTCATCATGTTCAATCCAACACAAAGAACTTCAAAGAGTGCCCCAAAGTTTCTACCGGGGAGTCAACACGAAAACGTGTGCCAACCCCTATGCATAGATTCCCAAGGTCACGGAACCCGCAAGTTGATCACCAAAACATACATCAAGTGGATCAATAGAACATCCCATTGTCACCACGGATATCCCATCGCAAGACATACATCAAGTGTTCTCAAATCCTTAAAGACTCAATCCGATAAGAAAACTTCAAAGGGAAAACTCAACTCATCACAAAAAGATAGAGAGGGGAAAACTCCATATGATTCATCTATATTAATAAAGCTCGTGGTACATCAAGATCATCTCATCTCAAGAACACGAGAGAGAGATCAAACACATAGCTACTGGTACATACCCTCAGCCCCGAGGGTGAACTACTCCATCCTCGTCATGGAGACCGCCGGGATGATGAAGATGGCCTCCGGTGATGGTTTCCCCCTCCGGCAGGGTGCAGGAACGGGCTCCCGATTGGTTTTTCGTGGCTACAGAGGCTTCTGGCGGCGGAACTCCCGATCTAGGTTTCTTTCTGGGGGTTTTGGTATTTATAGGAATTTTTGGCGTCGGTCTCACGTCAAGGGGGTGCTCGAGGAGTCCACAAGCCAGGAGCGCGCGCCCTAGGGGGGTGCCCTGCAGGCTTGTGGTGGCCTCGTGGCTCTTCTGGCCCAACTCCAATGCTTCGGGGGTCTCTTTTGGTCCATAAAAAATCACCGTAAATTTTCAGCCCATTCCGAGAACTTTTATTTCTGCACAAAAAACGACACCATGGTAGTTCTGCTGAAAACAGCGTCAGTCCGGGTTAGTTCTAATAAAATCATACCAAAATCATATAGAATTATTGTAAACATGGCATGAATACTTCATAAATTATAGATACGTTGGAGACGTATCAGCATCCCCAAGCTTAATTCCTGCTCGTCCTCGAGTAGGTAAATGATAAAAGACATAATTTATGAAGTGTGAATGCTAGCAAGTGCACAAGTTTGATCAATGATAATTCCAACCACTTTTTCTAGCATCAATATAAACCATAAACAATAGCTCATCTCATAAAACTCCTCATGATCAAGTAACAAGCTATTCACATGTTAAAGTATAGACCAGAAATTTTCTTGAAAACTAACAAACCATATTCCTAGTCATCGAACAATTGCAATTCATCTTATTTTCAGGAAGGGTCTATGTAAGAGCTTTGATTTAGCAAATTCCACATACTCAACTATCATATAGTCTTCCATGATTATTGACACTCAAAGCATATTTTTAGAACAAATAGCATCCATCGAACACAGAGAAAGATAGGGGCTTAAAGTTTCGCCTCCCAACATATTTATCATATAGATAATTGTCAACAATAATAATTCATGATCAAATATATTTGTTTGGATATATATGTCTAGATAATTCCCCAACACATGACGCTTGCCAAGAGAAAAAGGCGAAATATAGGAAGTGGTGAAGATCACCATGACTCTTGCATAAAGGTAAGTACTAGAAACTGAAAGATAGGCCCTTCGCAGAGGGAAGCATTGATTTGCAAAGGTGCCAGAGCTCGAGCTTTTAAAACAGAGATGAATAATAATTTTGAGCGGTATGCTTTCATTGTCAACATAACAACCGAGAGATCTTGGTATCTTCCATGCTAGATACATTATAGGCAGTTCCCAAACAGAATGGTAAAGTTTTTACTCCCCCTCCACCAATCAATCACACTCCACGGCGAGCCGAATCCATGGGTACCGTCCATACAAACAACAATCTTGGGGGAGTTTTGTTTCATTATATTTTGATTTGATTTTTGAGCATGGAACTGGGCATCCCGAATACCAGCCACTTTCTCGTGAATGATAGTGAATCAACACATATCGTGAGAATAACCCACCTAGCATGGAAGATACTGACAGCCCCTAGTCACTATATGAGCGATTCGGGCATACAAAACAGAATATTATTTGAAGGTTTAGAGTTTGGCACATGCAAATTTACTTGGAACGGCAGGTAAATACCGCATATAGGTAGGTAAGGTGGACTCATATGGAACAACTTTGGGTTTAAGGGTGTTTGGATGCACAAGTAATATTTCTACTTGGTGCGGAAGTTTTGGCTAGTATGAGGTGGAAGCAAGCACCACATGTTGGAGGATCCATAACAATATAACTTCTATACAAATATACCCAAACATAACTCATTAAGTTGTCTTCCTTGTCCAATTTTAACTAATTTGCTCAAGTTTTAAAATAATTAATGAGCTCACAATCATAGAAGATGTCCAAGATAGTATATTTATATGTGGAATCTCTCTTCCTTCAATATTCTTTCATGAATTGTTCAAGTGACCAATGCGATGTTTGCTAACTTTCAATAAATTTTACCACCTATACTTATTATGTGTGAAATCATTACTCCCCATGGGATAAGTATATGAAGCATATTTAATTTCAGATTTATGATATTCAATTCATTCAACAATTTACTCATAGGATATAAGTGAAGCACGAGAGTGAATGGCAAACTACTCCAAAAAGATATAAGTGAAGATCAATGAGTAGTCAAAAATTTAAATAACTATGTGAAGACTCTCTCATCTAAGAATTTCAGATCTTAAGTATTTTATTAAACAGCAAGAAAAAGAAAAATAGCACTCCAAGAATAGCACGCATCATGTGAACGAATAAAAATTTAGGCTCAACATAGGCTAACCGATAATTGTTGATGAAGAGAGGTGGGATGCGTAGCATCCCCAAGCTTAGATGCTTGAGACTTCTTGAAATATTTACTTGGAGTGCCTTGGGCATCCCCAAGCTTGAGCTTTTGTATCTCGTTCAATCCTCTCATATCATGGTTTCACCTATTCTCAAAAACATCTTCCACACAAAACTTGAAAAGAACTCGTGAGATAGGTTAGTACACATAATAATAAATAAACTCTTTATGTACTGCCAAGACAAGTTGCATAATAATTTTCAAACATTAGGTACTGTATACTATCATTTCCACCATTTATATCTACCAATATAGGCTATGGAAACTATAGGATAAGTAGATAACAGAACTATGACAGCAATCTGTCCAAACAGAACAGTATGTAGCAATTTATGAAAACAGTGTACTTATGTAACTCAAAAAATTATGAAAATTTAGGACATGCTATAAAATTTATATGAAAATACTGTGTAAAAATTTCAGAAACGTTCCACGTTCCAGTAAAATATGAAAATTCAAACACTACAGCAAAAGTTTCTGTTTTTACACAGCACACATCAAAACATGCAATGCAAGCATCCTAAGGCAATTCTTGGAACTTTTTATTGAAAAGAAAGATTATAAATAACACCTAACATATAACAAGAAAATAAAATGATGCTCCAAGAAAAACTCATATTACGTGACGAATAAAAATATAGCTCCAAGTAAGATATACCGATAGTGTTGAAGATGAAAGAGGGGATGCCTTCCGGGGCATCCCCAAGCTTAGACGCTTGAGTGTTTCTTGAATATTACCTTGGGGGTGACTTGGGAATCCCCAAGCTTAGGTTCTTGTCACTCCTTATTCTCCTCATATCCGTGTCTCACCCAAAACTTGAAAACTTCAATCACACAGAACTTAACGGAACTTCGTGAGAAGGGTTAGTGTAATAAAGATAAATCATTCACTTAGGTACTGTCAAGACAAGATTCATAATTGTTACCACATGATACCTACTGTATTCTATCATTCCCATAATTTATATCACTCAATATAATCTATGGGAACACTAAAACAAGCAAACTATGCATGCAAAACAGAATCTGTCAAGAACAGAACAGTCTGTGAAGATCTGTAGAGTAACCATACTTCCCTGTCTCTAAAAATTCTGAAACATTAGGACAACCTGAAGAATTTGTGTATAAAGACTGTGTAAAAATTTCAGATCATGATCACGCTCCAGTAAAAAATGAAAATTCCTGTACTGGAGTCAAAAGTTTCTGTTTTGGTTCAGCATCAATTCTACTCATCTTGTGAGTCATCCCAAAGGCTTTACTTGGCACTTTATTGAAATAAAAGACACAAAACATGATTACTAAAGTATATTAATCATGTGATCACACAAAAACATAAAGGAAAAGTGTTGGGTTGTCTCCCAACGAGCGCTTTTCTTTAATGCCTTTTAGCTAGGCATGATGATTTCAATGATGCTCACATAAAAGATAAGAATTGAAACACAAAGAGAGCATCATGAAGCATATGACTAGCACATTTAAGCCTAACCCACTTCCTATGCATAGGGATTTTGTGAACAAACAATTTATGGGAGCAAGAATCAACTAGCATAGGAAGGCAAAAGAAGCATAACTTCAAAACTTTAAACACATAGAGAGGAAACTTGATATTATTGCAATTCCTACAAGCATATGTTCCTACCTCATAATAATTTTCAGTAGCATCATGAAGGAATTTCACAACATAACTATCACATAAAGCATTATCTTCATGATTGACAAGCATAGAAAATTTGTCACTCTCCACATAAGCAATTTTCTTCTCATTCATAATAGTGGGAGTATCATAAAAGAATTGAATACTACAAATTGGTTCCACATTAAAAGAGTAATATTCAGTAAAAGGATATTCATAATTATGACATGTATCATAATAGTAATCATCACTCTTTTTCATCGCATAAGTATCATCACAATAATCATCATAAGTAGGAGGCATGCAGTCATTATAACAAATTTGATCATTCAAAGTAGGGGGAGTAAAAAGATCATCTTCATTAAGCATAGCATCCCCAAGCTTGGGACAAACATTAATTGCAGCAAATAAATTCTCAAACATGTCATTTTCATCAAACATAGCATCCCCAAGCTTGTGGCTTTGTATATCATAAACATAATAACTCTCATCATTAATAGTATGAATAGCACCAATAGTATAGCAATTATTATCTTCATCTTCCAAGTTGGTGCCATAAATATTTTCAAGATTATAAGAAGTATCATTATCTTCCCAATCATAATTATCACAACAAGCAATAGGCAAACCAAAATCATCCTCAAGTGTATCATCTTCCACAACTATTTTTGATTCATTCTCATGAGGCCTATCAATAATGGGAGCAACATTATTTGGGAGAGATACCTCTTTACATTTACTTTTCCTTCTTTTCTTCTTCTTCACCACATTATGTGTGGGTTTATTTAATTCCTCCAAGCTTCTTTTTGAAGAGGTTGGTTGAATAAAAAGATCCTCCACGTTACCTGATTCATCATAAGAAAAAATAGGAGGATATTGGGAAAACTCTTCCCCTTGATAACCCACAAGTATAGGGGATCGCAACTGTTTTCGAGGGTAGAGTATTCAACCCAAATTTATTGATTCGACACAAGGGGAGCCAAAGAATATTCTCGAGTATTAGCAGCTGAGTTGTCAATTCAACCACACCTGAAAGACTTAGTATCTGCAGCAAAGTATTCAGTAGCAAAGTAGTATGGAAGTAACGGTAACGATGGCAAAGTAACAGTAGTAGTGTTGTAGTGATTGTACCAGTAGCAACGGAAAAGTAGCGTGGCAAAGATCAATATGCGAAAAGCTCATAGGCGATGGATCGGTGATGGATAATTATGTCGGATGGCACTCATCATGCAACGGTTATGACATAGGGTGATACAGAACTAGCTCCAATTCATCAATGTAATGTAGGCATGTATTCCATATATAGTCATACGTGCTTATGGAAAAGAACTTGCATGACATCTTTTGTCCTACCCTCCCGTGGCAGCGGGGTCCTAATGGAAACTAAGGGATATTAAGGCCTCCTTTTAATAGAGAACCGGACAAAAGCATTAGCACTTAGTGAATACATGAACTCCTCAAACTACGGTAATCACCGGAAAGAATCCCAGTTATTGTCACCCTGGGGGATGCGGATCATAACTCGTAATAGGTGTCTACAACTTGCCAGATAGGATCAAGAACACATATATATTCATGAAAACATAATAGGTTCAGATCTGAAATCATGGCACTCGGGCCCTAGTGACAAGCATTAAGCATAGCAAAGTCATAGCAACATCAATCTCAGAACATAGTGGATACTAGGGATCAAACCCTAACCAAACTAACTCGATTACATGGTAAATCTCATCCAACCCATCACCGTCCAGCAAGCCTACGATGGAATTACTCACGAACGGCGGAGAGCATCATGAAATTGGTGATGAAGGATGGTTGGTGATGACGACGGCGTCGATTTCCCCTCTCCGGAGCCCAAATCAGGCTCCAGATCTGCCCTCCCGAGGAAGAACAGGAGGTGGCGGCGGCTCCGTATCGTAAAACGCGATGAACTCTTCTCTCTGGTTTTTTTCTCCGCAAATAGGAATATATAGGAGTGGAAATGAGGTCGGAGGAGCAACAGGGGCCCCACAAGACAGGGGGGCGCGCCCTAGGCGGGGGGGGGGGGCGCCCCCCTGGCTTGTGACCAGGTGGTGGCCCCTCTCCGGTTGATTCTTTAGCCAATATTTTTTATTAATTCCAAATATGTTCTCCGTAAATTTTCAGGTCAATCCGAGAACTTTTATTTCTGCACAAAAACAACACCAAGGCAATTCTGCTGAAAACAGCGTCAGTCCGGGTTAGTTCCATTCAAATCATGCAAATTAGAGTCCAAAACAAGGGCAAAAGAGTTTGGAAAAGTGGATATGTTGGAGACGTATCAACTCCCCCAAGCTTAAACCTTTGCTTGTCCTCAAGCAATTCAGTTGATAAACTGAAAGTGATAAAGAAAAACTTTTACAAACTCTGTTTGATCTTGCTGTTGTACATATGTCTAACTGATGTTCAGGTTTTCAGCAAAGATTATAAACTAACCACTTTCACAATAACATTTAGGTCTCACATTTACTCATATCAATGGCATAATCAACTAGCGAGCAATAATAATAAGTCTCGGGTGACAACAATTTTATCAAAACAATCATGATGCAATATGACATAACGGTATCTCGCTAGCCCTTTCTGAGACCGTAAAACATAAATGCAGAGCACCTCTGAAGAACAAGGACTGACTAGACATTGTAATTCATGGTAAAAGAGATCCGGTCACACTCATACTCAATGTCAATTAATAGCAAAGCATACAAATGATGGAGGCGCTCTCTAACTGGTGGTCTTTATAAGAGGAGGATGACTCAACAAGAAATAAAGTAGATAGGCCCTTCACAGAGGGAAGCATTGATTTACAGAGGTGCCAGAGCTCGAGCTTTTAAAAACAGAGATGAATAATAATTTTGAAAGGTATGCTTTCATTGTCAACATAACAACCAAGAGATCTCGATATCTTCCATGCTAGATACATTATAGGCGGTTCCCAAATAGAATAGTAAAGTTTTTACTCCCCCTCCACCAATCGATCACACTCCACGGCGGGCCGAATCCACGGGTACCGTCCATACAAACAACAATCCTGGGGGAGTTTTGTTTTCATTATACTTTGATTTGAATTTTGAGCATGGAACTGGGCATCCCGAATACCAGCCACTTTCTCGTGAATGATAGTGAATCAACACATATCGTGAGAATAACCCACCTAGCATGGAAGATACTGACAGCCCCCAGTCGCTACGTGAGCGATTCGGGCATACAAAATAGAATGTTTATTTGAAGGTTTAGAGTATGGCACGTGCAAATTTACTTGGAACGGCAGGTAAATACAGCATATAGGTAGGTATGGTGGACTCATATGGAACAACTTTGGGTTTATGGGATGGATACACAAGCAGTATTCCCGCTTAGTACAAGTGAAGGCTAGCAAAAGACTGGGAAGCGACCAACTAGAGAGCGACAACAGTCATAAACATGCTTTGAGATTAACCAATATTGAATGCAAGCATGAGTAGGATATAAATCACCATGAACATAAACATCGTGGAGGCTATGTTGGTTTTCTTTGAACTACATACGTGAACATGTGCCAAGTCAAGCCACTCGAATCGTTCAGAGGAGGATACCATTCTATCATACTACATCACAACCATTTTAATATGCATGTTGGCACGCAAGACAAACCATTATACGCTCTTAGCTAATTAAGCATGGCATGAATAACTATAATGTCTAATTGTCATTGCAGACATGTTCAACCCATAATGAGCTGAATCCTGAACGATGAGCTAATCATATTTACAAAAACAAGATAGTTCGAGTTCATCCCAGTTTTTCTCCATCTCAGTCATTTCATCATATATCGTCAGTATTGCCTTTCACTTGCACGACCGAATGATGTGAATAATAATAAGAGTGCACGTGCATTGGACTAAGCTGGAATCTGCAAGCAATAACTCAAAGGAGAAGGCAAGGTAATTTGGGTTCTCTGATAGATAAACAATAATGCATATGAGAGCCACTCAACATGTCATCGTGGTCTTCTCCTTACGACCCAAAGAAGAAAAGAAAACTATTTACACGGGAAAGCTCCCAACAAGCAAAAGAAGAACGAGAAATCTTTTTGGGTTTTCTTTTAATACTACAACTAAACAAACTTGAAAGTAAAGCTAGAACTAATTTTTTGGATTTTCTCAAGGTTAATTAAACACACAAGAAGAAAGCGAAAAGAAGAAATAAACTACCATGGATGGTACAATGAAAAAGTATGAACACCGACAACTGGAATGAATGTGTGAACATGAATGTAATGTCGGTGAGAAATACGTACTCCCCCAAGCTTAGGCTTTTGGCCTAAGTTGGTCTAGGGCCACGGCTGGCCCGGATAATATCCAAAGTCATAGTTGGGGTTGTACTGGGCTGCAGCAGCTACTGCCTGAGCGGCCGCAGCACGGAGGCGAGCGGCTTCCGCCTCTCTCTCGTACTCATTTGCCTCCTCTCTGGTTATAAAGTATCTTCGTTTTTCCTGAAAGTTAAAGAAGGCAGGAGCAGGAAGGGAAATATGGACAGCACGCTGTCTGTCAAAAATTAGTCGGTACAAGAGAGGTTGTTCGTTTCTCTCAAGAAACTGGTAGCGCACCATAGCCTCATAATCAAGAAAAGCAGGTGGTAACTCAATATCGTTCCCCCTTATGGGTACTCCAAGATAGTTAGCTACATGAGTGGCATAAATCCTGCCAAAGAAATCTCCCTCCTTAGCATTTTTATGTAGCCTCCTAGGAATAATAGCTCCCAGGTTATATCGTCTGTCACCCATGACCGCACTTTTAAGAATACTAAGATCAGGTACGCAAAGGTGGCTATGGTCATGTTTACCGTTAATACATCTATCGATGAAGAGAGCAAAATAATGTATGACAGGAAAGTGAATGCTCCCTAAGGTAGCCTGTGTAATGTTTCTAGTTTCTCCCACAGTGATGCTAGCAAGAAAATCATTGTATTCAGTTTTGTGAGGATCATTGTGGCTACCCCAATGTGGAATTTTGCTTGCATCATTGAAATCTTCTAAGTCCATAGTATAAGATTCATCATAAAGATTAAATAGAACGGAATGATTATTATGCATGGACGAAAATTCAAACCTCCGTACGAAAGAATCAGTGAGTTGGTAATATTGCTTGCATTGGTTTGAAACAAAATCTTCAAGGCCAGCATTTTGTATGTACGCGTAGAACTCCTCCTTGAAACCGGCTTGAGCCATGAATTGATTCGACATCCATTCGCAAGGCCACACTTGAGCTTCCCTTGGTGGTTCAAAGTTGGGCTCACGTAACGCGAGTCTCGGGGCCTTCTTGCTTGAGGAACCACCTTGGTATATTCTCCTTAACATTTTTCTTTCTCTGAAAAATTTCTGAAATTTTAATGACTACAAATAAAAGTGAACAAGAATCAACAAAACTCATAGCAACTACTCCCACAAGTGTCTAGAGGCTATATCATGCATCAAAACTACTTGGGACCATACAAATTTGACATGCATGCTCAAGAACAAGGTCACCATAGCAGCAAAAATTTGCAATATATAAAGCACTAGAACAAAAACTAATTGGACCATTGGAGGAGTCACATACCGATGAACAATCCCCTAAAACAGTTTTGCAAATGGAGCTTTGAGCAAGGAGATCGAAAATGGTAGCAAAATGAGCTAGAACACGGGTTTGAGCAATGGTGGGATTTTTCTGGAGGAAGACGAAGTGGATGGGGGCTGGAATAAGTGAGGGAGCCCCACGCGGGACCCACAAGCCAGGGGGGCGCCCAGGGGGGGTGGGCGCGCCCTGCAGGCTTGTGGCCCACTGGTGCAGCCCCCTGATGTATACTCAGTGCCAAAAATTCTTAAATATTCCAGAAAAAATCATACTAAATTTTCAGGGAATTCTGAGAACTTTTATTTTCAGGTCATTTTTCTATTGCACGGATAAATCAGAAAACAAAGAAATAATAGCATTTTTACTAAATTGAAACTAAGGAACGGAGAATAAAAGTTGGGTACAGAAGGTTGTGTCTCCTAAATTCATCCATCTCATGCTCATCAAAAAGAATCCATCAATAAGGTTGATCAAGTCTTATTGACAAACCTTTTTCGAATAACACGGAACCGAAGAATTTTTGAATGACACTAGGTTACCTCAATGGGGATATGCATGTCCCCAACAATAAGTATATCATATTTCTTCTTGGCAGTAGGAAGAGGGAATTCAAAACCTCCAATAATAATCGTTGAAACCTTTTCAATGGAATTGATACTATGAACTTGAGGTTGTTTCTTCGGAAAGTGTACCGTATGCTCATTGCCATTAACATGAAAAGTAACATTGCCTTTGTTGCAATCAATAACAGCCCCTGCAGTATTCAAAAAGGGTCTACCAAGGATGATCGACATACTGTTGTCCTCAGGGATATCAAGAATAACAAAGTCCGTTAAGATAGTAACGTTTGCAACCACAACAGGCACATCCTCACAGATACCGATGGGTAAAGCAGTTGATTTATCAGCCATTTGCAAAGAAATCTCAGTAGGTGTCAACTTATTCAAATCAAGTCTACGATATAAAGAGAAAGGCATAACACTAACACCAGCTCCAAGGTCACATAAAGCAGTTTTAACATAATTACCTTTAATAGAGCATGGTATAGTAGGTACTACGGGATCTCCTAGTTTCTTCGGTATTCCACCTTTAAAAGTATAATTAGCAAGCATGGTGGAAATCTCATTTTCCGGTATCTTTCTTTTATTAGTCACAATATCTTTCATATATTTAGCATAAGGAGACATTTTCAGAATATCAGTCAAGCGCATACGCAAAAAGACGGGTCTAATCATTTCAACAAAGCGCTCAAAATCCTCATCATCCTTTTTCTTGGATGGTTTAGGAGGAAAGGGCATGGGTTTCTGAACCCATGGTTCTCTTTCTCTACCATGCTTCCTAGCAACAAAGTCTCTTTTATCATATCTTTTGTTCTTAGGTTGTGGGTTATCAAGATCAACAGCAGGTTCAATCTCCACATCATTATCATTACTAGGTTGAGCATCAACATGAACATTATCATTAATATCATCACTAGGCTCATGTTCATTACCAGATTGTGTCTCAGCATCAGAAATAGAAATATCATTTGGATTTTCATGTGAATCAATAACAGGTTCACTAGCAGCATGCAAAGTCCTATCATCATTCTTTTTCCTTTTATTACTAGAATGACTAGGTGTATCAGTATTAACTCTCTGAGAATCTTGCTCAATTCTCTTAGGGTGGCCCTCAGGATACAAAGGTTCCTGAGTCATTCTACCACCTCTAGTCACAACTTTAACAGAATGATAATTATTCTTACTAATCATCTCATTAAGCAAATCATTTTGTGCCTTAAGTACTTGTTCTACTTGAGTAGTTACCATGGAAGCATGTTTACTAATAAGCTTAATATCATTAACAGTTCTACTCATATAATCACCCAAGCGATCAAGCATGTAAGCATTATGTTTCAATTGTCTACTAACATAAGCATTGAAATTTTCTTGCTTAGCTACAAAGTTATCAAATTCATCCAAGCATTGGCTAGCAGACTTATTATAAGGAATATCACCTTCATCAAATCTACGGAGGGAATTTACCTCTACTACCTGTGTAGGGTTATCAAGACCATGCATTTCTTCAATAGGTGGTAGATTCTTAACATCTTCAGCTTTAATACCCTTTTCTTTCATAGATTTCTTTGCCTCTTGCATATCTTCGGGACTGAGAAATAGAATACCTCTTTTCTTCGGAGTTGGCTTTGGAGGTGGTTCGGGAATAGTCCAATCATTATCATTGCTCAATATATTATTCAATAATAGCTCAGCTTGTTTAACAGTTCGTTCCCTGAAAACACAACCAGCACAACTATCTAGGTGGTCCCTAGCAGCATCAGTTAGTCCATTATAAAAGATATCAAGTATTTCGTTTTTCTTGAGAGGATGATTAGGCAAAGCATTAAGTAATTGGAGAAGCCTCCCCCAAGCTTGTGGGAGACTCTCTTCTTCAATTTGCACAAAGTTAAATATTTCCTGCAAGGCAGCTTGTTTCTTATGGGCAGGAAAATATTTTTCAGAGAAGTAATATATCATATCCTGGGGACTACGCACACAACTAGGAGCAAGAGAATTAAACCATATCTTAGCATCACTTTTTAATGAGAAAGGAAACAACTTAAGAATATAGTAATAGCGGATTTTTTCCTCATGAGTAAATAGGGTGGCTATGTCATTCAATTTAGTAAGATGTGCCACAACAGTTTCAGATTCATAACCATGGAAAGGATCAGATTCAACCAAAGTAATTAACTCAGGATCAACAGAGAATTCATAATCCTTATCAGTAACAAAGATAGGCGAAGTAGCAAACTTAGGATCATATTGCATTCTAGCATTCAAAGATTTTTCTTTCCACTTGCGTAGCAACTTTTTAAGATCATCTCTATCCTTACAAGCAAGAAAGTCCCTAGCTACCTCTCCTTCCATAACATAACCCTCAGGTATATCAGGCAATTCATATCTAGGAGAGCTAGGTCTAGCAGGTGTATCATAGTGTTCAGTTTCAATAATTTCATCAGATTCAGAGATATCATCATTTTCAGCATTCACTCTAGCAATTTGTTCATCAAGGAATTCACCCAGTGGCACAGTAGTATCAAGCAAAGTATCATCATAAGCATCATGCATAGCAGAAGTAGCATCATCAATTACTTGCAACATATCAGAATTACTCGCAGGTGGTGGTGTCGCAAATTTACTCATAACAGAAGGTGAATCAAGTGCAGAGCTAGATGGCAGTTCCTTACCTGTCCTCGTAGTTGAGGGGTAGATCTTAGCTTTAGCGTCATTCAGATTCTTCATAGTGATCAACAGATATAAATTCCAAGTGACTCAGAGAATAGAGCTATGCTCCCCGGCAACGACGCCAGAAAAAGGTCTTGATAACCTACAAGTATAGGGGATCGCAACAGTTTTCGAGGGTAGAGTATTCAACCCAAATTTATTGATTCGACACAAGGGGAGCCAAAGAATATTCTCGAGTATTAGCAGATGAGTTGTCAATTCAACCACACCTGAAAGACTTAGTATCTGCAGCAAAGTATTCAGTAGCAAAGTAGTATGGAAGTAACGGTAACGATGGCAAAGTAACAGTAGTAGTGTTGTAGTGATTGTACCAGTAGCAACGGAAAAGTAGCGTAGCAAAGATCAATATGCGAAAAGCTCGTAGGCGATGGATCAGTGATGGATAATTATGTCGGATGGCATTCATCATGCAACGGTTATGACATAGGGTGATACAGAACTAGCTCCAATTCATCAATGTAATGTAGGCATGTATTCCATATATAGTCATACGTGCTTATGGAAAAGAACTTGCATGACATATTTTGTCCTACCCTCCCGTGGCAGCGGGGTCCTAATGGAAACTAAGGGATATTAAGGCCTCCTTTTAATAGAGAACCGGACAAAAGCATTAGCACTTAGTGAATACATGAACTCCTCAAACTACGGTAATCACCGGAAAGAATCCCAGTTATTGTCACCCTGGGGGATGCGGATCATAACTCGTAATAGGTGTCTACAACTTGCAAGATAGGATCAAGAACACATATATATATTCATGAAAACATAATAGGTTCAGATCTGAAATCATGGCACTCGGGCCCTAGTGACAAGCATTAAGCATAGCAAAGTCATAGCAACATCAATCTCAGAACATAGTGGATACTAGGGATCAAACCCTAACCAAACTAACTCGATTACATGGTAAATCTCATCCAACCCATCACCGTCCAGCAAGCCTACGATGGAATTACTCATGAACGGCGGAGAGCATCATGAAATTGGTGATGAAGGATGGTTGGTGATGACGACGGCGTCGATTTCCCCTCTCCGGAGCCCAAATCAGGCTCCAGATCTGCCCTCCCGAGGAAGAACAGGAGGTGGCGGCGGCTCCGTATCGTAAAACACGATGAACTCTTCTCTCTGGGTTTTTTCTCCGCAAATAGGAATATATAGGAGTGGAAACGAGGTCGAAGGAGCAACATGGGCCCCACAAGACAGGGGGGCGCGCCCTAGGGGGGGGCGCCCCCCCTGGCTTGTGACCAGGTGGTGGCCCCTCTCCGGTTGATTCTTTCGCCAATATTTTTTATTAATTCCAAATATGTTCTCCGTAAATTTTCAGGTCAATCTGAGAACTTTTATTTCTGCACAAAAAAAACACCAAGGCAATTCTGCTGAAAACAGCCTCAGTCCGGGTTAGTTCCATTCAAATCATGCAAATTAGAGTCCAAAACAAGGGCAAAAGAGTTTGGAAAAGTGGATACGTTGGAGACGTATCACCCCTTCATTAGTATTCTCTTCATCTTCTATTTGTTTTCTTGTCTTTAAGTAATTGGGAATATAAGGATTCTTAATGCAATTTACCACGCAATACATATAGATTTCATTTAGATCAAAATCAATCATTTTCATGAGAACCCAAGCTGGAACATCCTTAGTTTTATGTTTCATTTCTTCATACCCCAAAAATAGACTAAGTTCATTATGATGCTCAAGGGTAATGAGGTTATCACAATTTTTGGACACAATTCGATCATGAAATAATTCACATTGGAAATTAAAATGACCACTTTCATTGCAAAGTTCACAAGGACGGCGAGAAATATTAAGTCTTTCAGCACAAACATATAGCCTCTCTTGCAACCATTTAGTTTCTAAATACTTATGCCTCTTACAAAATCTATCTTCCCTTTTAGGCATGTCTTCACAAACTCTATGCACTCCACAAAAATTGACATGCTTATAAGAAATCTTTTTATCATGACTAGTGCAATCATCATTAGTACTACGGATATTCAAAGAATTCATACTAACAACATTGCAATCATGCTCATCACTCAAAGATTTTGTGCCAAACATTTTAATAACTTCTTCTTCTAACACTTGAGCACAATTTTCCTTTCCATCATTTTCACGAAAGACATTAAAAAGATGAAGCATATGAGGCAACCTCAATTCCATTTTTTTGTAGTTTTCTTTTATAGACTAAACTAGTGATAAAACAAGAAAGTAAAGATTCAATTGCAAGATCTAAAGATATACCTTCAAGCACTCACCTCCCCGGCAATGGCGCCAGAAAAGGGCTTGATGTCTACTATGAACCTTCTTCTTGTAGACTCGTGTTGGGCCTCCAAGCGCAGAGTTTTGTAGGACAGTAGCAAATTTCCCTCAAGTGGATGACCTAAGGTTTATCAATCCGTGGGAGGCGTAGGATGAAGATGGTCTCTCTCAAACAACCCTGCAACCAAATAACAAAGAGTCTCTTGTGTCCCCAACACACCCAATACAATGGTAAATTGTATAGGTGCACTAGTTCGGCGAAGAGATGGTGATACAAGTGTAATATGGATGATAGATATAGGTTTTTGTAATCTGAAAATATAAAAACAGAAAGGTAACTAATGATAAAAGTGAGCACAAACGTTATTGCAATGCTTGAAAACAAGGCCTGGGGTTCATACTTTCACTAGTGCAAGTTCTCTCAACAATACTAACATAGTTGAATCATATGTAAATCCCTCACGTGCGACAAAGAGTTCACTCCAAAGTCACAAATAGCGGAGAACAAACGAAGAAATTATTGTAGGGTACGAAACCACCTCAAAGTTATCCTTTCTGATCAATCTTATGAGCTATCCCTATAAGTGTCACGAACAGCCCTAGAGTTCGTACTAAAATAACACCTTAAGATACACATCAACCAAAACCCTAATGTCACCTAGATAATCCAATGTCACCACGAGTACCCATGGGCTTGATTATACGATATGCATCACACAATTTCAGATTCATCATGTTCAATCCAACACAAAGAACTTCAAAGAGTGCCCCAAAGTTTCTACCGGGGAGTCAAGACGAAAACGTGTGCCAACCCCTATGCATAGATTCCCAAGGTCACGGAACCCGCAAGTTGATCACCAAAACATACATCAAGTGGATCAATAGAACATCCCATTGTCACCACGGATATCCCATCGCAAGATATACATCAAGTGTTCTCAAATCCATAAAGACTCAATCTGATAAGAAAACCTCAAAGGAAAAACTCAACTCATCACAAGAAGATAGAGAGGGGAAAACTCCATATGATTCATCTATATTAATAAAGCTCGCGGTACATCAAGATTGTGTCATCTCAAGAACACGAGAGAGAGAGATCAAACACATAGCTACTGGTACATACCCTCAGCCCCGAGGGTGAACTACTCCATCCTCGTCGTGGAGACCCCCGGGATGATGAAGATGGCCTCCGGTGATGGTTTCCCCGTCCGGCAGGGTGCCGGAACGGGCTCCCGATTGGTTTTTCGTGGCTACAGAGGCTTCTAGTGGCGGAACTCCCGATCAAGGTTTCTTTCTGGGGGTTTTGGTATTTATAGGAATTTTTGGCGTCGGTCTCACGTCAAGGGGGTGCTCGAGGAGTCCACAAGCCAGGAGCGCGCGCCCTAGGGGGGGGCGCCCTGCAGGCTTGTGGTGGCCTCGTGGATCTTCTGGCCCAACTCCAATGCTTCGGGGGTCTCTTTTGGTCCATAAAAAATCACCGTAAATCTTCAGCCCATTCCGAGAACTTTTATTTCTGCACAAAAAACGACACCATGGTAGTTCTGCTGAAAACAGCGTCAGTCCGGGTTAGTTCTAATAAAATCATACCAAAATCATATAGAATTATTGTAAACATGGCATGAATACTTCATAAATTATAGATATGTTGGAGACGTATCAGAAGCCAAAAGCTTAATCATTTCCTTGAAATTATCTTGATTCTTGGAATCCTCAGATCATATTTTGTGGTTATAACTGTAGCTTCTTCTGTAACTTCTGGCACATCTTGACTAGTGTGAGCATCACCTTCAGCACAACTAGGGTGGTTCTCTTCGCTAGGTTGCACATTATTTGCATTAGCTTCATGTTCACATGGCTGACTGCTTGAACCAATTGTCTTGAAAAAAGTACGGATTGATTGAGCTCTGTTTCTCTTCATGTCTACACGAACGCAATTGGACAATCAAAGAAATTCTAATTACCTTTTAATGTTTATACTCCTACAATTAAATTCTAAGGCAGAAATTAATCTAATACTAGAAAAACTGACCTTTCTTCATGTTTGATTGCTCAACCATATCCATGTGTGTGTGGCCGGCCGGAATGCGTCGTGTCGCAGGCCTGCGGATCAGCACGATTGCGAGTCTGGCCGTCAGGGTCTCGGGCACGGTCGGATGGAGGCCCTCCCTTCTTAACAGACGGAGAGATTAGATTAGAGGCCGCCGGCGGCAGCGAGTAGTTTTTCAGATCGTAGATTGAAAACGAAGGAAAAGAGAGAAACCTGATATGCGTCGCTGCCTCTGCCGGTGCATAAATCGTGTCGTGCGTGGTTGCGTGCGTACCGCTGCCAAGTCCAACTCCAACTCCTTGTATCCCATCAACGGTGGGCTGTATTTCTTTTTTCCTTTTTGCTAATATATTTGAGCCTTTGGATTTTGGTGTTGTGTGTACCACTAGTAACGTGTACGTGTACGTGTACGTGTACGTGTACGTTACCTATGGGAGCATGGGGGGGCAAAGAAAAATAGCGCTCCTAACTAATCGCTACCGAGGGATAAGGAGATCGTTGGGGGGTCTACCCCCTCCCCCCCTTGAAATTGTCCCTGTGTGTGTGCAAGCAAAACAACTTCGTAAGCCTCACAAGCCCGCAAAGGAGAGACACTTTACACCACTAGAGCTCATACATTCAGATCTTTGCAAGATGAATGGTGTGTTGACTAAAGGTGGACAGAAATATTTCATGACGTTAATTGATGATTCCATTAGATTCTGCTATGTGTATTTGTTAAATACTAAGGATGAGGCTCTACACTACTTTAAAATCTATAAGGCAGAAGTTGAGAACCAACTTGAAAAGAAAATAAAACGAGTTCGGTCTGATCGTGGTGGAGAGTACTTTTCTAATGATTTCGATTTATTCTGTGCGGAACATCGTATTATTCATGAGAGGACGCCTCCCTACTTACCCCAATAAAACGGGGTTGCAGAACGGAAAAACCGTCGCCATGTTGGATACATCGGGTTTATCCAAGGCATGGTGGGGGAGGCTATATTGACATCATGTCATGTCCTAAATAAAATTCCCACGAAGGATAATGAGACTACTCCCTATGAGCAATGGGGAAAAATACACTCTCCTACTTGCGCACTTGGGGTTGTTTGGCGAAAGTCAATGTGGTGATAACCAAAAAGTGTTAGTTGGGACCAATGACCGTGGACTGCGTTTTTCTGGGCTATGCCAATCATAGCGTTGGCTATAGATTTCTAGTGGTGAAATATGATGTACACGACGTTAAGGTCGGTACGATCATGGAGTCTAAAGACACTACATTCTTTGAGGATATTTTCCCCATGAGATATATGCAAAGCACTTCTAGACTGGAATCTGATGAGACTCCTGAACCTGTCATTCCGATGAAATATTATGAACACAACAGTGCTGAAAGTTCCATGGAGGATCACGAGGAAGCTCCTGTTAGGAGCAATAGATGTGGCACCCCGACTCAGAGCAACCGGTTTACCTTGCATTGCCATCCCGGAGATCAAGTCTTCTGGCAACACACAACATCTTGGTACAGAAAACAACCGCTTTATTGATATCTTGCGGATACAACGGTTCAAATATTACATGGTAAGCGAGGCCAAGCGGCACACACGGTGTGGCTGCACTTATGTACATTATTTAGTAGACAATTTAGGGGGCCTCGATGATAAGGAAACTAATATGCGGCAGTGGAACAACGAAGTAGTGGAACTCCACTCCACCGGGACACTGCCTAGATTGCGTCATATCAATCGACATCAACGCCTTGCACGGCTTCTCCTGCATCTGTAATGATAAGCCAGGTGAGTAGTTTGAATGTACTCGCAAGCTCATAGCAAACAAAGCAAATACGACAAACAATAACAAGGCATTTAACAGGTTAATGCATGAGTATGAACATAATACTATCATACATGATGTACATGTGGACTCGATCTCGGTCCCTCAGACCAACTTACCATCTCGGGGTTACCTTGTAACCACCATCAACATCTTACCATTGTGATCCTCATACAATCACCATGTGCCATCTCGGAGTTATTAAGTGTGCCGATTATTTATTACTATTGACGCACAGTGTGACCTTCTATGAACTGTGTCCATATCCGAGGATGCGGCTATCGATAGATTATACACTCTGCAGAGGTTAGAACACTGTACCCAGACCACGGAACTCATGGCCTCGTGCTCCCATTCGGGTGGACCAACGACATTCCGACAAAACCAATCTATTGCATGACACTCTCCTGACCACTCCGACAAACTCCCCTTTGGGCTATGCCATGGGTGGCCCCGATGTCAACTCGTCACATCCGCCAGCTTTCTGGCCGCCATTGTCGTGGCAAAACAAACTTGTCCCAAATGGGGACATAGATACCGTAGAACTCAGGGCACACAAGGTTATGCCTGCCCACCGGGCCAGGGTAGCGCAAGCGCACAACCTTCCCTAGTTAGAGGGACCGACGATAGGCATGACAATAGACCGCATTAGGGCCTCCCATCCAGGCACGTGTGGTTGCACTGGTGAGCTCGATTTAGTGGCATCATGACTTGATCAACAACTTGTTCAGGTTGAATTATCATCAACTTTAACTTGAAAATAAGATGATTCAAGTCATAACATGTAGTGCGGTGCATGGGGTCATGATGAAAATGCATCCATCTTAATCACGACAATATGAATGTAAGTAACTAATGCATCAATTTAACCATGACATGGATCATGACCTCTATATTACTAGCATACAAATATGCCATGAAATGAGTGGAATACACCTAGTGTAATAGAATGAGCCATTTAAATAATTTTTCATAAGAAATGATCTTTCATTCAAGTAAACCATTGCCATTGCAATGCCATCCTTACAAATGAATGGTGTGGCTTGCCTTAGTTCAGAGGAGTGTCACAATACTCCTGGTCCTCTCCAAGACAATTAGTTTCGTATGAAATATAATTTCAATACAAAAAGGAAATGTCACATAAAGTATTTTATTGCACCAGAAATACTAAACAGCAAGGAAAATTATCAAACTTTGGATACAGAACTTTAGATCAAGACAAAATTAATGCAAAAAGTTTCAACTCATTTGGACTCGTGGTTTAAAAGATATAGCTGGTCAAAGTCTGGTCAAAATATATGAACTTAAACAGAAATTCGGAAAATCAGAAGCGGCCACGACGAAGGCGTATTTTGAGAATACGCCTTTACTTAGAAAACGGTTCGGGTGAAAGAGAGAGACTGACAGGGGGATCCCACTGTCAGGGTTAGAGAGAGAGAGAGAGAGAGAGAGAGAGAGAGAGAGAGAGAGGGAGGGATGAAAGCAGAACATGCTCCCTTGGTGGTTTTGATAATTCATGACAACATACATTGTCTCTTGGACTAATACATTTACCTAGTGTATTTCAGATAAAGTCCACAGAGAGGGTTGGCAAAAGGATTGTTGAGATTGTGGACATACCCCAAGATGCAAGGAAATGGATTGGCAAAGCTTCAAGCAAGAGGACTCTACATTTTACTTTGTGAGAAATCACTTTGAGTCCATAGGAAAGCCAATACTATTAAAAGGGGGTAAGGTTTTGTTGGTGAACAAAATGCTCATACGTGCACAAGTGATAGTCACCAAAAACACCCACAAGCTCTTCCACAAAAGTCTGTCCAAAGTCAAATATCCAAAATCGGTGCAACCAACTCATCCACTCGGTGCCACCGATTCCCATACTCACACAGACCTAAGCCACACCCTAGCCTTTCGGTGCAACCGATTCTGCTTCGGTGCCACTGAGTTTAGGTTGCCAACTTTCTGTTACGCAAATTCACAATATCGGTACCACCGAGATTGTTGGATCGGCGTCACCGAGAATGGGCAATCTGACCGTGGGTCACCTTATCGGTGCAACCGAGTTTCCTATATCGGTCTCACCGAGATTCAAAAGTTGCCACTTTTTGGTCACTTCGGTACCACCGAGATTAACACATCGGTGTCACCGAGTTGGTCATTTTGTGTGTAACGGTTGGATTTTTGGGGATGCCTATATATACCTCTTCACCACCACACACTCGAAAGAGAAGCACTCAAAACTATTCCATACTTGCCCCATCCAGTTTTCTGAGAGAGAGCCACCTACTCATGTGTTGAGGTCAAGATCTTCCACTCCAACCATATGGATCTTGATTTCTACCCTCCCCAAGTTGCTTTCCTCCAATCCCATCTCTTCCACCAAGCCAAATCTGTGAGAGAGTGATTGTGTGTTGAGGAGTCTATCATCTTGAAGCACAAGAGCAAGGAGTTCATCATCATTGCCGAGCCTATTACCTTTTGGAGGGTGGTGCCTCCTAGATTGGTTAGGTGTCGCTTGGAAGCCTCCTACTTCGTGTTGTGGAGTTGAACCAAGAAGTTTGTAAGGGCAAGGAGATCGCCTACTTCGTGAAGATCTACCCATAGTGAGGCTAGTCCTTCGTGGACGGAAGCCGTTATGGAATAGTCAAGGTTGTTACTTCATGGACCCTTATGGGTGGAGCCCTCCGTGGACTCTCGCGACCGTTACCCTCCGTGGGTTGAAGACTCCATAAACGTGGACGTACGATAGCACCACCTATCGGAACCACGGGAAAAATCTTTGCATCTCCAATTGCGTTTGATCTACCTATCTCAACTCTTTACTTCATGTGCAATGTCTTTACTTTCCGCTGCCATATTTGTTGACATGCATGTGTAGGGCTATTAGACTCGCTAGACTTGCTAAAACTGTTAAAATCTGCCAACCAATTAACTTGGGAAAAGGTTAGGTTTTAATTTCCTGCTTGTAGTCTATTCACCCCCCCTCTAGACACTCTTCTAGTGATCCCTCAATTGGTATCAGAGTTTTGGTCTCCATTGCTTCGGTTTAATCAACGAGGAGGAAGATGGATGTGTCTAGTATAAGGGAGTTTGAGTTGTAGAGTGCCCATTCTTGATGGAGAGTACTATAGCCAATGGAAAACTTTGATGCTTGAGTTGTTTAATGAATTTCAATTGAGCAAGTATGTTAAGAGCCCCTATGTACCTCCTATTGATCCTTTACATCCCACACACGAAGAGGAAGTTGATATGCTATGCAATCTTAGAACTGTCAATCTCATTGTTAGAGCATTACCTAGAAATGTGCTTAATCAAATGAAGAATTTTGAATGTGCTTACACTTTGTGGAATGACTTGGAGAAACGATATCCAAGTTATTCATTGAGTAATCTTGATGAAATTCTTCATAAAACTATTGCCTTCCACAAAATGACGCCTAGTGATCCCAAGTTTGATGATTGTTTATTTGAGCTTAGAGACCTCATGCGTGCTAAAGGAGATGTCACAACTATCAACAACATCGTTGTAGAAGCCATTCGCATTCATAAGTTTGAACATTGTCATGATCACAATCCTAACGAATCTCTTGTTCTTTATGACGAGGATTTCCTACTTGATGATGACAATGTGGAACATGGCTACTATGATGAAGACGAGCTGTTCGACATCGAGTATGAGAAGATCATGAAGAATCTAAGTCTTATGGCAAACTTCAAGGATTACATGTCCGGAGGAAAAGAGTGGATTCTCGATAGCGGATGTACCGATCATATGACCGGAGATAGAGAAATGTTTGAAGAGATCACACCAAACCATGGACCACGAAGGTACGTAACGTTTGGAGACAACTCCAAGGGTAAGGTACTTGGTCTTGGTAAGGTGGCCATATCCCATGATAGCTCTATTCAAAATGTTATGCTTGTTGAATCTCTTGGCTACAATCTTCTTTCCGTGTCTAGACTTGCCGACTTTGGTTTTAATGTGCTATTCACGAAAGTAGATTGCCAAGTGTTTTGTCAAGATAATCATAAAATGGTCTTTACCGGTTTCTGTAGAGGTGACCTATACATTGTAGATTTCACAAAGAGATCCAAACCTCGTACTTGTCTTATTGCAAAATCTTCTGAAGGTTGGGTTTGGCATAGGAGACTAGGACATGTTGGGATGCGCAATCTAGACAAGCTTATCAAAGGTGATCACATACTTGGTGTTAAAGATGTTATCTTTGATAAAGATAGACTTTGTAGTGCTTGTCAAGCTGGAAAGCAAGTAGGTGGAAGTCATCCCGTTAAGAATATCATGACTACTAGGAGACCACTTGAGTTACTTCATATGGATCTTTTTGGTCCCAATGCTTACAAGAGTCTCGGTGGAAATTCCTATGGTCTAGTTATAGTTGATGATTTTTCCAGATTTACATGGGTATTCTTTCTTGATGATAAGTCGCGGGTTCAAAAGATCTTCAAGAACTTCGCTCGCAAAGCGCAAAATCAGTTTGAAGTGAAGATCAAGAAGGTTCGGAGCGATAACGGATCGGAGTTCAAGAACACCCATGTGGATACCTTTCTTGACGAAGAAGGTGTCTCACATGAGTTCTCGGTTACGTACACACCTCAACAAAATGGAGTTATTGAAAGGAAGAACCAGACGCTTATTGAGAGGGCAAGAACGATGGTTGACGAATACAAGACGCCAAGACACTTTTGGGCAGAAGCCGTGGAAACAGCGTGTCATGCCACAAACCGACTTTACTTACACAAGCTTCTCGGTAAAACGGCATACGAGCTACTCACCGGTAACAAACCCCAAGTTGGATACTTTCGGGTATTCGGCTCAAAGTGCTACATTCTTGATAAGCATCGTCGAACTAAATTTGCTCCTAAATCTCATGAAGGATTCCTACTTGGTTATGGATCGAACTCTCACACTTACCGTGTCTACAACAACTTCACTCGAAAAGTTGAAGAGACGGTAGATGTGAAGTTTTATGAATCTAATGGTTCGCAAGTCGAACAATTGCCAAATGATGTAGGTGATAAGGCCCCTTCGGAAGCTATCCAAGACTTGTCCATCGGCAAGATTCGTCCCATGGAGGTGAAGGAAAGTACTTCATGAACTCAAGTGGAAGCCCCTACTTCACGTCAAGGTGAACCACAACATGACATGGAGGCATCCACAAGCGGTACACGACAAGATGATGAAGAGGAGGAAGTGCATCATGAAGATCCACCACAACCTCCTTCACCACCACCTCAAGGGAATGACACCTTCAACAACAACGAAGATGAAGGAGATGATGATGAAGAAGAAGCTCCACCATCCAACAATCGGAAGCTGACCCGAGTTTGAGCACAAGAGACCAAGAACCATCCCCTAAACCAAATCTTTGGTGATATACAAACAGGGAGAATCACTCGCTCTAAAACTCGTCTAGCTAACTTTTGTGAGCATTATTCTTTCATCTCTAGCATTGAGCCCTTGAAGGTAGAACAAGCTCTTGAAGACGCAGATTGGGTGAACGCGATGCATGAAGAGCTTCACAACTTCGAGAGGAACGAAGTGTGGACACTCGTTGAGAAGCCCAAGGATGAGCAAAACATCATCGGAACAAAATGGGTATTTCGGAACAAGCAAGACGAAGACGGTCAAGTCGTATGGAACAAGGCTCATCTCGTAGCCCAAGGATATACGCATGTCGAAGGTATGGACTATGGTGAGACCTACGCCCCCGTCGCTAGACTTGAAGCTATTCACATTCTTCTTGCTTATGCTAATCACCATGATATCACGCTTTATCAAATGGACATTAAAAGTGCCTTTTTAAATGGTGAGATTGAAGAAGAAGTCTATGTTAAGAAACCACCTGGTTTTATAAATCCTAAGAAACCTAATCATGTTTACAAGCTTCGTAAAGCTCTTTATGGTCTTAAGCAAGCCCCTCGTGCTTGGTACAAATGCTTAACGAAGTTTCTCATTGAAAAAGGTTTTGAAATTGGTAAAATAGACGCAACCTTATTCACTAAGAGAGTTAATGGTGAATTATTTGTATGCCAAATCTATGTGGATGATATTATCTTTGGATCTACTAACCCACAATTTAGTGAAAGATTTGGAAGGTTGATGTCCGAGAAGTATGAGATGTCCATGATGTGTGAGCTGAAATTCTTTCTTGGTTTGCAAATCAAGCAAACTAGAGAAGGAACTTTCATCTCTCAAACTAAGTATAACAAGGACTTGATCAAGAAGTTCAACATGCAAGAGTGTAAAGGTATGAAAACTCCCATGCCTACTAGTGGACATGTTGATCTTACCAAGGAGGATGAACCGGTTGATCAAAAGGTTTATCGATCTATGATTGGTTCATTGCTATATCTATGTGCATCTCGTCCCGATATTATGCTTAGTGTTTGCATGTGTGCTAGATATCAAGCTGCACCTAAAGAGTGTCATCTTTTGGCCGTGAAACGTATTGTGAGATATTTGATACAAACACCAAACTTTGGCATTTGGTATCCCAATGGATCTTCCTTT
The DNA here is from genome assembly GCA_039707655.1 of Elymus sibiricus. Taxonomy (NCBI): domain Eukaryota; kingdom Viridiplantae; phylum Streptophyta; class Magnoliopsida; order Poales; family Poaceae; genus Elymus; species Elymus sibiricus. Next base: position 344,832,850 of record CM077671.1, read on the forward strand.
AACCTTGTTGGCTATTCCGATTCGGACTATGCCGGTGACAAGGTTGATAGAAAATCCACCTCGGGTACTTGTCAATTTTTGGGTAGATCTCTTATGTCTTGGTCCTCCAAGAAACAAAACTTGGTATCTCTATCTACTGCCGAAGCTGAGTATATTGCTGCTGGATCTTGTTGTGCGCAATTACTATGGATGACACAAATGCTTAAGGATTATGGAATTCATGTTAGAAATGTTCCCTTACTTTGTGACAATGAAAGTGCTATTAAAATTGGTCATAATCCTGTGCAGCATTCTCGAACTAAACATATTCAAGTTAGACATCATTTCATTCATGATCATGTTGCCAAAGGAGATATCAATCTTAAGCATGTTCGTACTAACAAGCAATTGGCCGATATCTTTACTAAGCCACTTGATGAGAAAACATTTTGTTACTTGAGGAGTGAGTTGAACATCATTGATGCTTCAAACTTGAGCTAGACTCACTCGGTTGCATGCAAGGGCATGAGCTTTCTTGATATTTCCATGTACTCCTAACATATCATCTTATGCCATGGAATTCTATGCTCCCTTGTATTGCATCTAATCTTTTGTAGGTACTTGGAAGATTTTCATTCCACAAGATTGCCATCAACTCAAATCATAAGCAATCTTGTCATGACCAAGTATCCACAACCCCTCTTGATGATGGTAGGAAGAAGACAACTCAACCATATTCTTGACATATACTTGATGTGATCTACTTGCTAAATCTCAATTGGTATCATGTCAAATGGATATATCTATTGTTCTTCCTTGCATGACTAACCTATGTAGGTGACAAGTGAACTAAAACGAAAAGGATTGCTCCCAACTCAAGATGACCTTCATCAACCTCGAGCATCCTCAACAAGTTCACCTACAAGCCACGTCATCAACATCCCTCAAAGGTATGTACTCATATCCTTGAAAAGGCTTTACTCCAAGTCATGAGCTAAAGCAACTCAAGTGATATGAAGACATTAAAATGCTTAATCGAAAAATGGTAACCCCATTTTGAGCTTAACGTAGAGTATGACCTATGATCAAGTATTCTTGCTTGGCTCCTAAGTCAATATACTCTAATATAGGTAACCTAGTCACCGCCCATCATCTAGTTAAGTATCTTGTTTGGTTCATTCTCTATTTTGCAAGATTTCTTGGAACCACTCAAATCTTCTCTAGTTGATATCTTTGTGTAAAAACTTTTGCATTCCCTTTGAAAAATTCTCTTTTGACACTTTGAAAACAGAAACTTGGTCCCTTATGTTTTTTTCTGTTTTAGCCTCGGAGCCACCGACACATATATCTCGGTTCTACCGAATTTGCAGATAAGCTGCACCACAAAATCTCGGTACCACCGATTTATCTGTCTCGGAGTCACCGATTTGTTTTCTTTTCTTATTTGTGTTCGCAGTTGCAATCTATGTTTCTTCTGTGATCTTACAAGTGATGATTTTATTACTTCGATGATCCCTTCTTATATTTTTTTAAAAAAAGGGGGAGAAATTCTTTATTCAAGGATCCCTAACTTAAAGGGAGAAGGGGGAGAATAACAAAGTCTTACATTTCTATGAGCCAAAGGGAGAGAAATTATTTTCAATGATTCCCTCAGTTTTCATTTCTATGAACCCTACATTCAATGACCCTTGTTCTCAAGGATCCCTTCTCAGTCAACGATCCCTGTATCTATCCCTGTTTTTGACCTTTTTGGAAATTAATGCCAAAGGGGGAGAATAACAAAGCTTCATGCTAAAGGGGGAGATACATGCATATGCAAAGGGGGAGATATGATCAAGGGGGAGAGCGAATATCAATATTTATACTCATATAAACAAGGGGAGAATATCAAAGCAGGGGAAGAAAAATATATTTGGAGAAAATGTGTTTTGTTTTGTGATCATATTAGTTGTTTCTCACCCTATCCAATCCCAATATCTACATGCTGAGATTCAGGGGGAGAGGATGATTTACTATTCTCATATCTAAGGGGAGAAAGTTCTAAATGATCTTGGAGACATATCAATCTTAAGAGACACTATCTTCTATATGTTCTCCATATCTTGGTGCTTTTGAGTTCTATTGCCTTGTTGATTGGTAGAATATGATCAAGGGGGAAAGTTCTATTGCCTTTTCTGAGAGAGAGCCACCTACTCATGTGTTGAGGTCAAGATCTTCCACTCCAACCATATGGATCTTGATTTCTAGCCTCCCCAAGTTGCTTTCCTCCAATCCCATCTCTTCCACCAAGCCAAATCTGTGAGAGAGTGATTGTGTGTTGAGGAGTCTATCATCTTGAAGCACAAGAGCAAGGAGTTCATCATCATTGCCGAGCCTATTACCTTTTGGAGGGTGGTGCCTCCTAGATTGGTTAGGTGTCGCTTGGGAGTCTCCTACTTCGTGTTGTGGAGTTGAACCAAGAAGTTTGTAAGGGCAAGGAGATCGCCTACTTCGTGAAGATCTACCCATAGTGAGGCTAGTCCTTCGTGGACGGAAGCCATTATGGAATAGTCAAGGTTGCTACTTCGTGGACCCTTATGGGTGGAACCCTCCGTGGACTCTCGCGACCGTTACCCTCCGTGGGTTGAAGACTCCATAAACGTGGACGTACGATAGCACCACCTATCGGAACCACGGGAAAAATCTTTGCGTCTCCAATTGCGTTTGATCTACCTATCTCAACTCTTTACTTCATGTGCAATGTCTTTACTTTCCGCTGCCATATTTGTTGGCATGCATGTGTAGGGCTATTAGACTCGCTAGACTTGCTAAAACTGTTAAAATCTGCCAACCAATTAACTTGGGAAAAGGTTAGGTTTTAATTTCCTGCTTGTAGTCTATTCACCCCCCCTCTAGACACTCTTCTAGTGATCCCTCATGGGAGGGAGGGAGTAAGGGAGGGCACCCCGACTCAGAGCAACCGTTTTACCTTGCATTGCCATCCCGAAGATCAAGTCTTCTGGCAACACACAACATCTTGGTACAGAAAGCAACCGCTTTATTGATCTCTTGCGGATACAACGGTTCAAATTTTACATGATAAGCGAGGCCAAGCGGCACACACGGTGTGGCTGCACTTATGTACATTATTTAGTAGACAATTTAGGGGGCCTCGATGATAAGGAAACTACTATACGGCAGTGGAACAACGAAGTAGTGGAACTCCACTCCACCGGGACACTGCTGGGACACGGCCTAGATTGCGTCATATCAATCGACATTAACGCATTTCACGGCTTCTCCTGCATCTGTAATGATAAGCCAGGTGAGTAGTTTGAATGTACTCGCAAGCTCACAGCAAACAAAGCAAATACGACAAACAATAACAAGGCATTTAGCAGGTTAATGCATGAGTATGAACATAATACTATCATACATGATGTACATGTGGACTCGATCTCGGTCCCTCAGACCAACTTACCATCTCAGGGTTACCTTGTAACCACCACTAACATCTTACCACTGTGATCCTCATACGATCACCATGTGCCATCTCGGAGTTATTAAGTGTGCCGATTATTTATTATTGTTGACCCACAGTGTGACCTTATATGAACTGTGTCCATATCCGAGGATGCGGATATCGATAGATTATACACTCTGCAGATGTTAGAACACTTTACCCACACCACGGAACTCATGGCCTCGTGCTCCCATTCGGGTGGACCAATGACATTCCGACAAAACCAATCTATTGCATGACACTCTCCTGACCACTCCGACAAACTCCCCTTTGGGCTATGCCATGGGCGGCCCCGATGCCAACTCGTGACATCCGCCACCTTTGTGGTCGCCATTGTCATGGCAAAACAAACTTGTCCCAAATGGGGACATAGATACCGTAGAACTCAGGGCACACAAGGTTATGCCTGCCCACCGGGCCAGGGTAGCGCAAGCGCACAACCTTCCCTAGTTAGAGGGACCGACGATAGGCATGACAATAGACCGCATTAGGGCCTCCCATCCAGGCACGTGTGGTTGCACTGGTGAGCTCAATTCAGTGGCACCATGACTCGATCAACAACTTGTTCAAGTTGAATTATCATCAACTTTAACTTGAAAATAAGATGATTCAAGTCATAACATGTAGTGCGGTGCATGGGGTCATGATGAAAATGCATCCATCTTAATCACGACAATATGAATGTAAGTAACTAATGCATCAATTTAACCATGACATGGATCATGACCTCTATATTACTAGCATAAAAATATGCCATGAAATGAGTGGAATATACCTAGTGTAATAGAATGAGCCATTTAAATAATTTTGCATAAGAAATGATCTTTAATTCAAGTAAACCATTACCATTGCAATGCCATCCTTATAAATGAATGGTGTGGCTTTCCTTAGTTCAGAGGAGTGTCACAGTACTCCTGGTCCTCTCCAAGACAATTAGTTTTGTATGAAATATAATTTCAATACAAAAAGGAAATGTCACATAAAGTATTTTATTGCACCAGAAATTCGAAACAGCAAGGAAAATTATCAAACTTTGGATACAGAACTTTAGATCAAGACAAAATTAATGCAAAAAGTTTCAACTCATTTGGACTCGTGGTTTAAAAGATATAGCTGGTCAAAGTCTGGTAAAAATATATGAACTTAAACAGAAATTCGGAAAATCAGAAGCGGCCACGACGAAGGCGTATTTTGAGAATACGCCTTCACTTAGAAAATGGTTCGGGTGAAAGAGAGAGACTGACAGGGGGATCCCACTGTCAGGGCTAGAGAGAGAGAGAGAGAGAGAGAGAGAGAGGGAGGGAGGAGGGAGGGAGGGAGAGAGAGAGAGAGAGAGAGAGACCTGTCGTCGGTGGTTCACCGGCGAGGAGACCACGGAGGTCGTTGGCAAACACGTACGTACCCGAAACGGCAACTCAGGTGGACGGACGACATCGGAACATTCTTCTCCAGAGACGGCGGGTGGCGAAGCTCGTCGGAGTGGGCGATTCCGGTGATGATCAGACGAACCAGTGGCACCGTCGTGTTCAGAAGGTCACCACGAGCACGCCTGAGGAGGAGGGCGAAGTCGGAGGTGGCTTGAGTGAGTGGATGACCGAGGGGGATCCGCGACCAACTCCGGCGATGATCGGTGACAGGAGGCCCTCTTGGCCTTGCCGCGATGGAGGAGAGTCGATTTGTGGCCAGGTGTGCAGTGGTGCGGATGGTTAAAACATCTCGGGTAGCCCTATTTATAGATGACGAGGTGGCCGAGCGCTGTGCTCCATTGGAGAAGAGCTGCCGGTGCACTGGGAGGGAGAAAAGAGCGGGCGAGGCTTGGAGAAGAAGTAGACCAATGTGGAGCAGCTACCTGTGCACGCGGCCACTATGCAGCGCACTATGTTGGGCAGTTGACGCACGCGCGCGCACTGTTCCGCCCGGTAGCGCCTCGGTCGTGTCCGGCGTGTTGCCTGCCGGCGTTGGGTAGGAGCAGAGCGAGGATAGGTGGACGAGCGGGAGGGTGCTGAGTGGCGCAGGCAAGCTGCGGTGGCACGAGGAGGGCGAACCGGCGGCGGCAGAGGCCCCGACGTCCAGAGCGTGCCGATTGCACGTCGAACACCTTGCACACGCGCGGTCACTGCACGCACCTACACACGCGGGACTTTAGGCGATGCCAGACTGTGCCTAGGGTGTAGTCCCTTCAACGTGGTACTGCTGGATGCCCTCAGCTCGACACCTAGCTCAATGGACAAGACACGAGCAAACTGAGAAAAATTGGCTTGGAGTTAAATGGTGAAACTTGGGGGGTTAAGAGTTTCCTAGGAAGGTAGTCATGTGGTGAAAATTTCAGCTCAAGTGGATCAAGGAAAAATATACTTGCTTCACAAACTGCCATTTCTGACCAGAAGCAAAAATATTTTCCTCAGTTGAAGTTCTCCAAATGACCATAGCATATTTTTGCATGAGGATGTGAGGCATGATCCAAAGAATATTTGGGAATTTTCTGAGCAAGGAAAATGAGGGTTGCTTAATAGCATAGACGGAAAATATCCATTTTCAGGGTGAAAATGAATATTATCCAATTAAGGAAAATTATGCCATGGCTCAACCTGGCAATCGGGTCGGGTTTCATCGGGTTGACCTATACCAGACCCATGCCCATATAACTATCGGGTTCATCTCAAACCCACGACCCTACCCATGGGTCTAATTCCAAACCCATGCCCGAACCCAACGGGCAACCCGACCCATTAGGGCACCCATCGGGTCCAACTTTTCAATTATTTGTACCTTGTATATGTACATTGCGTATGTAGCAAGACTGTGTAGTAAGACGCAGTAGCTAGTTGTAAGCAGAGGTGGAATAGCCCACGGGCATAAAGTTGTGCCCATACCCTACCCACGATTAATCGGGTTACCCATGGGTAAGACCCATGGGCGAAGTCAACCACCCATACCCTACCCATTCGGGTCGGGTGCCCATGGGCGCCAGTGCCCATGGGCAGGATTGCCGGGTTGAGCCATGGCAAGTTTTGGGAAAGAGATGAGGTTATGAAAGGTTTTCAAGATGCCAGGGCTCACTTGGAAGAAAATAAAAAAAAATCCCAAGTGATAAGTCCAAAAGAGTTGACAGAAAATCCAATTTCGAATTAAAATATTCAATAAATCCAAATAAAAAGAAAAAGGAAAAACCAGGGTGTCACAAGAGACAAAGGACTGCAAAGTCTTGTGAACTACGAAATTCACTATTTTGGGTACCCAACGGTACTTGAGGAGTACAGTGATTCGAATTTGATTTCTGATGCTGATGAGATGAAAGCCACAAGTGGATATGTGTTTACACTTGGTGGTGGTGCTCTTTCCTGGAAGTCTTACAAGCAAACGATCTTAACGGTATCGACTATGGAAGCAGAACTCACAACATTAGACACATCATGCATCGAAGCAGAATGGCTTCGAGAGCTTTTCATGGATTTGCCAGTAGTTGATAAGCCCGTCCCGGCTATCCTTATGAACTGTGACAATCACACAGTGATTGCCAAGGCAAAGAGTTCAAAGGACAACATGCAATCCTCAAAGCATATAAGAGAAAGATTGAAATTTATGAGACATTCAAGAAACTCCGACGTAATAGCGTTGGATTATATCCAGACGGCTAAGAACATGGAAGATCCCTTTACGAAAGAGCTATCACGGATTGTGATAGAAAATGCATCGAGGCAGATGGGCATGAGACCCACGTAAGTTGCCATGGGGATAACCCAACATATGTGATCGGAGATCCAATGAATTAGGACCTAGGAAAACAATCCAGCGGTCAACTGAGGAGAGTATCCTTACTAACCCGCTCCGTTGGAGATGCAATACTCTCGTAATCTGTAAGGCATGCTGACTTTTGTCTTAACGTGTTCCAAAGCTTTTGTAAGCAAGAAGCTATCCTATAGAGCATTCTTTGGAGAAACACACCTATGTGAGCCCGACTACTGGTCATAGTCTATGAGATTGGGTAATCTCTAGGAAGCTTATGATAAGGTAAGGAATATGATTAATAAGCTCCACTCGTGGGGTTTAGCCTTCGGCAGCCACGTATCAGCTGACAATAGGCAAAACTTCTGCACGCTAAACTTACAATTTAAGGCATAGTCCATTGTTTGGTTGTGAAGAAGTCTAATCCTGTTGCTCTGGGTGGAAGTTCAACTTAACAGTCTCCACTAAAAATTCCGGTATATCAAAAATTGTTTGGAACAATTGACAAACTTATGTGCCTCGAGATCTGGTGGGGGATTGTTGGATTATAGATGGGTTTAGGCCCATATAAGACAATAATCTCTGGTTATTCTTTATGGCCCATGTGAGTGTACGACAAGTGATGGGAAGTTTAGTACCATACTGCTACAGTAGTAAGAGTGAGACCCCTTTATAAGAGCTGCTCTACCACATGTTATTGGGAGCTTGGGAATAGAAGTTGTACACGTGCGTTCCTCCTCCTCCGCCGCCCGCCTTGCGTCGCCACGCCTCGCCTCGTCACGAGCCGCGCGCGCTGCGGATTGCGGAAATGAGATGAGCCGAGCCTTATTTTTGCCGGTCAAGAATGGTTAATTAATTATGGATAAATTAACGAGTCGCCAACGTAAGTGCCACCGTATGAGACGTTGGACCGTGGGCTTTTCGCGGACTCAGTCATGGGCTTGGCCCATGCCTATCTACCCGACGGCATATATAAGGAGGCGCCAACCTGTGGAGTAAAACCTAATTAGTTCATTCATTCCCTCCTGCTCAACCCTAGCCGTCATATACTGTTTCTCTCTATGTCCTGCTTCCGGCGATCCCATCCCGACGACCGCATGCACGGTTGGTCGAGAGAGCAGGTGCCTCCGGAACCCCATCGTTCGAGATCCTATCCGGGAGAACGACAATAAGGTTTTTGGGAAGCGTCTCGGCACGACTGCTCCCGATCCGTCCCTGTCTTTGTCCTCCTCTTTGTTCACTACTTCCGCATGCATTGACACCATGGTCGACGCCGCCACTGCCAAGAAGAAGGCCACGGACGACACCGAGGTTGTTGCTGCCGCCGCCGCGTCCGGAGGATATGATCCGTTCATCCCTCGTTTACTCGTTCCTTTGCTAGCCGTACATGTTGTGTTCATAAATATTTCATTTGTATGTACTGTAGGAGCCAATATGTTTAGGTATCGGTATGAGTTGCTTATCGTGATTGCTTACTTGTGGATTAGTCTAATCGAAAAGGTGCTATATTTCCGACAGGGAACTCCTAAACAAACCTTGTTTCCTATTTAGAAATGTACAATGCAGTTGCTTATAAATTACGAAAGAAGTGAAAAAAGAGAGTAAAGTGCACAGTTGGTATACAAGTTGTCGCGGAAGTTCAGTTTCATACATCAACATCAAAATCTCAGAGTCTGATACATGGCCTTGCTATTAGCAAGGCAGCATACATCACTCTTCACTGAGTCTAACATGTACTCATTACGTTGACTCACTAACTTTGCACTGATCTAGTCCACAAGCTTAATCATCAAACGCCGGCAAAACCCTTGTTATATATGAGATTACCGAGAAAATGAAAGGGGAGGGCGGCCCAGCTCATTGCGCTACTATGTTCCTCCTCCTCCTCTTCTGGAGCCGTCACATCCTCCTTGCCTTCTCCACTAGCCGTGGGGCATGTGAACGGCTTCTCAAGCAGATTCATAAAATGCGTGAAACCTCGTCCTTCGTTTTCCTGGTTCTTCTTTCCGCACAGGAAGCTGCCGTCAAGGGGGTGCAAAATGCACACGCGGTCTTCAAGCGGCTGTGGCGCGACGGCTTATCTGTCGATTAGAGAAGAAAGGAAAGAAAAACACAAGTTAGGACCCGAAGGAAGATACATATATACATGCAACATAAATACAGAAAAGGTTATGCATATGATGGATTTTTCTTCCTCATGGCGGTTTAGGCGGTGGCTTACCAATGATGGCACATGTTTCGACGGCCGGCGCGCCGGAGTAGTGGTGGCTGTAGCGCAGCTCGGCGAAGAATTGCTTGTCGGTGTCGCTGGTCTGGTTGCGCCTCCGCTTGCTGCTGACGATCTTCTTCCTGCGAGCCAGGAAGCTGACGTGAACCCAGATGTGGCTTTGGAAACCCACGTAGGCGGCCATGAGAGGCTTGACGGGGACGAACTCCGAGGGCGTTGTAGTGGCGGAGGGCATGGTGGACGTGGCAGACGATGGAGGCGTCGCGCTCCCTGCAAATCCAAATCGATCCGGACATCGCCATTAGCAATGGAAAAAAATCTTGTACGACCGGGTCGTACCAAGCCGGTCGTGAGACCCACTCCCCCATGCGCCAAGTGGCAGTTACGAATCTCGACGCACCAGCACCTCTCAATGCAGCGTTCGTACGGCCCGGGTGGTGCTGCGAGCTGGCCGCCGGCAAACGAGGCCGTTGCCGGAGGGGTTAGATCACCACGAGCAGGAGGAAAGTTTGAGCCCGACGTCGATAAGCATGCCTTGGGCGGATACGGCGAGCAGCTGGGGCGGTGCCGCGAGCGGCCGTTGCCGGAGGGGATGGAACTGTTAGAATTAGACTAGTTGATACCCCGCACGTTGTTGTGGGAATGTCTGCAACATATTTTAGTGTGATTCGTTATATAAAACATTAATATTTGAAAAAGTAATATAAATATCTAAAACTAAAAAATATATAATTTATTGTGTTTTACTATATACTTGTACTGTAACCGACGCCCCCTGATGGCGTCCTTCACACTTGTATATAAGCATAACATCAATGAAATCCAGAGATGGTTCGCTCATTCAATCTATTCTCACTTTTACTTTCAATACGTTATCATGCACTTTGCTCTCCCATCGAGCGATTTGGCCGGACAGGAGAAAAGAAGAAAGGGACGAACAGCGGCGAGGCGCCGAGGGCTCTTCTCCCGCATCTGGAGGCAAAATGGCCGGCGTGCTACGCTCGCCTGACGATGGAGTCCTCATGTTGTATCCGTGGCATACCACGGAGCACCAGACCCAGACGGCCCTCAGCGCCATTGTTCCACCCAGCAAGGCCACCCTCATGCGCGGCGCCCGCGTCCGCGCTACCCGTTGGCATCAAGCGACGAACGGCACAAAACAACTCCGGCGACCTTCAATAAGGGCCGCCATACACATCACTGGCCTCAAGAAAGAGAAATCAGTGTAAAACAAGGTGATTCAGTTTGAACTTATTCCTTCACAAAACAATTGATTTACCAGTAACACCAAGAACCGAGAAGAAAAGGAGTGAAGCACAGGATAAAATCAAATCCATGACCTCTGCTACTTCTTCTCTGAGGCAATCAAACACAAGCGACCTTACCAAGAAACAAATTCGAACGCTGTCGGCGGAGGCGACACCCACTGCGCCCGACGCACCCCGGCGGCGCGGCGGCGCCCTCCATCGGCATGAATCCTCGGCGCACAGCGACGCGCGCGCCACACAGACATCATTCGAGGCCCTCGGCCTCAGGGCGGCTCCCACGGAGCGACCAGCCACGACTTGGCCATCGAGCCCTTCGGCGTGCGCGAACCATGAGCGGAAGTGGAGGCGACGTCCTCTCGGAGCGGAAGCCGACGGCTATCAACGCCCTCCGACGCGCGGTTGTACGAGCAAGCCCTCCGGCTACGGTTGGCGACGCCATGAACCGCAGCATCGGTGCCCTCTGTGCATAGCCGAACAAATCAATTGATTCGTGATGCATCGAGGATGACGATAAGGAACCTTATCCTTTCGGTCATTTGAGACTAAGTCTTCCTAGTTTCTATTATTGGTAAACTAGCATATATGCCCGTGCCTTGCAACGGAAAAAAATTAATTCAGTTACATAGAAAAACATGTTATTGAACAAGTTAACAAAATGATATATGAGTCCAAGATTAATCAATTCAATATAAAAAGATAACATGAAGTGCTTAGAAATTAAAGACATGCATGTAAGCAATATGATATTCATTAACTCTCCTTTATATTTTTAGCTAAAACGACCGAAACTGAAAGCATGCGATTGAATTTAATCAGAACATGATACTAATAACTAAGCATTGCACTCTTCTCAATATCAGCTTAGGCAGACTACAGTGGTAAGCATGAGCCTAATAGTTTCACCAAGCATATTAGTTTTCATATTGTGATTTTAGAACTGGAAGCTTCCAACAATAAACACTAATAGTTCACAACAAAACTAACAGTTGAGTCGTAAGCAACAACCTACAGGAAACAAATTCATCGTCGACCTTATGTCTATTTCAAAAGATAAAAATACTATTGTAAATAGAGAAGATTTCTAATGAATCGCCCTGATGCCAAGAGAATCTCATTGCTATCAGTTATGCTATCAACTTATTAGTATTGAGATACATTTTATGTTTAGCTACCATTTAACTCCTAGAAGACAACGAACCGAAGTAATAGAAGTTGAAGGCCAATTACCGGGGACATGGCCGACAAGCTGCATCAGTACTGCGTCGTAGCATCTCGGGGCGGCAGAACCGTAGCAGGGTGCACCAAGGGAGATCAATGAGGACGGCTCCCGGGGTGATGGCGGGTCAGCTGCCGTGGCGGACACTCCGAGGTCGTACTTGGGGTGATCGGACACGCATAGAGCCGGGTGACCACAACCAAAAATCCTAAGAGCTAGCTAATCCAAAATCACCTTCCTCTGATCATGCATCGTTCGCCTTTATTTCTTCGTTTGCTTGTAAGGACTTGGTGGTTTCTGTTAATGGAAATCGGAGAGGTGACTCTCTTTATCAAAAAATGATAATAATCCAAAATCACCTACCAGATATGCGGTCCCACTCCCTATTGGCCTAAGCTAAGCTAAGTTCACAGCCCTATAGTTTTGTTTTGTTTTCTGTTTAATTAATGTATGCATGGCTGTTGATGTGATCTGCAAGTTCACAGCCCCATGCACGTACTCCCTCTCTCGTTGTTTTTCTCCCGGTTGGCACTTGCGCTGTGTGATGAATTCGTGGGATGGCGCTGCTGTTACGGATCAAAGCGAGCTGGCCGGCCAGGAGGTAGTTTAGCAAGCTGGCTGCGAGGTAAAACGTTGTGATTTAGGCAGCACAAAACTTCCTGCGCCGCGCGTCTATCTCTTTCCTCAGCTCCACACTCTCTCTCTCGCACGAGAGTTTGACAAAAACACTCCCAGGCCGAATTTTTGTCCAAAAGGACCACCTGCCGAGTGAAATTGCCAAAAGAGACCACCTGCGAGTCAAATTGCCGGATCAGACCCCCCCTGCCGCCACCAGCGCAGGCGGCCGGCCAGCCGGCTGGGGCCTGCCGCCACGGGGTGAGGCGGCAGGTACTGTTCACGCGAACTATTCGCGCAGGGCCGTTTTTCGCCACAGCAAAACGGAAACGGGCGAGCGAACAGTACCTGCCGCCTCAGGGCGTGGCGGCAGGACTGTTCATGCAGATGAACAGTGATTTCCGGTATTTTTTTGAGATTTTGCGGGAAAAATCAAAAAAATAGCGGAAAAATTCAAAAAAATCTGAAATTTTGTACCCACTTAGAACACTCGATCGTCTTTGCTGCCAAAAAAGTTCAGTATTTTTTTGAATTTTTTTGCTATTTTTTTGTTTTTTTTCAAAAATCACTGTTCATCCCTGCATGAACAGTACCTGCCGCCACGCCCTGAGGCGGCAGGTACTGTTTGCTCGTCCGTATCCGTTTTGCTGTGGCGAAAAACGGCCCTGCGCGAACAGTGCGCGTGAACAGTACCTGTCGCCTCGCCCCGTGGCGGCAGGCCCCAGCCGGCTGGCCGGCCGCCTGCGCTGGTGGTGGCAGGGGCGTCTGATCCGGCAATTTGACTCGCAGGTGGTCTTTTTTGGCAATTCCACTCGGCAGGTGGTCCTTTTGGACAAAAATTCTCCCAGGCCCAGGTCGAGCTCCCGTCGACCGAGAGTTTCAAGGCTTGAGCATGCTCAGGTCGAACCGTGTTGCGGCGTTGCCGTCACCGACGTTGACGCCGAAGAGGAACGTGGATCCGTCACTCTCCTCATTGTTTGGGCAGCACTCGATTCTTCAGCGGTGGCCGCCGACGTCAAACCTGGGTGGCTGGACCGCCTGCCTTGTTGCGGCGAAGGTCGGGAGTGGGTCAGCACTCAGCAGTAGGCAGGTGCGTTCACGGCGTGCAGGTTGACGACTCCAGAAAGTAAAGAAAGGAAGCGATGAAGGGCGCACAAAGACCTGCAAATCTCGTTGTTGAAGGTGCGGCGTCTAGATGGACGCATCTGCACCCGCGTGAGGGGCAGCGGATCTCGGTGTTGAAGGCGACGGCGGCATTGAGGCGAATACGTTTTGGTGATGGTAATAGGGTTGTGTCGGTTCTAGGAGTAGTATATTTATAAAGTTAGATCCTGAAGCGTTTCGTCTCTAACCCGGAGAGAACGTTGTGATTTATTCCATGTACGCGAGGACGTATAAAACCGGGATGGTGATGGGATCGGAGACGTTGTGTGAGAGGGTAACTTACTTTATCTACGTGCCAGCTCTTTTCTTACCATGGTTCGATACGCACCGTTTTGACGGACGGACGAAGCTAACGACGACGGACGAAAGACGGACGAAAATTGACCCTGTAGCAATTAGTACCACCTCACTTATCAAAAAATAAGATGCGTTCGAATATAACAGGACCCGATCTATCCATTGGCAAAGTGTGATCAATGTGTTGTATCAACCCAAGGTGTTTCCACATGACTCACGCATTTGTGCACATGAATAGTACTCCGTCGATTGATGACAAATAGGCCAGGATCCGTTTGACCCGATATGCCTATTGGTTAAGATAGCTCAGAGAGGAATAGTTTCTCATAAAACTCTCAATCCAAGATTCTGATCTATTTTGGGTGCCATGCTATGAAGTCTTCAAAGGTTTGAAAGTGAATCGTAATTTGCATAATCATATAGCAGCTCCTCATCCCATGTCCCATTCATTGGATCTAGTAGTTCACATACTGTATAGAGCTTCCATTAGCAGCTCCTCATCCCATGTCCCATTCATTGGATCTAGTAGTTCACATACTGTATAGAGCTTCCATGAGTCTAGGAAGTAGGGGTGACTGACGGGCTTCTCCACAGCCGTCGGTGGCGGCTCATTTTTTCTCTACTGATTTCTATACTCATTCTTTACACCTCTTCCTTATCCTTGCACGTCTTTCTTATTCTTCGTCTTCATTTTTTTACTTCCTTATTCATTTCCTTATATGTTGTACGTCCTTATTTCTTTGCCTCAATTTATCCATTCCTCTTTGCATATTAGTAATTCTTAAGGCAGCTCCTTGATACCCAGAATCTCAAAAACATATATAAACTGGAAGAATTTTATGTAAAGGGGTGAGGTGGGATTTTGTATAAATGTCGAAGTTGTGCAGCCTTGATGGGCCGGTCCATAGTCTAGGATTTGGTATAAGCGGGCGAGATGGAATTTATGGACTAACCAGCCTAGTTTGATCGACAAGGTATCCTAGTCCAGTTGGTCGTGGTTGTAAGGCGTTAACTTTAGGTCGTGTGTTCAAATCCCAGTAGCCACCTTTTTTTGTCTCGTGTGACGTACGAAAATCTTAAACATCGTAAGGGCGACATACAAATTGGACCGGCAGGGTGGACGGACAAAGACGGACGAAATTAAAGGGGTAAGAAGCGATCAGTGCTTTATTATTAGGTAAAGATAAGTTTTGTAACTTGCATATAGGCCCACAGGCTTATAATTATATGTAATTTAGCACTCAGTTCTCACTTATTTTGCCCTACCAACAGACCTACTACTAGTTGTATAAAAGCCCCCAGGCTAATTATAATTATACGACTTGTGTCGTGGGAACGAGCCTGACAGTAGAGGTTAAGGGTACGTAAGGAGAGGGCAGAGTCCTAGCTGCGGCGAGATTGTACACACGGATGTATGAGTTCAGACCCCTCTCGTGGAGGTAACAGCCCTACGTCTCAGTGCTCGGGAGTTTCTGTCGTGTGGAATGTGAGTTACAGGGGGTGTGAACCCCTGTGCCAGAGGGGAGGGGTGGCTTATATAGAGTGCGCTGCCCCCTCATGAATACCCGGCAACCAAGGGTTCGATCGTGGTAATAAAGGTGAACGTTACTGATAACGTATGTAATAAATGCTACTTATGACGACCAGTCGAACGCCTGTCCGTTGGCCTCCCTGGAGTGGCTTCTGGTCTTCTGCGGTCGACTGACTTCTGGTTCTTCCGAGTGAAAGGCGTCTGTCGAATGGAGGGAGAAACCTCCGAGTGGATTAACTGTCGAGTGACTCATGCGCCATGGTGATTTCAGTCGGAGTCTTCCTTGTAATCTTGTAATCTTTAAGTTCTCCAATGTAGTGTCCTTAGGTAGGGTATGTAGGTCAGGCCTAAGACCCTACCCTAGGTACATATCCCCATCATTAGCCCCCGAATGGATCGGGGTTCCAGTGAAAAAGGGATCGATGCAGGTTCTGATAAGACACAAAAATTCCGAATGCATTTTAGGACTTCACAGAAGTCTGCGTCGATTGGAGTCTTTGCCATTCACCCTGATCGATTCTGTCTTGATATGCGTCCGAGTGAACTTGAGCGCGGACTCAGGTCCGATTGGTCAGCAGGATCTCTTGATGCGACGGGTCGCTTCGTCAGGCCCGGATTTTACGGGATTTGAAAATTTGGAAAGCATGCGCCGCGCGACGATGACGCAACGACCGGGGCAAGTGGGGTTATGATGCCTCGATTTTCGCGCCGTCGTTAACGCCACGTACTGCGCTTCCTCTGCAATCGGGATACACAGAGATCCGGCGGGCCCGCAGGTCAGCGACCCACTCGAGCAGTTATAAGACGGGACGGTGCAAGGGTCGGTACAGTGCTCCTCCCCCATTCCCCTCTTTTCCTCCGCCTCCTCTGCTCCACGCGGGCCGCTCGCCTCCGCCTCGACGACCGCCGCCGCGATGACGAAGGAGAAGACGGAGAAGCTCGAGCGCGCCAAGAAGGGAGCCAAGGCGAAGAAGCCGTCGGGCGCCCGGTCCATGGCGCCGCCGGGGTGGATCCAAGGGGATTTCCTTCGATTGACCGTCACGGCGGAGGACGTCCAGAACCTCGTCGCCGATGGGCTGATAGCCGACGGGTCGTGGAGGCTGCCGGGGGAAGAGACTGAGCCGGAGCCGCGCGAAGGCGAGTGAGTCCTCCTCCTCACCCACGTCGAGCGAGGTTTTTCTCTGCCTCCCCATCCATTCATCCGTGGGTTCTTGAATTTCTTCGGAGTACAACTTCACCATTTCCCTCCGAATTCCATTGCATATCTTGCTGCCTTCATAACAATGTGTGAGTGCTTCTTGGGCTGTCCCCCTCACTGGGGCTTGTTCAAACACATCTTCACCATCCGGTCTCAGTCAGTCAAAAAGGCCAACACCAATGATAGTAAGACCCATGTCATCCAGCTATGCGGTGGCCTGGGACTCCAAAAGAGGAACATGAGTGCGTTTCCGTCGATGACCTTTCCCGAATCCGTTCGGGGCGGGCAATCGACTTGGTTTTACTACAACGATGTTGCATCTCCTAACATGTCGACTGGCATTCCCCCCTTCACATTGGAGTGACCCACTGCTCCCAGATCATTGTCCGTGACAGAGTAAGAGAAAGCCGAGGTAGGAATTTTAGTGGATGCAGTAGTAGAGTTGGTCCGTGGCGGAGTGACTGGTATGGACCTACTGGAGGTGTTTCTCGGTCGGCGAATCCAGCCCCTTTCAGCGAGGGACCACACTATGTGGCACTATTCGGGTGCTGGAGACACCACTCGGACACATCCAGAGGAAGTCTCTGAGAAGACTGTTGCACAGTGGCTCCGAAGCATCACCGGAGCCTGTGACAACCCTCTGGGAGCCAAGCGAATCTTGCCCTTCTCTGCCGCGAACCCGCCGCCGAACCTGGTGAGTTATATCTTTGTCGAATGCTTTCATGTTTCATCGAGTGATTGGGTCTTCAGCCGAATGACTTTACTGTTTGTATCTTGCAGGAGTTGACGAACATGTATTCGCCCGTGCCGAACGGAGGGCAGCCTGATGACGGAGAAGAGAGCGCAGGCGGCAGCGCAAACGTTGATTACGCCGAGAACAGTGAAGGCAGTGACGACGACTCGGAGGAGAGCGAGGAAGAGGTTCAGTCTCCTCCGTGCATCGAGCGTCGTTCCAAGCAGCGCCAAGACCCAGCGGCTGTCCCAAGCAGAACCTTGGCATCGAGCACCAAGAATCCGAAGCGCGACCGGGCTGCAACACCTGAGTCGACTGAAAAGGCTGCGAAACAGCCCAGGTCTGACGCACCAAAACCTCGGAAGGCTCTGCCCCGCATGAAGATCGCCGTGCCCGTCGCCTCAACGTGAGTGTTCATTTTCCTTTTTTTTGCTGTTGTGGAACTTCATGTCTTTGCTGATCGAGTGGAATTTGTTTGCCAGAGCTGCTACCTCGGTGACGTCGCCTCCGCGAGATGAAGAGGAGCACATGGAAGTGGACACTGCTGACGCGGCCACCTCTCAACGAGGTATAACAAATCTTCACTCCGCTCTATTTTTTGAAGACGATTCGTCGATTGAATAAGTTAATGTTGTCGATTGGTAGCTGCAGACGTCATCCACGTGGAAGACGATGAGGAGCCACAACAGGGTGCGGAGGGTGAAGGTGTGACCTTGGGCACCCCACGCGTATGCACTCGGAGAACATCGTCGGGGCAGGCGCCTCGTAGGTCGACTGCTGCATCGTCCCAAGAACTTGGCGACTCTTCCCGAGCCAGAGCTGAACTTATGGTTCCACTGTCGAGTGCCCCGCCAGCAACTTCAACTCTTGTGGTCTCAGCGCCAATTGGGCAACCTCAGGCAACTCTTGTGACCCCAGCTGCAGCACCGACTCATCCGACGCCCGTATTCCCTCTGGACCGTGTCCCAGAGGACCAGACTGGAGCTGGCAAACAGGCCATGATCCAGGCTGAGCAAATGATGCTACGTACAAAGGAGGCATACAAGGCCAGCAAGTTGGCTTATGATGCCAGCTCAGCGCTTCGTGCCAATGTCCGAGTAAGTGCGATTGTAAGTTCATTTCTGATTGAATTCCCGTCCATCTTGATTCTACACCCACTGGGTATTTTCTTTTGGTGCATACTTGCTTGTTTTCCCCTCGAGTAGATCAGGTCTTAGTCGAGTGGTTTCTGGTCCAGTGGGGGCACGCTGAGTGCACCCACTGGGTGTAGTCCCCGAGACCGCTGTCGAATGGCAGTGACATCGGCAGGGGTCTTAGATTTGTTTTGATAGTCGCTTGTCACTCGACAGGCCGGACCTGGTCGAGTGATAGTAGGTCCAGTGGGGGCACGCTGAGTGCACCCACTGGGTGTAGTCCCCGAGACCGCCGTCGAGTGCTTGCATCGGCGGGGGTCTGATAGAGACAATGTTTGCATGTTTGCTTTTTTGCTCTTTTTTTTCTCTTCTACTCGGACAGGTCGGACCTGGTCGAGTGGTGTCGTATCCAGTGGGGGCACGCTGAGTGCACCCACTGGGTGTAGTCCCCGAGACTACTGTCGATCGTTTACGATGGGCAGTAGTCTTAAAAATTTGGACTCGGGGTCCTTTTTCGTACTTGGAGTACGCTTGTCACTCGGTCCGTCGAGTGAGTTCTTTTTCTTAGTGTCTCTACCTCTGAATGCTTGTCTTAGGGATGGAAATGATGTCCATGAAACCAACAGGATAGGTCTTGTCAGTTTGGACCTTTCCATCAACCATGATATGACGCTTTGCAGGGGTGTGGGGTGGGGCGGCGGGCCGCCATTCAGTCGACTGAACTTGTTCTTTTCCACTCGGGAGTGGAGAAATATTAGTGTCGACTGAACTACTTCTTTGCTGATTTCAGAAAACCTGTGAGCTTGGGACTCAGTACGTCGACCTGAAGAAGGAGAAAAACCAGCTTCAGCTGGATCTGGAGGTGGCCAAGAGGGACCTAGCCCGTGCACAGACCGAGCTGAAGACCCTGGGAGGTAATCCTTGTCGACCAATTACACTATCACTTTTATTTTCTATCCTTTGAACCAAGTGTCCTGACTCGAACAGACGTGTGTGGTGAGAACCGCCGACCTCAAGCGCGACTCAACAATGTTATTTCTTTAGATACCATGAAGAAGGCGCTTGAAGATAAAGACAAGGCACTCGCTAATGCTCAGAAGGTGGCGAGGGAGAAAACCGAGGCTGCCGAGAAGAAGCTTGCCGCAGCCAGTAAGTTGGAAGAAGAGAACACCAAACTCAAGCAAGAACGGGCCGATTGGATCAGAAAGGTTGAACAGCTGACCAAGAGAAGGAGCGGTCTGGAGAACTACTTGGGAGACTTCACGAAGAAGATGTTCGGCATGCTTGAAGGTAACTTTCTTCCGTCGAGTGAATTTCCTTAATTTCTACAGAACAGTAGCGTGACCAACCTTTCATTTCCCCTTCGTGTAGAATTCTGCCAAGACTTTGACAAGGAGACTGAGGAGATCGAGCAAAGTCTGGACCCCACCAAGTCACCCGTTGGGGACGTTGTGGCCATGAACATGTTTCGGCTTGACGCTCATCTTAGAAGTGTTCAAGGGTATATCACTCGACTGAGGGCTGCGCTGGTGAAGATCGACAAATAATTGTGGCTAGAAGACACCCTCCAGACTGACCTCGAGTCGATGATGACCCGCCTCAACGAGATTCCCGGTCGAATACAGGCATGGAAAAAATCTGCTGCTCTCTGCGGAGCTGACGTGGCGCTTTCACTCGTCCGGGTCCATTGCAAGGAGGCCAAGGAGGACAAGCTGAAGGCTCTCCAGGTGGCCAACACGAAGAAACTTCAATTCGAAGACTTCATGGAGACCTTCATCGAAGCAGCCACTCGGATCGCCGATGGGATTGATCTGGACACCTTCGTCGAGCCCGTGAGCCACACCGGTGCTTGAGAAAAACTTTGCTTGCAGTTGAAACTTTATTTGCCTCGGTATGCCGAGTGATGGTGTAACCGTTTAAAACTTCGTTCAGGCCTTAAGCCTGAGTACTTCCGTTTGCGTGGGCAACTTTTATCCACGCTAGAGATTCTGGATTTATCCGCATTTTGCTTTCCAATCTTTTGCTTGGCTAAATTGTTTGGTTTCTGAGTGAGATGGATGCTCATTACTCGGAAGAATTTTGAACTTAGGCGAAAACTGGTTCTCAACTAAGTTTCCGAGTGAAAGTGTTGCCTCTCACTCGGAACAGCCTTTAACTTAAGCGAGGTCTGACTCGCGGCTAAGTCTCCGAGTGAGAGGAGTGCTAGTCACTCGGGAGAGTTTTTAACTTAGACGAAGACTGGTTCGCATCTAAGTTTCCGAATGAATGGGATGCTATTCACTCGGCAGGGTTTTTAACTTAGGCGAAAACTTGTTCGCGGCTAAGCCCCCGAGTGAGAGGGTCGCTCACCACTCGGAGTGTTTTCAACTTAGACGAAGACTGATTCGCAGCTAAGTTTCCGAGTGAATGGGATGCTATTCACTCGGCAGGATTTTTAACTTAGGCGAAAACTGGTTCGCAGCTAAGTTTCCATGTGAATAGTATGCTATTCACTCGGCTGGATTTTTAACTTAGGCGAAAACTGGTTCGCAGCTAAGTTTCCGAGTGAATAGGATGCTATTCACTCGGCAGGATTTTTAAGTTAGGCGAAAACTTGTTCGCTGCTAAGCCCCCGAGTGAGAGGGTCGCTCACCACTCGGAGTGTTTTCAACTTAGACGAAGACTGATTCGCAGCTAAGTTTCCGAGTGAATGTGATGCTATTCACTCGGCAGGATTTTTAACTTAGGCGAAAACTGGTTCGCAGCTAAGTTTCCGAGTGAATAGGATGCTATTCACTCGGCTGGATTTTTAACTTAAGCGAAAACTTGTTCGCGGCTAAGCCCCCGAGTGAGAGAAGCGCTCGTCACTCGGAAGAGTTTTCAACTTAGACGAAGACTGGTTCGCAGCTAAGTTTCCGAGTGAACGGGATGCTATTCACTCGGCGGGATTTTTAACTTAGACGAAAACTTGTTCGCGGCTAAGCCCCCGAGTGAGAGGGTCGCTCACCACTCGGAGTGTTTTCAACTTAGACGAAGACTGATTCGCACCTAAGTTTCCGAGTGAATGGGATGCTATTCACTCGGCAGGATTTTTAACTTAGGCGAAAACTGGTTCGCAGCTAAGTTTCCGAGTGAATAGGATGCTATTCACTCGGCTGGATTTTTAACTTAGGCGAAAACTGGTTCGCAGCTAAGTTTCCGAGTGAATAGGATGCTATTCACTCGGCAGGATTTTTAACTTAGGCGAAAACTTGTTCGCAGCTAAGCCCCCGAGTGAGAGGGTCGCTCACCACTCGGAGTGTTTTCAACTTAGACGAAGACTGATTCGCAGCTAAGTTTCCGAGTGAATGGGATGCTATTCACTCGGCAGGATTTTTAACTTAGGCGAAAACTGGTTCGCAGCTAAGTTTCCGAGTGAATAGGATGCTATTCACTCGGCTGGATTTTTAACTTAGGCGAAAACTGGTTCGCATCTAAGTTTCCGAGTGAATAGGATGCTATTCACTCGGCAGGATTTTTAACTTAGGCGAAAACTTGTTCGCAGCTAAGTTTCCGAGTGAATAGGATGCTATTCACTCGGCTAGATTTTTAACTTAGGCGAAAACTGGTTCGCAGCTAAGCCCCTGAGTGAGAGGGTCGCTCACCACTCGGAGTGTTTTTGAATATGAGATTGTGTGATCGGAATCGACAAAGGACTGCGGGAGTCGTAACTTTGATAAACAACATTGTCTAGAGTACTCTTATTACATCAAACAACTCAGTCGTCAGGTATAAAAACGTCGAAGTAAATCCGCGTTCCAGGCACGCGGTTCGTCGATATTCTTCTTAAGGTTGAAAAGGTGGTAGGCTCCATTGTTCAGTACTTTGGTGTCGACGAAAGGACCTTCCCATGCGGGGGCGAGCTTGTGAGGCCGCTGCTGATCCACTCGGAGCACAAGATCACCTTCATGGAACGACCGACTCCTGACGTGCCTTGCATGGAAGCGACGCAGATCTTGCTGGTACACAGTCGACCGAATCAGAGCCATTTCACGTTCTTCTTCCAGGAGATCTACACCGTCCTGTCGTGCTTGTTCAGCCTCAACCTCTGAGTAAAGATCTACATGGGGAGAATTGTGAAGGAGATCACTCGGCAAAACGGCCTCGGCTCCATACACCATGAAGAAAGGAGTGCGCTCAGTCGACCGGTTAGGAGTCGTCCTCAAGCCCCACAGAACAGACGGCAATTCAGTAACCCAAGCTCCAGCTGCATGTTCAAGATCTCGCATGAGTCGAGGCTTCAACCCTTGAAGGATAAGGCCATTTGCTCGCTCAGCTTGACCATTAGTCTGGGGGTGCGCAACGGATGCGTAATCCACCCGAGTGCCTTGGGTGGAGCAAAAGTACCTGAACTCTTCCGAGTCAAAGTTTGAACCATTGTCTATGATGATACTGTGGGGAACTCCATACTGGAACATTCTCTCTTTCATGAATTTGATAGCAGTGCGCGAATTCAGCTTCTTTATGGGCTTAGCCTCAATCCACTTGGTGAACTTGTCGACTGCTACAAGCAGATGCGTGAATCCACTCTGGCCCGTTCGGAGAGGACCGACCATATCCAACCGCATACAACGAATGGCCAGACGAGTGGAATAGTCTTCAAGGCGGACGCGGGCTTATGTGACAAGTTTGCGTAAAATTGGCATCCTTCGCAGTGCTGAACAATCTCCTTAGCCATTTCATTGGCGCGCGGCCAAAAGAAACCAGCTCGGTATGCTTTGGCAACAATCGTCCGAGAGGACGCATGATGACCACAGGTCCCCGAGTGAATTTCCTCCAGAATCAGTCGACCTTCCTCAGGAGAGATGCACCGCTGAGCTACGCCAGTTACGCTTTCTCTGTAAAGCTGTCCATTCGGCACAGTAAAGGCCTTGGACCTGCGGACGATCTGTCGAGCTTCAACCTCGTCTTCTGGGAGTTCTTGCCTCAGTATGTATGCAATATATGGCACCGTCCAATCGGGCGTAATCACCAGAATCTCCATGACCAGATCTAAGACTGCCGGGACATCAACCTCAGTCGGATTGGAGGCGCTTATTGCTTGCGGGGGCTCTTCAGTGAAGGGATCTTCTTGCACCGAAGGAGAATGTAGGTGTTCCATAAACACATTGCTAGGTACAGGCCTCCGAGTGGATCCTGTAGGAGATATGCCCAAGAGGCAATAATAAATGTTATTGATTATCTCCCTGTTCATAATTAGGTTTATGTTCCATGCTATAACTGCTATGGTTCTCGAGTCTACAATAACCACGAGGCTCGAAGGAAGACTCATATGCACGTGTGGAATAATAAACGGTAAAATGTATTCCTAGTCTGGCCTCTAAGACTGGCTCAAGTATCGCATGATGATCCTGTTTTCCTGATCATGGGCATGGCTATGCCGGAAATTTTGAGGGCACAATGTTAGAAGAACATTTGTGTTGAATCGACCCGAATTGATGTTATGCTATGAGATACATTCGTCACTAGTTAATGGTTTATAACACAGAGATGGTTAACGTTTGCATGATTCCTTAGACCATGAGAGTATCGAGTTTCTTCATGCTTGCTTCATGAACTTTGGGGTTTGTTAAACGTCATCTGTAAATGGGTGGCTATTACGGTGGCTTACGGGTTCATGGAAAAGTATGTCAAGTAACTTGATAGCTCAAGATTGGGATTTCCTCCTCCGACGATGGAGAGATATCTCTGGGCCCTCTCGGTGTTACGGTATCCATCATCGTCTGGCCAGACACTTTGTGATTTGATCACGGGGATGCCGGAACACGGGAACGAGAAAAGAGAACAATACCGGTAACGAGGTAACTGGCATAGTGGACAAGGTGTTGATCCACGGGGATGCCAACATGTCTCACCTCGGGTATTTGTAACGTATCGCGAAGCAACAGGAATAGCACACGGCAACTGGAGGTTCACTCGAATATTCATTCGTGTGGGTATAGGGGTCAATATGGGTGTCCACGGCTCCGATGTTGATCATTGATCGGAAGGGGTTCCGGGTCATGTCTATGCTTCACCGAACCTATAGGGTCACACGCTTAAGGGTCATCTATCTGCTGAATACTAGACAGGGAGTCTGAGAGAAAGTTTCCGGGAAAAAGTTTTTCGGAGACAGCGGAAAAGTTCCGAAGAGAGAGGTCACCGGATGAGTTCCGGTGAAACTGAAAAGTTGTTTCAGGGGATGCCAAAAAGTCAAATTGGTTTTGGCACATGCCTGATAATTCTTGGAGGATGCCGGAATCGTTCTGGAAACTTTTTGGAATTTTCTGGGATGAAAACCGGAAATGTTCCGGAGCTGCCGAAACCGCTTCAGATGCTTTTCGCAGATGAAAATCACTAAACCGGAATTATTCCGGATCGCATTGAAAATTATTTTAGTGGGTACTGGAAATGTTCTAAGCCCAGATAAATATTTTCAGTTCGAACGGACGCTGAAAAATGTCGTCATGAATAGTGAAAGTGCTTTTGGGGATATTTATGGAAAACCACCTTGTGGGATATTTTCCAAAAGGCTTCTAGAAGGATGATGCAGGCATGGTGATGCAGGCATAGTGATGCAGGCATGGTGATGCAGGCAACACTATTTGGAGGCTTTCCCTTTATGCCCTTGTGGTGTGCTCACCTCATGGGCATTTTGGTAATTCCAAGTCCCATCCTACCCCTTGGTTTTCCTATAAATAGGAGGTAAGGGGCAGCCCAAACCTCATCCCTTCTCACATACACATGCCATAGACTTGTCTGGCTTCTCTCTCCCTCCCAGCGAAATAGTTTCGTAGAGCCGAAAGGCTGTCTGGGTTCCGGTGGGAACTAGTTCTGGACGGCGAAGCCCTGCCAGATAGCTGACACCGTATGTGTGCAACTCTGTAGAGAGATCGTAGTTTCGGTCTTAGTTCGAGAGTGCCTCCCGAAGGGCTGTCCGAGTGACCGTCCGAAATTCTGAGGTCCTCCCGAAGGGCTGTCCGAGGATCCGTCCGGTGGGACTATCCGAGGGACTGTTCTGAGGTCCTCCAGAAGGGCTGTCCGAGGATCCGTCCGGTGGGACTATCCGAGGGACTGTTCTGAGGTCCTCCCAAATGGCTGTCCGAGGATCCGTCCGGTGGGACTATCCGAGGGACTGTCTTGAGGCCTCCCGAAGGGCTGCCCGGAGATCCGTCCGGGGAGCAGGCGAGGGAGTACATCCTCGCGGTTGGGAGGTTGTAAATCCTAGCTGCGGGGATCTGCACCGCCGATCGTCATCGACTCTACTTCCGCTGCTCTACGAGTCGGTAACGAAAAAGATCAAACCTTGTATGCAGTCTCCATAGTGGTCCTGGGCTGGTGCGTAGGTCGGAAATTTTTGTTTTCTGTTGCGTTACCCTACAGTGGCATCAAGAACCGTGCTATGCATAGATGCAGGTTGCGATCTAGAATACATAGAGATGTATGGGTGTTGCACAATATAATTAGGTAGTAGATGAGATCTATTGCTGAAAATTATTTGTGCGGGTAGCAGATGAAATCTGTTACCCGATGTTCTTGTTGCTTCCCCTGAATTTGCGTAGTCCTGATCTTGACGGCATGGTGGAATCTCACAAAGTTCTGGCAATCCGCGATCCTTTCATGCTGCTCCTGAGTATGCTGATTGACAGATCAACGAAGTGGTAACAGTTCTTTGGGTTCCACCATAGTTGAGAAAGATGGATGTTTCGCAGACGAAAGGGCAATGCAGATATGATCTGCACGGGGGTCACGCATATGACGAAGTTCAGTATGGGGCTCGAGATTTTATTATCTCGTGTTTCATACACCCCGCAATGTTAATCTAGCGACTTGGATTATAATGGTTGATGATGGACGTTGGTAGCTTCGGTTTATTTCGAAACCTTAGAAGCCACGAAAAATAAATTTTTGCATGAACCAATTAGAGGCGTCTAACTTGGTTTTGCAGGATGGTTTGCATGTGCATATGATGTGGTATAGCAGTGCTCATAATAATTTGATTATGTATGAGATGACTATATGATGTAATTTGATTAACATGACCTGCGTGTCATGATTCGGCATGATGGCTGGAGCCATATGATTGCACTTTAATGACCTGCGTGTCAACCTTATGTAATGCACTTATTTTATTAGCTATAGAGATAGCAATATTATCTAGTGCATCGACAAGGTGGTGGCAATCTTCGCGAAGGTGAACACCGACGCGAATGCCGAAGACGAAGAAATGAAAGACTTCTCCGTCAGAAAGGGCTATACCATATCATGCTATTATGAATTGCCTGAGATGTTTATCCCTTATGATGCACCCTTCTTGATTGCGCGGTAGTCGCTTTTATTAGGGTGATCTCTCACAAAAATATCAAGTAGTTAGTGTGCTCCCAAGTGTAGCACCGTCACGGCACCTATCTTTTCGGGGTGCGCCGTGTCACACGGGTACGAACGATTAGAGAAGTGTGAGGCGGGTGAGTTGAGACCTCGCAGCGAGATCACTTGGTTGTCTTGACGTTCAGGCATGACCGTCATGAGCTCGGAACACACGCATCGAAAGATGAACAAGAGTCACATAGAGATGTGATTGGCAAGTTGGCCTACCGGTTGAGATTTTCGTCATCAGTGGTGTTACACCAATGGCGAACAATTTAAATGCGGGTCTTGTATCACTCACAATCAATTATGAGAGATATTGATTTGAGTGGGAGCGCACTGTAGAATTAACTTGTTTAATTCTCAGTGCAATTAATTTTGAACGCTGTCTAAGTGTGGTTTGCATAATAGTTGTAGAATAATGGCTCGCATTTCCACCTTCCCTATTAAAATTGAATAGCTGTTAAATATCTGGTTAAAACTTTACGGTTGGTAACGTAATATGAGGATTGTCCTCAAGAGTGCCGAGAGGACTTTGTCCTATCGCATGCTTTCGGTATTCTCCCGCTAATGCTATGGATCATGTGACTCTCGTCCTTCGATCCAAAAGCTAGAATTCCTTTTCAGTCAAAGTGCAATATGTTTGCTTCCATGAGACCCGAACTTCGAAAGTTTGGATAGTTATGTGATATTCATGGAATCTGAAAATCATTTTCAGAGACAGACAAAGGCTAAAAGATATGAGATATCCAAAGCAATGTTTGTTTGCAAACTATTAGTAAAGGAGTTTACTATGCATTAGACTGATAAGAGAGGGATCCAGGAGAACGCCTGTCATATGATGATAGGTGAATAAAACAACAACTTAAAGAGAAAGGAAGTGTCCGAAGGGTGTTAGTAAGACTTTCACGCCTAGGAAGTCCGGGGCTAATGCCACTCTTAAGTTGGATGCTTCTTCTGAGAGTAGGAGAAATACTGAAAGTTAAACTGTTAGAAGTATAATGGCAAAAGGAAAGAAGACTGGAATATCCAGCTCATGTATGAATGTCATACAAGTTTTTGATGTATAGAAGGCTGGTCAAAGATATAGTTCTTGGGAATTATGGTTAAACATGTTAATCACTAATTCTTGGATATTGTGAGTTAATCACAAAGATACCCGCTCGATTGCATTCTGTTGCAACTCGATGTAAGAACTACTATGGCCTGAAAGACTAGCCAGGAATGAGGTTAGATACACGGAGGGAACATAGTAAATGTTACTATGCCTTCCATAGGTGTATTCCCTATGTATTTACTTTCATAATTCATTTTAGAGTTTCACACTCTAGCCCTTTGCATAAGGTATCGTGCAAGAAGGTTGTTCATAAGAGAACTTTTGATGTTCGGTGTTATGAATAACATAAGGGCCATACTTTCATTATGAATGAGACGTATGTTATGAATATTGATAATAATACATAACCTCTGTGTTTACTTTCATAATTCATTTTAGAGTTTCATACACTCTAGCCCATTGCACAATGTTTGTTGCAAAAGAGTTGTTCATAAAAACAACAATTGTTGTTCAGTATTATGAATAAACATGAAGGGACATGCTTCCATCCTAGATGGGATGTATGTTATGAATATTGATGGAAATATGATACATCCATAACACTGATGCTAAATGTCGCAAGACTAAAAGAATACCACACAAGTGTGGCACTGCATTTGGTCACATTGGAGAAACCCGCATGGAAAATTCCATTATGATGGATTTTGAAGTCGTTTGATTTTGAATCATCTGACACTTGCAACTTTCCTCTGAAAAGTGAAGTGACTGAAATACCGTTCACAGGCCATAAGGAACGAGCATAGAACATATTGGTGATCATACATTATGATGTGTGTAGTCCAATAAATGTTGTTGCAAGTAGTGGATTTATCTATCTTCAGAAATGACTCAAGTAGATATATGGATATTTACTTGATGAGACGTGAGTCTGGATCTTTTGAAATCATTCGAAAGGTTTTCAAAATGAAGAAGAAAATATTGTAACAAGAAAATTATGTTTCTACAATTCGATTGCAGAAAGGAATATTTGAGTTACAAGTTTAGCGAATGTCTGATGAGTTGTGAAAGGGGTTTCATAACTTGCACCTTCCGGAACACCACTGCAAGTGGAAAGTCCATGAAGATGTAATCGAACCATTTATGACATGGTAAGATCAAAGATGACATAAATAGATTTGCCATTATCCCTTTTAAAGTGATGCTTTAGAGACTGCGGCTTTTACACTGAAAAGAGCTCCATCAGGTCTGTTGAAATGACGCCATGGTATGGTACGCCCAACCATGTTATATCTTTTCTTAACATTTGGAATATGGGGCTTGTGTAAAAGGTTACAAACCTATTCCAAATCAGACAAGTGCTACTTTGTAGGTTATCCCAAGTCATTGGGTATTCCCCCACCACTATACCGAGGCAAAGGATTTTTGCCACAAAATGTTATGCTTTTAAAGAAAATAGTTCTTACAAAAGGTGAGTGGGAGGACAGTGCAACTCGACGAGATAACCAGTATCTTCGTCATCACATCAAAGGAAAGGAACCTTGGAAGTGATTCCAGGGTTTCCTACTGCGACTGATACGGAAGCCTCTACATGAGATGTATGGACTTCGGTCGAACTTGCAGCTGAACCACGTAGGCAAAGCTCGTGCAAACCTATCAGGTGCGCAAACGAGATATTGTTGTTAGACAACAGTATACCTACAATACACAAGGAAGCGTTGATGGGCCCTGACTCCGGAATTGGCTAAATGCCAATACAATCCGAGATAGTTTCCATATAAGTGATTCGAGATTAAAATCTTGATACACCTTTCGGAAGACTTAGAGTCTAACGAATATTTATGGAACTAAAAACTGATACGGATAAAATGTTTTATCCATAAAGCTCGACTTGTTGCAATAACAAGTTCAAGGAGTTGACTACGATGAGATTGTCTCACCGTAGCGATGCTTGAAGTCGGTTCGGGTTGAACTAGCACTTAATACATATTTCAATCATGAGATATGAAACATGGATGACAAAAGGATTTCCATCTGATGGAAATGAAACCTAGGACTTGTATGTGATACAGTCCAAAGTAATTTGTCGATCCAGAAGATGCTAGTAAGTATGCAAACTTCAGAGTTCCAGCGATGGACAGAAGAGAGCAAAGTGGAGTTGGAATCTTCGTTTTTGATGGAATGGTCAAAGGGGTTTGACTTCATCAAATGGGTATCGAAGATGCTTGTGATTCAAGAAAGTAAGTGGGAGCATAATAATATTTCTAAAAACCTTGTGTACTTGACACATTGTTAATTGGAAATAAATTTCTTGACACGAATTAGGACTTCATTTGAAATAGTTTTTCGTTGAAGTGCTTAGGCTAAATAGCCTCAATATTAGGCATGATGATCTATGGAGATAGATTTACCTAATGGGGCTAAGCTATAGATACATATTGACAAGATGCTAAAACTTTTAGCATTTAAAACTCCAAGTAGTGATTCTTGCCGAAGTCACATGGAAAGAGTTTTTTCAAGACTCGGTGTCCCAAAACACCGATGAGCAAAATACATGATTCCACACACTCTTGTGTTTGGATTAATCATGTATTCCATGGTATGTAAAAACAACCAGATATGTCCAATACTCCAAAGTTGTTGCGAGTATAGATACCAAAGTGATCAACGTACTGATCATAGGACAACAGTGAAAGATGTCATTGAGTACTAGAGTAGTAGTGATGACATGTTTTCTCGCAAGCAGAGATTATGAAGTGCTCATTGTAAGTAATTACATCGATACAGTCTTCATCAATGCTCCATGCGATTTTCGATTTAAGTTAAGGGTTTTGTGTAATACACAATATGGTGGCACGGTAGTTGGAAATTGTTCCAAACAAGATACTGTGGCGAATTCTATAACAAAGGCTAAGTATGTTGACGCTTAAGAAGCGACAAAGAAGTTGTTGAATCATATAGTTCATTCATGAACTTAGTATGGTTCCAAGATGGCTTTGGTCTATGGGACACTATTGCAGATAGTTGCTCCATAGCTCAGTCTGAGGAATCAGGTTTCGACCAATGATTCACACATATGCAAAGCCAAGTCCACACAAAATATGAATTTTGTGAAAGCGTGAAAATGCGAGGATATGCAAAGTTACACACGGAGCTGAAGTCGTCAGATCCGTTGGACATCAGGCTATACCACATGTGAAGCATATTTTACACCAGTATGCAATAGGTGTAAAGTGCATTAGCATTGACTAGATTATTGACTCTAGTGCAAGTGGGAGTCTGTAGGAGATATGCCCTAGAGGCAATAATAAATGTTATTGATTATCTCCCTGTTCATAATTAGGTTTATGTTCCATGCTATAACTGCTATGGTTCTCGAGTCTACAATAACCACGAGGCTCGAAGGAAGACTCATATGCACGTGTGGAATAATAAACGGTAAAATGTATTCCTAGTCTGGCCTCTAAGACTGGCTCAAGTATCGCATGATGATCCTGTTTTCCTGATCATGGGCATGGCTATGCCGGCAATTTTGAGGGCACAATGTTAGAAGAACATTTGTGTTGAACCGACCCGAATTGATGTTATGCTATGAGATACATTCGTCACTAGTTAATGGTTTATAACACAGAGATGGTTAACGTTTGCATGATTCCTTAGACCATGAGAGTATCGAGTTTCTTCATGCTTGCTTCATGAACTTTGGGGTTTGTTAAACGTCATCTGTAAATGGGTGGCTATTACGGCGGCTTACGGGTTCATGGAAAAGTATGTCAAGTAACTTGATAGCTCAAGATTGGGATTTGCTCCTCCGACGATGGAGAGATATCTCTGGGCCCTCTCGGTGTTACGGTATCCATCATCGTCTGGCCAGACACTTTGTGATTTGATTACGGGGATGCCGGAACACGGGAACGAGAAAAGAGAACAATACCGGTAACGAGGTAACTGGCATAGTGGACAAGGTGTTGATCCACGGGGATGCCAACATGTCTCACCTCGGGTATTTGTAACGTATCGCGAAGCAACAGGAATAGCACACGGCAACTGGAGGTTCACTCGAATATTCATTCGTGTGGGTATAGGGGTCAATATGGGTGTCCACGGCTCCGATGTTGATCATTGATCGGAAGGGGTTCCGGGTCATGTCTATGCTTCACCGAACCTATAGGGTCACACGCTTAAGGGTCATCTATCTGCTGAATACTAGACAGGGAGTCTGAGAGAAAGTTTCCGGGAAAAAGTTTTTCGGAGACAGCGGAAAAGTTCCGAAGAGAGAGGTCACCGGATGAGTTCCGGTGAAACTGAAAAGTTGTTTCAGGGGATGCCAAAAAGTCAAATTGGTTTTGGCACATGCCTGATAATTCTTGGAGGATGCCAGAATCATTCTGGAAACTTTTTGGAATTTTCTGGGATGAAAACCGGAAATGTTCCGGAGCTGCCGAAACCGCTTCAGATGCTTTTCGCAGATGAAAATCACTAAACCGGAATTATTCCGGATCGCATTGAAAATTATTTTAGTGGGTACTGGAAATGTTCTAAGCCCACATAAATATTTTCAGTTCGAACGGACGCTGAAAAATGTCGTCGTGAATAGTGAAAGTGCTTTTGGGGATATTTATGGAAAACCACCTTTTGGGATATTTTCCAAAAGGCTTCTAGAAGGATAATGCAGGCATGGTGATGCAGGCATAGTGATGCAGGCATGGTGATGCAGGCATGGTGATGCAGGCAACACTATTTGGAGGCTTTCCCTTTATGCCCTTGTGGTGTGCTCACCTCATGGGCATTTTGGTAATTCCAAGTCCCATCCTACCCCTTGGTTTTCCTATAAATAGGAGGCAAGGGGCAGCCCAAACCTCATCCCTTCTCACATACACATGCCATAGACTTGTCTGGCTTCTCTCTCCCTCCGAGCGAAATAGTTTCGTAGAGCCGAAAGGCTATCTGGGTTCCGGTGGGAACTAGTTCTGGACGGCGAAGCCCTGCCGGATAGCTGACACCGTATGTGTGCAACTCTGTAGAGAGATCGTAGTTTCGGTCTTAGTTCGAGAGTGCCTCCCAAAGGGCTGTCCGAGTGACCGTCCGAAATTCTGAGGTCCTCCCGAAGGGTTGTCCGAGGATCCGTCCGGTGGGACTATCCGAGGGACTGTTCTGAGGTCCTCCCGAAGGGCTGTCCGAGGATCCGTCCGGTGGGACTATCCGAGGGACTGTTCTGAGGTCCTCCCAAATGGCTGTCCGAGGATCCGTCCGGTGGGACTATCCGAGGGACTGTCCTGAGGCCTCCCGAAGGGCTGCCCGGAGATCCGTCCGGGGAGCAGGCGAGGGAGTACATCCTCGCGGTTGGGAGGTTGTAAATCCTAGCTGCGGGGATCTGCACCGCCGATCGTCATCGACTCTACTTCCGCTGCGCTACGAGTCGGTAACGAAAAAGATCAAACCTTGTATGCAGTCTCCATAGTGGTCCTGGGCTGGTGCGTAGGTCGGAAATTTTTGTTTTCTGCTGCGTTACCCTACAGATCCGATCTTTGCTAAATCATCAGCTGTCTGATTCTTCACTCGGGGAATATGGTGGAGTTCCAAACCTTCAAATTTCTTCTCAAGCTTTCTCACTGCATGATAATATCCAGTCATGGCAGGGTTCCTGACATCCCACTCCTTCATCACCTGATTAACCACCAAATCCGAATCACCGTATACCATCAGGCGCCGGACGCCGAGTGAGATGGCCATACGTAACCCGTAGAGGAGTGCCTCGTATTCAGCTTCATTATTGGAGGAATCAAAGTGAATCTGGAGGACATAACTGAGCCTGTCACCCTTTGGAGATACCAACACCACACCAGCACCAGACCCATTCAGCATCTTAGAGCCATCAAAGAACATGGTCCAGTGCGCCGAGTGGATTTGAGTTGACTGCTGCTGTTCTATCCACTCGGCCATGAAGTCAGCAAGCGCTTGAGATTTGATTGCCTTCTTTGCTTCAAACTTGATATCAAAGTAGAGGAGCTCAATAGCCCATTTGGCCACTCGACCAGTCGCGTCTCGATTGTTGAGGATCTCAGACAATGGAGCATCGCTGACGACTAAGACTGAGTGATCTTGGAAGTAGTGTGCCACCTTCTTCGCTGATAGATATATACCATAGACGAGCTTCTGGTAATGAGGGTACCTTTGCTTTGAAGGAGTCACCACTTCAGAGATATAGTAAACTGGACGTTGGACTTTATAAGCCTTGTCCTCCTCTTCTCGCTCGACAGTGAGAACTGTACTGACGAGTTGGTTAGTGGCTGCAATGTACAGAAGCAGGGGTTCTTTGCTGTGTGGAGCAGCAAGCACCGGCTGGGTGGAAAGCAGGGCTTTGAGCTCGACAAACGCTGCTTCTGCCTCAGCAGTCCACTCGAACGTATCAGATTTCTTCATCAGTCGGTATAAAGGCAGTGCCTTCTCTCCGAGACGTGAAATAAACCTACTCAATGCCGCCAGGCAACCCGTGAGCTTCTGGACATCGTGCACACGCTTAGGGCGTTTCATTCAGATGATGGCGCCGATCTTCTCGGGATTGACGCCGATCTCCCGTTCGGAAATGAGGAAGCCGAGCAACTTGCCACCAGGAACGCCAAAAGTGCACTTGGACAGGTTTAACTTGATATCATATTTCCTTAGGTTGGCGAATGTTTCCGCCAAGTCAGTCAGCATGTCGGAACCTTTGCGAGACTTGACTACTTTATCATCCATATAAGCCTTGACATTCCGACTGATTTGCTTGAGCAGGCATTTCTGAATCATACGCATGAAAGTAGCGCCAGCATTTTTCAAACCAAAAGGCATGGTGATATAACAGAAACACCCGAAAGGGGTGATGAAGGCCGTCTTTATTTCATCTGGACCAAACAGACGGATCTGATGGTAACCAGAGTATGCATCGAGAAAACATAAACGCTCGCATCCCGCAGTCGAGTCGACAATCTGATCGATGCGGGGGAGCGGAAAATGATCTTTCGGGCAGGCCCGATTGATATGTTTGAAGTAAATACACGTACGGAGTGACTTGCCTTTCTTGGGGACCATGACGACGTTCGCGAGCCACTCGGAGTGGTAAACCTCGCGTATGAACTTAGCCGCCAAGAGTCGAGCCACCGCCTCGCCGATTGCCTTCCGCTTTTCTGCTGCCGACCGACGCAAGTGCTCTTTGACAGGCTTGGCCTTCGGGTCAATTCTCAGTCGGTGCTCAGCCAGTTCCCTGGGTACACCCGGCATGTCAGAAGGCTTCCATGCGAAGATGTCCCAGTTCTCACGGAGGAACTGGATGAGCACGGCTTCCTATTTGCTGTCGAGTGTCGTCGAGATGTTGGTCGGGGGAGCATTAGGATCTGTCGGGTGAACATTCACTTGCTTCACGTCACCTGCCGACTGAAAAGCAGACTCAGAGGCGGGCTTCTTGGAACGCAGCAGATCGGCAGGATCAGTATTCCTCGTGTATTCTTCCAACTCGACCACAGCCATTTGCTGGTCGGCAATCTTGGAGCCTTGCTGAAGGCACTCCTCAGCCCTCTGTCGATTCCCTGTGACTGTGATCACACCCTTGGGCCCGGGCATCTTCAGCTTGAGGTACACGTAACATGGACGGGCCATGAAACGGACATAAGCCTGTCGACCAAGGATGGCGTGATATGCGCTCTGGAAGTCTACAACTTCAAACGTCAACTTTTCCTTGCAAAAATTCTTGTCGGTGCCGAACACCACATCCAACGCAATCTGACCGAGTGACTTGGCCTTCTTCCCAGGGATGACTCCGTGGAACTGCATGTTGCTCTCACCGAGTCGGGACATCGGAATGCCCATCCCCTTAAGGGTTTCTGCATACAAGATGTTCAATCCACTCCCTCCGTCCATGAGAACCTTGCGGAGTCGAGTGCCTCCAACAACAGGATCCACCACCAGAGCTTGCCGACCGGGGGTAGCGACATGAGCAGGGTGGTCTGACTGGTCAAAGGTGATAGGAGTCTGAGACCACTTGAGGTACGTGGGGGTGGCAGGAACAGCCATGTTGACTTCCCTGTTAATAACTTTCAGTCGACTTTTGCTTTCTACATCGGCAAAAATCATCAAAGTGGCATTGACCTCAGGAAAATCCTCTTTATCTTCATCATCTTCCTTTTCAGGAGTTTTCCCACTCGACTGTCCTTCCTTGAACTGTTGGATCAGTAATCTGCATTGTCGAGTGGTGTGCTTTGGCAATATCAAATTGCCTTCCTCATCCTTCTTCGTGTGGAGTGCACACGGCATATCTAGGATGTCCGTTCCTGACTGATTCTTTGATTTCTTGGGGGTAAATTGCCCTTTGGGTTTCCCTTTATTCTTTCCTGGCGCCGCCAGAGCGGCTGCCTCTGCCTGAGCAGAACCATCGGCTTTGCGCTTTTGCTTCCGACTGGAATTGCCGCCGCCAGCATCATTGTCGACTGCCTTTCCCTTGCCGCTGCGGAGGCGGTCCTCCTCTTCGCCATTGGCATACCGAGTGGCAATCTCCATCATCTTGCTCAGGGACATATCTCCTGTCCGATCAAACTTCAGATAAAGCTCTCTGTACTTAACACCGGCCTTGAAGGCGCAGACGGCTTGGTGCTCGGAAACATTTTCCACCGTGTGATGGAGGGTGGTCCAACACTGAATGTAATCCCTCAAAGTTTCATTTGGTTTCTGCACACAGTGCTGCAGCTCAGACAAACCAGCGGGACGCTTGCATGTGCCCTCGAAAGTTCTGATGAACACTCGGGCAAGATAATCCCAGCAGTAGATGCTAGAAGGAGCCAACTGATTTAGCCACGCTCGGGCCGAACCATCCAACATCAAAGACAAATGCTTCATGTCTATATTGTCATTTCCTCCACCGATCTGCACCGCCACTCGGTAATCATCTAGCCATGTTTCCGGCTTCGACTCACCAGTGAACTTGCTTACTCCAGCCGCCAACCTGAAGTTGGGGGGAATCTCAGCGGATCGAATGGCTCTGCTGAAACACTCGGGCCCAGAGACAACGGCACCACTTCCACTTGGATGATCTCTATCATAACCATCCCTGTGAACTCTTCCCCTGTCAATCCGATTCTGTACGAGGACAGACCTCGCGTCGAACCCAGGAATCCACTCATCGCCATACGGGCGCCGATCATCATAGTGTCGGGGCACATATGAACCACCCCGCGGAGGAGTAGGCACTCGACGGCGGTCATCATGGTGATAACAAGGAGCAAACTGATCCCGCCCCTGATCTCGGTACTGATCTTCACGGTAACCTCCGCCCCTGCGATGCAGAGGTGACCCCGGGCTGTGAGCCGACTGAACTGTGTCTGCCTTGGGCGAATTACTGTGTAACCTATTGCGCGACTGAGAAACAGCCGAATTCTACTGTTGCGCTGCCCCAAGCAACGCTCGGATCTGCTGCAACCCTCTGCCAGCTTCCGAACATGATGGTTGAATGGAATCTGCAATCCTAGCAGCGGCTACAACATTCTGAACTAGAGTACGGAATACCTGGACGTTGTTCTGAGATCCACTCAGAAACAACTGTCGCTGACGTCGACTGGAAACTTGTGGACGCTGGCGGGTAAGCTCGTCGAGTGCCCTCCGCATCTCTTCGAGCTGAAGGCGCGTGGCCTCCAAGGCCTGGGCCTCGGCAGTCGCACCGACGATGGGCGTATGGAGAATCTCCTCATCTCGGTGCTGCTGCTCATTCGACGGTCCTCCAACCTCGTGCCTGCCGCGGCCGTAGCCAGGCGGGCTTTGCTGTGAACCCGCCATAAGAACCTCAGCCGCTGGATCGCAGCTCTCGCACTCGGAAGGAACCTCAGACTGATCCGACGCCGAGTCGAACATGCACTCCTAGAAAAAGGGCTATCCCTAATATCATTATTAGTGGCGCACCATAGATGTGGTGCGCCACTACTATATAGCAGTGGCGCACCATAAACATGTGCTCCACTAATAGTGACATTACTAGTGGCGCACCAGGGGTGGGGTGCGCCACTACTATTTTTTTTGGCAGTAACCAGCCCTGCCCAGGCTTACCAGTGGCGCACCAGGTCCAGGTGCGCCACTACTATTTTTTGATAGTAGTGGCGCACCTGGACCTGGTGCGCCACTGGTAAGCCTGGGCAGGGTGGTCCAAAAAAAAATAGCAGTGGCGCACCTCTTCACTGGTGCGCCACTAGTATGCCTGGCTACTAGTGGCGCACCAGTGAAGGGGTGCGCCACTGGTAACCTGGGAGCAGTAGCTATAATTGGGCAGCCACACCTACCACACACTCACTTTCCCCCCTCCACCAAAACAGATCTGGTCGTCTTGCTCCTCCTCCTCACCTCATTTGCACCATAGATTCACCCTAATTAAGTGGTTAAATTTCCTTTTTTTGATAGGTAAGTAAGGGGAAAGCTTTCTTTATGTTCTAGATCTACTTTTTTCTCCCTCTCCAACAACGTACACACTTTTTATGGCCTAGAGATCTACGTATGTTTGTGGTGTTGCATATGTTTGTGTTTGCAGGTACCGGTATTTGAAATGCGATAGTTGCCAATATTTTGCCGGAATGTTGATTCATTTCCGTTTCGGCGAGAATTTGGCACTATGCATTCTTTTTGGTCCTATTTTTAGGCAAAGTCATGCCAAAAAAAATTTTGGTTCTAAAATATCGTTTTGCTCTACCCCGCAGGCGACCATGGTCCGCACGATGACCGAAGGCATCGTGAATAG
The DNA here is from genome assembly GCA_039707655.1 of Elymus sibiricus. Lineage (NCBI taxonomy): Eukaryota > Viridiplantae > Streptophyta > Magnoliopsida > Poales > Poaceae > Elymus > Elymus sibiricus. The sequence goes on from CM077671.1 coordinate 344,871,607, forward strand.
GTTTTTGAGCTCCGCGAAGGCCGAGATGCTTCAAAAGAACGAGACGGAGATAAGATGTCCGTGTCGAAGATGCAAGCTGAAGAGTCTTATGGACCCGGATTCCAGACAGGTGCGGGACCACCTGCTCGTGCGTGGTTTCATGGATGGCTATCGGTGGCAAGGTGATGAAGATGATTATGAAGTCGTCCATGGGGGCCGGGCAAGAAATAAGGAAGGGCAGCAAGACAATAGCGGCGAGGGCGGGTGAGAAGACGAAGAATCTCCAGGACATGATCACGAAGTAGATGCAGGACACAGTCATCATGTAGAAGATGCCGGACATGATGATGAGGAAGATCAAGACGAAGGGCATGATCATGAAGATGAAGATGCCGGAGCAGACGACGATGGACCATCGATGGGCTGGGTGCAGGACCCTCATATTCTAGAGCTGCTTCGCAAGCAGACGGGTGACGCAAGAGCTGCCGCCCGAGAGAAAGCCAAGCTAGATCAACTGGAGACAGACGCGGTTACTCCATTGTATGAAGGATGCAGGCCTGAGGATACCCGCCTGAAAGTAACGCTCATGGCTCTGGAGATGAAGGTAAAACACAAAATGACCGACGCATGCTTCGACGAGAACATGTCATTCTGGCACGAACGTCTTCCCAAGGGGAACAAGTGCCCGACCAGTTTCGTGGAGGCAAAGAAAATCGTGTGTCCTCTGGATTTACCGCACGTGAAATACCATGTGTGCATGAACGATTGCATCATTTATCGGGACGAGCACGCGGAGTCTACCATATGTCCGGTGTGCGGCGTCACTCGATACAAGAAGAGGAAGAAAGCTCCTCGAAAAGTGGTGTGGTACTTTCCAATCACTCCTCGTCTGCAGCGGTATTTCGCGGACCCTAAGCTAGCAAAGCTCCTGCGTTGGCACGCGGATAGGGAGGAGAAGAAGCAAGAAGATGACGGAAATGATTCGGAGATAAATAAAAAAGACAAGATGATGAGTCACCCTAAGGATGCGAGCCAGTGGCAAGCGTTGAACTTCGAAGACCCAGAATTTGGGGACGATCCAAGGAACATCGTGCTGGGCGCGAGCACCGATGGAGTCAATCTGTTTGGCAGCCAGAGAAGCACACATAGCACCTGGCCTGTGTTTGTGTGGATGTACAACCTTCCCCCCTGGATGTGCATGAAGAGGAAGTACATTCACATGAGTATGCTAATTGAAGGGCCAAAACAACCAGGGAACGACATCAATCTGTATCTGGGGCTGCTGAAAGAGGAGCTAGACACGCTGTGGAAAACGCCAGCCAATACGTGGGATGCCGCAGCGAAAGAATATTTCCCTATGAGAGCCGCACTGCTCACGACGGTGCACGACTATCTCGGTTACGGATATGTCGCGGGGCAGGTGGTCCACGGACTTTGTGCATGCGTCAGGTGCATGGATGACACAACGTATCGCCAGCTAGATAGAGATCCCGGGTCTTCGAAAACCGTGTTCATGGGACATCGAAGGTGGCTTCGCGACGATGACGCATGGAGAAAACGCAAGGATCTGTTCGATGGTGAAACCGAACCCCGAAGACCCCCACGTACGAGGAGCGGCGAGGAAATAGACGAGCTGTTGAAAAATTGGAAAGAGTGCCCACCGCCGGGAAAGAAGCGAAAGGCGCCAGAGCCGCTGCTGAAGGTATGGAAAACGAGGTCTGTTTTCTGGGACTTGCCGTACTGGAAGATCCTCCGTGTGCCTCACAGCCTTGATGTCATGCATATCACGAAGAACGTGTGCGAGAGTCTGCTTGGTACCCTGCTCAACATGCCAGAGAGGACCAAAGATGGGCCGAAAGCAAGGGCAGACTTGCAAAAAATGGGCATCAGGGAGGAGCTCTAGCGCCCTAATGATGATGATGATGATGATGATGATGAGGCGAAGGACACGGAAAGTCGTCGCAAAGGCAAAAAGGCCAAGAAGATAGAATATGACTGCCCTCCCGCGTGCTTCACTCTAAGTCAGAAGGAGATCGAGCAGTTTTTCACCTGCCTCGTAGGAGTAAAACTTCCTTACGGTTACGCGGGGAAGATAAGCAGATACCTAGACTCAGCGAAGCAGAAGTTCAGCGGGATGAAGTCTCACGACTGTCACGTGCTAATGACGCAGATACTTCCAGTTGCAATCCGTGGGATCATGGACGCGCACGTCCGTGAAACGCTATTTGGCCTATGCAACTTTTTCGACGTCATCTCTCGGAAGTCGGTTGGCGTGAGGCAACTCAGAAGGCTACAGGAAGAGATCGTGGTGATACTATGCGAGCTTGAGATCTACTTCCCGCCCGCATTCTTCGACGTTATGGTGCATCTGCTGGTCCATATCGTGGAGGATATCATCCAACTCGGGCCGACGTTCCTGCACAGCATGATGTCGTTCGAAAGGATGAATGGTGTCATCAAAGGATACATTCGCAACAGGGCATGTCCAGATGGAAGCATAGCAAAGGGCTTTCTGACCGAAGAGTGCATCTCCTTCTGCACGAATTATCTAGGCATCGAGAACCCCGTTGGTCTGCCCGTCAATAGGCATCTCGGCAGGCTCGCTGGATGGGGTCACCGCGAGGGTCGCCGCGAAATGCATGTCGACTTCAAGGGTCGACTCGCCGACTTTGAAAGAGCAAACCTAGTCGCGCTACAACACATAGACATGGTCGATCCTTGGGTGGTAGAGCACAAAACCTTTATTGAGAAGACGTACAATGACCGAGGCCAACAGAGGACGGACGGAGATATAATCAGAGAGCACAACTCATGTTTCACGCGTTGGTTCAAGGAGAAGCTTCTGTCGTACCCTTTACATGAGGATTCTTCCGCGGAAGAAAAACTCATATTCGCCTTGTCACAGGGCGCCGAGCACAACTTGATGACCTATGAGGCGTACGATATCAACGGCTACACATTCTACACCGAGGAAAAGGACATGAAGAGCGATTATCAGAACTCCGGGGTAACGATGGAATCCTACACCGGTAACGACAAGGACAGATACTACGGAAGGATCGAGGAGATCTGGGAGCTGAGCTACGCTGGAGAGAAGGTCCCGATGTTCCGTGTCAGATGGGCCAAGAGCGTCCTAAAAGAAGACCGGTATTTCACCACCATGGTTATACCCGAAGCCAAATCCAAGACCGCGGGCGCAAATGTCACCGCGAAAAATGAGCCATGGGTACTGGCTTCCCAAGTGGACCAATGCTTCTTCATTACCGACCCGCCAAAGCCCAGTCGTGTTGTCGTGAGGAGAGGCAAAAGGAACATCATCGGAATGGATGGAGTCGCCAATGAGCAAGACTTCGACAAGTACGGCGACCCGAAGATGGAAGATGACGACGACGATGAAGTACCATACACCACAAGAAGAAGCAGGACCACCCTACCTAAAGGACGTCCGTTCAAGAGAAGATCAATTCAAGGGGTTCCGGGGCTAAATTATTCAACCGCGAGGAAGAAGGGCAAGAAGATTGTGAAAAGATAGCTAAGATCGAATCACGACGTGTCGGCCGCGTGTGTGTGTGTCAGTGGCAAGCTCAATTATTACATGCAACTAAATTATTACATGTATCACTTGATTTCAACCATGTCATCTAATTCTAAATCTTTGCACAATGGTTTTATCACTCCATTTGCATTTTCCTTTTCTTTTATCTCAAATCTTAAATTATCACAATGATTCTATATTGTGATTGAGTAAAGGAGATGCAATGTAAAAAAATTATACGCCCTATTTTTAGGAATGAAGGGAGTATTAAAATTGCCATGTGTTTATTTTAAAGTGTTTGGATGTTTATCATAAGGTTAAATTTTTTTAAAAAAAAAGGTGCAAAAAATGGGGCCACCAGGATTCGAACCCTGGCTGGCTGGCTAATGTATCAAGGGACCAACCACTAGGATATGTTAGTAGTTCTGTCCATAACCACATGCAGACTGTTTTAACCTATTAGTACTAGCAGTAATGGCGCACCTCTCCTGGTGCGCCATTGATATGCGGCGTTTATGGCGCACCCCTCACAGGTGCGCCATTGTTAGCCGGCCCTAAGCTGCTTCTCCTCCCCGCGCCTCCCTCCTCACTCCCGCACACCCAGATCCCCCCTCTCCCCCGCGCCGCGCCATCGCCTGTCGCCGTCGAGTCCGCCGCCACCACACGTCGAGGGTGAGCTCCCCCTCTCCCCCTCCTCCTCCCCCTCCCTCCCCCCTCCCCTCCTTTCTCTCCCCTCCGCCTTCTCCCCTGTCTCTGACATCTCTCCCGTCCGGCAGCGCCCGCCCGCGACCACCAGGAGGAGGAGGCCCGCCGGAGACCACCAGGAGAAGGAGGCCGAGCTCGTCCCCAGGAGCACCACGACGTCCCCGTCCCCGTCCCCGTCCTCGACCACCAGGAGGAGGAGGAGGCTCGCCGTCCCCGTCCTCAACTCCGTGATCCAGTCCCACCGCCGCGACCTGGTACGTCCGTCCGCCGCCCATCGAGTTCCCCAATCTGTCAGCTAGTGAGTGTGTTGAACTTCTGCAGAACTGAATCTTTGTACTCCTCTTTAATTCAGATTCAATGTGTAGGAAGTCATGTGTCATATCTATGTCTGAATTGTTCCAGTATGTTGATATTCCGTGGAAATTAAATGGATGGAAGCCTGGCTCGATTTCTGAATTTGGGTGGTACCAATGATGCATTTTAAATTTTGTTGCGATTTGTGATTGTTTGAACTTATCTGGTAATGCATTCTGGGCTGCTGACCGTAATGAAAAGTGCACAATGTTCTGGTATATTGTGAAGAGGGCAAATTTGTTTGTGGGTGGGTTAATTCAAGGACGTAGGATTGATGCAAAATGTCCTTTCAAGAGATACTCTGTTTATCTTGTCGTATCTTATATTCCAAACATTCTAGGGTCTTGAAAGTGCATGTAAAAGAGCAACCATTTGGTTTGTTAATCTGTCAGGCAAAACCTTGGAGTATTATCTTATCATCACAGATCATATATTAATCCAACCATCCTGGTGCGTTAGTGCATATGTATGTTGGCTGCAAACTGAAACAGCATGCTCCAATTTATGGTTCACCACCTGAATTGCTAAAGGAATATTAGCTTACCATGTACAGTAATAGAGTCATTTCATTGTGTTCTGTTTAGTTGAAAAATGGAGTGGTATACAGGAAGAATGGCATGTGTCATGTACTCACAGCTGCATTTGATCGATCCTAGCTTATTTGGTTGTGAATCGAACATATATTTTGTTTGGTTTGTCTAACTGATGAGTGACCATTGATTTCTAGTAGGTGCTGATTTGTGGGTCTGCTCTGAAACTCGAAGATGGCTTTATCCGAAGACTTTGTGTTCAATTAATTGCTTGGTGCCTTTCGAAAGATTTCACTCAGAGCAAGAAAGGTATGTGACACAGTCATCCCTTTGATATGTAACTCCTGCTTCTGTGTTTCCCCTGGCTTGGGGTCCACCTCCTGACTTTACACCACTACGATCCACAATGCTCGTGCCATCCCACGAATGAATCACTAAGGCGCGGGACATGGTCTAAACCGTTAAACACTCGAGCTAATCTCGCTAACCTGCTAACTGTCGAAACTGACAGAGAAGACAGAGTGCTACTGAAAATCGCTGCCATGGCAGCAAGACTAACCAATCTAATTGAAACTTCTGAAACTCTGAAACTAATAAACTTGCAAGGTTTGTTCTAACAGTATGAACTGCAAAAAGTCCTATATTTTGGTATGGAGGTAGTAGTTTTTAGTTAAGACTTAAGACCACAGAGAACTTGCTTGATCTGAAACGCAACTTGATCTGAAACGCAACTTGGTTTTTGCAGATCAGTTTCCAAGAGTACTGAATAACATGTGACACTAGGAAAGTAGGAAGTAAGCAAAATGAGTACATTAGTCTTAGGTTCTGCTGCTTCTCATAAAGAAGCGTTGAACTTATTTTTCAGAATAAGAAGCACTAAACTTAATTCTAGCACTTCATGTAGAACTAGAATAGGAAAGCAGACAAATTTAGCAACAGAAAAAATAGCCCCTTTCCAGGAATAAGCAAGATACACATAATTTGACTTGAGGTAAAAACAGAACTTGTAATATTATGCTTACCAAAGGTTTCATTATTTTGCTGTTACGATTGTTGTTTAAGCACATTTTTTGTAATATTATGCTTACCAAAGGCATAAGTGGCCCCTTCTGTATATGTGCTGAAGCTTTGTTAATACTCCCTCCCCACAACACTTAGTTTGGATCAGAGGGAGTAATTAATAACATGTCTGATGACCTGTTTTTTAAGAATAAGGGAGGAGATGATCTCCCCTGGCTTTATTATACAGATTCAAACATAGTTTTTGTTCACCAAAAGAGTGATGGGCTTGCTGCTCTGTTGTGCCTATATGTAGGCCTTTTTTGTGCAGGTACAAAAAATTACCCCTTTCTCCCGAAATGTCGATTAATTTCCGTTTCGGTTGAGAATGGGGTCCTAGGTCAAGAAAATTAGCAAAGGTCATGCCGAATTTTTCCGTGAATTCGTGCATGAACTTTGTTAATTTTCTTGACCTAGTGCACTTAGTTTGGTGGCAGAAATATACTGGACAACATTCATCTTTTCTAGAAATGCTCAACCAAATGCCAAATGCCAAATACTACCCTGATCTCATCCAATAACTCTAGTAGCCTTTTTTCCTATTTAGAGCGAACATGGCCGACAACGATGAGGCCGGCAGTTCGGGCGGCAGGCAATTCTGGGAGCTGTCCCAGGAGATGGAGGAAGAACCTCACCGCTATCAGGACGCCGCGGAAGACACCGATCCCGACTACACAACCCCTAGTGGCGTCGGGGATGACACCACTGATGGTGCCGCCGGGGATGCCACCACTGATTATGGCAGCGAACGCACAGATGGCAGCCAACCGAAGAGGCAACGGAAAGACCGGCGCCCGAACATGCTCGGCACCGTCAAGGAGGAATTTACTAAAGTGTCCTCCAGTGGGCATCCAACGGCGCCCAAAGGATTAGTCGGTGGGTACGCGGGACAACTCGGGTGCATTGTCCGGAGCACCGTCACGATCAACACCGAGAACCTAAGGCATCGTGACCGAGGGAATTTGCGCAACCTCCTCTTCACGAAGCTGCACGAACGATACAAGTTCCCCGGTGACTTCGCAAACACACGCCTCTCAGGGAATAAAGTGAACAGTGCCGCCCTCACGAAGATGAGCACGGCCCTGGCTACTTGGAGAGCCTCGGTGAAGAGAAGGATTCTAAGAGGTGATAGTTATGAGATGATCAAGGAGAAAAATCCTTCGATCAGCGAAGCTGGCTACCAGGAGTTCAAGATCAAGTGCGAGAGCAACGCATCCGCGGAATCAAGTCAGTGGGGGAAAGATATGCGGGAATTGAACTTAGGGGTCCACAAACTCGGTCCCGGCGGTTACAGAGTGGCGGAACCTAAATGGGAGAAGGAGGACGCGGAGCGTGCCAAGCAAGGCCTACCGCCCCTCTTCGATAAATACCATGAAAAGCAGACCAGGAACTATGTCAGGGCCCGGTACAAGGAGGACCCGGTAACAAAGGAGCTTACCACGGATCCGAAGGTGAAGGATCTTGAGCGTGTTCTGGGCCCTGCTTTAACTGGCCCCTGCTTTGGCCGAAGAGCCAGATTCGTTTGGGGGCGTGGGACACCACCCCACAGACAACACCGCCAGTCGTACCGGCGCCAAGCCATGGCAAGACCGCCGCAACGCTACCGCCGTCAGCTGATCCGGACATGCATATGGCACAGGATCCGGACGACGACGACGACGGTACATTTTCCAACGTCGATAAGTACTTCAACGAACATGGGTACGGTGACGAATTCTCGGGGCCTCCTTCTCAAGAACCCAACCCTGCAACAGACGATCGCGATCTAGCTGGTACCGCGGAGAAACCCAATTGCAATAGGCGTCGTCTGTTCAGTTCTCAGGAGACGCCTCCAGCTGCCGCCTTCACCGAGACTCAAACAGCCGAGGTGGGAAAGATTTTCAGCCCCAACACACTCAAGAAGGTGGTCTCTGAGCAGAACGCGATCCCATTACAGCAGCCGAAGCCGAAGGCACGGAAAAGAAAAACTAACAAGGGTGCGAGCCAGCCGGCACCGAGTACGATCCGTGCTCAGGACGGGCCACCAATACCTAAGGATATCATGAGGAGGGTCCATGTGGCGGGTAGGCCGATGCTACCGCCTAATCTGCTCAAAGCTGCAACCGGTCCTATGCGGAGTCTGCATGACGGTGTTCTTTCTATGGAGAGGCGGCGTCTCTCCGAGAATGATGTGGCATACCCGGTTTTCGTGGCCAAGGTGCCAGAGGGCAAGGGCTTTGTCGATAGCAGCATCTGGCGTATGATCGTCCTGCGGTTTGATGACATCTTCGCTATGTATAACCTTCATCCGCTGCACTACACCTTCATTCGGCTATTTTCGCTCAATATGGAGATGCGGATCATTAGAGACAAGACCCCGGACATCGTGATAGTCGACCCCTTCTACATGCGTGCCAAGCTCTTGGACAATGCTGGGGACCGGCAAGTCGCGAGTTCATACCTCGAAGGCGTCATTCTGGCGAACAAAGATAAGGATAACTTCCTCGTGCCTTACTTTCCTGAGTAAGTCATCCCCTCACCGCCGCGTAACATATGATTTCTTAGATTTCGATCGTTCTTTTTTTTTCTAACATTCCGTGTTTTGTGCAGTGACACACGTTGCACACTCATCCTCTTAAGCCCGAAATATTCCACGGCCACGTATTTCGACTCGGACCGTCAGTCGCAGAAAGACTACACAAATATCAAGAAAGTTCTTGATGATGCTCTCCCCGGCTACGCCAAATCTGGAGGCACCTTCAGGAGGCCAGTGCGTAGGTACGGCAAGCACGTGTTCACCCACGTAACGACGTTCCCCTGCGTCAAGCAGCCGCTTAGCAGTCAGAAGGATGCCTACTACGCCCTCCATCACATGCGGGCGATCGTACGGGACCATAATCACCTTATGCTACCAAATGGTCTCCAAGATTGGGCCGCACGCTTGTCGGGAATCCAGGACGCGGACATCAGACAAGAATTCTTTTGCATCCAGTCGGAGTTTGCGGAAATCATCTATGAAGATGTCCTTCGTACCTCGGGGCAGTTCCACCTCAAATATCAACCGTCCAACAGTGAAATAGAAACAACGCTACAAATGCAGGCTGACAACGAACGCACATTCATGACCCCCACGAATGACGGCGGCTTCATCCACGCTCCGGTCCCTGAGTCTAGTCGAAGAAAGTATTAATGCTATATATGTAGTTCTGAAATATCGATTAGCTCGTGTTGTAATTAAACTTTAATGAACTTGTATGTCTCTTTAGTTTGGACAGTCGTTCAACTTATATGTAATCGATGCTATTAATGTGTTGCTTTTCTCTTCCGATCCTTTTGTTGCATACTTATATATTATCTGTGAATTGCTACTAACGTTTTGTTTGTCTAGTGCATAGAGATGCCGTCGTATGTCGTGTACAAGGGTAAGGTTCCCGGAGTCTACGACGACTGGGAGGAGTGTCGGAGACAGGTTCACCGTTTCAGCGGTAACAGTTACAAAGGGTACACCACTAGGGCGGAGGCGGAAGCTAGATACGCGCGCTATGTAGCGGGAGAGAGGAGGGAGCGGAGGAGGAACCGGATGAAGACCAGTTTCATCGCGATGATGCTCATCGTGACCGCAGCTCTCTTCTATGTGATGGTAGTTTAGATGATATCAACTTTGTAATGTGACGGCAAACTCGCTACTCGGTCTCGAGACCTAAACTTGTCTAATATTTGAACTTTGTTCGCTATTTCGAATTCGGAGACTAATGTGATGAATTGTATTATGTGCTGTTTATACTTGACTAATGGTAGTTTATACTGTATTGCAAACTATATATTATGTGCTTTATTGTATTCTGTAATCCGTGCAAATAAGAGAAAAGCAAAAAAAATTACTGGAATTAATAGTAGTGGTGCACCATATATATATTAGTGGCGCACCCATATTTTATACCAGTGGCGCACCATTAGAGTTAGGAGTGGCGCACCAGTAGCCCCCCCCCCCCCCAAACTGTATATTAGTGGCGCACCCAAACTGCCTATTAGTGGCGCACCCAAACTGCATATTAGTGGCGCACTGGGAGGGGTAGTAGTGGCGCACCAGGTGGTGCGCCACTGTTATGTACATTAACAGTGGCGCACCAGGGGTGCGCCATTACTACTTATTAGTAGTGGCGTGATAATAGTGGCGCACCTATAGTGCGCCACTAATAGGGAAAACAGGTGCGCCACTAATAGGCATTTTTCTAGTAGTGATGCCGTGAAGTGATTTGGCGAGCTCGATAGCCGCAATCTGCGGAGATGACGCTTGGCGAGCCGCCGCATGCCTCACCCAACGCTTGAGCCGCGAGCGACCAGATCGCTTGCGGCGACGAACAGCGGGGAGAGCAAACGATGCCGGAGTCGACAGGTACGGAATCGACGGCTGTCGAAGAAGAACGCTGCAGGAGCTTGCACGGAAGTGCGTCGCCCCACGGATCGGGAGCGCCTCAACGTCCAGAGGCGCTTCCTGAAGCCATGCCGAGTCGTCGGCGACGAAGGTGAGCGCACCGAGACGGATCTCGTGGCCCAGGAACAAACCGCCACCGGAAGACATGACGAAGAAGAAAATTGCAAACTCGCTGGAAGTTGCTTAGACGCCTGCCCCACGGTGGGCGCCAACTGTCGTGGGAATGAGCCTGACAGTAGAGGTTAAGGGTACGTAAGGAGAGGGCAGAGTCCTAGCTACGGCGAGATTGTACACACGGATGTATGAGTTCAGGCCCCTCTCGTGGAGGTAACAGCCCTACGTCTCAGTGCTCGGGAGTTTCTGTCGTGTGGAATGTGTGAGTTACAGGGGGTGCGAACCCCTGTGCCAGAGGGGAGGGGTGGCTTATATAAAGTGCGCTGCCCCCTCATGAATACCCGGCAACCAAGGGTTCGATCGTGGTAATAAAGGTGAACATTACTGATAACGTATGTAATAAATGCTACTTATGACGACCAGTCGAACGCATGTCCGTTGGCCTCCCTGGAGTGGCTTCTGGTCTTCTGCGGTCGACTGACTTCTGGTTCTTCCGAGTGAAAGGCGGCTGTCGAATGGAGGGAGAAACCTCCGAGTGGATTAACTGTCGAGTGACTCATGCGCCATGGTGATTTCAGTCGGAGTCTTCCTTGTAATCTTGTAATCTTTAAGTTCTCCAATGTAGTGTCCTTAGGTAGGGTATGTAGGAAAGGCCTAAGACCCTACCCTAGGTACATATCCCCATCAATTTGGATCCTCTGGTTTGGTCATATTGTGCATAATATTGCAATATGCATTCACGTACATTTCCAGCATAGTACTATTGTTCAGGTGTGGTGACATTGTGCCATATTCTATATGTTTGTCTCAACATTTATTGTAGAATAGCAATTTTAGAACAACTATAATTTTTGCAATTGATATTTTTTTTGCAAATCTAATGATTAATTCAATCATGAATTATGAAGTGTCATACTCAATATGACTACCCGCATTTATTTGTGAATCACAAGGTTGTGGTGGCATCTACTTGCATAGTTTGCAGATTATCCATCATTACTATGAGGTCTACATCTTGTCATTTTGACAAAATGACTACCTTTAACATGCTCTTCCAAATATTAATATTAGATGTGACTACCTCAAGATATCATAAGGTAATATTGGCATCTACTGTAAAATTTTGCAGATTATCCACTATTACTGTGAGGTCTACACCATGTCATCGTGACATATGACTACCTTCAAAGTGATTTTCTTAAATATAGCATAATATTAGGTAATAAAGATATGAACATCTACTGACGAAAGTCAGATTATGTTTTCTATTACTGTCAGATCTACACCGCATTCGGTGATTATCTTCAAAGTGTTATCCTATATAAATTGAGGTCTACACATATGGTTAGAAAAGCATCAGCTAATCTAAAAAAAATGCTCCTCTGAAGCAATTCATTGTTGTTCACTAAAATGATTTACTCTCATAGTAAATATTGTTCTTGCACACACTTTGCTTGAATATGTCATAGGAAAGTACGAAAATATTTGCATATACGTGTGATTACCTTCTATTACATTGGTAAAATACATGGCAATGCAGCCTACGTCACTATTTCTAATTAATAGTGTCGCCCATCCATCAAGATGGATCCCATAATTTATGGCAAAGATTGAGTGTCTCAACACTTTTGCAAGGTCCACATCACATTGTGGTTATACTTTGATAGTGACTAACCAATGTTAAACATGCATAGTCCATACATTTTGGCAATGACCTATAATCACACACTTCCTCAAGAATGAAGTCCAAAACATTAGCAATGATTTCATCACATGCGTTGTATTGAAGGATACATCCAGGTTCACCAACGATCACCTTGGCCATGATTGTTCTCAAACAAATCATTTTACCAATATTTATTACTCCTAGAAGTAAATTAAATAAATGCATGAGCATTTTCATGTAACACATGGATGACATTTCCAAATGGACTAAATTCATGTTAGGTGCGAGTGTTTATTTTAAGATGATTCATGACATCAGTCATTGTATCCATTCATGGTATTATTGCCACTATAACACCACCTTCAGGAAAATATATTTTGGTTATTCTCTTAATATCTAAGTATGTACATATTGCATTTTATATTTGACCAACTTCATTTAGTTCTCAAGCTAAGTACATAACGGATGAATATTTCTTCACCTTGAATATATCATTTTCAAACGATCAAAAAGACAACTCTCAAGTTTGTCAAGTGTGTGGTTATATAAATATCATACCTATGATTACCAAACCCTCAAACATATAGTCAAACCACACCACAAATTTATTAAAAAAGTAAATAAGTTCATTGGGATATTTGAAAATTTGCAAACATACAACCAGAAAATATTCTGGTAAATGATGTTCTCAAATCTTCATCAGAAGGAGAACCAAAAAATAGTGCAATAAAAGAATGATATCAATTCTTTTGCGCCTATGATATGTTTGCGTAATTAATTTTTCAGTAATATGGGAGACCTCATGTAATATCCCGATTATTCCCAAAATATCGTTAGCCTATACTTGTACTATTACATGTAGTGCGATGTCCAATATCCAATTTCTTGGACATTATATTTGATAAATTTTGAATGTATGAATCAATTCATACTCAGTTTTGTTACGTACAAAATAATTTTCTAAATCTTACAAAATATTTGGCTTTAAGCCTTACAATCCTGGTTTGGGGTTGATTAGAAAAATTATTGGCAATTCTATTGGTCACAACTTTTTAAGTTACAATATTTCCCAAATCAACAGATTTTATGTGCACCGCATGTGCCATAGGGGAAATAAGTTTTAATGCTCTCTCACCTTAAAAATTCAAATGAGCCACTCATTCTTCGTTGAACACATTCAGAAGATATGTGGATTACTCAACCATTATGTTGTATTATATAGATACTTCATGGTACTCATGGAAACATTTATAAAAAGATTTCAAGTGTGTCTCTTGTAACACAAAAAAACCCATGAATGATATAACTAAATTAATTTCTCAAATTCTCAAAGTAAGAGCAAATTATCCTAAACAAGGGATAAATCCATTCGAATGGACAACTTCGTTGAACTCATTTCACAAGCAATGTCTGATTAGATATAATACTTCATGTACATACGCATAATGGTTCAACTAAATTTCTTATCAAATATAGTCAAATGAATTACATGACCACTTTTAAAGAATTGTAAATTTACCAGCCTCTTGCTGGACAGATACGGCCTTACACACCAGAAGTATGATATAAATCATACCAACTGCATGTCATACTACTTTCCCCTGGTAGTAAATACGTGGAAATCAACAAAGTATTTCCCATCTGCGATAATTCGGTTACATACCGATATCACCACTCCAGCATACATCAATGGGCCCTCACAGAAAATTAGGGATCTATGTGAGGCATAACAATTTATCCGTCAATCAAAATTATTCATAGCCCGTATGCTGATTGCATCAGCAATAAGGACATTCCCGGCATTAGGGGAAGATAAGTACCACAAAGAATGCCGAGAAATAAACTAGAAATGGTATTGACATTCAGTCCTTATATCCACGTACTCAAAGAATCTGAACAAGAAGTTTAGAAAATCATATATTTGCAACACATTGCAAATCTGCCACATACATTTACTGATGATAAGGTGTCACTAAATTCTATATTCCTGCAGTAAAGGGTCAGAAACAGTGGAGGTACCTGATAAACCACTCTTCTCCCCCAAATGAGAGTAAGAGGGGAAGAAAATCTGACCACATGAGATATTACTTCTCATATGCTTCCGCGGAAACAGGGGAAATGAAATCCTCAACCAGTAATTGTAATTAAACATCAAGTTGAAAGACACCTCACAAGATGCTCATCATCTAAAGCCCGACATAAATGTGCACAAATTTTTTGGTGTCGGGACATCGAAACACCTTGACTCCATTGTTGTAGGAAATCACAAGGAGTTAAAAGGAATAAATACATTTCCACAAATTTTCATCGATTCCTCTAGAATCATATAACAGATGTCTACATTTGTCGACATATATTTCTTCTCAAAATTGCTAAAACCTTTTGGGCCCTGAACCAAAATCCATGGTAGAGTGCCTCTTGCACTCATATTGGTTCACATAGAAGGAAGCAAGTAATGAAGAATAGCACTCGCTCTGCAAACGAGTGGTATTTACCATAGTAATACCTACTCCTCATAAGTATCTTCCGTATGGAATACTAAAAACTTCTCATTCATAGACAAAGTCAATGAGGTGGTGAGAAAACGAGGCTTGTAGCAAAAGGGTTCACGCAGAGACTCGACATTGATTACGATGTAACATACCCTCTTGGTATGAGTGGAACTATGTTTCGATACTAAATATCATTGGCAACAAAAAATAGTAATAATATCCATGCAGTTGATGGATGAAGTGGCTACATACTCATATGAGTCACTCGTTTCGGAAATCTATATTGAAGTCCCTAAAGGGCTTACATTTCCGAATCCAAAAACAAATCGCAACATGTATTGTGTAAACCTTCATAAGTCAATCTATGGCTCGAACACTACAACAAGACCCCCGCTATAGCAACGCATTTTTCCGTATCTAAAAGCCCATATATGCGTTGCTAGTGTCTTTACCAACGGTTTGAGATGTGTTGCCTTATCCAGTGTTGCTACCGTATAATACAACGCTTATATTGCCGTTGGTAAAAGGAACTGTTGCAAGACTACAACAGATAAAGCGTACTTCTACAACAGTTCTATATGTTGGTGGTTAATGCACAAGAATCAAAATCCCTTTACTTGGCAACAGACAATTTCCAACGCTTCAAGTGTTGGCATAGATATAGTGTGATTATTATTATTATTATTATTATTATTATTATTATTATTATTATTATTTAATCAATGCTCCATGAATTATGTATTTCAATTGAAGGAAAAACAAGAGAATATACCGACAAGAGTAAGAAATCATATATGACATGAAATTGTTGGTTACAATAGTGGATATTACAAGAGGAACATCATCCAAATGTGATGCATAATGTAACTATTTTCTTGACAGGGAAACTTAAACTAAAAGCATCCATCAACATCCCTACAACTTAATTAAACTTAATCGAGGAACAACATCCAACAGGAACATCATCCCCGCAGCATAACTAAAACTGGAAGCATCCATCATCATCACCATCATGAAACAGAACATCAACATCATCATAGTAGTACACTTGCCACGCACCGATATACTTATCCATTTATCTTTTGAATCTACAAACAAGAAAACAAAACAAATTGTTAACACACAATACATTGACATGATGCAAGTAGTAATAGAGGCAAGATATTCATCACGTACAAAGGTTGAGGGCCATGTAATCTTTGTTTTTCCGCATTACCGAGAGTACTGCAGTTTTTGCGACTCTGTACCAAATTTTCAATTTCCACAAGTGCCATATCAACATGCACCGACCAGAATTTGTTTTCAATTTCAACACCATCAAGTTTAAATTTAGGATCACAACTTACAATTGTAGCAAGAGTTACATCCTTGTTATGTTTTTTCGGGCTCTTGAAGAATACTTTAGTTCCTGCTTGTTAGAGAAAATCAAAGTAACCATATGAAAAAAAAAATAGAAACGAAACAGAGTAACATATGAAATGAATGGGCACTCTTACAGGTAATTCACTAGCACCCAACCAGGTCAGCGAATCACTTTGAGCACTCTTACTGCTTGCATTAGCACCTTTTTTTTGGTCTGGACAACAGTCTGATAGCAAAGAAGTAATAAACAGATAAACAAGCTAGCACTATAGTTTGAACATAAATGTGTATGTGATTATGAAAAGATACCAATTTGTTTGCAGCAGAAGTTTTTTCTCCCTGACGTGCACTGACATTCTCAAGCAAAGTTTCTTTGTTCTGAACAACAATCTGATGGCAAGACAACCAGCCGATACATAACCATCGGAGCAAATATATTTTGAACATGTTGTGTATTGTAACGGAAATATACCTTATGTGCAGCAGAATTTGTTTCCCCGTGCCGAGCACAGAAATTATGATTAGAAGTTTCTTGGTTCTGCACAACATTCTGGTAGCAACAAGTAAACAAATAAACATGGGAGCACTATAGTTTGATCATGATTTTGTATACCTTGTGTCCAGCAGAACATTTTTCTAGTTGCCATGCACTGCCACCATTATGAACCATATTTTCTTTGTTCTAGGATAAAATGATACACATCAAATTTTGGGTATTGTATATGCAATTACAAAAAGTGCAAGCACAACAACTTAAAACTCAACAATGACAGGTTCTAAAGAGTATTTAAGTAGACAAACCTTATCTGAAACAGAATTCTTGTTTGATTCATTTGGTGTATCCTCCATTGAAGTAAAATGTGTATTCCGGAATAGACGTGAAGTAGAAACATCAAAAAGTTTTTTTGGGTTTGGAACTAGTCCCAGACCATGTACATGGCCAGGCTTGTCATCCCCTAATACCTCGTTCAATGCATCTCCTTTCCATGCAATCTTTCCATTGCTGTTATCTGCTAATTCAGGGTTCTTATCCATAATATCCTTCAACTCTTCCTAAATACAGGAACAATATAAATAATAAGAATATATAAAATATCTCCTTTCCATGAATTATATGTTACAATGATGAATAATCATATATTGCAGACGGTAAGTAATTAGCCACAAACTTACAATCTTCATTTTCATCCGCATCAGCATCATCACAATCGGTGAAGCCTTCTTCATCATTAGTAGTTCTTTCATGGACATCGGATGATTCGAGATCTTTTTCAGTAGATTTATGATGTTCAATCGGTTCTTCCATCATATATTCTTCATTGGATTCAACAAAGTTAATTCTTGTCCGTGACATATCTGCTGCAACATTAAAATGATCAAAAGTTTAAATAAATTTATGCAAAAGACAATATTTTATGGTCCTACTCGGCCTTATGACAGTCATCCCAGCAGATGTGAAGATGATTAATTCATATTTCAGCTCAAACAATCATATTTTCAAGTAATTACTACCCTGCAATCAACAAAATAACTCTGACCACATTTATTTCTTATCATATCAAAATAGCAAGAACGCCACCGGCATGGACCTGCTGCGTTTGACCGAGCGCAGGGAGGCTCATATCCAGCGACGCGACGACGGTGCAAACAAGGGGCTGGCGACGGATACGGCGCAGCTCGATGGCGGCAGTGGCGGAGCCAAGACGACCATATACGGGCTTGGGTGGTGCACCAGGGACATCACAGCGGCGGACTGCATGCTGTGTGTGGCGCATGCGGTGGCCAAGCTGCCCAACTACTGCTGGGCCGTGTGATATACAATAGTTACATGGTGCCTACGAGGTGTACTCCTTCTTCTCGCTCAACGGCGCCGGCGAGTTGGCCGACGAGGTCAGACAGTGCGAACAAGATCGTCTTAACCCGTGATGGATGGAGTGCAGCTAGTCAATTACAGTGCTAGTATCTAGCATTATAGCTTGTTCTATGTACATACGTCGTGGTGGTGAGTCTGGTGACTAACACGCAGCAGCAGCTAATAAACCTTCCAACGCCTCTCTTCCCATAGTAATTGGACAGAAACACAGACACGCCCTCAGTTTAAAACTTCAGGTTGAAACACAAGATTTTGAACAAAATGGTAAAAGGGAATGGTGGAGAACTGGACTGAAATATTGCACGCGTCCGCACCTGATACCCCAACAGTTACCAGAAGCAACCCAATCTATCTGAAGACTCCCCAAAATTCTAAACCAATAACAGAGGACAACTATCAAACACTTGGTGTGCACTATCAAATTCACTCAAGAGGAGAGTAATTAGAAAGCATAGAAGGGACAAATCTGAACCAAGAAAGGGAGAGGAGGCAAAATCTTCAAGTCGTACTAGTATTTACCTTCTGTTTCTATGAATCAGGTGTTGGGATTGATCTGCTTGCTGCCTTGCCGTCCCAGTTGCTGAACAAGACACGCCTCTTGTACCCTCAACCTCAATGATGGAATCGGCGTGGCGAGCTATGAGACTCAGGAGGGAGGGCAGGCCATGATCGATCTGCTGGAGAAAGATCCTTCGTACAAGACGAGGAAGGGAACTGCCTTGATATGGGGGAGGGGAGGAGGAGATTTCCGATTTTGGTGGCGTAGTTACCTCCTCGCGAGAGCTGATATCAATGAAGCGCGCGTACTTTTTTTTTGACTAGAATTAGTGGCTATTGGCGGGAGAGAATAGAGGGAAAAGGAAAAATTGGTGTAAAAAAATAAAAATAAAATAAAAAAGAGCGACTACATATTTGGAGCTAAACAAATTAAAATATTTTTTATTATCATCTGACCCTTGACAGGGACTTGCACATATATTTCTGACAAACACAACGTGCTTCCTCTATGTTTGTACATATTCAGTGTAAAATTTATGAACTAATAATGTTTTCTATTACTCAAAACATGTTGATTGGCCGCGACCTGCCGCACGTGGCGTTCGCGAGGACCTAGTCCGACGAAACATCCAACATCCCGAACACGACACGGTGTTGCGCGTTGCGCCGGTCCACTGACTCTGCCGCCGTCAAGGGCATTGCGGCGACGTTCTCCCGCTGCCGCAGGTAATGCACGAGGCGCCCGCATGCGTTCGTAAGTGCCAGGTATGGCTCCTGCCTCACGGCAAGCGGGCACCGACAGGGCGGCGATGGCAGCAGTGAGGCGGCAAGGGCAGCGAAGAGGGTGGTGCGAAATCGCGGTCACGGAAGGAGCTCAAACCGGCGCTGGAACTCCTCGTCCGTTGCGGCAACCTCGTCGAGGAGGGGCGGCCGATGATGCTCTTCGTCATCCGAGGAGAGCAAGACCCTCCTCCTTCGACGGCACAGAGGAGGACGATCAGTCAAAAAAAAAAACACGACGACACCATGATCTAGAGAAAGACCCCTCAGTTGGCGCCGAGAACCATCTTGGAAAGCCTGACTTGCTCACCTCGCTAGCCCAAGAGAGGATAGGATCGGATCAGATCCTACTGTTGTGCGGAGAGGAGCAGAGAGGAGATGAGATGGGGTTGGCCGACACCGGAGCCCTGCTTAATTAGCCGGTGTAGGCGGACCGAGGCTGCTTCAATGTGGGCGCGACGATCAATAAGCCTACTCTGGCGGTTGCGCCGCATTGAAGCGGCGCCGCCCTCTCATCCTGTCTGGTAGCTTTGACCGCCATCGAAGCCGTCAAGTCACACCTACTCTGGAGTAGTTGATCGGCATCGATGCGCAGGTGCAGTTTTGAGAGCGGTTCGCATGGGAGAGGGGTTTGGTGGAACCACGTATATTAGCATGAGTCCGGATGCCCGCAAACCTCCTCCAGTTTTGGTGCCGGTTCGAGAGAATTTGGGCACTCGTACTTAATTGTATATGTGTGTTTTAATATCTTCAATATAATACTATAATAAAAAGGATATAAAATCATTCTTAAATGTTGTCATGCCTCATTATTTTGTTACCTCGTAATATTTCCCTACCGGTCAAAAAAGTATGCCTGCAATTCAAAGTCCAACGTTGTTTCAATGCGGGCGCCATAATCAAGAAGCCTACTCCGGCCTGCGTCTCATTGAAGCGGTGTCGCCCTCCCGTCCTGTCTGGTCGCTCTGACCGCCATCAAGGTTGTCAAGTCACGCCTTCTCTGGAGCAGCTGATTGGCATCGATGTGCAGGTGTAGTTTTGAGAGTGGTTCGCGCGGGAGAGGGGTTTGGATGGACCGCGTTTATTAGCACGAGTCCGGACGCCCACAAACCTCCCCCGGGTTTGGTGTCGAGTCGAGAGAATTTGGGCGCTTTGTATTTAATTGTATACGCGTGTTTTAATATCATTACTATATTATAATAAAAAAAGATATAAAATCATTCTTATATGTTGTCATGCCTCATGATTTTGTGACCTTATAATATTTTCCTATCGGTCAAAAAAGTATGTGTGCGATTCAAAGTCCAACGCTGCTTCAATGTGGGCGCGGTGATCAATAAGCCTACTTCGTCCGTTGCGCCGCATTCAAGCGGCAACACCCTCCCGTCTTGTCTGGTTGCTCTGATCGCCATCAAGGTCGTCAAGTCATGTCTGATCTGGAGTAGCTGATCGGCATGTTAAAAAAACTCGTTTGTCTCACTTGGAATGCGTGGAGGTGACACTAATAGAAAACAGACCTTTTGTGCCGGTTCGTAAGGGCCTTTAGTGCCGGTTCTCCAACCGGCACTAAAGGGTGGGGACTAAAGCCCCCCCCCCCCCTTTAGTCCCGGTTCAACACGGCTCGGCACTAAAGGCCCACCACGTGGCACCTGCCGGCGCCATGGGCTGGGGGACCTTTAGTCCCGGTTGGTAACACCAATCGGGACTAAAAGTATTTAATTCTTTTAATTTTGGTTTATTTTTCCTTTTAATCCTTTAGGGGTTTATGAATTAATTATGGTTTATTTTTCCTTTTAATTTTGTGTTTTCCATTTAATTATTTTTCATTTCAAACATATATTACGCTACTACATACTGTACACGTTGTGCATATATATAAAAATAGAATTTCTCGTAGAACCGATCATATATATATATATCATCGAATTTCTCGTACGACGACCATTCACATACATATATATATACAATTTGGTATATACAATTTCTCCTATAATTTGCGGATCATTACATATGCAGGCATTACTGCTTGATCTTGTAATGGTATTCTCCTTTGGGATCTATGACCTGGTCGAGCAGAAATCCAGCTATTTCCTCTTGAATTGCTCGTACGCGAGCCGTTGGTAGGAGCTGGCCCCGCATCTCCGTCAGCTATAAGAAGGAGATCAAGATGAATATATTAGTTGTGTGTATATATATTAGCTAGATCATGATAAAAAATTATGGATAGTGTTCTGGCAAACGTACCCAAAGATTTCTTTCGTTTCTGCTCCTTTCAGACGTGATCATGCGAATGTTCTCGCAAACGTAGTATGCGCATAAACTATTCCCCTGCTCCTGCCTCATGCACTTTACGAGAATAAAATTCAACCAGGTAATAATTAATCAAGCATGATAATGGTATTGAAACTAGAATTAAAGAGATGCACGGACGTAGCTAGCTAGTATTACTTAATTACCTTGGGTCGCACCCATGTCAGCTTTTGTTCCCAGTCGTCTGGGACCAGTTTGACGATCTTGGCCCAAGCCCTGCCCGCCGGCAAAGAAAATGAATAAATGAGTTATTAACTAGTTGATATCAGGAAATGAAGTAAAGAGGCCGACATAGTGCGATAATGATTGAAATTACCTGTCGACCATCCCCCTCACGGTTGCGTATTCAGATGGATTCTTATATAGTGAGTCCAGTACTTCAACTTTTTCCTTGTCAACTTCAATGATTAACAAGATCCAGTGGTAACTGCATGCGCACACGTTTTGTATAATTAAGCGGGCATGTGCATAACTCATCAACTACACTTATTAACATCTAGTAAGCAAAAAATAGAATTTGTAGTACACGATATAGTAACACTCATCCTAAGTTGTAAGGAAGTAGTATTTCTGGTTGGGTGTTTAGTTGCTTCAAAAACTCTAGCAGGAATCTCTCTGTGTCTTTTCTCGAATATTCAGTTTCCCATATCGTTTGATTAACCGTATTTGGGTCAATGAACCCAATGCCATAGCATCCAGCTTTTTTCATTTCATACATCTTCATTCTGCATAATACCACAGAAAAGAATATAGTGAGGATAATTACAAGTAATGAACGAGAGCACAGCTAGCTAGCTAGAGACTTAAATTACAGAAAGAAATCACTTACAGACAATAGCAACTGACGATAGATTTGTCGAGTGCGTCTTGATTGAATAACTGAAACAACTCTGAATAATGAATCCACAAATCTTTTTTATGGAAGTAATGCTTTTTCTTGACTTTCACCATGAGGGACTCTTGATTGGTATTTGTTGTTTCTTGCATGTACCACGTATGCAAATTGTACAATCTCGTTGGTAGAAGCTTGACATCACCAGGCTTGACCAGAGGTTTGCCGCGGACATATTGGTATTTTACTTCCTCCTCTGTAATCCCGGGGATTTCCTCAAGGCCTAGGAGTTGTTCAACAGTGACACCGGCCTCTTTAGCCTGCCTTTTATGATCGTCGGTTATTACCAGCCAATCGGCGGTACTCACAAGTGTTTGTACAATGAGCGGGGGGATCGATTGCACTGCCTGTTCTCCCAGCTGGGGAACAGTTTTCCCGCTTTTTTGCCAACTGCTTGGCTCGAGCTCGAGCTCGACTCCTTTTGTCCTGCAAAATATGAATTCTTGATAGACCGCACATAGTCGGAGTCCTTTTGATTGTCAGTCGGTCGAGCCATATCAATAAAGTGTTGTGAGACATGCTCAGGTACTTTCTCCTTTGGCGGCGGGGGCGGTTTCGGTCCAAAATGGGCCTTCAATTGGGCATTCACTACGGTGTTGAGTTCCTCCTCAGTCAGGTGGTAAGACAACTTCGGAAGAGGCTTGAGACTTGGACCATATTTGAATTTCTTGCCTGTTGTACCGCTAGCCGTCGTAGCTGCGGCCTCTCTCTTCCGTTGTTGCTTGGGCGACGGAGCACGCTGAGTCGGCGGAGACGGCAGACGCGGTGCCGGACTTGAAGGAGGAGGAGTCGGCTGACACCGTGCTGGACTTGGAGGAGGAGTCGGCTGACGCGGTGCCGGACTTGGAGGAGGAGGAGTTGGCTGACGCCGTGCCGGACTTGGAGGAGGAGTCGGCTGACGCGGTGCCGGACTTGGAGGAGGAGGAGTCGACTGACGCGGCGGCGGACTTGGAGGAGGAGGAGTCGGTGGCCTTGGAAAGACGATGCAATCCTTTTTCCATAGAATGATACGATGTATGGCCTCTCCCAGTGTTCTCTCCTCGTCACCTCCAAGAATGTCAAGTTGTAGCTCGTGATATCCTGACATCACTTCATCAACCCCGACACGAGCATAGCCAGCTGGAATGGGATTGCAATGGAAGGTTGCTTCAGGGGGATTTGCTAAAGCATAGTCGTCCGCCACCTTCATGGATATGTTCTTCACTTTCATGTGTAGCTCACAGTTAGTCCTGTCTTCGATATCATCCACAGGGTAGCTAGCTAGCAGTGCATCATCGATATCGGCCGGGGCGGAACCCACGCTGCTTCTCAGCATAGATGGGACGGTGCTATCCAATGCTGGATCGATCTGCTCATGCTGCCGCTGAGACGCCCTTTCCTGGCTGAGTGAGTCGATCTGCTCCTGCTGCCGCCTGAAAGCGCGTTCCAACTCCAGGTGCTTTGATTCTAGGCCTTCAAGGCGGAGTGCTTCCTCCTTCTTCTTCTGCTCCTCCTGCTTCTTCTTTCTCGCACGGCTTCTGTAGTCGTCGTTCCAATCCGCAAACCCCTCAAACCACGGAACAACGCCTTTGCCTCGTGTTCTTCCCGGGTGTTCAGGATTCTCCAGGGCGCGCGTAAGCTCGTCATTCTCTCTGTTGGGTGTGAACACCCCGTTCGAGCTTCTTCTATTGCAATAAGTATTTCGTCTGTCGCTTCTTTAAGACTTGCCTTCACCATAACCAGCCCTGTCTCTGGGTCCAACTTCCCCCCATGCACATAAAACCATGTCCCGCACCTGGGGGGCCATGTCAATGTAACTGGAGTGACCCCTGCACTAATCATCTCTTGCTCAGATTGATCCCACTTAGGCAGGGCCACCTGGTAGCCACCTGGCCCCAGAGTATGGTGCCACTTCTTTTTCGTAGCATTAATCTTGTTTTTTCTCGACCGTTCCTTAGCGAGTTCCGATTCCTTGAACTTCACGAAAGCATCCCGGTGATCTTTTGCCTTCACCAGTGCTCCCGTGAATTCTGGAGTCTTCTTTTTTGCTTTGACATACGCAGTCCATGCATTTTTCTTGAAGGTGTTGAATTCGATCGCCATCTTTTTAAGAGCATAGTTTCTGACTTTCTTCAGATCTGCATCTGTCAAATTATCTGGTAGGGTGAAATGTGACATGAGCGTTGTCCAAAGCACATCTTTTGCTCTTTCGTCGACAAAAGTAACTCCTGCTCGATCTCCCTTTGCTGGCTTTTTCCATTCTTGAACGGAGATCGGGATTTGGTCCCTGACAATAACTCCGCATTGATTCTTGAACTTGGTCGCATTTTTCCTAGGTTCAAGCAGTTCGCCATTTGATGTTTTGATGGAATCAATGTTGAACTTTACGCCAGGATCCAACTTTCTGGCCGGGCCTCGAACTACCCTGTCGCTTGTATAAGATTTGCTCGATCCGGAGGCCTAAAAGAAGAAAGATCAATTCGTTAATACATACAAATCAATTAAGACATGTAATGATCACCGGATGGCTTATATAATAAATATGCCTCGCCAGTCTTTGTTATTTGAAGAACATTTTCTTCGTCAACATCGTTGTCGCCTTCATCTATTCGTTCGTCTTCATCAAATATCATACAACCCTCACCGGAATTGTTCAGATATTGCGAGCCGTCATCATCTTCAGGTTCATGCTCTGGGCTCGGGGAGCGTATGATGTCGAACAGAGCCTCTTCTCCTTCTCTACCGGTATTGTCCATAGCTTTTATTTAACTAATCCAGAAGAAAGATAAAACAATTTAGTATTCAAATTAGAATGCATGCAATCAATAAGGAAAAACTGAATCATAGTACATAATATGCATCTCGAATAATTCATATAATATGCATCATCGAATATAATCTAGAATAAATCATCTCGAATATTATCGAATATAATCTCGAATACATCTCGAGTATTATCACTAGCTAATACAGATCGAATATTATCGAAGAATCTAGTTCACTCGCGGTTCCTGAGGCGCGGGCGATGGACACCCAAAGAGAAGGAACCATTACAGGATCATAGCTCGGGTGAGATCCCTGAAGAACCTGCTAGGTATTGGAGAACCTGACGTCCAACGCATCCATGTAGCGACGGACGTGCTCATCCTCCTCCCTGACACGGCGATGTACCACCTCCGACGGGGCCGGCTGCCTCCGCATCAAAGAAGCTCTGGGTCGACGACGGGACCCGGGGCCGGGTTCCGCATCAAGCTGCGCGCCCCTGAAGGTAGCACCTCCCAGTGCCAGCCCGGCGGAGCCCAGTCCTGAACGTTGCCCCTCTGAAGCAGGACGTCGTCGCGAATGAGTCGACGACGAGGATGCGGGCCAGGCATCGTTGACTCCGAGAAGAAATTTTATGCAAATTTAACATTTTTTAAATGCTTGATTGTGATTTCTTATATACGAGGAACCTTCAGAATCATAACGGATTCTCTTAACCTTTAAGGGATTTAACAAAATGGCGCCATTGTGGATGTGCAGAAAATGGTCCATATTTTTCCTGATATCATCTACCCTTCTATATGTCACGTTGTCTAGCTAGTGTCAAAGGAAGAAAACCATGGCTTCATCATTAGCCGGAAGTAACAAGCGCATGATGGTACGAAGCTGTCCAAAGTTGTTTTGGAACGGAGTC
Organism: Elymus sibiricus; assembly: GCA_039707655.1. NCBI lineage: Eukaryota > Viridiplantae > Streptophyta > Magnoliopsida > Poales > Poaceae > Elymus > Elymus sibiricus. Next base: position 344,897,825 of record CM077671.1, read on the forward strand.
CCGGATAGGATAATTAGCTTTTTGGTACGAAGTTCAACAAGAGCCTTCCGAATATCGCTATTTGGAAGGCCTATTTGGAAGGTCATTTAGCTCAAAAAAATCAGTAAATGCATGAAAAATAGCAAATGAAGTCAGAAAGGGTTGAAAATTGATGGTGTGGCTTCGAATGGTGCATACTGAACACACAAAAAGTCTAGATTTGAAATAAGTTTAAAAAAATGAAATGCCTTAGTAACAGACGAGTTTTCGTCTGAAACTCTGATACTTCGAAAGAGATTTTCCATTTTGTACACGAAGTGCATCCAGTTTTTGCCGTAACCCTCTCAACTTTTTAGCACATGCTATGTGGGTGAAATGATGATACCATGCCAACTTTCAACCTTTTCATAGTTCATTTGTAGTGCTTTTCAATTTCAGGGTCATTTAGCTCAAAAAAATCAGTAAATGCATGAAAAATAGCAAATGAAGTCAGAAAGGGTTGAAAATTGATGGCGTGGCTTCGAATGGTGCATACTGAACACACAAAAAGTCTGGAGTTGAAATAAGTTTAAAAAAATGAAATGCCTTAGTAACAGACGAGTTTTCGTCTGAAACCCTGATACTTCGAAAGAGATTGTCCATTTTGTACACGAAGTGCATCCAGTTTTTGCCGTAACCCTCTCAACTTTTTAGCACATGCTATGTGGGCGAAATGATGATACCATGCCAACTTTCAACCTTTTCAGAGTTCATTTGTAGTGCTTTTCAATTTCAGGGTCATTTAGCTCAAAAAAATCAGTAAATGCTTGAAAAATAGCAAATGAAGTCAGAAAGGGTTGAAAATTGATGACGTGGCTTTGGACATAATATTTCGACGCGTTTCAAATGCCAAAACACATAAGTACACTACTATTACAAAGATTCCCTCCGGTTTGTCCGAAGTGGGACTTTCCAGATATATAAGTCCGGAAACTAACTAGAGAAGCCGGTCACATCCCAGAGTGGTATCTTTGGGTATAAAACTTTTCCTTCGCGTGTGTCCCGTTGCGTCGTAACCATGGACAAGCTTCATCGTTTAACTTGATGCTCGGGTCAACATTCACTCTGAAGGGAGCAATTTCATGAAACTTTTCATAATCTTCTGACATGTCTGTCTTGTCCTCCACTCCCACGATGTTTCTTTTCCCTGAAAGAACTATGTGGCGCTTTGGCTCATCGTATGATGTATTCGCTTCCTTATCTTTTCTTTTTCTCGGCTTGGTAGACATGTCCTTCACATAGAAAACCTACGCCACATCATTGGCTAGGACGAATGGTTCGTCTGCGTACCCAAGATTGTTGAGATCCACTGTTGTCATTCCGTACTGCGGGTCTTCCTTTACCCCGCCTCCTATCATATTGACCCATTTGCACCAAAACAAAGGGACCTTCGAACCAAGTCCATAGTCAAGTTCCCATATCTCCTCTATATAACCATAATATGTGTCCTTTGGCCTATTGGTGTTTGCTGCATCAAAGCGGACACCACTGTTTTGGTTGGCGCTCTTTTTATCTTGGGCGATCGTGTAAAATGTATTCCCATTTATCTCGTACCCTTTGAAAGTCAATATAGTCGAAGATGGTAACTTGGACAGCAAGTACTGGTCATCTGCAACAGTGTCGTCATGCATGAGACGTGTCTGCAACCAACCGGCGAAAGTCACCGTTTGTTCATGTGTAATCCAGTCGTCAGACTGCTCCGGGTGTTTGGAGCGTAGAATATTCTTGTGTTGCTCGATATACGGAGCCACCAAGGCGGAACTTTGTAGAACTGTGTAGTGTGCTTGTGCCAAAGAATGCCTGTCTCGGTATATTACTGAATTCTTTCCTAGCGTGCCTTTTCCACCCAGTCTGCCCTCATGCCGCGATTCAGGAACACCAATCGGCTTAATGTCAGGAATAAAGTCAACACAAAACTCAATGACCTCCTATGTTTCATGGCCCTTGGAGATGCTTCCTTCTGGCCTAGCACAATTATGAACATATTTATTTAAGACTCCCATGAACCTCTCAAAGGGGAACATATTGTGTAGAAATACAGGACCCAGAATGGCAATCTCCTCGACTAGGTGAACTAGGACGTGCGTCATGATATTGAAGAAGGATGGTGGGAACACCAACTCGAAACTGACAAGACATTGCACCAAATCATTCTCTAACCTTGGTAGGATTTCTGGATCGATTACCTTCTGAGAGATTGCATTGAGGAATGCACATAGCTTCACAATGGCTAATCGAACGTTTTCCGGTAGAAGCCCCCTCAATGCAACCGGAAGCAGTTGCGTCATAATCACGTGGCAGTCATGAGACTTTAGGTTCTGGAACTTTTTCTCTGCCATATTTATTATTCCCTTTATATTCGACGAGAAGCCAGACGGGACCTTCATACTGAGCAGGCATTCGAAGAAGATTTCCTTCTCTTCTTTGGTAAGAGCATAGCTGGCATGACCCTGAAACTGCTTTGGATCCATGCCGTCTTCTCCGTGCATACGTTGCTGGTCCTCCCGTGCCTCCGGTGTATCTTTTGTCTTCCCATACACGCCCAAGAAGCCTAGCAGGTTCACGCAAAGATTCTTCGTCACGTGCATCACGTCGATTGCAGAGCGGACCTCTAGGTCTTTCCAATAGGGTAGGTCCCAAAATATAGATTTGTTCTTCCACATGGATGCGCGTCCGTCAGCGTCAATCGGAACAGATTGTCCGCCAGGACCCTTTCCAAAGATTACTTTTAAATCCTTGACCATATCAAGTATATCATCACCAGTACGGTGGCAAGGCTTCTTCCGATGATCTGCCTCACCTTTGAAATGCTTGCCTTTCTTTCTTATGGGATGCCTGCTCTGAAGAAATCGACGATGCCCCAGGTACACATTCTTCTTACATTTATCCAAATATATACTGTCGGTATCATCTAAACAGTGCGTGCATGCGTGGTATCCCTTGTTTGTCTGTCCTGAAAGGTTACTGAGAGCAGGCCAATCATTGATGGTTACAAACAGCAACGCATGTAGGTCAAATTCCTCCTGTTCTTTCTCATCCCATGCACGTACACCTTTTCCATTCCACAGCTGTAAAAGTTCTTCAACTAATGGCCTTAGGTACACATCAATGTCGTTGCCGGGTTGCTTGGGGCCTTGGATGAGCACTGGCATCATAATGAACTTCCGCTTCATGCACAACCAAGGAGGAAGGTTATAGATACATAGAGTCACAGGCCATGTGCTATGATTGTTGTTCTGCTCCCCAAAAGGATTAATGCCATCTGCACTTAAACCAAACCATACGTTCCTTGCGTCCTTTGCAAAGTCCTTCCACTTTCTCTCGATTTTTCTCCACTGCGATCCGTCAGCGGGTACTCTCAACTTCCCATCTTTCTTACGGTCTTCGTTGTGCCATCGCATCAACTTGGCATGCTCTTTGTTTTGGAACAAACGTTTCAACCGTGGTATTATAGGAGCATACCACATCACCTTGGCAGGAATCTTCTTCCTGGGGCGCTCGCCCTCAACATCATCAGGGTCATCGTGGCCTATCTTATAGCGCAATGCACAGCATACCGGGCATGCATTCAAATCCTCGTACTCACCGCGGTAGAGGATGCAGTCATTAGGGCATGCATGTATCTTCTGCACCTCTAATCCTAGAGGGCAGACAGCCTTCTTTGCTTCGTACGTACTGTCGGGCAATTCGTTGTCCTTTGGTAGCTTCTTCTTTAACATTATCAGCAACTTTTCAAATGCCTTGTCAGATACACCATTCTCTGCCTTCCATTGCAGCAATTCCAGTGTGGTACCCAGCTTTTTCTTGTCATCTTTGCAATTTGGGTACAACAATTTCTTGTGATCCTCTAACATGCGCTGCAACTTCAGCTTCTCCTTTTCACTTGCGCAGTTTCTCTTTGCATCGGCAATGGCCCGACCAAGATCATCAGCGGGCTCATCTGATGCCTCTTCTTCAGCTCCTTCCCGCATTGCCGGCTCAGCTTCTTCCCCCATTGTTGTACCATCGTATTCATGGAACCCATGGCCAGGATAGCTGTCGTCATCCTCTTCTTCTTCATTCTCTTCCATTAGGACCCCTCTTTCTTCGTGCTTGGTCCAACAGTTATAGCCGGACATGAAATCAGACTCAAACAGGTGGACGTGAATGGTTCTTGAGTTAGAGTAATTTCGATCATTCTTACAGCCAGCACATGGACAATACATAAAACCATCCGCCCGCTTGTTTGCCTCAGCCGCATCCAGAAAAGTATGCACGCCATTAATGAACTGGGGAGAGCATCGGTCATCGTACATCCATTGCCGGCTCATCTTCATTACACAACACCGAAAAGACCAAATTAATACAAGTTCATACATAATGTTCATACACACTTGTTCTCATAAAACAACATACAAACTCTCTAGCTAAAGCATTTAAATGCAACAACAAATGCGATCAAGATCGCAACTAAGGTAACAATTGATCCAACAGCATAGTGATACCAAGCCTCACTATCAATGGCATATTTTTTAAATTTTCTAATCTTCAAGCGCATTGCATCCATCTTGATCTTGTGATCATCGACGACATCGGCAACATACAACTCCAGTTTCATCTTCTCTTCTTCAACTCTTTTCAATTTTTCTTTCAAATACTCGTTATCTTTTTCAACTAAATTTAACTTCTTGACAAGAATATCTATGTCGGTTGCAATTTCCGGTTCACATACCTCCTAGATAAAAATATCTATGTCAACTTGATGGGCATAATTGACATAAACACGAAATGCAACAAATAGTTATAAAAGAGAGTATATACCACATCCGAATCATAAACCGGACGAGGGCCGATGGGGACGGATATCAAAACCATGCCACTATGTATAACAAACAACCATATAGGTAAGAAAACTATACAAGTAACTATCTAAATCTTACAAACATGATTTTTTTTATAAAAAGGATAAGAACAAGAGGCTCACCAAGGTGGTGCCGGCGACGGGACGGGGCGGGCGATCGACGGTGGTTAGGACGGGGACGGGAAGGCACTAAGTAAACCACACCTACACATGCAAAGTAAGAAGTTAATTTGAGCTCAAATTGCATATAAATCAAATAAACTACCACATATAAATACTCCCAAACTAAAACCCACAAATCACTATACTTATAGAGCATTGCAAGAGCTAATCTAGCAATGAGAGATGAAAGGACAAAGTTGCGAACCTTTGTGAACACTTGGATGGATGGGGTGCCTCCAAATCTTGACAAATTTTGGCAAAAATGGAGGTGAGCTCGAGCAAGGGGAAGAACAAAGGAGAGGAAGAAGGGGAAAACAGGGAGGAGTGTGCTCGGGCTGGCCGAAGGGTTCATGTAGGGGATCTTTAGTCCCGGTTCGTGACACGAACCGGGACTAAAGGTGAGCCTATAGTCCCGGTTCGTGCCACGAACCGGGACTAAAGGTGATCGTGGGGCCCCAGGCTGACACCAGCCTGCCACCACCCCTTTAGTCCCGGTTCGTGTTACGAACCAGGACTAAAGGTCCGGAACGAACCGGGACTAATGATGCCCATCCCGAACCGGGACTAATGCTCACATTAGTGCCGGTTCAAAACCAGACCGGGACTAATGCTTTGGACAAAAGGTCTGTTTTCTACTAGTGTGAGATAAGGTCGCGTGTGAAAAAAAACTCGATGTGGTAGCGGTGCGTGGGACCCAGCAGCAGTAGTGGACGTGTGCTTATCTCTCAGTCTCTCCTCTCCTCAGATCAGATAGCGAAGCCCCACCTCTCCTCCTAGATCCCACCGCGTCCTTCTCCTGCAGATCGAACTCCCCCTGACTCCTACAAACGCGCAAGCAGACAGCTCCGCCGGATCCACACCGGACTCCCCCTGCCTCCTCCAACCGCTCAAGCGGGCCAAGCCGATGCCCGCCCCCTCTCTCATCCTTCCTTCCCTTTCTCTCTCTAATCTCTCACATGTTTTCTCCGGGGAGGTCGCCGCCGGATCCACGCCGGAGCAGCGCCGCTTGGGCCACGCAGGCCGCCGCTCTGGTGTCCTCCAGGGAGCCCGCCGCCTCAGCAACCTAGATCCGCCGCCCGTCTCTAGTGTCCCTGGGTCTTTGCTTTTTTGGATTCTTATTTTGTTTCTAATCTCATCTCATCTCATATTTCTCAAGGGTAAAGATGACCCATATATCTCATCTCATCTCATATTTCTCAAGGGTAAAGATGACCCATATATCTCATCCTCGTGTCTTGGCTTGCTTGATTCTTGCAACCGACGAACATATATAAGTTGGTAGGATTTGATTCAAAGTAGCAATGTGGGACTATTCTATATACCTACATATATAATTTGGTAAATTAAAAATTTGTGGAGAGGGCCCAGGCGGTCCTAGCCAGGCCCATTTCATCGACAGACGAACCAGGAAATCGAACATAGCGTACGAGCAGAAGCAAATCTGGAGTGCGGGTTAAATAATAAAAACCATATGTGCTTTTCCGTAAAAATTAAAAATACCAACGACGTACGTGCTTTATTAGTAGGTAAATATGTGTGTTTTAATATTATTATAATAAAAAATATAAATCTTTCTTATATGCTTTCATGCCTCATTATTTTGGGACTTCATAATATTTCCCTCCCATTTTTAAAAAAAATCATGCCTGCGATTCAAAGTCTAACGCTGCTTAATTTTGCTTTTTATTTCAATTTTATGTCTATCGCTCAAAAATAAAATATATTATGCCTGGGTACGAAATTTTGTCAAAAAAAAAGCTGAAATTCGAACCTGGTCGTACGCCTCCAAGTAGACACAACAGCGACACTGTCTGGTGTGGCGCGTGACACCTCCGGCCTACATCCTGGTCGCGCACTCCACCAGACACAGGAGGCGGCGGTGTCTGATCCACCGCGAGGCCCCTCCCTCCTAACGCGTCCACATGCATGTTTTCTCTCATACTCAAATTAGACACGACTAGTACAAGTCAGGGACACAACCAAGCACCATATACTGGATCCGCGGAGTTTCAAACTTGGTGGATATGATTTACAGGAAATATGCATAATTTGAGTAAGTGGTTTTGAAAATCCACCAGAATGCAAAGAGAGACCAAGCCCAACTATATTCGTACCAGATTACAGTTATCTTTGGTGCCAATCTGTTACAGTTATCTTTGATTAGGTTATCTGGGAGAAAAGACAATTCGCAAAATTTGATTTTCTGCCAATTTGGAGCCCAAAAAATCGAACTGTGGCACCGAACTGAAAATCCTGTTTGCTGCAAGAGAACCAACAAACTGAATCCCTGGAAGGACATCCCTTACACGCACAAAGAATTGCACAAATCGATAGCTAGACTGAAGCCAAAAAACAGAGAAGCAGAGCAAGATGTCGGCAAGTTCAGCAGTGTTATCTGCAGATATTTACAGAAGTCCATACTAGATTATTATAACAGGTCGCACATCAAATCATACCTAGAGAAATTCTGTGAAAGTAAAGGATCATACACAGAAACGAATCAGATTGATGCAACAGTACTAGTATTCATCTAGATATAGATTCAGATAATAGCACAGTTCACACTCCTATTTACCATTGGGATCCACTGTTGTGCTGAGATTATCCACTGTTGGGACAATCTTAAAATTTCACATTTATGCAACTATATGCTTCTTATTTCTATCTCCTTTTCTCTTTCTCACTGTCTGTTTTCTGAACCAAAAACATTGTGCAACTCACACTTTATAGACACCGCATTTTCAGACCTACAAATCTTCTTGTCTGAATTATAAAGTACATACACATCAAAGAAAAAATAGCAATAACACTAATGAATCACTTCAACTAGGCTCCACATTTTCAGATAGGTGACTTCTTCATTATCCATCGAACCTGCATTCAGTTGCAATAGAGTGGTAAGTTTCATGTCCAAAATGACATAAGTTACAGCAATGATACTAAGAATGTAAATAACAGAATCACATTGGAACCTGATCTCTATTCATGGGGCAGAGCTTTTCCATTTTGAATAGCCATGTGCAGAATATTAAGTAGATCTCCAAATGACTTATCAGACCATTTATTCATGGATTTTGTACTGAACAAAAGCGCAAGTAAGGAAAGCTAAGACAATTCACATCCTGGCCACAAAGGCTTCTCTGAATCTTGAATTAATTTGTACAATGCTTCTGCTTCTTTAGTTTCTCCATCTGGAAGTGGATTTGAAAAATCTGTACTATCACTCATAGGCACATCACCATCATATATTTTCCTAATTGAATCCATAATCATTTCATGCATATTAGCATTTCCTTCAGTTTCAGGTTGTGGTTGTTGATCATCATTGTGATCGGATGAAGACTCACCGTGAAAAACCCATTTGTCATAGCTCTTAAGCATTCCGTTCCACATAAAATGGCCACGAACATCATCCCTTGATAGTACTCAAGTGTGAACACAATCTTCACATGGACATTGGATCATTGTATCTGCTGGTATATCTTTATATGCAAACTCCCCAAATTCATCTACACCAGCTGAGTACTGTGTACTTTCTCTTGGAAATCACAATAGTAATTTGGTGGATTCTAAATCCATTGCACACTGCATCAAAATAACAAATATTAGGGCATGTTTGGATACAAAGTATTATCAAAATACTATGGTTTCTACAAAATCTTTTAAATACTGTGACGTGTTTCGCTAAACCAACAACTGTAGTTTCATAATCAGTTGTATTCCTGATACAGTGTTTTTTTAATGTTTTATAAAAAGAGGTCCAGACCTCTTTTTTCTCAAACTGAGAAAAACAACACTCGTGTCATCCTGTCCTTGACTACCAAGCAGCTTGATTTGTAACTTGTAGGCACAATTAACAAATGGCAGTACCTCTTTTGTATTAGTGATCCATTCCTCTGCACACTAGTTAAACATGATACCGATTCCTATTCTTCGTCCGATTAATCGCGTCCGCAAGTTCCTAGGTCAGCGCCGCACACACTTATTGATCCGGTCATGTAGCTCCTTAGGTATAGCTAGCTAAGTCAGATTCAGTTGGGTAAGCAGTCAAAAAGTACGGTAAAACAGTACCAGCCAAACATATCGGTAGTTTCATTAAAAGTGAGAAAATTGATGTTTTTAGAAACTATAGTATTCATTGCCCATACATTATAATACCGAAGTTTTGGAATACTGCGGTATTTCAAAAACTACACTACCAAACTAGGCGATCTCTGAATCTCTCTGCAAAACTAGGCCTTGCTGCCAAACTAGGCCGTTACTGTATATAGGATTCAGAGATCAGGGGACGCCGCCGTTACTGCATATAAGATTCAGAGATCAGGGACGCCGGGATGAGGTACCTCCCTAAGCTGAGCAGGGGATGGGGATTGGGTAGGACCGGAGGATCAGCAATTGAGGAGGCGATCGCCGAGCGCACTGGGAGTGGGCGGCTCCGGCAGCCCGGTCAGCACGCCGTGCGCGCCTGCGCGGACAACAGCCGGCCGGGAGCCAAGCGGGGCAGGCAGCGATAGGTCGCGGGAGTCAGCCTTCAGGCCGGTAAGGGTCACAGGGCGGTCTACCGATGGCTCTGGGCCGCCGGGCAGGGACGGCGAGGCGGGCGGCTCGGCTGGCTCCAGAGGACGGGTCGAGTAGTCGCGAGATTGGAGAAAGACAGAGTTGACCGACACGTGCGTGGCTTTTTTTTCCTTTTGATTTGAGTCTATCGACCTGCGTTTTTTTTTTGAGAAAAAGAGCTGCTTCATTCATAGCATAAGATTACAAAGAGTTCCTCTGAAAAGAAAGGAAATACAACGGAAAGGCACAGCCGGCCAACGAACAGACCCACACCAAAACACTCGCAGAACACGTCGCCATCGCCGGAGCACACCGAAGCTGGAGAAGACGCCATGCCCACAGGCCGCCTCAGGAGTACAGAAACCCCTGCCATAAAGGTTTTAACGCCGCATGAGCCACCCGACGCCGGGCGGGATCTCAAATCGATGAACACATATCGGCGGCGACACCGAGAGCCAACCGCATCATCCGAATACTCCGAGAGAACGACGCTCTCCGAACGGAACCGGAGAGGAAGAAGAAGACCAGCATCTTCTGAGAGGGAATCACACCTGCAGCTCAACCAAACACCTCCTACACTCCAGGACCCCCCCTCCGCGCCACCGATGGAGGCCTCGTCGACGCGACGACAAAGAGGAGGGGGAGATAGATACTCCCATGGCAAGGACGCCGAAGCCGCCTCACCGCCCTGCCTGAGGACCCAAGAACTCGCGGGATCGACTGATCCGCGAGGACCAAAATCGCTTCCCCATCCGACGCTGCCACCACCGGAGAGGAAAGCCAAGACACCGCCTGAACACTCACAAAGGCAGGTCTCTACATCGACCAGCCAGAGGATCCACCAACTCGTGCGATCCAGAGATCCACGAGGAGCAAAATGTCCGTCCGCACCACCGCTGCCACCAACGGAGGAAGGAGCAGAACCCAAGCCGCCGCTGCCACCAGCGCCGCCCGATCCGCAGAACGGCGGGAGGAACACGCCCCCACATACCGGCACAGACAGCACCTGAACAAACCGGAGAGCTCCACACCGGCGTCATGAACACCGGCTAAGTGGGGAAGGAGCCCCCGCCACAAAACGCCAGATCCGGTCACCGCCCCCACCCCGCCAGCCGGATCTGGCCGCACCCCACCGAGCTCAGCCACGCCGCCACGAGAGACAGCGCATGGAGGAAAGAAGAGCTCGGCCAGAAGAAGAACAAACGTCGCCACCACCTCCCTCCGAGCGTCGGCGGCACACACACCTAGCAGCACCCTCTGTACAGGCCGAAACGAAGCACCAGGGCTCCCCCCACCCTCCCGCCGCCGAAGCAGCCGACAGAGGGGAAGGGAACCCGCGGGCTCGCCGGCGAGCGCGGGGATTTGCTTGGTCTCCTTCGAGATCTCCTCTCCCCTATGCCACAATTTTGTGATGGGCCTATCCGTCTATCGACCTGCGTGGTTGCATTCGCTTCGGCACGACGAGCAGAGTAGGCTGTTACTGGGCTGATTCTTTTCTTCAAGGCCATCTCACCACCTACGTGGCCTGGCCGTATTCCTAGCGTGGAGCGTGGCGCCGTGGCCCATTCTGTGCCTTCGCTAATCCCATTGTTACATTCTAGCCTAAAATGAAGCCTTCTCAGGGCACCACGATTTCTGGCCGTCGGATAGCCTGTCCAAACGAATCCCGCACATCGGATCTTCAGATGAAACGATCTTCAGATGAAACGATCTCGACCGTTGGATCAACACTGATTTGACAAGCAATGAATAGTGCCCAGACTTGCTACAACCGCGCTACCACACTGACTCTCCATGACACGCGGGGCCCTCGCGGGGTGGGCCGCTTCTGTCATTGACTACGGAGGCGGGTTTGGTCGGTGCCGCTGTGGAAACACGCCCATATCGTGCCACCGCCTGTGGTTTTGGGTTGCCGCCGAGGGCATTTATGAGATTTCACGTATGCCTCGTCTGCGTGTCCGCCGTTCGTTGGCTCGAGGGTGGACAAGGTGGGGGGAGCGCCTGACTCGCCTCTTCCCGGTCGTCGATTGGTCCTCTGCTCCTCTCCTCTCTGCGTCGCCTTCTGGATCTGGCGCTTCCCGTCCAGCTCGTCGTTGCCTCGCCACCGTTCCTCAGGTGCCCTTGCTCTCTCTCTCTCTCTCTCTCTCTCGCGGTCCCTGCTTTTTCTTCTGCCGGTTCCTTATCTGTTCGGCGTTCACAGTCGGACCGGGAGAGGGGCGTGACCGGAGAAGGAAGCGACCAGGAAGGTGACAGGGAGGGAAGTGACGATGGGAAAGGTGATTTCTTGCTTCCTTCGCTCCTTGCAGGCTGCAGCCGCCGTGCTCCCACCGCCTTCTCCCGTCGCTGAGCTCACCGACGCCGTTGCTCTCCCCGTCGGGCTTGACCCTTGCCATCGCCGGGAAGACTGTGCAGGCCGCTGCTCGCGCCGCTGCTCCGCAAGGAGAAGCACGCGATGCGTTGCTCTTCTGGTGGATTTCTGACGATTTGACTCTGGGATGCAGGCAAGCTTGGGAAAGAGGAGATGAAGCTCGTGGCCGCAGTGAGCGGGGCAGAATATGTGCCGATGTACGAGGGCATGGACGGCGACTGGATGCTCGTCGGAGACGTCCTCTGGAGGTGAATTTTCTGGGTCTTTTGTTTGCTATTTCACAGAGTTAAATCCGCATGCAGCTGTAACTCGTGTTGTTCTTCAGCTATGTCCTGTTGTTTAAGTTCATATATACACTACTTAATTAGGTTCATGGACCGGTTCGCTATTGGATTGGGTGCTATGGGATCCCAGGCCCAGAAATTTGGGATGTTTTGGTGATTTAATGCTGTTAGTTTCAGCTTACCTTTGCTTCTGGAAATGCTGGATTTGGGTTTAACGAATAGCTTATCTGTCTTCCCCCACAGCTTCCCGATGCCCTTTTAGCCTCTTCGTGGCTCCCGTCGTACTCCAGATGCTTATGTGCTTCTCTGTCTGTTAAGTGCAGGTGCGAGTGTGCGCCGACAGGGGCGCTAACCGTGTGTTCGATGGCATGCCGGAGCTGCTCCCCGGCCACGACCCCGACGATGTGCGCTCCAGGTAATGCAATCCGTCGGACATCGCATATTCCGTGTTTGTCTGTCGGGCAGAGGGGCAGGGATGTGCACAAGAACATTCCTGCTTGGGTGGTGTCCATTCAGTGTTCTGGATTGGTTTGGGGGCAACTTAGTTGTGCCATTCCGTTGCACAACAGTACAATATATGCACAAAGATCAATTACAATGGATTATTACCGGACACTCCGGCATATATAATATTCTTTGTGAAAATGGTTTCTTCCTGCTTAATCTGCAACAGAAAAAGGCAGCTACTGAAATCTGTAGTTAATATCATTCTATTATGTCATGATGAGTTCGAGAAATTATTTTGATCTCCTCCTGTTTTAGTTAGCATTTGTTGCTCCATTTTAAACCTCCTCCCCATTCGAAGTGGTTCGTTCCTTTCTCTCTTCTTCCTCAGTTTTTCATTGCTTGGATTTGTTTCTGTACTGCAAGATGAAAATAGATGTGCACAAGCATGGACAATATTCTATTGACATATATCTGTGGCTTTTCTTCTGTAGTTAAAAGAAAACTATCAGGGTCTCACAATTTACTTCTTTCTAATGAAATTAGGCTGTTATTGCGTGGTGATACTTACATTAGTGTTGAGCTTCACACAAGTTTTGGTTTATCGATTACCGTTTGCCTTTTTGATAAACATCATTATTTTTAAATATGTTCAATTGCTCTCTTCTTTTTTCTATCAATCTTACACATGGTATTGTTTGTCAATTTGTGTAAGCATCAGAGTACAAAAGAGTTTAGTTATCTTTCTATTATTTTCAACTTGCGATACGCTGCAATACTTAGATGTGCATGCTAGGTTTTGATTTTTCTTTTTCTTCTGTTTTGGATGATATTATTGTTCTAACAGCGGACGATTTTTCCCCTTCTCTTTACAAATCAGGGATAAGCTTATTGTTCTGTTTATATGGCCCGAGTAGAACAAAGCTTGCATCTGTTCTTTTTTATTGCTTTAAAATGTTTTCAAATTATTATATCATGATCCGCTCTAATCCTATCAACGCAATGGTGGAAGTCGAATTTATTTATTTTAAATCCTGTCATTTCTCCCTGATCATTAGTTCATGGTTACACCCCCGAGGAAGGAAGAGGATAGTGGCGACTCGCATGATAAGCTGGCAGGCAACGACACTCGTGGTTACACCCCCGCGGATGGTGTGCCCAGTGACCTTATTTTTTCCATGGTTGCTCATTTTGCTTTGTTACTAAGCAGAGATGAAGGCTGCAAATCTTGAATGTCGTTTATGTTATTTCTTTGTGTGTTCTTACTCTTAGGCATGCACTAACTTAGCATTTATGTTGTTGATAGACTAGCACCAACATTTGATGACATCATGTTTCTTTCACCTCCAATGAAGATAGATTACCATTTTTGGCTTCATGACATATGTTTTGTGCTAGCCTGCAAAACATTTTATGTTATTTGGATATGTCAAACTTTGTATGAATAGTGGGAATTGACCTATCCTCCTATCGAGAATCCATTTGAAAGAATGGTTAATGCGCGACAAGGCGTGCCCTTATCTAGAGGGTAAAAAAGTCTTGGTAATTGGTTTCTAAATAAATCACGGTACTCCTTTTGTATTGAACTATCTTCCCACCAGCTCACTTGCATTTGAATTAATTAGTGGCTCACTAATTAAACCAACCAGGATACTAAAACTTGCCATAATGGATTCTTGAATTGCCATAATGTCAAATGAGGATTGAATAATTTTCCAGTTAAACTTTTTTTTTTACTTTTTTGGCATTTCTCTGTGATGAGCTATATTAACATAGGTGCCTTCTCATATATATGATTATATTTTGGTTTTCTGGATTAAGCTTTTCTGTTTTGTGCTTTTTTCAGATGATAACTAACAATCACTATTTGGACCTTATCATCCTGTAGAGCAGTGTTTATGTAGCTTACCTGCATGGCCATTGAGTGATGAAAATTGATAAAGCTACTTGATTCTTGGATATGTTTATTTCATTATGAATTTGGATAATTTCTCATATGCATCAGCTCAATGGTACTGTGTTCTCTCTAATATACTTCTCTGTACATGCATCTTTGTGAATTTCTATCAGATATAATTGGTCTAAAATATTACCAGGTGTAGGTTAGGTTGTCGATTGTTTAGTTGTGCATACTTCTAAGTGTGTGAATGAATTGTACATGGCCTATTTATATTGGTCGACTCATGTCTAAGTTTCTGAATTGATTGGTGGATAATAGTGCTATAATGAACTGTACATGGCCTATTTATATTGGTCGACTCATGTCTAAATGTGTGATGTGTTCTTCTGTGCGGGTGATTAAAAACTCTTCATGTTTGTTCTGTTGGGTTAAAGTATTCAAACCTTATTACAGTTTTCAGTAAACTGCTCATTAGGTTAGTATCACATGGGCCAATGTGCTATACGTGGCACCTAATCACCGTTCCATATTCCTTTTGCAGTACTTTTCAGTGCCATTCATGAAGGATTGTTGAAGGAAGTTTCTGAATCCAGCGATTGGATGTCTGTCTATCAGACTTGTGTGCGGCTGCCCTACTTCCTTTTGCAGTACTGGGCAAGGAAGGTTGGGCCATCGTAACAACTTGGAAGATTGAAGGCACTCACCAGCTTCGTATGGTATCTTCTGAACTTATTTCTTCAGCTTACGAAATTACTTATTATATATGAATGCTATTGCAGTTTAGACACTGATGTCTTTCAGTGAAGGTCCAGATTGTACCTTTATTGCACTTCAACAGATTATTAGCATGTGTTTGATCCGTCGTTTGCTATTGATCTAATTTATTGAGGCCAAACTGAGCCCCTATAAATAATGAAATGATCTATATGTAAAGTATTTCTGTTTTAACTATATTATGGTGTCGATGATGTATAGTTTTGGAACTTCAAACTAAATCGAAGAAACTCGTTTCGGATGAGAATAATATGAACTTTTTGTGATTTGTCAGCTATAAATGTTTATTTTATGGGATTGAAAAACAAACCTCAATGTTGGTTATCCTGTATTCCTGGTTTGTGTAGTGATATTTGCTCGATACTTTTACTTACATCTGCACAGTATAGTACTAATCAACGGGTTCTGTTTGTTAGCCTTGGTACACTAATACCAAGATTTGTGTATATCAACACTGTAGATGTCATTGAGGCTACAACCATTCTGTTAGCCGGGAGATGTGATTGATTCATCTATCAAGGTTAGCCGAGAGTTATGATTGAATCAAATAAACAATGAGATGCACATGATGCAGGTCAGCTCCTGCGAAAATATTTTATACAAAACAACCATCCAAACCCTATTTTTTTGCTTGGAAAACCACTGATATATAATACTCCATGAAAAAACGCCTTGATGGCCTCCTTTACTCTTGCTGATTAAATAAGTTAGCATTATCGAAGTATGACGGTTAGCTTGAATTAGTGTCATCTTGGTTATGTGTCGTTTTTCTTTTGATCATTTTCTCACAATCTGAAAATTCTTGCTTACAATTTGTTAAGGTTAAGAATTCTGCTTAGGCTGCTGTTTCTTTTTTGATTTTGAGTTCATTCTCCTTTTCCATAGGATGGCTATGATAGAAAAAAACTACAATGAAAGTACTGAAGACATCGGTGGCACGTTCTCGACCTACATGTCCGTCTCTCTCTCTCTCTCCAGCTTCTTTTCTCTTTCTATACAGTTTCTTTTCACTCTGAACCGAATAATAAATGAGAGTGGATTTTTAGCACCCGGGTGTCCAGACACCCTCTTATCAGTACCGTTGGTCCAGTTTCCAGCGTCTCGAGATGTGTACCGTGTACTGTAGCGAACATTGATTAGTAGACATATTTGGTCGCTAACCGCTGGGCCCAGTCTGTCACTATGTTGTGTAGGTTTATTCCCCCTACAGCCCGAGACGTGGATGTGACGCTGTCTTTCCTCTCTCTCTCTGGCATTTATCCTCTCTCTCCTCACTTTCACGTCTCTCTCCCTTCCACACTCACGCGCCGGGCTGCCTCTAATAAAAACACTGCCGTGAGGCCTAGGGGCCCGCGTTGCTTGCATTGCACCACATACACACTGCCATTGACAAGTCCTCTCACGAGACACAAAAAGAAAACATGGCTACAGCATTGCTGTCAAATCATCCCTGCCTCGGACGGAAAGGTGTCTATGACCGGTCCTGTTCTGCCTCATAGGACAGACCTGTGCCTACAAGGATTCCTGACCACGGCCTGCAAATCTTCTGTCTAATGACCTTGGTGTAGCGAAATGGGCTTCCACTGTCATTCCTCAGCGCAAATCTTGAAATCTGCATGTCCGTCCGATAATAGGGTGTTGGGGCACCCGGGTGCTATAGCACCTTTCCGATAATAAATCTGACAGAACTGCTCATATATCTTGCACTGGATCTCACCATATGTGAGAGTAAAATAGTTCTTTTCAGCTGCAAGTATTAGTTCTTTTCAGGTCTCTGGAACAATTATAATATTTTCTTATTCACGCTATTTGGATCGAATTTCTTGAGTATTTAAAGTCTCAAATAGGATTTTTTGCCTGATCTGGGTTTGGCTTTTTATATGTGCACATGCAGTCCTTCCCAAGGCTTGCAGAGCTGGTGAATTTCCCTAAACTGCTCTTTAATTTCGCTATGGTTGTCAGTGTAAACTGGGAACTGTGTAAGGTGTGGTATGTCACCATCAGCATAGCTGGATTGATCATTGGATGAACTATTAGGTTTCATTCATAGGTGTTTACCATTTACCGTATCGTAGGTGAACCGGATCATCTATAGATAAATGCTAGAGTAGATTAATTAAATGGATGTCTTATTGATTTGCTTTTTGTTTGCTTGCCAAAGGCGACGGTGGCGGAGAATATCATGTGTCAAGCTGAACCACCGTGGTTGCTGAGAATATCATGTGTCGCATACCATACAACTAAACTTTGTGTTAGTTGTATTAAAACATGTTTTAATCATAGCTATTAGATATAGGCACATTGTTATTTTACCAGTGGATTATATGCTGCTACTTCAATAGTAGGTCTTCAGTTTGTATTGTGTTTCTGCTGTAATTTCTTATACAGATAATTTTTCCTTTGGATACTTTTTTTACTTTCTAACTTTTGTTCAATATAGGCACATATGGGTGTTCAAGTAACTAATCTACTCTCTAACTTTTTTTACTTTGGTTGGATACTTTGTGCAATGTGTTCGGTGTCACTTGCATTCATAAATATGGATAAGCCTAATCTGCTCCGAAAGTATCACTTTGACATTCAGTGAGAAGCACCACAAAGAGAATTTATGCATAGCACAAGAGCTAACCAGCAACCGCATATAGACCTCCAGTTTTTATGTGAAGCGTAATGGATGTTTTCTATAGTAGGTGCTTCAGTGCAGTGTTACAAAACAATGTGTGTGGTCGGTTTACCTAATTAAGAAGAGTGCAAGCATTACACTCCCACATAGAACTAATGTCCGCATCAGTCGTTCTACCATAAGTGGATTTTAGCTTTCCAGTTTCTTTTACCTTTTCTTCATCCATCTTTCGTTTTTCCTTCCTTTCTCTTCATCCGACTGACACTATTTTGTTTGTGTGCTGCCTAATGTGTTTTGCAGGTACAGATCTTGGTGATCATGAGTATTAGTAGCTATATATATCCCATGTTCTTTGTTCTCATATTAGTTCACAGATAGGTTCTCGACATGAGTAATTACTCTCTAAAATAACAATTTAGTGGTGTGCTAAGCCACTATTGCTATATAAGGATTATCAAGAAAATTTGCTCTAGCACGTACACTTTGCAGCCAAGTCTAACGAACAAAGTAATTAAGGTGAAGCATTTTCTTGATTTTCTTAACCGGGAGCTTTTACCATCTCTTCATCGGATGATTTTTACAGTAGCATCCAGTCAAATCTTTGTTTCTATCTGTATATTTTAAGTCTATCAAAAAAACTAAAAAAAATGAAGGACCGGCAAGCCTTTTGGTATTTTTGTCAAATCTTATATTATCCACATTAGGATATCTAAATTCCGTTATGCTTTAATCTTCAAATTTTGAGAAGGCAATTTATTTACCTTGGTTTGTTATCTTGTGTTATGCGCTACTAAAAGATATGATCCTATCTTAGATGAGGATATGCATAGGAAGGGAGCAATTTATTGTGTATGTGACATTATCTTCAAAAGAAAATTACAATTATTTGTATATGCACACGGGCATGGTGGTTCCCTTTTTGCAGCTCCTTAGGGAGGAGGGGTGTGGCCGTGCTTGCAGAGTAAAAGGCAAGAGTGACACATTGCTCGGAGTGCTCCAAGACTTCCATAGTGATGCCGAGAAGTTCCAACACCCATCTGAGCTGCTCGTTTTGGTGATGTCAGCCGATGAACTTTCTCTACACTGCAGCTGATCCATACATTGCAACACCAAGCAAATTGGATTACAAGGCCGTTGGACAAAGCTATCGATCTAATAGTCAACTGTAGTTTATTACTATGCCGTATAAAGGCAGTGTAAGTAAGTTATCTGGGACTACCACTACTATGGCCTGCTTTTGTTACATCAGACCGAATCTCCATGCTTTAGGTATCTCATGTTATATTTTTGAACAAATGCACCAGCGACATGTAATAAGCATTGAACAAATGCACTAGAGACATGTAATAAGCATTGACGTATTGGACCATTACTGCTATAACTATCTACCATCTTCAATTCTTTTGAGTAATACCATATGTTAGGACATCTACTACATCTTTGATTGCTATACCTCTTTTGGTTAAGGTCCCATCAAAACTGAGGCATTATAGATGTCTAATTTTTTTTGGGTCGGTTCATGGATGGTGCTTTTGTGTAACCTATATCTTGCTATGTTCTATTTTATGTGCAATGCTCAAGTTTCTTTGTTACCAAGTTGGATATGGCTGCACCCGGTAGGGGTGTGGCAAGCCGCATTTCCTACCAGGTTCGATATGACCACACCCGGCAGGGGTGCGGCAAGCCGCACTTTCCATCTAGTGTTATGGATCGGAGAATAAAAGGAAGGGATCACACGCGATTTGATTTTTCTCGAACGGTTAGCACAGTTTTTCGCGCCACATTCCTTATGTGCACCGGCGTGTATAATTAATATTATTTTTTAATAGTAAAGGTATTTGCAATCTTATAACAAATATAATTTACAACACATACATGGCAACATATAAGATGTGTTGCAGTGTGTAAGACACTATGGTCACGAGTTGCACATCTACAACTCATATGGTACAACACTTATATGCGTATCTCTTGTGAATTTTGCAACTTATACTCAAAACGTTGTAGAATATGTGTTACTTTATAAGGGGTATCCTTGTAGTGGAAATAGTCGTGAATCATATGGTACTAGCGACTAGATGAGTTCCTTATTCAAAGGATTACTCAAAGAATGATGATTGTTTATGTGTTAATAAAGGAATCCCAAAATTTGGTTTCCTTACATCACCTCAGTGTATATCGATGATTTCGTCATCATTGTCTCTACAAGACCTAAAAATACATAAAATCATCTCAAGACGTAAAATTTGGATTCAACCAAATTTAGCTTAAGCTTACAACTTGAGCATTCTCTCAGGAAAGCATATCAGTCTACATATATCCAAAACATATACGAGAAGTTCAGTGTGGTTATATCTTAACAACAAAAGACATGTATGGTCATACTACCTTTGATAAGGTACAAATCCATTCATACCTAGGGGTGATAATGAAGTGATACTAGGACCCGAAGTTCTATATCTCACTAATATCAAAACACTCATATAATTGCAAACTACGTCAGGCCTGTCACTATATTTGCTATCTTTATTCAGAGTGCAACCCCCGACAAAAGGTATATGGTTGATATAAGGAATACCATCTTATATCTAAAGATTACACTAAATCTTGGATATTTCCATCAGAAAATACAAGATATGACCATGATATGATGTTATGATATTGGCTCTTTATTTGATCCCAACGACGCCATATCAATGACTGAATTTGCTGGAATAGCCTTCATATGGAAGTCATCTAAATGGACTTTAATAATTAGTTCCACTTATCATTCCAACATAATTGCTTTATCTAAAAACATTGCAAAATATGCATGGCTTAGCAGAATGATTCACTCAAAATCTTGTGGTTGAGATTCATCAGAATCACATAACTTGATTTATCAAGATGCTTCCACTTGTGTTACTCAATATCTGCAGGTTATATGAAGAGCAATATCAAAAAGCACATTGCTCTAAAATTACTTATCCTCACAAATTATAGAAAAATGAGGAAATAATTTGCAAACAAAATAATGTGAAAATCCAACAGATTATTCACAATGTCATGTTCATGTGAATGGAATTGGTATGAGACATCCTCCATATTTGCAAAGTTCAGGGGGGTAATCTCCCAAATTATAACCTATAACGATCATCAGATTGTATATATTGTACTCTTTTTCCCTTCATGAGTTTTTCCCTAATGGTTTCTCATAAAAGGTTTTTAACGAGACAATATAGATACAAGTGTTCGCATATGTCATATTAGTTTCTCCTTATATTTTTCCCATTGGGTTTTAAAGGAGTTTTCAATGGCATATATAATCGCACTCTTTTCCCTGATGAGTTTTCTCTCAAAGTTTCTCATATTAGTTCGCATATGTCATACTTTCTATTTTCCCTGCTCGGGTTTTCGAAGGAAGTACTCAAGACATATTTATTATTCTCTAAACTCATCAATGAGTTTTCTCCTTCTTCAAAGGTTTTACTCATATGAGTTATCAAGAGACAATAATCATTATATGTTGCACCATTTTCTCCTTATCATTTCTCCCACTGGGTTTAAAGGAGTTTTAGCAACATATCTACACTATTCTTCTCATATTTTTCCCACATGGTTTTTGGAGGAGACTTTAAAGACTATACAAGGATTTCTCAAGATGTACCACGAATATACAAGAAGACTTCAATAATGGATCATTTGGGAAGCGGTGATGTACAAGGGGGAGTGTTAGAATTAGATTAGCACATGACGGTTTGTAAATAACCACATGTTAACTGAGGAACCGTCATTAGTACTTGCGTGTGTCCATTCACCGAAGAGGCATCTTTCCGTACGGACGCGTCGTTTGCATACGATCGCGTCCTCCCCTCTTTTCTCTCTTGTACTGTAACCGACGCCCCCTGATGGCGTCCTTCCAACTTGTATATAAGCATAACATCAATGAAATCCAGAGATGGTTCGCTCATTCAATCTATTCTCACTTTTACTTTCAATAGGAACAAATCTAGCAGAGGAGTTGCGCCGGACGTCAAGGAGCACACCGGCGGGCACGTTGCGAGCAGCCGGGCTGGAGCACGCCGGGGGCAGGAGTTGCGTACGTATTGCGTTGGAGAGATTGGGAATAGATCCTGGGCTAGGGATTTGATAACGGAATAGAAGAACGACGGGATAAGGAAGGTGCTGGTGCGTTGAGATTCGTAACTGCCACTTGGCGCATGCGGGATGGGGTCTCACGATAGGCTTGGTACATTGCCATGCATGAGCTAACTATAAGCAAGCAAGGAAAACTTACTCTTCGGTCCGCTGACCCGTCGTCCCGTGCTCCGGCGATTGGTTGCCGCAGCCGCACCCGCACATGGAGCGTTCCTGGAGTGTTTGGTCCTCGGGGTGCTTCCGGATCATCATCCTCACCATCGAAAGTCGTGCGGACCCCATTGATGGTGGTCGAAAGTCGTCCTCTCGAGAGTACAATCTCTACGTAGTAGTACTAGCACGTATGCCGCTGCCTCTCTGTAATGTAACGCTATCGATGGTCTACGTCAAGTCCACCGTAGGTGCTTGCATATATACTGACATGTGGTGGTCAACAAACCGAGCCTCGGTCGGACTCGGAACTGAAGCCCGACTCGATCAGCCGTCTGCAGCTCTGAGCCGGTCCTCTCAACCCGCTCCAACTTGTTCCCCCGCCGCGTCTATATATGCACATACATCGACGGCACTCATCACATCAAACAAACACTTGCGCCCGAGGCGAGGCCAAGCAGAAGCAAAAGTCAGATCTCTCTCACGCCACACATCAGGCATGGGGAGCAACGACGGCGGCGGCAAGGATGTTGGATTTTTGCTATCAGGCCTTTGGCCCAAAGCCCATCCAAAAATCTGAAACTCTCATGGCCCATTTGTGTTGGCTGTTGGTGTGGTGTGGGTGGAACTAAAGTTTAGTCCCACCCCGCTAGTGGAGAGAGAGCTACACCTCTTTATAAGGTGAGCTCTTCTAGCACTTGTAAGAGAATGAGAAGAGAAGAGGCCCTCGCGCACTCCTCCTCCTCGCTCGCCGCGGCGCGGCGCGGCGCGGCGCGGGTTGCGGGATTGAGCCGAGCCGAGCTCATACCTATGCGCTTATTTGTGCCGGTCAGGACTCGGACGTGGGTCCAGTCCACGTCTCTCTACCCTGCCGTGCATATATATACGCGAACATTGCGCCGCCATACAAGTCTTCTCCATCCCTCCTTCCGGCTTCCGGCGTGCACCGCGAGAAGGGACAGCAGGCCTCCGGAACCCCGACGACGACTTCTTCCCCGATCTCGGCAGCCTCTTCCTCAACGACATGGCCGACAACATCAAACACTGGCGGTTCTACTCCCGCTGCTCCGTACGTAATCTTGTCTTCTCTGTTTGAGATCATGCTAGAATTTATGTGTCTAGTCTGTGCCGTAGATTCGATCTACTCGTTTACGATGCTAGTCTGCATAATTAGTTTAATCTATGCTCTTGCTGTCATGATTTATTTTCTACTTACTCGGATTAAATATTGTAGTAATTTGCTCATATATTCAACAAAGGACGCCGCCACGGAGGCGGCGGTCCTCGGCGGCGCGGCAACCAAGCAGGAGGTCCCGGCGAATCGGGAGAAGACGCCGCAGCAAGTGAACCAAGAGCCGAGGGAGTCCCTGTCGAAGCAGGACAGTTTCCGCAAGCTGGCGGAGCGCTACGGCGGCGTGGACGAGCTCCTCGACCTGTGCGTCGACGACGACAACTGCTTCGACGAGTGGGCCTACGTGGTATATCCCGATGGCTCCTACTACTACCTGCACAGCGACTACGCGCCTGCACCCGATTACTTGATGTCCTATGATGATGATGGTCGACCTGTTTTCATCAAATAATAAAAGCCCAGCCGATGCATGCATGTACATGTACCTCGTGCCTGGTCTGGTTTACTTGTGTGTTTCTTTCTTCCTAATAAGATCTAAAAAGTGCGTACGCACTATTTGGGAAGAACGAGCGGCCGACTCCTGGGGCAAAAAACACATATTTGACCTTTGTGCGAAACTAATTCACGATCTGGACTGCAATTCGAAAAAATTCACAAACTGACCGTTTTGTGTGGCCCCTGACAGTCGGGCGCTGCACTGCACTATGCAGCGCCTATGTCTTAGGCGCCGCACTCCTGGCCAGCGTGGCAGCCCGGGGCCAGGCGAGGCCCCACAGCCAGTAGTGCAGCGCCTGTGATATAGGCGCTGCACTGTGTTATGTGCAGCGCCTAGCCGTTAGGCGCTGCACTGCCTGTGTGTCACTTAGGCTGCCCCCACCCCCCCACCCCACACACCCCCACCCCACCCACACCCTGCTCTCCCCCGCTCCCCCCCTCTCAAATCCTTCTCAAATCTTGCAATTCTGGAGTATTTGTCCGTGGATTTCGAAGCCAACCCCTCCCTTAAGGTAATCTCCTCCGATCCCCTCGTTTTCATCCATAGGAATTGTCACATTAGCTCATATATTGCTAGTTTGGGGAAACCCTAGTTGTTGCTTGGTTTTGGAAATTTGTGTGGAAACATGTTATGTATCTTTCCCAATTTGCTAGGGTTAGGCTTCCTACTATGCTAGGGTTAGGGTTATGTGTGTTGTTATGTTGGGGTTAGGGTTAGGGTTATGCTATTGTTAGGGTTGTGGTTATTGTTAAGTGGGGGTTAGGGTTATTGTTTCATATCTATGTTAGGGCTTATGTACTTTGTGCAAATATTCGGCTAAGTACTTATTGGATATATGTGTGTTTTTTATTTTTGTAGGGATGGGAAGAACACGTGTTTATGTTCATCATGCGGATAAAGAGGCCTTTTTGAAAGGCAATGTTGAGCCGGACCCGGATGAGCTTGACATGGTGTTTGATAGTAGTCCTAGCTATGCGGATGTCTTGGAACAAGTGAGGAAGGATTTGAATTGGATGGACCCAAGTGACGTTGTTGAGTTGGAGGGAAGGCATAATGTTGGCTTTGGAATGCACATCCGTTGGAAGACAATGCGTGTGAACTCCGAGCAACGTTGGGTTGCATACAAGGAGACGGTTGCCGAATCTCTAGACAAGGCTCTTGAGTTATTTGCCTCCAAGAAGGTTGAGTCTAGTTTGCATTTGGACTTGAACCGGAACCCCTCCCCGTTGGTTGCTAGTACTCCTCCACCCGTGAGCCAAGATCAAATGAGTGAACCTCATTTCACGCAACAAGTTTGGCCAACATTGAGCCCGATTTCAGACAACCAAAATGAAGCTTTTCAAGAGGATAATGATGAGTACGAGGAGGATGACAACGAAGTTGATCTCCATGAGAACAATGTGGGTGATCTCGACAAATATAATTTGCAAGAGACAATGGACCAATCCATCCCTTTTTCCCGTTCATATGCATCGGACTCGGATGATGATGGTCCCGATGAAGAAGTTAATGAGGAGGGGTTCACGGCGAAGGAGGCCGAAGCATTTAAGAAGGTATTCCGTGTTGGAAATATGCCCTAGAGGCAATAATAAATTGGTTATTATTATATTTCCTTGTTCATGATAATCGTTTATTATCCATGCTATAATTGTATTGATTGGAAACTCAAATACATGTGTGGGTACATAGACAACACTGTGTCCCTAGTAAGCCTCTAGTTGACTAGCTCGTTGATCAAAGATGGTTAAGGTTTCCTAGCCATTGACATGAGATGTCATTTGATAACGGGATCACATCATTAGGAGAATGATGTGATGGACAAGACCCAAACTACGAACGTAGCATATGATCGTGTTAGTTTATTGCTATTGTTTTCTGCATGTCAAGTATCTTTTCCTTTGACCATGAGATCATGCAACTCCCTGACATTGGAGGAATACCTTGTGTGTATCAAACGTCGCAACGTAACTGGGTGACTATAAAGGTGCTCTACAGGTATCTCCGAGGGTGTCTGTTGGTTTGGCATGGATCAAGACTGGGATTTGTTACTCCGTGTGACGGAGAGGTATCTCAGGGCCCACTCGGTAATACAACATCACAATGAGCCTTGCAAGCAATGTGACTAAAGTGTTAGCCACGAGATCTTGTATTACGAAACGAGTAAAGAGACTTGCCGGTAACGAGATTGAACTAGGTATAGAGATACCGACGATCGAATCTCGGGCAAGTAACAAACCGAAGAACAAAGGGAACAGTATACGGGATTAACTGAATCCTTGACATAGAGGTTCGACCGATAAAGATCTTCGTAGAATATGTAGGAGCCAATATGGGCGTCCAGGTCCCGCTATTGGTTATTGATCGTAGAGGTGTCTCGGTCATGTCTACATAGTTCTCGAACCCGCAGGGTCTACACACTTAACGTTTGGTGACGATTAGTATAGTTGAGTTATTTTGTTGGTGACCGAAGGTTGTTCGGAGTCCCGGATAAGATCCCGGATATGACGAGGATCTCCGGAATAGTCCGGAGGTAAAGATTGATATATGTGATAATGGTGTTTTGGTTTCCGGAAGGGTTCCGGAATTCACCGGAAGAGGTTCCGGATGTTTCCCGAAATGTTCGGATACGAGAACACTTTATTTGGGCCAAGGGGTAAAGCCCACGAGGCTTAGGCAAGGTGCGAAAGGAAGTTTTGCTGGCGTCTGGGGCGGTACTACCGCTTATCGTAAGCGGTACTACCGCTTGTACGCGATACTGCAGGGATCCGAGTTGGACTCTTTCCCTGCGGGCCAAACCGACCTTGTGCGGGCAAAACCGACCTGGAGGAGGCTTTTACTCCAAGTTTAGACCCCAAGGCTCAACATATAAATAGAGGGGCAGGGCTAGCACACGGGATACATCAAGATTTCCCAAGCCGTGTGTCGGCAACCCTAACCCTCTAGTTCTCCCGTCATAATCTCCGTAGTGCTTGGCGAAGCCCTGCAGAGATTGTTCCTCACCACCATCACCACGCCGTCGTGCTGCCGGAACTCATCTACTACTTCATCATCGCTCGCTGGATCGAGGAGGTGAAGGCGTCATCAAGCCGTACGTGTGTTGAACGCGGAGGTGCCGTCCGTTCGGCACTAGTTCGTGATCTGATCGAGGGACGACTTGCGATTTGGATCGCGGAGACGTTCGACTACATCAACCGCGTTTCTTAACGCTTCCGCTTAGCGATCTACAAGGGTATGTAGATTCACTCTCCCTCTCGTAGATGCTCATCACCATGGATAGATCTTGTGTGTGCGTAGGAAAATTTTTGTTTCCCATGCAACGTTCCCCAACATTCCGACGGGATCACAAGACAACATTGTTCAAGGATCTTAGTCTCGCGGATGAAGCCGTTGTAGATGGTGGCAAATGTATATCTCTTGGAGCTAGGCCAAGTTCTCACCGTGATTTGGGAGATGGCCGATGATCTTCAAGATTGTTGTTTCACTTTCTCCGAAAAGCGGTTCGCCAACTTGTGCAATGCATTGCTCACACACAAGAAACTTGATGCAGGAGGTCTTGACTTTCTCAATAAGAACATTGTAGAAAGGAATAAGTGGGCACGTGCTTTCGATGAAGATGGCCGGAGGTATGGTCAAATGACAAGCAACATGGCAGAATGCTTCAATAAGGTGCTCAAGGGTGTACGTGCATTACCCGTGACGGCAATATTTCAATACACATTTGACAAGATGAATGCGTACTTTTTAAAGTACTCACTGGAGACGGATAAGCAGATTGCTGGTGAGAACAAGGAAAAGCACAAGTATAATTTCCCACCAAAGGTTGAAGATTGGTTGGAATTTCAATCACGGAAGGCAGACTCCCAAGAAGCTGTACTATATGACGACAACGATTGGATGTATGAAGTGAAAGAGCCTGGAGGAACCATATACGATGGCCACCAACACGGAGGCCGGGCTTTCGAGGTCTCCCTAACACGGTGTGATTGCACTTGCATGAGGCCATCGTTGCTTCATCTCTCATGCTCGCACTTGTTAAACGCATCTCGTGTTAGGAATGTGGACGTCAATCACCCTCTTACCGTGCGGGAGTCTGAGTTCTCAATCATGACGATAAAGAATACATGGGCTCCCCGGTTTAGGCCATACTTGGACCAATTAACATGAACATCACAACACTTACAAAAACAGAAGTTACTTGAAATTCACAGCAATTAACATGAACATCACAACACAGTACTAAGAGTTCACCAACATATGACATAACCTCACAAGTTAAGTTTCACATATGACATAACCTCACAAGTTAAGTTTCACACATGAACATGACACTACTAAGAGTTCACCAATACATAGGACAACGACTAATGCCTTCCGCGCGTGTTCCTGCTGCCACGCCTGGTGGTTATCTTCTTCCTCCTGACAGGAGGAGCCTCCTCTTCCTCCTCTTCCTCCTCCGCCTCATCATCCAAGCTCGCCATCTGCGAGCTCTCTACGGGCACCTTTGGGTTGCCTCTGTTGTCATAGTCGTAGGGCATGAACCGGCGTGTGGGCTTCCTAGGCTTCAGCATGTATGCGGACCGAGCTTGAGCGTCTGACAAAGTCATGTCATCATCAAGTTCCTCAACCTATCACACAATCAAACAAAATGGTAAAGACCGGCGTCGTAATCAAGTGAGAATTACACCTAAAAGATTAGTCATACCTGTTGGGTGACCACACCCTCATCATCCAAATAAGCATATGAGGAACTCATCGTCCCCCTGATGGTGAGATAAGGGGTCTGATGGTGTACCAGACCTAGAGGCTGATGGTTCATCATATTCTGGGTCCCACTTGTAAGCCCAAGTAGGCCGCCGTAAATCGGTTTCTTTATCCCAAGGATTAAACTTGATGCTCTTCAGGCGTCCAACAGGCAGACGCTCCCAGCTCCATACAGAAAGTAGAAGCATATTACCTCCAATGCATGCATTATCTGTGATCCTGCAACACGCATCGTCCAGCTGCATATCAAAGAAAACAATGTTAACTTGACAGGAAGGTTGCATTGCTAATGAAGAAATGAATTGATAACAAAACAAACCTTACCTGTCGGTACAAGTAGGCAAGAGTCGCTGAATCCCAGCTCCATCTGCTCTCGAAGACGGTCAACGCCTTCAGCCACATCCATGGAGCGTTCTTGCCTGTGGCATCAGGAAACAAAGTCCTAGAGATAATGTACCACATATAGACACGAGCATGTGTCTGGATCACATCCTCAGTGGCACCTTGAGGGCAATGCGCGAAGTTTGCTTGAATCCACGTGAAAGGAGCTCCGGCTGCTTTCCTTTCCTTCTTCTTCTTCTCTTGTCCCTCCTCTACATCAGCCTCAGCCTCGGTAGGAGCCATACCGATAAGAGCAGTCATTTGCTGGCGCCACCCATCAGAATCGGTGCTCATACAGAGAGGCCTCCCGTCGATAGGAAGACCGGTGATCAAGGAGACATCCTGGAGCGTCACGGTCATCTCCCCAGTCCGAAGATGGAAACTGTGCGTCTCCGGCCTCCACCGATCAACAAGAGAGGACACCAGTGCAGCATTGAGGTTCGGCGTGGACCGGCTGACCAACTGAATCCACGGGAGGAGTCTTGCCTGCTGGATGTAGGGTGTGTACCGCTTATCATAGGGCATGGCAGCACCAGAGACCCCGTGATACCGAATCTTCAGAGGTTCAAGCTTCTGCAAAAAACAAGTAATGGAAAATCTCAGGGCATGTGAATTTCAACTAAAAGCAAATTTGCAAAATATTTACATTACTCATTATTACCATCCCCTGCTCGCGCATCATGTAGGCCCGGTGTCGTGTGTCATAGGCATCGTCGAGAAGCCAAACCATCCTTACAAAATTCAAACAATACACATATATGAGTTCATCTAAACATCTCATATGTATTCATCTACAACAATCTCAACATCTCATTCTCACACAATGAATAAATGATTTACAATACTCATTTGAAAAAATCTCATATATATCTCCTATGTCATATGTGTTCATCTCAACATCTCACATTTCAAATAAACTCAACATCTCATATATATCTTGGACAAATCTCATATATATGTACACAACTCACAACATCTCA
Organism: Elymus sibiricus; assembly: GCA_039707655.1. Classification (NCBI taxonomy): domain Eukaryota; kingdom Viridiplantae; phylum Streptophyta; class Magnoliopsida; order Poales; family Poaceae; genus Elymus; species Elymus sibiricus. The sequence continues at coordinate 344,927,832 of CM077671.1, forward strand.
CATTTCAAATAAACTCAACATCTCTACAATTTCTAGGGTTTCACTAACAAGAATCATACATTGTCAACTAATGAACAATACTACACATCCTAAATCACATAAAGATTCAATCTTGGACAAATAAAGATCCAATCCAATCAAATCAAGGGCTCCACCCAATCTTGGACAAATCTTTAAAATGGCAACGAATTTACGGAGGAAAAAAAAGGGGAACGGAGGAGTTTACCTAGTAGGAGGGATTAGAGATCGATTCCACGACTCAAATCTTCAGATCCGAGAGGAGTTTGGGGGGGGGGGGGTCAAAGGGGGCGCCGCCGCTGCTCTCTGGACAGAGAGGAACGGCCTGGGAGGGAGAGGAAGAACTGCCTGGGAAGGGCTAGCCCGATGCGGCTTAACTCGCAGTGCAGCGCCTAACGGCTAGGCGCTGCACATAACACAATGCAGCGCCTATCTCACAGGCGCTGCACGGCTGGCTGTGGGGCCTCGCCTGGCCCCGGGCTGCCACGCTGGCCGGGGGTGCGGCGCCTAAGACATAGGCGCTGCATAGTGCAGTGCAGCGCCCGACTGTCAGGCGCCACACAAAACGATCAGTTTGTGAAATTTTTCGAAGTATAGTCCAGATCGTGAATTAGTTTCGCACAAAGGTCAAATATGTGTTTTTTGCCGACTCCTGGCCACTCGATCCCGTCCCGAATCGTGGCACGTGTGGGTCATGTGTTATCTGGTCGGGCCCTCTCAGTGGCAAAACGTCTGTCCTTGTCGCTATCTTCCGCTTCCACAACCTTCATCCTTATCCCCCTCGCGTCGGCCGTCGCGGCCACACCTCGTGCCGGCCACTTCCACCCCTCTCGCGCTGGCCGCCGCAAGTTGGAGACGGGCGCCGCACACAACTCGTCTGGATCTGGGCGCCGCCGCTCGCTCGCGTACATACCAGATCTGGTGGCCGGCGTACCCATCCGTGCCTGGCTTGTTGAGGCTGGGTGGAGGGCAAGGGAGCTCTGGCCGGAGGATGGGGATGGGAGCAGCGGCCACCGTGAGGTCTACGCATGCCTGCAGCGATTGGGAGAGGATGAAGCACGGGCTTGGGTGTAGTGGAGCGGCCGAAGTACAGACACAGGAGGGGAAAGGAGCTCGTCCTCGATCTGGAACACAAGAAGAAGACGGCAGCTGCTAGGGAATGGAGACGACGGACATGGAGCCGGAGCAGTGCGACTAGCAGGTCGCTGGGGGACGACGGCCATGGAGCCGGAGCAGCGCAGCTAGCAGGTCGCTGGGGAGATGGCGTCCGCGGAGCCGAAGCAGCAGCGGTGCCGTCTCCTCCTCCCCCTTTTTCTCGAAGCTGGAGCTGCATACATCCGGTAGTGTATTTCTGACCTGACGCCAGCTATGGTTTGGTCCTGGTGGTCAATTGATTTCTTGCTATCGACTTCATGTTTTTGACAAACTGATACACGCTTGTGCAATTATCTGTGTTATCCACTCTAAAAATTATGTGAAGAAAAGAACGGATTAAAGAGATGCGCCATGCCCTTACCTGAGTCCATGGGATGTCATCATAAGGAGCACGCATGTCTCCCTACAATTAGTAGTTCAACAAGGCCATGTTCAAAGCGTGGGATGGATTCCCCACAATCTATGCATGAGATACTCCAACAATTTTTAAACACTCTTGTCCACGTAGTCGCACACGCACAATCATGGAGTTGCACACTCTCGCCGACATAGTCTCCTGCGGAGGTGCTCCGTCTCACTGGCATAATAGCTCACGCATAACCGCGGGAGTTGCACAGTCTCGCCGACATATTCTCCTGCGGAGGTGCTCGGTCTCACTGGCATAGTAGCTCACACACAACCACGGGAGTTGCACACCCGTGACGGTATAGTCGCACACGTATGTCTTTTGAGTTGCACACTCTCGTCGCATAGTTGCACACGCGTGATAGCGGAATTGCACAGTCTTTTCCACATAGTCGCACACGCACGGCCGCGGAGTTGCACACACACGGTGACATAGTTGCACATGGCTAGTTGCACACGCACGACCATGGAATTGCACACTCTCACCGACACAGTCGCCTTGCGGAGGTCCACAGTCTCGTTCGCATAGTAGCTCATGCACAACTGCGGAAGTTGCACACCTGCGACGGTATAGTCGCACACACATGTTCATTGAGTTGCACACTCTCGTCGCACACGCATGGCAGCGGAATTGCACACTCTCATCTACATAATCGCACACGCGCGGGCGTAAAGTTGCAAACTCTTGTCGGCATAGTTGCCCACACACGGCTGTGGAGGTGCGCACACGCGTCGGCGGAGTTGCACTCTCTTGTCAGCATAGTCGCACATGCACGGTCGCGGAGTTGCACACTCTCGTCGGCATAGTTGATCACGCACGAGCTACGAGTGTTGCACATTGTTCTGTTAGTTGGTTGACACGGACAACAAATGAAGTTGCACATCGTTGGTTTGTCAGTTGGCATGGACAACAGATGAAGTTGCACATCTCACTGACATGGATAATTAGGAGTGGTGAAAAATGCACATCCATGCGGTAAGGGAGTAGTTGCACATCGACTACAAGACATTAGGCGGGGAGAAGATCGAGTTGCACATCACATGCTAGATAGGTGGAGGGGCAGTAGATAAAGTTGCACATCATTTGTTAATTAGTTGGCACGGACAACAGATGAAGTTGCACATCTCACTGACATGGTAATTTGGGAGGTGAAAAATGCACATCCACAAGGTAGGGGGAGTGTTGCACATCAACTACTAGGCAGTTGACCGAGCAGCACACGAAGTTGCACATCATCTGTTAGGCAGGTGGATGGAACAACATATGAAGTTGCTCACCGCGTGAAATTGGTTCATGTAGCACTAAAATTGCATCCATGCAATATTATAGTTGGTTGTCGTATCACCAAAGTTGGTTTTAAAAAAAGTTGCATCCCATGTTATAAAAGTTGCACCATGTAGTACAATCAGTTGGCAGTGAAAAAGGTTCATTGAAACATGTATAAATGGGGTCTAGTTTTAAAGATCTCGTCGGGAGGGTTTCAACGGTGAAAACGGATCTTAATTTCGACCTGTGGTTTGAAAGTTATAGCTCTTTGAATTTTTTGAAATGCATTAATTGCCTTTTTTGCTTTAGTAATGCAGCGCACATGGCAATGAAGTGGGGCAGCGTGAACGAGAGAAAAGAAGTTGCGTGCGCTGGATGGTGCTTTTGATTTTTATCTCGTATGGGGACTAGATGGGGAGACACACAATGCGGACTTTCCGAATCAAGACATGGACACTAATTTTCCTAATACGGCCGGCTGCCGACGAGCGCTAGCGAGCACACGGCTGCTCTCTAGACGCGTCCTTCTTCCTTTGTTTGGATCTCTCAGTGAAACAATTAATATTACCGAAAAAGGCTTTCGCCCCGCTTTATATATAAAGCAACGATCAACAACATTTCGAGACTGACGCACGCCAACCCAACACACGCAGACACCCAAGGCAAGATACATAGGCACTGATCGCACCGACAGCACCCCTAGCACTACAACAGCAACCGGTGACACACGCGGGAACACGCCACCGCGAAGAGATGAAGCCGCATACGATGAACCGTGGGCTCCAAGGCGGTGCCATCAGGAAGGGTACGACACCAGAGCGTCGCCACCGCCCGATCCGAGGATCAGAGTTTCCCCTGGAGCAGCACGACGGGCGGTGAGAGCTGCGACGATGCCTTCAAGAAGGGAACGAGCTTCGCCGTCGCCGGTCCGTCCGAAGATAGAACATGTTTTCACCCCGGCCAACACTCACCGCCACCGATCGCCACACCCTGGCTACCACGCCGTCCTTACGACCATGGCCACCGGGGAGCACCAAGCCACGGGCTCTGCCCATGAGCACCGTGCAACCACCTCCAGGGCCGCCGCCCCGACATCCAAGACCTTGGCACCACCTCACCCGAGATCCGCCACTACCCCAATCAAAGAGACGAGCGAAAAGATCCTGCCTTTCCCACCCCTGGGCAGCCCCCAGTGCCGAGACCCAATAGGCCGGCCAACTGGCCTCCATCGACGCGTCCTGCAGCACCGGGCGCGAGACGAGGTCGGTCCTGCAGCACCGTGCGCGAGACGAGCTCGGTCCTGCCGCACCGGGCGCGAGACGGGCAATGGACCGCAGCTGGGAGAGGGCCAGCCCTTCTACCGAAGTAGAGCCCGGACGACGAGGAGATGAAGCAAAGGTCGACACGGACCGACCGCAGACAAGCCGACACCGGAAAAAAAGCCGGCCGTCGCCGCGGGCAGAGCCACCGACCACCGTGTAGCGTCGCGCCACCGAGAGGCAACCGCACATGTGCCGGACCTCCCCATGCCGTAGCCCAAGCCACCTGCAACCCATGCCGTGCTGAGGCCAGATCTGGCCGAGCCACCGTGCCGCCAGCCCGCGTCCGCCGTCCCTGACCTCCAGCACACCCACCACCACCCACCTCCACCAGCCAGAGAGGCCATGGCAGAGGTGGTCGCGCCGCCCTTAGCCCATGCCGCCGCAGGGCCAGATCCAGCCGCAACAGCCCCGTGCGCGCCCCGCCACCACGCAGCCCACCGCGGCCGCAGCAGACCCCTGCACCGCCGTCTGCAGAGAAGTCGCCGTGCCGCCACGTCCCGCGGCGCCCCGGCCCAACAGCGCCGGCCCGTGCCAGCCCCTACCATGCGAGGGGGTGAGAAAGCCCCGCCGCCGCCGGCGCCGGCCGGGCTTCGCCCGGACGCGCCCTCTGGCAGCGGCGGGAGGAGGAGGAGGAGGGGAGAGGTGGAGAGGCGGCCGGCGGCTAGGGTTCCCCCCCTGCCGCCCGCGGGAGCGCCAGAGGAGGAGGAGAGGGTCGGGGGAGATGCAGGTGTTTTCCTCCGCTTCAACAATTAATATTCAGGCTTGCTAAGTCTCAGTTGACCGAAACTTGGTTTTGGTTAAGTCTTAATCGATGTTATATCTATGAGATTTGTACAATTTTTTTACATTTTTTCGTTTTCTGGCTTGCATGTTATGCCGTTTGACTAAGACTTGATTAAATCTCAGTCAATTGAGACCTAACCATGCCCATTATTAAAAATACGACCCCTGGTCAGTGGGATTTAGTTGCTTTGGTCTCATCCTCCTCGACTGTGGCCTTTTCCAGCTCTACCTTCGACCCAAAGTCATTGCCGACTACCCATACTAGCGCATCGGGCATCTTTTTCTGTACCAAAGAACCTCTCCGGTGCTACATCCAGATGTGCGTAGGAGTCATGGTGATATTTTGGTATTATATTTATTCAATGATTTTGGAAAATTAAATGTGGTACTAAATTAGTGAATAATTCAATCATACCGAAAAGAACATGCAAATTATGAAATAAATGAGAAATTTTGTGAATAAATGTACCACTACCAATGCTGACAGTAATGGTATCCATATGGATATCTGCTAACAATGCATTTCGTAAAACTCAAACTCAATTAATAATTGTCTAAATCCAAAGGGTATGTGTCGATTCCCCCCTCCCCCCCCCCCCCCCCCCCGCGCACCGACGTCTGAAAGTGCCTGCGGTCACCACAACTCTTCACTGGAAAACGAGTACCAACATTCATAAATTTGAACTTTAAAATTTTAAAAATTGACTCTCAAAAATTAATTTTGTTTTTAAGAAAATTGAACTTTCACAAATTTGAACTATTGAAATTTTAACTCTCAAAAATTCAAATTATAGTAGGATCGACTTTTTTTTCCAGAACAATAATAATCCGATGCATGTGCATTGTGCTGGGTTTAACTTGTTTGTTTGGGTCACCCTAGACAATATAAGAAAGCCAATTTATCATATTATGTTGCTCCTGTCTCAAAATCGCATCGGCTAATATAGTTGTAAAAGTTCAGCTGATTTTTTGCACTCGAAGATGCACTCTACCGTTATAATTTGACCCCTATTCAGTGGAATTGGTCGCTTGCATCTGATCCTCTTCGACCCTGTTGGTTGTCCAGCTCAATTTTCGACGCGAGTCGTTTTTTTTAACACAGTACAGACGCAAGTGCTCATATACACGCGCATACACTCACCCCTATGAACGCACACAAGCACACCCTACTCCTATGAGCACCTCCGAGAGACTGAGCCGGCATATCATCTTGAGATTTACGAAGTCATCGTAGGCGCCTCGTCGTCGACGGGAATGTCTCCTCCCACTGAATGCGCATCGCCGGAAATCCTTGAAATAAATTCAGGAATAAATGCGAGCACCAGGATTTGATCCCTGGTGGGCTAGGGATACCACAGTCCCTCTAACCATCCAACCATAGGTTGTTTCGTGACGCGAGTCGTTGTTGACCGTGTTCACTCGTGCATTGGTGTCTTTTCCTCGACCCAAGACCATCTCCAATGTTGACATTTGGATGCATGTATGAGTTATGTGCTACTTTGCTATTATATTTATTTGACAATTTGGAAGATCAAATGTACTTCCAAATTAGTGAATAAATCATACATAAAAGAACATGCAAATTCGTTCTAAAAACAGAATGCAAATCACTAAATAAATGTACACTCCGTAGAAATTTTGCAAATAAATGTGCTAACAAAGTAGCACAACGACTCTTATTGGCTTCACTAATGCCGACGGTAATGGTATCCATACATATATTTGCTTGGATTGCATTTCTGTAGGATCGAATATATGTCTAGAGGGAGAGGGGGTAATTAGTCTACTTGACCAAATAAAAACTTAACATTTTCCTAATTTTATCGGTTGACAAATTTTAGCAATTTTACCAAGTCTAGCACACCCTACATATGCAAGTCTACGAGTATAGCAGCGGAAAGTAATCACATGCAAATGTAAGTAGAGGGTAGGGATAGGAAGATCAAACACAATGAAGACATAGAGGTTTTTGGCGTGGTTCCGATGGGTGGTGCTATCATACGTCCACGTTGATGGAGACATCAACCCACAGAGGGTAACGGTTGCGCGAGTCCACGGAGGGCTCCACCCACAAGGGGTCCATGAAGAAGCAACCTTGTCTATTCCACCATGGCTCACGTCCACGAAGGACTAGCCTCATTCTAGATAGATCTTCACGAAGTAGGCGATCTCCTTGCCCATACAAACTTCTTGGTTCAACTCCACATGATTTGGAGACTCCCATGCGACACCTAACCAATCTAGGAGATACCACTCTCCAAAAGGTAATAGATGTGGCATGGATGATGAAATCCTTGCTCTAGTGCTTCAAAAGATAGTCTCCTCAACACTCAATCACTCTCTCACAGAATTTGGATTGGTAGAAGAGATTGATTGGGTGGAAAGCAACTTGGGGAGGCTAGAAATCAAGATTCATATGGTTGGAGTGGAAGATCTTGATCTCAACACATGAGTAGGCGGTTCTCTCTCAGAAAATGAATGGTGAAAGTGTTTGCTTATTCTGAGTGCTCTCTCTACGAATGAGAGGTAGGTGGAGGGGTATATATAGCCACCTCCAAAAATCCAACCGTTACAACATTATTCCCAACTCAGTGGAAATGAAGTAAAAACTCGGTTACACCGACTAGTGCAAAATGTCCTAACTTTTGGGTTCTCGGTGAGATTGATAGATAGCATCTTGGTGAGACCGATTCGGTTGGCCTAGGCAGTTCCTCACTTAGCACTAGTAGAAAACAGGGCTTTGGTTCTAGGCTGATCGGAGTAATAGTCCCGGTCGCGTTACGAACCGGGACTAATGTTAGCATTAGTCCCGGTTCGAGCGGCTAGGACGTCGGCCGGGGTTCGGCAGGCATCAGTCCCGGTCAGAATCGGACCTTTAGTCCCGGTTCGTAACATCAACCGGGACTAAAGGGGTTGCGGCAGGTGCGACACCCTTTAGTCCCGGTTTGTGTCTGGAACCGGGACTAAAGGTCTGTCTTCAGTCCCGGTTTTAGACACCAACCGGGACTACAAGTTTGCCTATATATACCGTCGACCCTGCCCTCCCTCTCCTCTGTTTTTGCCTCATAGAAGGTGGGAGGTGTGTGCTACTTTGTGTTCCCTTCCTATGCCCAAGAGGTGCTCGATGAAATGCCCGAGAGCATGATGCCATTGATATGAGGTACCCGAGCCACACTTAAGCTTTCTCCTCTTTCTTCTCCTCTGTTCTTCCTCGAAGCTCTCATCCTCACTGCCGTCGATCGCTCGCACCGATCTCGTCGCCGGCACCACAGTGGTGAGCCTCTTGTTCTTATCTTTTTAAAAAGAATCCTACTTGTATGATTTAGATATTGTTACTTGTATAATTTTCTTACTTGTATTATTGTTCGTTATTATATAGTGCCATGGTTTTGATATCCGCCCACGTCGGCTCTCGTCCGGTCTATGATTCGGATGTGGTATATTATCTTTTATAACTATTTGTTTCATTTAGTTTTTATGACAATTATGCCGACCAACTTGACATAGATATTTTTACGTAGGAGGTATGTGAACCGGAAATTACAACCGACCCTCTTGTCGAGAGGTTAAATTTAGTTGAAAGAGAAAAAAATTATTTGAAGGAAAAATTGAAAAGAATTGAAGAAGAGAAGTTGAAATTGGAGTTGCATGTTGCCGATGTCATCGATCTACACAAGATCCAGATGGATGCAATGCGCTTGAAGATTAGAAAGATTAGAAAATATGCCATTGATAAAGAGGCTTGGTATCATTATGCTGTTGGATCAATTGTTACCTTAGTTGCGATTTTGATCGCATTTGTTGTTGCATTAAATGTTTTACATAGTTGTAATGGTTTCAATGTATGTTTTAGATGCTCTAGATAATTGTATGTTGTCTTATGAGAACTATGTATGAACTTTATGTATTTATTTTTGTAGTGATAACATTTAATCACTATTAATTTGGTCATTTCTTTATTCATGATGTTCTGTAATGGACTTGATATACTTAATTATATAATGCAGATGAACCGACAATGGATGAACGGTGACCGACGCACTTCCGAGTACATTACGGGCCTACATAATTTTATCGATGTGGCTGAGGCGAACAGTCAGAATGGTTTTATGTATTCTTCATGTGTTGTCTGTGAAAATACGAAGGATTACTCTTCCTTGAAAACCCTTTACTTCCACCTGCTTAAGTCTGGTTTCATGCCCCACTATAATTGTTGGACCAAGCACGGAGAAACATGGGTTATGATGGAAGACAATGAAGAAGAAGTGGATGATGACAACTATCCTATATTCCCTGAATACGGTGATACTGCAACGGGGGAAGCTGAAGATCAAGAGGCACCAGATGTGCCCGCTGATGATCTTCTCCGGGTCATTGTTGATGCGTAGAGAGAATGCGAAAGTAAAAAGGAGAAGTTGAAGTTCGATCGCATGTTAGAGGATCACAAAAAATGATTGTACCCAAATTGCGAAGATGGCAACACAAAGCTCGATACCACACTGGAATAGCCGCAGTGGAAGGCAGAGAATTGTTTATCTGACAAGGGATTTGAGAAGTTACTGAAAATAATGAAGAAGAAGCTTCCAAAGGATAACGAATTGCCTGACAGTACGTACGACTATGTTACCGAATGCTGCTGCAGCGGCTGCCAAAGCTCTTGCAGTGGTGATCGTGCCTACGACCGGCTCTCTCGACAATACGGATGCCGGCAGTGACAGAGGTAGCGACAAGACTGAGAACATGTGTGCCAATAAAGTCGCACGTAAGAAAGACAAAATGTGTTGCTTCAGATGTGGTGAACCATGGCATTTTGCGACTGACTCCACGGCAATATTATGTGACATATGCGTGAAACCGGGACACAAATCTGAGGGTTGTCCTTTGTTGCTGGCACCTAAACCTTGTGTGATAATCTATGGTTGCAGTGACAACAGGCTCATGTTCTTCGAGACTCCTGATGTTGTCTCACAGAGCATAGGGATCGAAAGTAGGTCTAGAGGGGGGGGGGGGTGATTAGACTACTTGACCAAATAAAAACCTAACCTTTTCCCAAGTTAATTGGTTGGCAGATTTTAGCAATTCTAGCATATCAAGTACACCCTACACATGTATGTCTATGAGTATTGCAGCAGAAAGTTAAGACAAGCATATGTAAGAGGATAAGGGTTGGAAGATCAAACGCAATTGGAGACACGAAGATTTTTCCCGTGGTTTCGATAGGTGGCGCTATCGTACATCCACATTTATGGAGACATCAACCCACGAAGGGTAACGGTCGAGAGAGTCCACGGAGGGCTCTACCCACGAAGGGTTCCACGAAGAAGCAACCTTGTCTATACCATGATGGCCGACCTCCGCGGAGGACTAGCCTAACTCGGCGTACATCTTCACGAAGTAGGCGATCTCCTTGCCCTTACAAACTTCTTGGTTCAACTCCAAAACACGAAGTAGGAGGATCTCAAGAGACACCTAACCAATCTAGGAGGCACCACCCTACAAAAGGTAACAGGCTCGATAGTAACGATGAACTCCTTGCTCTTGTGTTTCAGATGATAGTCTCGTCAACACTCAATCACTCTCTCATAGATTTGGCTTGGGTAGAAGAGATTGATTGGGTGGAAAGCAACTTGGGGAGGCTAGAAATCAAGATCCATATGGTTGGAGTGGATGATCTTGACCTCAGCACAAGGGTAGGTGGTTCTCTCTCAGAAAATTGGATATGGGAAGTGTGGGTCTGTTCTGAGTGCTTCTCTTGCGAGTGGGATGTGGTGGAGGGGTATATATAGGCATCTCCAAAAATCCAACCATTACAACATTATTTCCCAACTCGGTGAAGCCGAAGTGAAAACTCGGTTGCACCGACTAGTGCAAAATGTGGCAACTTTAGGCTTTTCGGTGAGACCGATATGGAAATCTCGGTTGTACCGATATGAGTGGCCGAGGGCAGTTACACAACTCGGTGAGACCGATTCACAAAACTCGGATGAGACGTCAGAAGAATTCTCACTGAAACTTGGTTGCACCGATATGGAACTTGGTAGTACCGAGATGTGGGACTGGCTAGGGTGTCTGTCTGGGGTTTTGACTCGGTGTAGCCAATATGAAATTGTTGGTGGCACCGATTTTGAGTGGTATGTTCTAGGATAGAATATTTGTGGGAGAGCTTGTGGGTGTTTTTTGTGACTAACACTTGATCATTGTGAGCATTTCATTCACCATTATTACCTCACCCCCTTTTGATAGTATTGACTTTCCTATGGACTCAAAGTGATTTCTCACAAAGTAAAATGTAGAGTCTTCATGCTTGTAGCTTGGCCAATCCTATTCCTTGCATCTTGGGGTCTCCTCACAATCCTTTGCCAATCATAACATTGAACATTTTCCTGAAATATATTTAATAGAAACATTAGTCCAATGAAATATATGTTGTTATTAATTACCAAAACCACCTAGGGAGAAGTTGTGCTTTCAATCTCCCTCTTTTTGGTAATTGATGACAACATATAGATCAAAGCTTCGATGAGAGATATAATCAATGAATAGCATCGTCGCTTTGAGATGTATGTGATAAGCAAGAGCTGCCCCTAAATTTGTGCATTATTTTAAATTTGTGTTTGAATGCAAATGCACAATCGATTAGGATCATGGGTCACTCTTCCATGTCACATACAACTTGGTGGTGCGCTAAGATTAATATGAGTGAATTACATAAGCACATCACACCAAACATTAAGTGAATGATCATCATATAAAATCTCAAAGATAAGCAATAGTAGTATCACACAAGAGTATATGATCAAACACCGACAAAAGTTTGTAACACCAAACGATAAACCAAATGTTTTTAAAAGCAGAGAGAATCAAAATGCAACGCTCTATCTCTCTCGAAGCCCTATGAGCTATAACCTCTCCCCCTTTGGCAACAAGTTACCAAAAAGTTCAAAGTTATAGAGATACTAGTCCATCTGGGCACGATCTCCTCCTATGACAGTCGATGGAGTCGAGAGAACTGCATCCGTGAAGGCTTCAGCTGACGTCCTCTGAGGTGATGACTAGGATCCATCACCACGACATTATCCTCAAAATCTGGCTGGTGTGGCAAATGTGGGCGATCAAGTGCATATACATTCTTCTCTAACTTAGAGTTGATGAGCATCTGAATGTATGGTGCATATCCACAAGATCTCTTCTAGTCTCCAGCTGTCCTCTTTACTGTCTCAACTATCAAGTCCATCACCCTGAATCTGGTGCGAGTATCAATGTGGTGCAGCATGTTGATGGGGTAGCCTCAGATCATCTTGTCATCTCCTAACTTGGGCATCAAAGTATATCTCATAATGGTGTTGGTAGTAGGCAACCCTGCTTGCAAATAGTAAATTGAACCAAACTTATGTGAATGCGCATAATCAGCAGGGATCTCCTTGTACATCTTTGCCACGGAGTTGTGATTCATCTTGGCCTCAGTGTACACATCCAAGTCACCTTCTTGTACCTGTGGGGCTCCTAAGATGGTTGCCCACTCTTCAATAGTGGATTGGTACCTCGTACCTTCAGTCATCCAAACAATCCTTCCATCTGGATAGAAGTGAGCAGTAGAGTAGAACTGCATGATCATCTCATCATTCCAGGCAGTGAACTCTCTTCCAACAAAGTTTGCAATGTCAATGCACTGGAAGTTATCTTGCACACATGGAAAATAATCTTCATTTTCCTTGATGAAGGCCCAGTCAACATATCTCATGTCACTGACTGCTGGGCTCTTGTCCAATAGGACAGTCTCATAGAAGTCTTGCTGTTCCTTGGTGTGAAATCTGGCATCCACATCAGTTTTTCTTCTGGAGGCATAGGGGCCATTTGCTCTCCAAGTCCTCAACCCTGAGTCTCTCCTCTTCTTCTTATCCTCAGCAATAGGATGAGTGTCATCATGTGCTGGTAAATGGGGCCTGAGTTTCCTCAACACAGTCAAATCTTCCTCAGCCATGCTGGAGGAAGGACCATTGTTCTTTGCTGCAGCTGGGATATCTCTGGTAGTCCTCTTGGGATTAGGAGCAGCTGGTTTCTTTGGTGCAGGCTTCTTGCTCTTTGATGGATCCTCATCTGGCATGGCATCAGCAAGAAGCTTCTTCTTCTTAGCAGGAGGAGCTTTGGCAGCTGGCTCTTCCCCTTCTTCTGCTTCACTCTGCTCTGGAGTTATCACCATGGTAGCAAGCTTCCTAGTCACATAGATGGTTGTCTTCCTCTCTCTCTTAGCAGGTCTCTTGGTGTGCATAGAGGAAGATTTCTCAAGTGTGAGTTTCATTCCTGCCTTGGCTGTTTCTAGAGCTCTCTGAGATCCAGAGATGCCATATACTTTCTTTACAACTTTCTTGAGAGGAGGTGCCACTGAAGCTGTGCTCTTGGCATCCTTTTCTCTTTGCCTCTTGGCAACTTCTTTCTCTGGCTCAAAATCAGAATCCTCTTCATCAGAATTCAGCTTCTTTCTTGCCCTGGTGGCAACCTTGGGCAAATCAGCCGAGCTAGGGTTATCATCATAGGAAGATGAACTACCCTCAGGGATAGTGCCTGAACTCATGTCCACATTCCTTTCTCTGAAGTTGTTCTCACTCTCATCTGATCCTGACATGCTGACCCTATGAATAGAGCATAGAAGAGGAGAGAGATTGAGCATCACAAAATACAGAAGTTTTTCTCAAATTTGAACTCAAATCCTTAGTTTTGAATTTCATCAAAGTGGGTTTCGGTATCACCGAGTTAGAAAAATCGGAGACACCGAGACATACACTCTCCTATTACAGGAACTTGGCAGCCCTTTTCGGTGAGACCGAAAAGAGGCACCGGTTCCACCGAGAGCGTTCTAAGTTGCCCTAATTTGCACATCGGTAAGACCGATATTTTCAACTCGGTGTCACTTAGACACACATGGCGGAAACTCAACCCTAAAATTTTTCGTTCTTCTACTCTAATGGAGGTTTTTCGAGGATGAATCAATCTCATACTGTGGCTTATAGATAAAACTGTCCTAATGCGCTAGAATCGGACAAGAGAGCGCAAAGGGGATCGGATTCTCACCCTAATTTGGTGAAGAGTCTGCTACGGCAAAGATGGTGGTGATGATTCCGTCGACGGCGAGGATCCCAGCGGCGAGGGCGCACGGGGAGGTAAGGGCGACGACCAGGGGTCCACAGCGGTAGTTAGGGCTTGGATGCAACCGGACGTTTGACGATTTAATTTCAAAAGTTGGGTCCGCCACCTAATATATCCCTTGATGTCGGTGACACCGGTTCAAAAATTTCGGTGCCACCGAGTTCCTCAACTGTCAGTTGACAGGGAAACTCGGTGAAGCCGAGAATATGGAATCGGTGTTACCGAGTTCGGAAAGGCATCGGTGAGACTGAGATTTTTGTGTTGGTTCCACCGAGATGCACTTGGGAGGTTGATAACCCACAAGTATAGGGGATCGCAACCGTTTTTCAGGGTAGAGTATTCAACCCAAATTTATAGATTCGACACAAGGGGAGCCAAAGAATATTTGTGAGTATTAGCAGTTGAGTTGTCAATTCAACCACACCTGGAGATTAAATATCTGCAGCAAGGTGATCAGTAGCATAGTAATATGATAGTTTGATAGCAGTGGTAACATTAGTGGTAACGGTAACAGTGATAGCAATGGTTTTGTAGCAAGTGTAACAGTGATAGCAGCAGTAGTAACTTAGAAGGAACAATATGTGGAAAACTCGTAGGCACTGGATCGGTGTATTCGTTGGATGATATTCATCAGATAACAGTCATAACCTAGGGCGACACAGAACTAGCTCTAGTTCATAAATATAATGTAGACATGTATTTCGTAAATAGTCATACGTGCTTATGGAAAAGAACTTGCATGACATCTTTTGTCCTACCCTCCCGTGGCAGCGGGGTCCATAAGAAAACTAAGGGATATTAAGGCCTCCTTTTAATAGACAACCGGAACAAAGCATTAACACATAGTGAATACATGAACTCCTCAAAGTACGTTCATCACACTGGTGCAGCGACGTGCTATACAAACGTTTTTAAACCCTTTCCGCGACGTAGTTCTAAACCGCCGCCTTGAATGTGTGGGCGATAGGGGGGGGGGGTCCATCCCACACGACACGGCAAACCCGTCGGCGATGGTGGCCAATGAACCCAAACGTTTGGCAAAACTAAGCATATGGGATGTCCGCATCTATCACAAACGAGGTGTTGGGGAACGTTGCATGGGAAACAAAATTTTTCCTACGCACACATAAGATCTATCCATGGTGATGAGCATCTACGAGAGGGAGAGTGAATCTACATACCCTTGTAGATCGCTAAGCGGAAGCGTTAATAAACGCGGTTGATGTAGTCGAACGTCTTCGCGATCCAAATCGCCGAGCGTCCCGCGATCCAATCACGATCCTTCCGATCTAGTGCCGAACGGACGGCACCTCCGCGTTCAACACACGTACGGCTTGATGACGCCTTCACCTCCTCGATCCAGCGAGCGATGGTGAAGTAGTGGTTGAGTTCCAGCAGCACGACGGCGTGGTGATGGTGGTGAGGAACAATCTCTGCAGGGCTTCGCCAAGCGCTACGGAGATTATGACGGAGGAACTAGAGGGTTAGGGTTGCCGCACACGGCTTGGGGAAATCTTGATGTGTCCCGTGTGCTAGCCCTGCCCCTCTATTTATATGTTGAGCCTTGGGGTCTAAACTTGGAGTAAAAGCCTCCTCCAGGTCGGTTTTGCCCGCACAAGGTCGGTTTGGCCCGCAGGGAAAGAGTCCAACTCGGACCCCTGCCGAATCGTGCACAGCCGCACACAAGCGGTAGTACCGCTTCACACAAGCGGTAGTACCGCTCCGGCGGTAGTACCGCTTCACACAAGCGGTAGTACCGCTCCGGCGGTAGTACCGCTTCACCAAGCGGTAGTACCGCTTACGCGGCAGCAAAACTACTTTTGCACTTTCCAATACCTTGTGGGTTTTATCCTTTTGGCTCATATAAAGTGTTGCTGCACCCGAACACTTCGGTAAACATCCGGAACCCCTTCCGGTGAACTTCGGAACCCTTCCAGAGATCAAAACACTATTATCACATATATCAATCTTTACCTCCGGACTATTCCGGAGATCCTCGTCATGTCCGGGATCTTATCCGGGACTCCGAACAACTTTCGGTCACCAACATAATAACTCAATTATACTAATCGTCACCAAACGTTAAGTGTGTAGACCCTGCGGGTTCGAGAACTATGTAGACATGACCGAGACACCTCTACGGCCAATAACCAATAGCGGGACCTGGATGCCCATATTGGCTCCTACATATTCTACGAAGATCTTTATCGGTCGAACCTCTATGTCAAGGATTCAGTTAATCCCGTATGCTGTTCCCTTTGTTCTTCGGTATGTTACTTGCCCGAGATTCGATCGTCGGTATCACTATACCTAGTTCAATCTCGTTACCGGCAAGTCTCTTTACTCGTTCCGTAATACAAGATCCTGTGGCTAACTCTTTAGTCACTTTGCTTGCAAGGCTCAATGTGATGTTGTATTACCGAGTGGGCCCTGAGATACCTCTCCGTCACACGGAGTAACAAATCCCAGTCTTGATCCATGCCAACCCAACAGACACCCTCGGAGATACCTGTAGAGCACCTTTATAGTCACCCAGTTACGTTGCGACGTTTGATACACACAAGGTATTCCTCCGGTGTCAGTGAGTTGCATGATCTCATGGTCAAAGGAACAGATACTTGACATGCAGAAAACAATAGCAATAAACTGACACGATCAAATGCTACGTTTACAGTTTGGGTCTTGTCCATCACATCATTCTCCTAATGATGTGATCCCGTTATCAAATGACATCTCATGTCAATGGCTAGGAAACCTTAACCATCTTTGATCAACGAGCTAGTCAACTAGAGGCTTACTAGGGACACAGTGTTGTCTATGTACCCACACATGTATTTGAGTTTCCAATCAATACAATTATAGCATGGATAATAAACGATTATCATGAACAAGGAAATATAATAATAACCAATTTATTATTGCCTCTAGGGCATATTTCCAACAGTCTCCCACTTGCACTAGAGTCAATAATCTAGTTCACATCACTATGTGATTTACATTGTAATGAATCGAACACCCATGCAGTTCTGGTGTTGTTCATGTTTAGCCCTTGGAAGAGGTTTAGTCATCGGATCTGCAACATTTAGATCCGTGTGTACTTTGCAAATATTTATGTCGTCCTCCTTGATGTAATCGCGGATGGAATTGAAACGTCGCTTTATGTGTCTGGTCCTCTTGTGAAATCTTGGTTCCTTGGCTAGAGCAATGGCACCAGTATTATCACAAAACAGAGTCATTGGGTTAAGCGCACTAGGCACTACTCCAAGATCTGTCATGAACTCCTTCATCCAGACACCTTCCTTCGCCGCCTCCGAGGCTGCGATGTACTCCGCTTCGCATGTAGAATCAGCTACCACGCTTTGCTTGGAACTGCACCAGCTAACCGCACCCCCATTAAGAATAAATACGTATCCGGTTTGCGACTTAGAGTCATCCGGATCAGTGTCAAAGCTTGCATCGACGTAACCCTTTACGACGAGCTCTTGATCACCTCCATAAATGAGAAACATGTCCTTAGTCCTTTTCAGGTATTTCAGGATATTCTTGACCGCCGTCCAGTGTTCCATTCCTGGATCACTTTGAAACCTTCCGACCATACTTATGGCAAGGCTGACATCGGGTCTTGTGCACAGCATTGCATACATGATAGAGCCTATGGCCGAAGCATAGGGGATGACACTCATCTTTTCTCTATCTTCTGCAGTCACTGGGCATTGAGTCTTACTCAACTTCACACCTTGCAAAACAGGCAAGAACCCCTTCTTGGACTGATCCATTTTGAACTTCTTCAAAATCTTATGAAGGTATGTGCTTTGTGAAAGTCCTATTAAACGTCTTGATCTATCTCTATAGATCTTGATGCCTAATATGAAAGCAGCTTCTCCTAGGTCCTTCATTGAAAAACTCTTGTTCAAATATTCCTTCACGCTTTCCAGCATTTCTATATTGTTTCCAATCAGTAATATGTCATCCACATATAATATTAGAAACGCTATAGAGCTCCCACTCACTTTCTTGTAAATACAAGCTTCTCCGTAAACTTGTATAAACTCGAACGCTTTGATCACTTCATCAAAGCGAAGATTCCAACTCCGAGATGCTTGCACCAGTCCATAAATGGATCGCTGGAGTTTGCAAACTTTGTCAGCATTCTCTGGATCGACAAAACCTTCTGGTTGCATCATATACAACTCTTCCTTAAGGTAACCGTTAAGGAACGCTGTTTTGACATCCATCTGCCAAATTTCATAATCGAAAAAGGCAGCTATTGCTAACATGATTCTGACGGACTTAAGCATCGCTACGGGTGAGAAGGTCTCATCGTAGTCAACTCCTTGAACTTGTGAAAAACCCTTTGCCACAAGTCGAGCTTTATAGACGGTGACATTACCGTCCGCGTCCGTCTTCCTCTTAAAGATCCATTTGTTCTGAATGGCCTTACGCCCTTCAGGTAATACTTCCAAAGTCCATACTTTGTTTTCATACATGGATCCCATCTCGGATTTCATGGCCTCTAACCACTTCTCGGAATCCGGGCTCATCATCGCTTCTCCATAGCTCGTAGGTTCATCGTTGTTTAACAACATGACCTCTAAGACAGGGTTGCCGTACCACTCAGGAGCAGTACGCGTCCTTGTCGACCTACGAGGTTCGATAGCAACTTGATCCAAAGCTTCATGATCATCATCATTAACTTCCTCTTCAGCTAATGTAGGCTCCACAGAAACAACTTTCTGCGCTGCGCTACTCTCAGGTTGAAGTAAAGGTTCAACAACCTCATCAAGTTCTATCTTCCTCCCACTCAATTCTTTCGAGAGAAACTCTTTCTCAAGAAATGTTCCGTTTTTAGCGACAAACACTTTGCCCTCGGATCTGAGGTAGAAGGTATACCCAACTGTCTCTTTTGGGTATCCTATGAAGACGCATTTCTCCGCTTTGGGTTCCAGCTTTTCAGGCTGAAGCTTTTTGACATAAGCATCACATCCCCAAACTTTAAGAAACGACAGCTTTGGCTTCTTGCCAAACCAAAGTTCATATGGCGTCGTCTCAACGGATTTCGATGGTGCCCTATTTAAAGTGAATGCAGCTGTCTCTAATGCATAACCCCAAAACGATAGTGGCAAATCGGCAAGAGACATCATAGATCGCACCATATCCAATAAGGTACGATTACGACGTTCGGACACACCATTACGCTATGGTGTTCCAGGCGGTGTTAATTGTGAAACAATTCCACACTGTCTTAAGTGACTGCCAAACTCATAACTCAGATATTCTCCTCCTCGATCAGATCGTAGGAATTTAATCTTCTTGTTACGATGATTCTCAACTTCACTCTGAAATTGTTTGAACTTTTCAAATGTTTCAGACTTGTGTTTCATTAAGTAAATATACCCATATCTACTTAAGTCATCAGTGAAGGTGAGAAAGTAACGATAACCACCGCGCGCCTCAATGCTCATCGGACCGCACACATCAGTATGTATGATTTCCAATAAGTCACTTGCCCGTTCCATTATTCCAGAGAACGGCGTTTTAGTCATCTTGCCCATGAGGCATGGTTCACATGTGTCAAGTGATTCAAAATCAAGTGACTCCAAAAGTCCATCGGCATGGAGCTTCCTCATGCGTTTTACGCCAATATGACCTAAACGGCAGTGCCACAAGAAAGTGGTATTATCATTATCAATTCTACATCTTTTGGCATCAATGTTATGAACATGTGTATCATTACTATCGAGATTAAATAAGAATAAACCCCTCACATCGGGTGCATGACCATAAAAGATATTACTCATATAAATAGAACAACCATTATTCTCTGATTTAAATGAGTAACCGTCTCGCAATAAACAAGATCCAGATATAATGTTCATGCTTAACGCAGGCACCAAATAACACTTATTTAGGTTCATCACTAATCCCGACGGTAATCGAAGAGCGAGCGTGCCGACGGCGATCACATCAACCTTGGAACCAGTTCCCACGCGCATCGTCACTTCGTCCTTTGCCAGCCTCCGTCTATTCCGCAGTTCCTGTTTTGAGTTGCAAATATGAGCAACCGCACCGGTATCAAATACCCAGGCACTACAACGAGAGTTGGTAAGGTACACATCAATAACATGTATATCATATATACCTTGTTTGTTTTTGGCCGCCTTCTTGTCAGCCAAATACTTGGGGCAATTCCGCTTCCAGTGTCCAGTTCCCTTGCAATGAAAACACACAGTTTCTGGTTTGGGTCCAGCCTTGGGTTTCTTCACGAGAGGAGCAACTGCTTTGCCACTCTTCTTGGAGTTACCCTTCTTACCCTTGCCATTTTTCTTGAAACTAGTGGTTTTATTGACCATCAACACTTGATGCTCCTTCTGAATTTCAGACTCAGCGATTTTCAGCATCGCAAACAGCTCGGCGACTGACTTGTTCATCCCGTGCATGTTATAGTTCAACACGAAGCTCTTGTAGCTAGGTGGCAATGATTGAAGAACTCTGTCAGTGATAGCCTCTGGCGGAAGGGGTATCCCTAACTCAGCCAGACGGGTGGAGTACCCAGACATTCTGAGCACGTGATCACTGATAGACCCGTTCTCCTCCATCTTGCAAGCATAGAACTTATCGGAGATCTCATATCTCTCGATCCGGGCATTCTTCTGAAAGATAAACTTCAACTCCTGGAACATCTCATATGCTCCATGACGTTCAAAACGTCTTTGAAGTCCCGGTTCTAAGCCATACAACATTGCACATTGAACTATTGAGTAATCATCAGAACGAGCCTGCCAGGCGTTCACAACGTCTAGAGACTCAACTGGAGCGGGTGGATCACCAAGCGGTGCATCAAGGACATAAGCCTTCTGGGAAGCCGTAAGGATAATCCTTAGATTACGGGCCCAGTCCACAAAGTTACTTCCATCATCTTTCAACTTAGCTTTCTCTAGGAACGCATTAAAATTCAGGGGTGCTACTGCGCGAGCCATGATCTACAACATAAATATAGCAAAGACAACTTAGACTATTGTTCTAGATAATGAGTTTAGTTAATCATATTACTTAAAAACTCCCACTCAAATTGACATCCCTCCGGTCATTCGAGTGTAACATGATCCAAATCCACCAACTCAAGTCCGATCATCACGTGAGTTGAGGTGGTTTCAATGGTGAACATCTTCATGTTGATCATATCTACTATATGACTCATGTTCGACCTTTCGGTCTCTTGTGTTCCGAGGCCATGTCTGTACATGCTAGGCTCGTCAAGTTTAACCCGAGTGTTCCGCACGTGTAACATGGCTTACACCCGTTGTATGCGAACGTAGAGTCTATCACACCCGATCATCACGGCGTGTCTCGAAACGACGAACTTTCGCAACGGTGCACACTTGGGGAGAACACAATTTATCTTGAAATTTAAGTGAGGGATCACCTTATAATGCTACCGTCGTCCTAAGCAAAATAAGATGCATAAAAGGATTAACATCACATGCAAATCATAAGTGACATGATATGGCCATGAACTTGTGCTTTTGATCTCCATCTCCAAAGCACCGGCATGATCTCCATCGTCACCGGCATGACACCATGATCTCCATCATCTTGATCTCCATCAACGTGTCGCCATAAGGTTGTCGCGCCGACTGTTGCTTCCACGACTATAGCTAACGTTTAGCGATAAAGTAAAGCATTACATAGCGCTTAATGATTGACACGCAGGTCATACAATAATTAAAGACAACTCTATGGCTCCTGCCAGTTGCCGTACTCATCGACATGCAAGTCGTGATATTCTATACAAAACATGATCATCTCATACATCACATATATCTCATCATGTAATTGGCCATATCACATCACAACATACCCTGCAAAAACAAGTTAGACGTCCTCTAATTGTTGTTGCAAATTTTACGTGGCTGCTACGGGTTTGCAAGAACCGTTCTTACCTACGCAAAACCACAACGTGGTGTAGTGATTGCTTTTTGATCTTCTAAAAGAACCCTCTTCATTGAACCGATTCAACTAAAGTGAGAGAGACAGACACCCGCCAGTCACCTTTATGCAACAAGTGCACGCAGCGGTAAAACCAGTCTCGCGTAAGCGTACGCGTAATGTCGGTCCGGGCCGCTTCATCTCACAATGCCGCTGAATCAAGTATCAACTAGTAACGGCAAGCAATATGTATACACCCACGCCCACAACTCGTTTGTGTTCTACTCGAGATCTCATCTACGCATAGACCTAGCTCATGATGCCACTGTTGGGGAACGTTGCATGGGAAACAAAAATTTTCCTACGCACACATAAGATCTATCCATGGTGATGAGCATCTACGAGAGGGAGAGTGAATCTACATACCCTTGTAGATCGCTAAGCGGAAGCGTTAATAAACGCGGTTGATGTAGTCGAACGTCTTCGCGATCCAAATCGCCGAGCGTCCCGCGATCCAATCACGATCCTTCCGATCTAGTGCCGAACGGACGGCACCTCCGCGTTCAACACACGTACGGCTTGATGACGCCTTCACCTCCTCGATCCAGCGAGCGATGGTGAAGTAGTGGTTGAGTTCCAGCAGCACGACGGCGTGGTGATGGTGGTGAGGAACAATCTCTGCAGGGCTTCGCCAAGCGCTACGGAGATTATGACGGAGGAACTAGAGGGTTAGGGTTGCCGCACACGGCTTGGGGAAATCTTGATGTGTCCCGTGTGCTAGCCCTGCCCCTCTATTTATATGTTGAGCCTTGGGGTCTAAACTTGGAGTAAAAGCCTCCTCCAGGTCGGTTTTGCCCGCACAAGGTCGGTTTGGCCCGCAGGGAAAGAGTCCAACTCGGACCCCTGCCGAATCGTGCATAGCCGCACACAAGCGGTAGTACCGCTTCACACAAGCGGTAGTACCGCTTGGGCGGTAGTACCGCTTCACACAAGCGGTAGTACCGCTCCGGCGGTAGTACCGCTTCACACAAGCGGTAGTACCGCTCCGGCGGTAGTACCGCTTCACCAAGCGGTAGTACCGCTTACGCGGCAGCAAAACTACTTTTGCACTTTCCAATACCTTGTGGGTTTTATCCTTTTGGCTCATATAAAGTGTTGCTGCACCCGAACACTTCGGTAAACATCCGGAACCCCTTCCGGTGAACTTCGGAACCCTTCCAGAGATCAAAACACTATTATCACATATATCAATCTTTACCTCCGGACTATTCCGGAGATCCTCGTCATGTCCGGGATCTTATCCGGGACTCCGAACAACTTTCGGTCACCAACATAATAACTCAATTATACTAATCGTCACCAAACGTTAAGTGTGTAGACCCTGCGGGTTCGAGAACTATGTAGACATGACCGAGACACCTCTACGGCCAATAACCAATAGCGGGACCTGGATGCCCATATTGGCTCCTACATATTCTACGAAGATCTTTATCGGTCGAACCTCTATGTCAAGGATTCAGTTAATCCCGTATGCTGTTCCCTTTGTTCTTCGGTATGTTACTTGCCCGAGATTCGATCGTCGGTATCACTATACCTAGTTCAATCTCGTTACCGGCAAGTCTCTTTACTCGTTCCGTAATACAAGATCCTGTGGCTAACTCTTTAGTCACTTTGCTTGCAAGGCTCAATGTGATGTTGTATTACCGAGTGGGCCCTGAGATACCTCTCCGTCACACGGAGTAACAAATCCCAGTCTTGATCCATGCCAACCCAACAGACACCCTCGGAGATACCTGTAGAGCACCTTTATAGTCACCCAGTTACGTTGCGACGTTTGATACACACAAGGTATTCCTCCGGTGTCAGTGAGTTGCATGATCTCATGGTCAAAGGAACAGATACTTGACATGCAGAAAACAATAGCAATAAACTGACACGATCAAATGCTACGTTTACAGTTTGGGTCTTGTCCATCACATCATTCTCCTAATGATGTGATCCCGTTATCAAATGACATCTCATGTCAATGGCTAGGAAACCTTAACCATCTTTGATCAACGAGCTAGTCAACTAGAGGCTTACTAGGGACACAGTGTTGTCTATGTACCCACACATGTATTTGAGTTTCCAATCAATACAATTATAGCATGGATAATAAACGATTATCATGAACAAGGAAATATAATAATAACCAATTTATTATTGCCTCTAGGGCATATTTCCAACACGAGGGTCACCGGACAATCGTTTGAGATATGTGTATTTCCCATACGGTTCATCCTTGCAACTAGTGTGAGATCACACTAACATCGCACGCGCTATTCTGTGGCGCGCCGTTTACGATATGCACCGAATCGCAAACAATTCATGACTATAAAGCGTGTATGATAAGGACACAATCACACACATTTAGTTCCACAATGACTGTCTATGATATGATATAAGAGTGCATACATTTATCATTATAAAACCGTATGCGAAGGTTGAATATATCCCACACGCGGCGTTTCTGATAAACGTTTGTGATTTATAAAATGTCCCAAACGTGTGATCCATACTTCCCAAACTTGTCATCTAGACTAACTGTGTCGGATGAAGGCCTATCGCACGCGTTCTTCTTTGACCAACGTTTATGATGGGCACGATATCATACACAGTTCAAAATACGAAATCGTGTGTGATAAGGAGACTAGCACAAATGCTGGTGTTGTTAATCTCACACGTTCTTTCTCGTTTAATCGTGCGCGAAGACGAGATTCATCGCCCACGCCTCGAATGGAGAAACGTGTGTGATGTTGGAGTTGATCGCAGAAGTTTTGCTTTCTCAAACTGTGTGCATTGTAATGGCCTGTAGAGCATGATTTGCCCCTAATTAAATACCTTTGTTCATAATTCACATAATTTAAATTCGAAAGTAGGAATTCATGTATTTCATATCGAATCATGTTTAGGTTTAAGAACGAATGCATAATTCGATTCACATGTACATATACTCAAGAACTACATAAGCATCAATTCTCAAAAAAAGGAAAACTACAGAAGGGACAAATAAAGAATGATGGAAGCACGGTTGTACTAAATACGGTAAAGAGAGAGCCGAAAGACATTTTGTATGCCGGAGAAGGTGAAGCGGAATGCCCATATTGTGCCCTCCTCCATGCCTAACGCACGAACGACTCTAGGCCAGCCCCTAGTGATGGCCTCCCGCCCATCCTTCACTGTCTTCATTACGACTTCTCGATGCTCATTGTAGTCTCGATGATATGTTTTAACCTTCATTGCATGTCCAGCAATCATGTACTTTGCGAGGTAATCTTGAGTAAACTGCTTTGGGAACCAATGCAAAAAAAAAGATTCAGACATTGTTGTGTGACAACTCATTATGGGCAGTACTAATAGAAGCCTACAGAGTTCGTAGTTACCATCCTACAGCTCAATGTTGTGTTGGATAGAGTGTAAACAAATAGTCTAATTAGCATTGCTCGTCTCTTTTCCCTAACAATCATTTTCAGTTTCCTCACTTGATGCTGGTTCATGAATATTTCATTGCCCCACACGCAAAAAGGGTCCAGGAATGGATCTTTACCTAAGACATATGTACCTACAAGCAAGAAGCTGATATTAGAAGCTAAAATGTAGTTGCAGAATGGTGTAATATATTACTCCATCAGTTCCACAATGTGTTGCGTATAAGCATTTTGAGAAGTCAACATTTACTTACTTTGACCAAGTTTGTAGAGAAAAACATTTACATCTAGAATTGCAATTCCATTTCATTAGATACATCACAAAATTTCATATTGAATACATTTTAGATGGTATATGTAGATACATCACAAAAATCTATATGCACTACATGATGGAACAGATGGAGTATAAGCAGAGGGATGAAAAGAACCTCGGTGGAAAACGTTGGCCACTCCCATTGTTGTCCTGTGCAAGTACATGTAAAGTTATGATAAGTACAGCAGGCTTAACATCAACCAATTATACGAGGTATCTGCTTGAAATAAACAAGGCATATATGCTCACTATAACAACCAAATATAGCCATTTGATACTGGACAAATGCTCAATGGAACCAACCTAACAACCAGATAACGAAAAGCAAGACGCCTGCTTGAAAACTAGACAAATGCTCACGGCAATCAACCTAACAACCAGATACAGAAAAGCAAGGCATCTGCTTGAAAACTAGACAAATGCTCACCGCAACCAACCTGGCAACCAAATTCAGATAAACAAGGCATAAATGTTTAAAGCGGTAGTTAAGGGCACAGGTTAACAACACCAGGCATAACAGGTGGTATTGATGAAATTGAACTGCACAGTTCATACTTGCACATAATGAACATCACATTGTGAATAACTAAAAGAAACAAGGCATTCAGGCTCACTGTAACAACCAACTATATCCATTGAAAACTGGACAAATACTCAATGCGACCAACCTAACAACCAGATACAGAAAAGCAAGGCATCTGCTCGACAACTAGACAACTGCTCAATTAAACACTGCATGATTATCGCATGGCAAAAGCTACTACAACAATGGGTACGAGACGGCTAGCTAGAAAAGGTATGATTTGCTCATAGGATGTTGCCTCACTTGTCATGGATTGGGTCCTTCCACTTGGGATATGAGGTGCCCAGGGTGCGCTCCCTGATGTCGCAGATGGGACGTTTCCTCTTGTAACAGCCGTAGTGTGTGCCATTATCTTGGTGGATGAGATCTGACTTTGGAGCTAAGGATGCCAAGCCACCACCGTAGAAAGTTTCCTTCAGAAATGACAAAAGGGGCTCGATGGCATAGAAGGATCGCAAATCCATGGCCGCGAGGCAGAGGAGATCAGCGGCGGGGCCTTTGAAGAGATCGACGGTGGTTGAACCAGAGGCGTTGCCGGTGGACCACTTAACTTGTGACATGGCCCGGGTGAAGCCGGTGATGTTGACGAGCTTGATGTCGTAGCCGGCTCTCCTGAGATACAGGAATACACTATCCCACAGACTTGAAGCCTTCGGCATGGCAACATAGGCTGCGTCCTCACCGGCTCCCGCGGCGAGGTGTTCGTCCGGGATCGAAGGGTCGGCATGAACGGCGCCCACCTCGCCAGCATACGGCGGAGAGGCCATGCTAGACCTCCTTTTGCTCGTACGTACACTCCTCGAGGTCCACAGGAGATGTGGTCGGGCTGAATAGGCTGCGACTCTCTGGAGTATGGGATGTGGATCTGGGGGAAAGGGACACCACCGGCCTCATCTAAAAACTCAGGGCGGCGATGGTGTATGTGGATCGGTGGGGACCCTTAACTTGTTTAGCTATGAGGTACGGGCAGACCGGCTGAGGTTGGTGGTGGGAGGCGACGGCGGGGGCGAGCTAGGGTTCAAGCGGGGGAGGAAGGGGGAGGGGGGTGTTGTGCGGATGGGGGGGGGGTGTTGCGGATGTGCCGATGCTACTGAAAATTTTAGTAGTAATGGTGTGGGTGGAGATGGTGGTGGACGAGGGATGGGGACGGTTCAAATGCCTCGGCAGCTGAAATTTTACTATAGGGTCGGTGCGATGGACGAGGAAGGGTGGCATGCAGTTGAAATACCGCTTCCAATTAAATTTTGGCAAAGGAACTGGGCGGGAGCAACCAAGATCGCACACGGTCCAAACATAATAAAGTGTGTATGCTCTACACTGTAACGAAATGTCGTGCCGCGAAACCATGAATTTTTGCATCGCTTAAGGCAGGTAGCTCTTTCTGAGATTTCTCAAGGCGGGTTCATCTCACACGGTTCATCCTCAATTTCAGTCACAGACGTCAAATTCATCCTAAATTTCCACATGCCCACAAACAGATGACACAAACATTTGACAAAGTTTCACCACAAAATGTCTTATTTTGCAGCGGATTAGTTGACATTAGTTCATACGCTCAGTAATTTACAAACAGTTCATCCATTTACATGAAGATGAACTGCACAAAATATTCACTACGCCATGGATGCATACAAACGCCGCGCCTCCACCGTTGTCATGACCTTCCTCGGCTCAGAACGAGTATTCATAGGAGCTCGTCAAGTCGATGAGCTCCACTGGTTCCACGGCGGAGACCGGCGGGGCTACCTCGGCCGGAGCGACCGCGGTGCCTGTCGCCAGGTCTGCCGCTGTCGACGAAGATGTCGTGGCATCCACGTGTACCATCGGGATACAGACGGGCGCCGATCTCGCTAGAGCTGTGTCCCTGGTCGCCGTGGCCGCTGTTGCGAGGGCTGCCGCCGCAGCTGCAAGGCCTGCACTGGCCTCCAACGCGGCTGAGAGGCATGAGGCAGCCTGCTCCGCTGCCTTCTGGTCCTGCTCCCGCCACTTTTTGCTCTCTGCATCTGAGTTCCGCTTCCTCTTCGCACTCTCCCATCGTTTCTGCCGCTTCAGATCCCTGGCTGCGTTGCGGATGGCATCCGCAGATGCGATAGATTGTTCCACACCGGCACTGAGATGGCGCTCGTCCTCATCACGTAGGAACGCATCGAGGTCCGATTCCTGGACGGACAGAGCAATGGCCATCTGCATCCGACAATGAAACTCGGGGTCATTGTCGTCGTTGTCGGCCGCGGCAGATGACGGTTTACCGTTGACCAACATGGAGGACAATGTGTCGGAATCCTCTATCCCGTCGTCGTCGGCCGCGGCAGCCGGCTGTTTGCCGTTGCCCGCCATTGCGGCCAACGCGTCGGAATCCTCTATCACGTCGTCGTCCAACACTATCAGGACGGCGCCATGCACATCCCCATGGTTGATCAACGGTTCCATTTGGTGTGCGTGGTGGTGGTGGCGAGCTATCGGCGGAAAAATTAGCTGTTAGCCGCCGCCAGCGAGATCTTTTATAGGTCGCTGTCGGGTTTGGGTTTGTACTGTGCACATTACCCCTTTGCACTGGCTGATGCTTGCGGTTGGCATCACTAGGCAAGGCCGATTTTGCTGTGTACGGGCATCGCCCACGGTTAGAGTAGCACACTCGTGTCTGCTGGGGATACAATCGCATACGGTTGTTTCGTCAGTTTCGTTTGCTATTTGACATAATACTAGGATCTTTTGGATAAACAACAAAAAAACGCGAGAGAGGGTCAAAACAAAACCACGCCCTCTAGTGGACCAAATATATACTCCCTCCATTCCTAAATATATATGTAGTTCATAGTGAAATCTCTAAAAAAGACTTGTAATTAGGTTCGGATGAAGTATATATATGTACAAACATGGTGTTGTCATGTTTAAATTCGCAATGCGCAACTTTAATGTGTGGCACATGCCGCATATGTGCATGCCTAAAAGTGTCCAATGTGACAGAAAAGGGTTTCATGACAAACATAATATAGGGTGTTGCCCCCTACACTATGTGCCGGAGGATATATGGGGTCCTATGAACACATGACCTGGTTCAAACTTTGCCACACATTTATCCATGTCTGAATTTTCGTAAGACAACCAAGAGAATTTATACCTGAATATGGCCAAACCATCACATATTGTTGTCGGACAAGAGGGATATATAGATCACGCGGTCCCACGAGTTGGCGCGTCGTCGAAGATCTGTTGAGCGGGGCTAGAAGAGCACCATCCCCCTGCATATGGCCAAATGTATATGCGAAAATGGTGTGGTCCGGTGTTTCAATTAATACACAATGGTACACTATCTATGATGTGGCATGCACCTAGCTGAGATAACTGGACATATATATACCCCCCTTAAGATTGGTTATATATATATACTACCTAGGTCGTTATGGACATATATATATATATATATATATATATATATATATATATATATATATATATATATATATATATATATATATATATATATATATATCGTTCCCCTCCCCCCACCCCCACCCCCACACACATGACACGTAGCAGGGTGACGTTCCAACATTGTCACTCCAATGGATGATATGTAGCGGCTCATCGGTATATAAGCGTGTCGTCGAAAACCGCACAATGGAGGCATGCATGGTGCACACACACACACACACACACACACACACACACACACACACACACACGCACGCACACACACGCACGCACCCACACATACACACACACGCACACACATAAACACACACGCATCATTGGCCTTCCAACGTTGTCAGTAAAAGGCATGACAGACCCTAAGGGCCCGCCGATAGGTTTGTCGTCGGAAACCGCACAATGTAGGCACATGGTCCACACACAGGCATGGGTTCACACACACGCGTGCACCCCCCACACACACACCGTCACCCATCCTTTGCCTTCCAGCGTTGTCAATAAAAGGCATGACACACCCTAAGGGCCCACCGATAGGTTTGTCGTCGGAAACCGCACAATGTAGGCACATGGTCCACACACAAGCATATGGGTTCACACACACACACACACACACACACTGATACGTCTCCAACTTATCTATAATTTTTGCTTGTTCCATGCTGTTATATTATCAATCTTGGATGTTTTACAATCATTTTATAGCAACTTTATATTATTTTTGGGACTAACCTATTGACATAGTGCCAAAGTGCCAATTGCTATTTTTGCTTGTTTTTTACTTCGCAGAAAATCAGTACCAGACGGAGCCCAAACACTACGGGAATTTTTGGAGAATTTTTATGGACCAGAAGAACCAAGATGGGCCAAACAACCACCGGAGAGGGGTCCCAGGGTGGCCACCCTCCACCAGGGCGCACCAGAGGCCCCTGGCGCGGCCTAGTGGAGGGTGCCCACCTCCGGACTCCCCCCAACCGATTATCAAGCCTATAAATTCCTAAATTTTTAGAAAACCCTAGAGGAGTCGACGAAACACAATTCCAGCCGCCGCAAGTTCCAGAACCTCGAGATCCAATCTAACACCATCACGGAGGGGTTCATCTTCATCATAGCTGCCTCTCCGATGATGCGTGAGTAGTCCACCATAGACCTACGGGTCCGTAGGCAGTAGCTAGATGGCTTCCTATCTCTCTATGATTCTCAATACAATGGTCTCTTGAAGATCTATTTGATGTAATGACTTTTGCGGTGTGTTTGTTGGGATCCAATGAATTTTGAATTCATGATCAGTTTCTATCCATGAATATGATTTGAGTCTTCTTTGATCTCTTATTTGCATGATTACTTATAGCCTCGTATTTCTTCTTCGAATCTTTGGTTTAGTTAGGCCAACTAGATTGATTTTTCTTGCCATGGGAAGAGGTGCTTTGTGATGGGTTCTATCTTGTGGTGTTCTTTCCCAGTGACAGAAGGGGCAGCAAGACACGCATGTATCGTTGCCATTAAGGATAACAAGATGGGGTCTATTCCTACATGAATAGATCTTGTCTACATCATGTCACCGTTCTTATTGCATTACTCCGTTTCTCCATGAACTTAATACACTAGATGCATGCTGGATAGCGGTCGATGTGTGGAGTAATCGAAGTAGATGCAGAATCGTTTTGGTCTACTTGTCTTGGACGTGATGCCTATATAATTATCATTGCATGGATATCGTCATGATTATTTGATCTTCTATCAATTGCCCAACAGTAATTTGTTCACCCACCGTGTGCTATACTCATGAGAGAAGCCACTAGTGAAACCTACGACCCCCGGGTCTACTTTTCCAACATATTGCTTTCCGATCTACTATTTTGCCTTTTTGTTTTCAGATCTATTAATCCAAAAAACCCAAAAATACCTTGCTGCACTTTTCCAACATCGATATCTATTGATGGGCATCTCCATAGCCCGTTGATACGCCTAGTTGATGTGAGACTATCTTCTCCTTTTTCCTCACAACCTCCACCATATTCTATTCCACCTATAGTGCTATATCCATGGTTCACGCTCATGTATTGCGTGAGAGTTGAAAAGGTTTGAGAACATAAAAGGTGTGAAACAATTACTTGACTTGTCATCGGGGTTGTGCATGATTTAGATACTTTGTGTGGGGAAGATGGAGCATAGCCAGACCATATGATTTTGTAGGGATAACTTTCTGAGGACATGTTATTTCAAAAGGACACAATTGCCTTGTTAGTATGCTTGAAGTATTACTGTTTTTATGTCAATATTAGACTTTTGTTTTGAATCTTACGGATCTGAATATTCATGCCACAGTAAAGAATATTACATGGATAAATATGTTAGGTAGCATTCCACATCAAAAATTCTGTTTTTATCATTTACCTACTTGAGGACGAGCAGGAATTAAGCTTGGGGATGCTTGATACGTCTCCAACGTATCTATAATTTTTGATTGTTCCATGCTATTATATTATCTGTTTTGGATGTTTTATATGCATTAATATGCTATTTTATATTATTTTGGGACTAACCTATTAATCTAGAGCCTAGGGCATCTACATCAACTCCATTGCCCCTCCGATGATGCGTGAGTAGTTCACCACAGACCTTCGGGTCCATAGCTAGTAGCTAGATGGCTTCTTCTCTCTCTTTATTCTTCAATACCATGTTCTTCATGATCTTCATGGAGATCTATCCGATGTAATACTCTTTTGCGGTGTGTTTGTCGAGATCCGATGAATTGTGGGTTTATGATCAGATTATCTATGAATATTATTTGAGTCTTTTCTGAATTCTTATATGCATGATTTCATATCTTTGCAAGTCTCTTCGAGTTATTGGTTTGGTTTGGCCAACTAGATTGGTAATTCTTGCAATGGGAGAAGTGCTTAGTTTTGGGTTCAATCTTGCGGTGTCCTCACCCAGTGACAAAGTAGGGGTAGCGAGGCACGTATTTGTATTGTTGCCATCAAGGATAAAAAGATGGGGTTTTCATCATATTGCTTGAGTTTATCCCTCTACATCATGTCATCTTACCTAATGCGTTACTCTGTTCTTCATGAACTTAATACTCTAGATGCAGGCAGGAGTCGGTCGATGTGTGGAGTAATAGTAGTAGATGCAGAATCGTTTCGGTCTACTTGACACGGACGTGATGCCTATATGCATAATGATTGCCTTGGGTATCGTCATAACTATGCGCTTTTCTATCAATTGCTCGACAGTAATTTGTTCACCCACCGTATTATTTTCCTTCATGAGAGAAGCCTCTAGTGAAACCTATGGCCACCGGGTCTATTTTCCATATTATATTTTCAGATCTATAAACCAAAAATACCAAAAATACTTTGCTGCAATCTTTTTACTTTTGTTTTACTTTTCGTTTTAGCAATCTTTTATATCTATCTCTATCAGATCTCATCCTTGCAAATAACCGTGAAGGGATTGAAAACCCCTTTTAGCGTTGGGTCATCCTTGCAAATAACCGTGAAGGGATTGACAACCCCTTTTAGCGTTGGGTGCAAGAGTTTGATTGTTTGTGTAGGTGCGAAGATTGGGGACTTGCTTGTATCTCCTATTGGATTGATACCTTGGTTCTCAACAACTGAGGGAAATACTTATCTACTTTGTTGCATCACCCTTTCCTCTTCAAGGGAAAACCAACGCAAGCTCAAGAAGTTGCATGTTCTTGCGAGATCTATTTGCCAAAACTATCATTACCTAATCTATCTTATTACCGTAGAGAGCTTGACAACCTCTCTTTCACTTCGGGTTGCAAGTATTTGTTATTTGTGTGCAAGTACTGCTTACGTGGGTGCATGATCTTCCTCTACGGATTGATACATTGGTTTCATAACTGAGGGAAATACTTACTGTCGCTGTGCTGCATCATCCCTTCCTCAGATTGCCTTTTTGCTTGTTTGCTATCTTTGCTTGTGTTACCATATGCCTTCTATTTGCTTGCATCTTCGCTTGCTAAAAATCTATTGATATGGATCCTCATCCACTTGCTAATATTTTCAAAAGGCCAAATTATGATGAACCAATTGCTAGTGAGTTGAGTGCACTTTATTATCTCTATGAAGTTTTGTTTGAAAATCATGAATCTGAAATTTTTGATGAAGTGTTGAAAGAAGAAATTTATAAGGTGATTCATGATAGTTCCTTGAATGATGAGGATGATTGCAAAGTTGCTAGTATGAATTCTCTAAATATCGATGATGCTAATGATATGCAAATCCACAAGCTTGGGGATGCTATGTTTGATGAAGATGATATTTCTAGTCCCCCAAGTTTTGATGAGCAAATTTATTATGATGATTTCATGCCTCCTATTTATGATGATGGTGATGACACGTATGCTATAATGAGTAATGATAACCATGAAACTTATCATCATGGTTTTAATTTGCAATGTGGTTATGTCAATCAAGTGTCTCATGATAGTTATTTTGTTGAGTTTGCTCCCACTACCATGGATGATAAGGAATTTGCTTTTGTGGAGAGTAATGAAAATTCTATGCTTGTGCATCATGAAAAGAATGATTTATGTGATAGTTATATTATTGAATTCCTTCACGATGCTACTGAAATTTATTATGAGGGAGGAACATATGCTTGTAGGAATTGCAATAATATCAAGTTTCATCTCTATGTGTTCAAAGTTTTGAAGTTATGCTTGTTTTGCCTTCCTATGCTAGTTGATTCTTGTTCCCATAAATTGTTTGCTCACAAAATCCCTATGCATAGGAAGTGGGTTAGACTTAAATGTGTTTTTCATGCGATTTATGATGCTCTTTTGCATATTTCAACTACTACTTTTTATGTGAGCATCATTGAAATCATCATGCCTAGCTAGGGGCATAAAACGATAGCGCTTGTTGGGAGGCAACCCAATGAATAAAATATTTTTACCTTTTCCTTTCTGTTTTTGAGTGTTTGCAAAATTATTCCTCTGTTATGATTGTGTTTTTGTGTTTTAATTATTGTTTGTGCCAAGTAAAGCCTTTAGGATGATTCATAAGATGAGTAGAAGCGATGCTGAATCTGAAACAGAAACTTTGCATCCAGTATTTGAATTTTCATTTTTACTGGAACGTGATCTTAAGCTGAAATTTTAACACAGTATTTCTATAAAAATTATTTACCTTGTCCTAATTTTTCAGAATTGTTAGAGTTACAGAAGTATGGGTAGAGTACAGATTACTACAGACTGTTCTGTCTGAAGCAGATTATGTTTTCGTTGCATTGTGTGCTTGTTTTGATGAATCTATGGCTTGTATCGGGGGGTATAAGTCATGGTAAAGTTAGAATACAGTATATATAATGCAATAATAAAAGATGAATGGGTTTACAACAGTACCTTCAAGTGGTAATTTGCTTTACTATACTAACGGATCTCACGAGAATTTTGTCAAGTTTTGTGTGATTGAAGTTTTCAAGTTTTGGGTGAGATCACGATGGATGAAGGAATAAGGAGTAAGAAGAGCCTAAGCTTGGGGATGCTACAGAACCCCAAGGTAATATCCAAAGAGTAACAAGCAACTAAGCTTGGGGATGCCCCGAGTGGCATCCCCTCTTTCTTCTAACGACCATCGGTATTTTACTTGGAACTATATTTTTATTTGTCACATATCATGAGTTTTGCTTGGAGCGTCTTGTATCTTTGCTTTGTTTGCTTTTATCCTTGCTATACACACCTATTTGAGAGAGCCAAAAATTATGCTATGATTTGCTAGAATTGCTCTATATGCTTCACTTGAATCTTTTGAGCAAAGGAATTGCTCTAGTGCTTCACTTATATCTTTTTGAGCACGGCGTGCTTTTACATGTTTGAAGAAATGCTCTCATGCTTCACTTATATTATTTTGAGAGTTAGTAATTTTGAAGAAATCCTCTCATGCTTCACTTATATTATTTTGAGATATGAAACTTTTATGCTCATGATCTTCACTTATATCCATGTGAGCTTGTCAAAAGCAATTGCAATATATGAAACTAGTCCCAAAGTGATAGATATTCAAGAGGGATATAATAAAAACTTTCATGAAGATCATTGGACAAATTAAACTTGATTCTTTGTAATAGTTTTGAGACATGACGATAGTAATATGTGAGTTATGTTAGGGAGTAATTATGCTTAGTAAGAATATTGATGTTAAGGTTTGTGATTCCCTATGCAAGCATGAAAGTCAATAGTTGTGCTACGAAATTACATCCTACTTATGGTGCATTATTCGGTGTTAGTTATGTTGAATGCTCGCTTATGTGATTTTTCGTTTCTTGGTTGGATGCTTCTCAATCTATTTGCTAGCCTTCACTTGTACTAAGTAGAAATACTACTTGTGCATTCAAAACCTTAAACCAGTTTTGCCATATGAGTCCACCATACCTACCAATACATGGTATTTCCATGCTGTTCCAAGCAAATTTGTATGTGCCATCTCTAAATTTTCAAAATAAATTTTGCTTTTTGTGTGCTCGTACCGCTCATGAAACAGTAGGGGGTGACCGATATTTTTCCATGCTAGATGTGTTATTCTCAAGATGAGTGTTTATTCACTTGTCATTGCACGAGAGTACGGCGGTAATAGGATGCCTATTGCCGAAATGAAAAATGAAAAAAAATTACTTTATGTTGTCAAATAATAAATTCCTTGGAAAGTGTTGGTATGGAAGGCAACCGTGGATTCGGCTAGCCATGGAAAGTGAAAGTATGGTGGAAAAAGGAATAAACTTTATTTTCTGTTTGGGAACCGCTTATGATGTATCTAGCATGGAAAGACATTGAAATCTCTCGGTCGTTTTCGTTGACAGGAAAGGCATGCCACCCAAAATATTTTTTCTCTATCAATTTAAACACTTGAGCTCTGGCACCTCTACAAATCCCTACTTCCCTCTGCGAAGGGCCTATCTATTTACTTTATGCAATTTTTATTTTTCAATTTGATTCTCCATCTTCTCTTATAAAGCACAAACTACGAGGCACTATGATCGTACTTAAGCATTGGGTGTAGCTAATATTTGAGTGTGTATTGTGAATGGATCAATGATTGAGCATGATGGGCTAGGGATAAATCACTTGCTTTAGCGTTGATATTTTGAAAGACATGGTTGCTTGTTGATATGCTTGAGTATTAAAGTTTTCATGTCAAAACTAGACTATTGCTTTGAACCATCTAAAAGTCCAAATGTCCATGCTACAAAAAAAAGAATATATGATGAACATGTTAGGCAGCATTCCACATCAAAAATTCTGTTTTTATCATTTACCTACTCGAGGACGAGTAGGAATTAAGCTTGGGGATGCTGATACGTCTCCAACGTATCTATAATTTTTGCTTGTTCCATGCTGTTATATTATCAATCTTGGATGTTTTACAATCATTTTATAGCAACTTTATATTATTTTTTGGGACTAACCTATTGACATAGTGCCAAAGTGCCAGTTGCTGTTTTTGCTTGTTTTTTACTTCGCAGAAAATTAGTACCAAACGGAGCCCAAATGCTACGGGAATTTTTGGAGAATTTTTATGGACCAGAAGAACCAAGATGGGCCAAACAACCACCGGAGAGGGGGCCCAGGGTGGCCACCTCCACCAGGGCACGCCAGAGGCCCCTCGCGCGGGCTGGTGGAGGGTGCCCACCTCTGGACTCCCCCCAACCGACTATCAAGCCTATAAATTCCTAAATTTTCAGAAAACCCTAGAGGAGTCGACGAAACACAATTCCAGCCGCCGCAAGTTCCAGAACCTCGAGATCCAATCTAACCCCATCACGGAGGGGTTCATCTTCATCATAGCTGCCTCTCCGATGATGCATGAGTAGTCCACCATAGACCTACGGGTCCGTAGGCAGTACCTAGATGGCTTCCTCTCTCTCTATGATTCTCAATACAACGGTCTCTTGGAGATCTATTTGATGTAATGACTTTTGTGGTGTGTTTGTTGGGATCCAATGAATTTTGAGTTCTTGATCAGTTTCTATCCATGAATATGATTTGAGTCTTCTTTGATCTCTTATTTGCATGATTACTTATACCCTCGTATTTCTTCTTCGAATCTTTGGTTTAGTTAGGCCAACTAGATTGATTTTTCTTGCCATGGGAAGAGGTGCTTTGTGATGGGTTTGATCTTGTGGTGTTCTTTCCAAGTGACAGAAGGGGCAGCAAGACACGCATGTATCGTTGCCATTAAGGATAACAAGATGGGGTCTATTCCTACATGAATAGATCTTGTCTACACCATTTCACTGTTCTTATTGCATTACTCCGTTTCCCCATGAACTTAATACACTAGATGTATGCTGGCTAGCGGTCGATGTGTGGAGTAATAGAAGTAGATGCAGAATCGTTTCGGTCTACTTGTCTTGGACGTGATGCCTATATAATGATCATTGCCTGGATATCGTCATGATTATTTGATCTTCTATCAATTGCCCAACAGTAATTTGTTCACCCACCGTGAGCTATACTCATGAGAGAAGCCACTAGTGAAACCTACGACCCCCGGGTCTACTTTTCCAACATATTGCTTTCTGATCTACTATTTTGCCTTTTTGTTTTCAGATCTATTAATCCAAAAAACCCAAAAATACCTTGCTGCACTTTTTGTTTACTTATTTTATTTTGTGTTCTTGCGAGATCTATTTGCCAAAACTATCATTACCTAATCTACCTTATTACCGTAGAGAGCTTGACAACCTCTCTTTCGCGTCGGTTTGCAAGTATTTGTTATTTGTGTGCAGGTGCTGTTTACGTGGGTGCGTGATCTTCCTCTACGGATTGATACCTTGGTTTCATCACTGAGGGAAATACTTACCGTCGCTGTGCTGCATCATCCCTTCCTCGTTGGGGAAATACCGACGCAGTCTCAAGCCACGTCACACACACACGCGCGCGCGCACACACACACGCAGACATGCACACACATCGTCACCCATCCTTGGCCTTCCAACGTTGTCAGTAAAAGGCATGGCATACCCTAAGGGCCCACCGATTGGTTTGTCATCAGAAACCGCACAATGTAGGCACATGGTCCACACATAGGCATTGGTACACACAAACACACACACACACTCGATCCTTGACATTTTCAAAACAGCAAAAGAAGCAAAATAAAATCATGGATATTTTCAAAATGAGGATCTCAAGATTTATTTAGACAGAATGACATATCACTACAGGCATTTTATTTATGCCTATAGTGATCGTATCACACCGCCTAAATGAACCTTGAAATCTAGCAACTTCCCAACCGGTCACCCATCCTTGACTACTCCACCGAAAGCACGCTTAATTTCCAAGTTCCATTCGAATGGGTTATGGGCTGGAAAGCCGCTTCTTGCTGGTAAGGATTGCCTCCTATCATATACAAGGCGTGCCCCTATGGGCACCTGGTGGGACCAGATACGTATCGCAGACGTTTCTGGTAGTACTAGAAACCGTGTGCGATGGTGGCATGGGGGCTGATGATGATGTCTCGCTCATGCTCGATGGCGCGTTGCCGCTTTTGCCTGCTCTCCGGCCTGCTCCGTCTCGTCCTCCTCATCCAGGAGGTTGATGACGGGGCCGGCGCTTCAGCGGGAAACCGATTGGGGGAGTGGCGGGCGACCGATTGGGGGAGTGGCGGGAGACCGATTGGGGGAGTGGCGGGAGAAGCGTGTTTGGATAGAACATCATTTTAATACAAATTGGATAACTTATGAAAGAAGGAAGCTCGAGCTAGCACGACACGCGCACACCGTGCTTACACACGCACGAGCTTCAGACGGGCATATAGAACTGTTTTAAATTATTCATGGTTCGTTTAGCTTTTTGTATACTACACTAATCAAGTTTGTAGACATTTAATGTGCATAATTCAAATTTGAACTAAAAGAACATGCTTCGTGTCACCAAAATGGGTTGAAAAAAGATATTTGTGCCCTTGGGTTCCTTGTTTAGGTCCCATGCAATGAACGTGGATGGATTACAAACATCTCGGAGTCATGACGAGGACACAAACATTGAGAAACTTGGCTATTAAATCATCATAAATCCACATCTCGTCTGAAATTCTTGAAACTTACCCCAGTGTCATGACACGACACTTATATGAAATGATAAATTTTTTTCCAATTTGGGACAAGTCTCTTGCACACCAAAACTTCTCTCAAGAACCATCGTCGTTTCGATACGGGACATGTCACCTCTGTGGAGGGAACGACATTCGATGTCCCTTCTTGCATTGATATTTTTTCTACATGCAACATAGGCTAATACAAGTGCAATGCTAAAATGTGGAATTATTCACGGCTCCTTTGGGGCCCCTTATACATTAATTGAGCTTTTCTATATCCATTCAATGTGCATAATTCAAATTTGAAATACAGGCACATGCTCCAGGGCACCAAAATGGGTTACAAATTCATTTGTATGTCCTTGGGTCCCTGTTTTGGTCTCATGCAATGATTATAAACATCTTGGCATCGTGACTAGGATGTAAATGTTGAGAAACATTGCTTTTAAATCCCCATAAATTCGGAACTTCTCTGAAATTATTGAAACTGCTGTGTCGACACGACATTTGTAGGACATGGTATAAGTTTTGGGACAAACCTCTTACAAATTGGACCTTCCCATGAGAAGCATTGTGGTTTCGATATGGAACATGTCACCTTTGTGGTCAAAACGACATTTGAGTTTTCTAGGCATGCAGTTAATGTGAAGAACTCAAGTTTGAATTACAAGCACGGGCTCCAGCGAACCAAAATGGATTAAAAACCATTTTGTTTCATTGGGTCCATGTTTAGATCCCATGCACTGATGGTAACTGAATTACAAACATCTCGGTGTCGTGACTAGGCCGCAAACATTGATAATCTTGGTTTCAAAGTCCGAGAGAACCCAAAGCTCGCCAGGAATTCATGAAACTTACACAGTGTCATGCCACGACACATATACGGTGTGCATTTTATTTTTTGACGAATTTGGGACAAATATTGGGACATGTATCTTACAAGCCAAAGCTTATTCAAGAAGCCTTGTGATTTGGATCGGGAACATGTCACCTTTGTTGGTGAAACTACATTCAATGAGTCATTAGTCCACCAATTCGGCCCCATTTATACATTAATTGAGTTTTCTAGGGATTTAATATGCGTAGTTCAAATTTTGAACTAGAGGCACATGCTCTGACCTCGTGGTTTCGATAGGGAACATGTCACCTTTGGTGGCGAAACTACATTAAACCTGTCCTCTAGTGCACCAATTCAACCCTTTTTATACATTAATTGATTTTTCTAGGGCCCTTTTCATACGAATGTGAATGAATTAGAAACATTTGGGCATGATAGCCTGGTCGTAATCATTGATAATATTGGTTTATTGAATTCCCGTACATACAAAACTTGTATGATAACCATTTGGTGCCACGCGTCCATTTTTTTTACTCCCTCGGTTTCTTTTTTACTTCGCATATAAGATTTGGTCAAAGTCAAGCTAAACATAGTTTGAATTTATACAAAAACATATCAACGTCTACAATTCTAAGGTTACATAGTATGAAATTTAATTTGACGATGCATCTAATAATATTGATTTTAAATTATAAATATTTATATTATTTTTCTATAAAGCTAGTCAAACCTTACAAATTTTGAATTTGACCAAATTTTATATGCTAAATAAAAAGAAACGGAGGGAGTACTTGATATGGGGGAGCCGTGTGTGTAGCTGCAGGTTGATGACAGGACGCATGTGAGCTTTCCGCCGCGCAGGCTCGACGGGACTCGTGCGAGCTGTCCGCCGCGCAGGCTTGACAGAATGCGTGAGAGCTGTCCGTCGTGCATGCTCGACGGGACGCATGAGAGTCTACTGTGCATGCTCATCAGGAAGCGATACTTTGACCTCCACCCCCCCCCCCCCGCTCGCCTTGCTCCCAACTTCTCAATTAATGGTGTCTGACCCACTGTTTATCCTGTGGTTAATGCGCCTGGACGGAGGGACTAGTTTGCTTGTGATCATTGTTTTGTTCGTGCCTGGCTGAGAACTTTGACGTTTCGTCTGTTTTCGACTCGTATACATGTACAAACGAACGAAATAGTATAACAACAAATTCGCACCGGCAAAGATAATAATTCTCTTACATATGCATGATAATAAAAATGCCACATGTGGCAACTTCCCAAAGACACAGGGGCAAAAGAAGAAGGAAGAGGTTGAAGAAGGAAGACAAAGAAAACGATCTGGCCCGCTGCTATCTAATTCTTCATGGATTGCTGGCACGGAGTTCCTCAATCTCCTTCTTCATCGCCTCCACGACCTCCATCTCCTGTCGCCTCTCATCCGACATCTTCCGCATTGTGGCCATTGCATGAGCTCTTTGCTCGAGAGAGTCGATGGTCTGCGTCACGTATGCATGAAGTAACTTTACACGCTCCACGGATTCCTTCAGCGGCCTCTCGCGCTCGATGTAGAGCTTCACCAAGTCTTCCAA
The DNA here is from genome assembly GCA_039707655.1 of Elymus sibiricus. Classification (NCBI taxonomy): domain Eukaryota; kingdom Viridiplantae; phylum Streptophyta; class Magnoliopsida; order Poales; family Poaceae; genus Elymus; species Elymus sibiricus. Next base: position 344,970,138 of record CM077671.1, read on the forward strand.
AAGATCCTCGGCAAGTTCTTTCAGCCTCCCCTCCGAGGCACTTTTCTTCCCGAACAATTTCTTCCAGGCGTCATTCTACTCCATAAATTTCTCCAAGAGGCCGATCGCCCTGTCAACTGAGGTCTCGCTCTTCTCCAGCAGCTTCACCAAGTCATCGATCATGGCGTCCTTCCTATCGAGATCAGCGCACATGTCGTCACTGGCTGAGGAATCAAAGACTGCCAACTCGTCCAGTTCGCCTCCGAGGTGAATGCGCTTGTGATTGTGAGAGCCGTCGCCTCTCCGTGGAAGATCCTCCCGGGCGTCCGCAGCGCCACCGTACATCTCTGCTGTGGCCAAACCGGTGTGGCTGGAGCTCTCTGGCGCTTCTGCGCCGCGGCGGCGGGACCTCTCGGTTGCTTCCGTGGCCTTGGTCTTTCTTCCCTGGTTATATCTTGACCCAGAAACCCCCCTCCTACCGACCATGGCAGATGGAATGAAGGACTAACAAAGAAAGGCCTGTTTTTTGGTGGTGGAGGTGAGGAATGTGCGGTAATTTTCGAGTACGCATTTGTGTTTTTATAGCCTACTATAGTAAACAGCCGCTAAGTGGGGACATGTTTAGGTTTGGTAGGTGTGAACTAATTTGCGAAAAAATTAGCTCGTGGTAATTTGGAATGTGAAAGGAAACAAGCTCGATATTTATTGATGGTTGTAGTTCCCAAGCACGGAACACTTTATGGTTTCTAGAAACCGTTTGGGAACGGGCTCATCGAGCAGACACGTGGCCCTCCCTCTATGAGAGGTGGGCCCTGCCTGTGTTGTGGGTGCAGGTTTGATTAGACGGGACGCGTGCGAGGAGTCTGCCACGCAGGCTCAAAGGGATGCGTGTGAGCAGTCCGCCGCGTAGGCGCAGCTGGCTCACCGGGAATCAAACCCTTTGACCTCGGACCTCCACCCACAACCCTATTCTCTCCCAAGTTCTCCATTAGTGCTACACCTTCTCCTCCGGTCTTATCTATAAGGGCCGCCGCCGCGGATCGCCTCCTTTTTCGATGGACGACGAGGCGGCCAACAAGCAGGGGCGGGTGGATGCTGAACCACATGAGCCTCCGGCGAGCGTCGACTTCATCAGCAGTATCCCCGACGAGATGTTGGTAACCGTCATGTCCCTCCTCCCCATCAAATCTGCCGTGCAGACCACCATCCTCTCCAGGCGGTGGCGCCCCCTATGACACTCCACCCCCATTGACCTCCTCGACGACGACACGCTCTGTAGCGGGGATCGCAAACGCTTGGACGCATTGTCCCACATCCTCGCCACGCACACTGCGCCAGTCAGACGCCTTGCCATCGACACTTTCCGTTCAAACTGCAAGGCCGAACCCAAGTTTCACGAGTGGTTCTTATCTCCCGCCCTAGATCAGCTCATGGAGATCAACTTTGTTGCTGGACATGGGTGCTCACTGCCTCCGTCCGTCCTCCGCCTCGCGCCCACGCTGCGCCGCGCTACGTTCATGTGGTGCCTTTTCCCCAAGATTAATGTCGCGCACGCTCTTCATCTCCCTAAACTGAAGCACCTCGAGCTCATTGGCGTCAGCATCTCGAAGTAGGATTTGGAGTGTCTGCTCGGCGGCTGCACAATGCTCGAGTACCTTCGTCTTCAGATGATGTTTGGGTTCAGTAGCCTCCACATCGCTACGATGAATCTCCGTACAATTTATGTGCATGACTGGTGCCGCAACACGTTGTCAGTTGGGGAGTTTCATGATATGGTCATTGAGAATGCGCCTTTCCTAGAGAGATTGTTTGTACTTGATAAAGAAGGTGAACAAGAATCAGGGTCATTGGCACACCGAAATTGACAGTGTTGGGCTATTCGTGTGCTGAATTCTCCGAACTTGTTACAGCTGGATCCATATCCGTTCAGGTACAACAATCTTCTTCTCATTCTTATTATTGTACATCACATTTTATCTAGTTTTTGTTGATCTATGTTCGGCTGTCATCTAGAAAATGATTCCCACAAGCCTCGCATTGTTTCTGCGTAGAGTGAAGATCTTGGCACTACAATCTATCGGCCCCAATCTGGATGAAGTTGTTAAGTTCCTTATATGCTTTCCGTGCATGGAGAAGCTATACGTCGAGGTGACGTTCCTTTCCTGTTAATTTTTAACCACAACGGATTTCAATTTGTTTGTACTTTACCCATGATTACAATGACAGATGTACTATATACATTTTTTGAGATGTTAATCATGAACGATCGAAGATGGCATGTCAATCTATTAGTGTATTTTATAAATCATGCAAATCAAAGAGGCCCATAGTGTTCGATACTGCATCTAAGCACTGATATGTTGTCTTCGTTTGTAGATACAAACGGGAGTTGGAGTGGAAAAGATGGCTCAATATAACAATCCCAACGAATGCATTGAATTCCATCTCACGGAAATTGCTTTGAACAAGTACCGAGGCACCAATCCAGAGATTCAATTTGCCACTTTCTTTGTTCAGAAAGCAAGGGTGCTCAAGGTAATGAGGTTTGCACTATATTTAGTGCGCCACAATGGATGGTTTACTGACCAACGAAGGCGTCTACAGCGGAATGGAAAAGGCTCCGCAGAAGCTGATTTTCACTTTGGAAGTTCAGATGACAGTTATTCGGAAGCGATTCTATCGAGCTGATATATGACTTCTCGATGGATGATCCCTTCGCAGAAATATTTCATCCCATGGATCCTGAAGATTGGATTTGATTTCTAATGTCAGTTTGTACCTTGTAATCTTTGAATTTGGGCCTTGTTATGCTGGAATTTGAACCTTGTAATATTGCTGGTATTTGTGATACAGTATTTGAAATTGCATTGTGTTCTTTTTTGTTTATGCAATCATGTTCTTATAAGTACATATGTTGTTGTTCTGTAGGCGCAACATTGATGTTGTGTAGACCGAGAAAATCACAGTACACACGGACTAAACAACGAAACCCGTCGGTGATGATTTCATCAATCGCTGATAGTTGTATACCAGCAAACGTTTCCCCACAACACACATAGGTTATTAGCACCAATCGTCTGTGTTATTTCTGTTGTTCGCACACGATTCTCATTACTCACCTGTTTGCTGTATATCGCACACATCTTGTTATGCCTAATCGTTTGTGTTATGCTGTATCAACGCACACAGTTTATCCGAGTGGACTGTATGCCGTACTTCGCACACGTATGTAGTTTTGCTAACCGTTTCTGTTATCTTCTCTAATCACAAATGGTTCGTAAGAACAAATTGTCTGCCATAGATTTCACACGCAACTACTTTCTGAATCGTATTTGATGGATCCACCTTTGCACACAGTTCGTGCCATTAGTGACGGATCTTGAACTATACCGTTTGCGATTCATGCATCGCACACAGTTTCAACGAAGGCTCTCTGATTGATGTGTCATCTTTGGACCATTCTGTAGTAGTGTCACCGGAAAGTATCCCGGTTATTGTCACCCGGGGTTTACGGATCATAACACATAATAGGTCCGTATGACTAGCAAGATCGGATCAAGAACATACATATAATGGTGATAACATAAACGGTCCAGATCTGAAATCATGGCACTCGGGCCCTAGTGACAAGCATTAAGCATGGCAAAGTCATAGCAACATCAATCTCAGAACATAGTGGATACTAGGGATCAAGCCCTAACAAAACTAACTCGATTACATGATGAATCTCATCCAACTCCTCACCGACCAGCAAGCCTACGAAGGAATTACTCACTCCCGGTGGGGAGCATCATGGAATTGGCGATGAAGGAGGGTTGATGATGATGAAGACCGAAGATTCCCCTCTCCGGAGCCCCAAACGGGCTCCAGATCTGGCCTCCCGATGAAGAACAGGAGGTGGCGGCGGCTCCGTCTCGTGAAACGCGATAAAACTTCCTCCTCGATTTTTTTCTACAAAAATAGGATTTTATAGCGCTCAAATTAGGGCCAGGGGGCCACGAGGTGAGCACAACCCACCAGGGCGCACCGGGGGGGGGGGGGGGGGGCTGGCGCGCCCTGGTGTATCGTCCCCAACCAGGGCACCCCCTTCGGTTGTTCTTGGCTCCAGTATTTTTTATTTATTGTAAAATAAATCTCCAAAAAGTTTTGTCCAGTTCCGAGAACTTTTATTTCTGCACAAAAACAACACCATGGTAGTTCTGCTGAAAACAGCGTCAGTCCGGGTTAGTTTCATTCAAATCATGCAAATTAGAGTCCAAAACAAGAGCAAAAGCATTAGGAAAAGTAGATACGATGGAGACGTATCAACTCCCCCAAGCTTAACCCATTGCTTGTCCTCAGGCAATTCAGTTGACAAACTGAAAGTGATAAAAAAACTTTTACGAACTCTTTTGTTCTTGTTTACATACATATGCTTAAGTATCACCCAGGTTTTCAGCAAAGATCATGACTAACCATGGAAACAATAACTCTCAGAAAGTATATTAACTCATATCAATGACGTAAGCAACTAGCGAGCAATAATAAAATATCGCAAATGCAAACACTCTGTCAAAACAATCATGATATAATATGACAACAGTGGTATCTCGCTTGCCCTTTCTGAGACCGCAAAACATAAATGCAGAGCACCTCCAAAGTTCAAGCAGTGACTAAACATTGTAATTCATGGTTGAAAAGATTCAGTCCTGATGCATCCAGCATTAACTATACACAGTGCATGAGGATGACAATAGTGGTCACAGATCTGGCGCTTATTTGGGAAGGTGATGACTCAACATAAAAGTAAATAGATAGTCCCTTCGTAGAGGGAAGCAGGGATTTGCAGAGGTGCCAGAGCTCAAAGCTTAAATCAGAGATAAATATAATTTTGGGAGGTGCACCCTTCCTGTCACCGTTACGACCAAGAGTTATAAATATCTTCCATGTTAAACAGATTAGCGGCGGTTCCCAAGCAGAAGAAGTAAAGGTTTACTCCCCCTCCACCAACAAACACACTCCACGGCTAGCCGAATCCACGGGTACCATCCGTACCAACAACATTCCTGGAGGAGTTTTGTTTAATTATTTGCATTTCTTTTGATTTCGGGACTGAGAATCCCTATTACCGCCCTCTTGTGCAAGGACGAGTGACTAATTACTCATCATGAGAATAACCCGCTTAACATGGAAGAGATTGACCGCCCCCAGCCGCTCCATGAGCGGTCTAGGCACAAAAAACAGATGTTCATTTGAAATTTTAGAGGTGGCACATGCAAGTTTACTTGGAACGGTAGGGTAATACTGCATATGGGTAGATATAGTGGACTCATCTGGAATAACTTTGGTTTAAGGATTTTGACGCACAAGCAGTATTCCCGCTTAGTACAGGCGAAGGCTAGCAAGTAGGTTGAGAAGCGGCCAGCTAGAGAGCGAAAATGGTCATGAACATGCATTATGAATAATAAACATTGAATGCTATCATGAGTAGGATATGGACACCATGAACATAAATATCGTGTAGGCTATGTTTGTTTTGATTCAACTATATGTGTGAACATGTGCCAAGTCAAGCCACTTGAAACATTCAGAGGAGGATACCATATCATCATACTTGTCGGTGCACTAGGACTGGGGTACCTAGTACCCCTGACTTATTCACAGGCAGTAGTAGCAAAACCCATCAACATAAATACAGTCAAAACTAGAGAAGCCGCTCTACGTGAGATCAAGGAGCGCATCAAGAAGACGAAACCACCATTCAAGACCAAGACTCCGACGGAAGCAACCTACGCTGGCTAAGCAACGCCGGCAAGGTCAATGCAGCGGCCCCAGAACGGGCCCGAACCGCGCCAGTCACGTTCCCGGTGCCTGCCGGGGACCGAGGCACACGCATCTTCAGGAAGACCCGACAAGCCATCCCCCGGCAGGCGCGAGCCGATCAGCCACCGCTCCACCGCATCGCAACGCCAGTCATTTGTCGATGCGGTGTCGAGCCCTCAGGTGGTTAAGTGGCTCTTGCCTAGCACGTGGCGACTCGCTGAAGGCAGATTATGTTCGTCTGACACCCGTCCAGAGACGTGTCAAGACATTAAGCAATAGTTAGCTAAAGCAGTGGTAAAAGCCTGCCGGGAATGCGTCCCTGCACGCCACCTAGGCTAGCATTTATGGCATTTTGTACTAAGTGCCAGAGTTAGGTATGATAGCACTGTTAGCTATCTAATCACTAGGTAATGTCTGTTTTGCCACTATGGTTGCCCCTTGAGCTATAAAAGGAGGCCCAAGGCAACCTAGCTAAAGATTCAGACCCTTGGACACTTGTACTCGCGTAGCAGCTCTCCCGAAGACAACCTTGCCGGGTTTGAGCGCTGCATGTGCTTCGTGTTCTTCCAATCAATCCACCAAAGCAGGAGTAGGGCTTTACGCTTCCCAGCGGCCCGAACCTGGGTAAAACACCAACGTCTCATCGTCGTGCTGCCTCATCACCTCTGCTCTTTGTGCAACGTGACCTCACCCCTGCCGAACCACAAAGGGGCCTGCGGCCCCATAGGTGATCGTGTGCATCGTGACCCGACATATTTGGCGCGCCAGGTAGGGGGCTAGCATCATTTGCGTGAACCCGAGACGTGATCAGCGTGTCGATCTTCATCGCCATCTTCTTCCTCTATGGCTCCCAAGAAGAAGCCCGGCGCGACCGTGCATCCTACTTCGAAGGCCCCCTCACACGCACCCGCGGATGCCGTTGGCACCGCGGCGGCGACGGGTGAGGAGGGCGTCGTGGGCGACGCGACTGGCGCAGGCGGCGCCACCATCGTGTCCCCCGCGGCCGAAGCTAGAGCGGGGAACGCCGAAGAGGAGCCGCAGCAACAACATTCTAGCGAGCTCGGCTCTAGTGCCGCGGGAGGAGGAAAATTTCAGGCTCCACCTCCTCGCCGCACTGGTGGCCGCGACCGCAATGGCGGCGCCCAATCTGGGGTAAGCCGTGATCTTCCAGCTGTGCCTGTCACGGGCGCGGCTGCTGGGCGCGCGCTTCGCCTGGAGCAAGACGGAGCGCCGGACAGGACCGTAGACCCACAAGTTCGACCTCCTCCACGTCAGACTGCCCCGGCGATCGGTGCACGGCGACGCCCCTCTTGGTTCCACCAGGAGTCGAGCGATGTCGCGATGCACCTCTCTAGCCATGTCGGCCCCAGCAGCGGAAGCGATGGCGCGGGCCCAGCTGCTGTTAAATTTACCGCCGGCGGCCGACAAGATGGACGAGTGGAGGGCCACTATACAGAGTTTGACCGGCTTCGTCGAAGCCAGCAAGTCACAGCATGCAGAGCCGTCACGACGCTCGCGGACGGCGACGGCGGCCCAGGCTGACGGTCGTGTCGAGGGGGGCGTGCCAACGGTCCAATCCGCTCCGCGACAACAGACCCAGAGGCAGCCACAACGAGCTCCACATGCCGACGAGCCTGACGAAGCATCTATGGTCTTGTCCGGCCCGCACGATCGCCGGGACCAGCGATGTGTCCTGGAAGACCGGCGGAGGGAAGACGCGCGCGTCACCATAGAGCGACACCGGGAGGCACACCGCCAATCCGACAGGCGCAACGGCCCAGATGCTGGCGACCCCGCACCCAGTGCTGGCGGGTACCTGCCTTATGAGGTTGGGTGCCCTGCCTTCACTCGTGAGTTGCGACAGGTCCGCTGGCCATCTGCCCGAGTTTTCAAGCCTGAACTAACGGAGACATACGACAGAAAGCTAAACCCGGCGGAATTCTTGGGCATATTTACGATAGCCGTTCAAGCCGCCGGAGGAAGAGATGAGAAGGTGCTTGCCAACTATTTCCCTTTGGCGCTCAAGCCAAATGTGAGATCGTGGCTGATGCACCTGCCGGAGAACTCTATTTCGTCATGGGCAGACTTGTGCAACGAGTTTGTCGGCGCCTTCACAGGTGGCCACCAAGAGCCAGGATAGCCCAGCGACCTGCATGTCCTTCCACAAAAGGAGGGAGAAACCTTGCGGAAGTACATCCAGAGATTCAGTCCATTACACCGCAATATTCCAGAGATGCACCCCGCAGCCGTGATTGCCGCGTTCCATTCGAACGTGCGCAATAGGAGGATGCGGGCCAAGATGAACGTTAGACTCCCCAAGACCGTCAATCAGATGACGACGATGATGCCCCTGGCCCGAAGGTGAAAATCCGAAGGCGCAATAAGAAGCATAAGGGGAAGGCAGTATTGGCCGTTGAGAGCTCTGGTGATCTCGGTGCCGGCAAGAAGGCCAAGGCCTTGGCCCCTGGCAAGGGAGCTGTCGCGTGCGCTGATTGCCGGGAGGCCGCGGCGGCAGAGAAAACCGGGAAGTCCGACGGGCCATACTGCAAAATCCACCGCACCAAAGGTCATGATCTCCAAGAATGCCGCCAAGTTCAGCAGCTTGCTAAGAAGCAGAAGGCTGAATACGAGAAGCGTGACAAGGAGAGAGGCCAAGATGGTGCTGTCGGGAAGGGCCGTGGTGGTAGAGGGGGCCATCGAGGCAAGGCCCGCCAGTAGAAGGAAAAACCTGCTAGAGGCCGTGAGAAGAAAGAAAGAGATGACATGAGTGATGATGAGGATGATGAAGAAGATTCCAGTGATCAAGAATTCCAGAAGGCAACTGAAGCCATGTGTGTTGACGGGGGTGCATCCTTGCATTCCTCTCATCGCCAGCTCAAGCAGTGGGCGCGTGAGATCAATGCCATGGAGCCAGCTGCAGAGTCCAGAAGGCCGCTCAAATGGTCCCTCACGCCTATCATCTTTGATGAAGAGGATCATCCTGACCGCACCACTACGGTCGGATATTTTCCGTTGTTGGTCTCCCCAACAATCCGCAACCTCAAAATAACCAAGATGTTAGTTGACGGCAGGGCGGGGTTGAACTTAATCTCCCCTAAAGTGGTTGAAAGGCTGCAGATCCCTGACGAAGAGCTCAAAGCTACGGGTACGTTCCAAGGAATCAACCCCAACAAGAGGCAACCCAAGGGAAAGATCACTTTGCCTGTGACGTTTGGCGGGGAGTTGAACTACCGGACTGAGAAGGTGGTGTTTGATGTGGTGGAACTCCCTCTACCTTACAACGGAATTCTTGGTCGCCCAGCTCTGGCAAAATTCATGGCAGCATCCCACTATGCTTACAACACTTTGAAGATGCCAGGGCCCATGGGAATCATCTCCATTCCATCTGATAAGAAGGATGCAGTTATATGTGTGGAAAAGATGTATCGAGACGCGGTAGTAGCTGTGGCCACGGAAACCCCAGCTCCCGCCAAGGAGTCGAAGAAGGGGAAGAAGTCTAGCACAGACACCAGCAAGGACACTGGGAAGCGCGCCTCTTCGAAGTGCGCTGCACCCGTCGATGACCTGCCGGAGAGTTCCACTAGCAAAAGATCCAAGGTCACCTATCCTGCGACGAACAAGATCCCACAGGGTAGGATGGTGCTGATGGTACATTTACCATCAGTGCCACCCTTAATGAAAAATAGGAAAGCACGCTCGTTGCCTTCCTGCGGGCGAATGGCAACCATCTGACATCCCCGGTGTTCCTAGGGAGGTAATTGAGCACCACCTTGCTGTCTGCCCTCATGCCAGGACCGTCAAACAAAAAGTTAGAAAGCAAGCCTTGGAGCGGCAGCAGTTCAGCGCCGAGGAGATCAAGAAGCTCGAAGCAACTAGTTTGGTCAGAGCAGTGTTGCATCCAACTTGGTTAGCCAACCCGGTAGTGGTGCGCAACGCGAATGGGAAATGGAAGCTTTGCATTGATTTCACTGACATGAACAAAGCATGCCCGAAAGACCCTTTTCCCTTGCCGCGCATCCACCAGATTGTTGATTCCAGTTCCGGGTGTGACTTGCTTTCCTTCTTGGATGCGTACTCCGGATACCATCAGATATTCATGGCCAAGGAAGATGATGAAAAAACTACGTTGATAACTCCGTGTGGCACGTACTGCTTTGTACGTATGCCCTTCGGGTTAAAAAGCGCTGGTTCTACCTTTGCAAGGGCCGTGCAGATTGGATCTGAACCTCAGTTGCACAGGAACGTGGAAACTTACATGGATGACATAGTAGTCAAAACCACAGATGAAGCAACCCTCATACAAGACTTAGAAGAAACCTTTATGAACTTGCGCAAGATCAATTTGAAGCTCAACCCTAAGAAGTGTGTGTTTGGTGTCCCATCCGGCAAGTTGCTTGGGTTCTTTGTATCTCAGCGGGGAATAGAAGCCAATCCCGGCAAGATCAAAGCAATCGGGCAGATACAAGCGCCCAAGTCTGTCAAGGACGTAAGACGCTTGGCCGGATGCTATGCCGCGTTGAGTAGGTTCATCTCCAAATCCGCTGAACGTGCCCTGCCGTTTTTCAAGAGTTTGAAAAAGGCCGGCCCGATGAAGTGGACCCCGAAAGCAGAAGCAGCGCTGCAAGATCTGAAATCTTACCTTTCCTCCGCTCCCACTTTGGTCGCGCCTAAACCGCAAGAACCGTTGCTACTATATTTGGCGGCAACGAATCAAGTGGTTAGTGCAGCGCTGGTGGCGCAGCGAGAAGTGGATGAAGATGCAGCCGCTGCGACTGATTTCGCCAGGGGTGGAACCGAAGCGTTCGCGACAGGACCTGATACAAACCAAGGGGGACCTAAGCAAGCAAATGAGTGCAGTTTCAAGGAAGAGCCAAAGAAGAAAGTGGTGCGGCGACCAGTGTACTTTGTCAGCTCCTTGTGACAAGGGGCTAGGTCAAGGTATTCTGGAGTGCCAAAGCTGATCCTCGGCCTTATCATGGCCTCGAGGAAATTGCGCCACTACTTCCAAGGCCACGAGATCACAGTTGTCACCCGCTTTCCGCTGCAACGCATATTGAGGAACCCCGAAGCCACTGGCAAAATAGTTGAGTGGGCGCTAGAACTGTCAAGTTTTGGTTTGAAGTATGAGAGCACTTCCACAATTCAGAGTTGGGCGTTGGCGGAGTTCATTGCGGAATGTACGCCCACACCAGATGAAGAGGTTCCAGAGACAATTCTCCCCGGCAAAGAAGTGCCTAAAGAACGGATCATGTATTTTGACGGTGCTTTCTCACTTCAGGGCGCTGGAGCAGGTATGCTCCTCATCGCCCCTATCGGAGAGCATCTCAAATATGTGATTCAAATGCATTTCCCCCGGGAGGAGGCCACCAACAACACCACTGAGTATGAGGGGCTCCTTGCCAGACTCAAAATCGCGGTGGAGTTGGCAATCAAGAAACTGATTATCCGAGGAGATTCTCAACTCGTGGTAAAACAAGTCAACAAAGATTAGCAGAGTCCGTTGATGGAAGCATACGTGGAAGAGGTGAGGAAGCTGGAGGAGCACTTTGATGGATTGCAAGCAGAGCATGTACCACGTATCGAAAATAGCATCGCTGATCATCTGTCAAAGTGCGCCGCGCAAAAGCCCCCTGTGGAACCAGGGACTTTCGTCCTCCACCTCACTCAGCCATCAGTATCCCCGTCAACGATGAGCAGGAAAAGAAGAAAGCTGAACTCCGGCAAGCATTTCCCGGCAGAGCTTCCTGAAGCCGCTGGTAGAGAGGCTGCCGGGGACAGTCTCGTTTCCGTTGGTGAGCAGCTCCTTCCTGCAGAACCCCGGGTTCTTGCGGTCGAGGTAAGCGCTCCCACGAACGAGGAGATGCCTTTAGTCCTCGTTGTCGAGCCACAGGCTCCAGCTTGGGCACATCGTATAGTCCACTTCCTTCAAACAGGAGAACTTCCCGAAGAACAGGAAGAAGCCGAAAAAGTAGCCCGTCAGTCAAGTATGTACCAATTTGTCGATGACACTATGTACAGAAAAAGACCAAACGGTGTGAAATTGAGGTGCATTTGCTGGGAAGATGGACTGAAGCTGTTGGCAGAAATTCACGGAGGCATGTGTGGGTCTCACATTGGATCAAGGGCCCTTGCCGGAAAAGCATTCCGGCAGGGTTTCTATTGGCCCACAGCCCTCCAGGATGCAACTGAGCTAGTCACCAAGTGTGAATCCTGCCAGTTCCATTCCAAGAACATCCATCAACCAGCGCAAGCTCTCCAGACGATCCCTTTATCCTGGCCATTCTCGGTCCCGGGGCTTGATATTTTGGGCCCCTTTCCCCGCGCCGCCGGGGGCTTTGAATTCTTGTTCGTAGCAATCGACAAGTTTACAAAGTGGCCTGAGGTGGAACCAGTGAGAAAGGTGACCGTGCAGTCAGCTATCAAGTTCCTGAAAGGACTATTGTGCCGTTTTGGGGTGCCCAACAGGGTGATCACCGATAACAGCACATTCACGAGCCGCACCTTTATGCAATACATCCAAAGCCTTGGAAGGAAGGTCTCCTTCGCCTCTGTTTCCCACCCGAGAAGCAACGGGCAAGTCGAGAGGATGAATGCTGAAGTGTTGCATGGGCTCAAGACAAGAACTTTCGACAGACTGCGAAGAAGCGGCAAGCGCTGGATAGACGAGCTGCCGGTGGTTCTTTGGTCCCTCTGAACGACACCAAATCGAGCTACCGGCCAGACGCTGTCGGCGTCTTGGGAACAGGGGTACCCAGAACTGCCTGCCTGCGGCCCAGGGCGTGGCCCACTACGAAGGCCTGGTACGGCCCAACGCGGCCTCACTCAAGACAAGGCCCTCGCGAGAGCCCCGCGCTCGCGAGGGGCGCGGCGCCAAGACCCTCAGAGGGAAGAGGCCTCCCCAGGCCCCCTCCTGAGCGGCGGAGATCTCTATGCAATACTCGGCCTCGGGAGGTCAAGGATGACGCAAGCCGGGCCAGGCGGGCACCAGCGCGCAGAGGAGACAGTTTCCTCTTTGGTGCAAAGGAGGCAAAGACGTACGCAGGTTCCCGAGGCGTCCAACCAAAGGTTTCCATTCCGGTGCAACGAGACCAAGCCACGAGCACGGCAGGACGGACGTCATCGCCGAGCCCACCTCTGCATCACCACCGGCTGCTTTGCACGCGAAGACCACCTTTCGTCAGGATAAGATATACTCCTTGTCCCCCTTCGAATTTGGCCATTGTGGGATCCCTTCCCGCCATTGCGATAAGGGAAGAGGACCCAGGTCGCTATAAATAGAGGCTAGGCTGCTCCCTAGAGGGGAGAGATCGAACACCACCCGAGCGCCCTCGCGAGGTTGTCCACCACTGTACTAGTTCATCCGCAAACCTCCTCGTGAGGCAATCCACCAAAAGGAAGGAGTAGGGTTTTACGCTTCACAGCGGCCCTAACCTGGGTAAATCCTCGTGTGCTAATCTTCTTCCCTGCAATTGAGTGAGTACGTCGAGCTAGGCTATCGAGCTGTGAGCTTGAGGTCGAAGCTGGTGGGGATCTTCGCACACGCCCTTGAGTTCGAACCTCTTTGGGTTTTACGGAGCCCGAAATCCGACATTTGGCGCGCCAGGTAGGGGGCTTGTTGGAGTCTTCTGCAAGCTTCGCTTCTTCTCCGCTCCGTCGTGTCGATGGCCGACGCCCGACAAGCTTCCTTCGGGCCCGTCGGATCCGCCTTCACCAACCTCGCTCCTACTACCCAAGAAACACGCCCTGGCGGCTCGGTGCTGGGCGGTCATTACCAGGCCACCAGCGTCGTCTCCACTGTCGTCGCTGCTCGTGCCGGCCAGGCACGCGGCGGGCGTGCGGCGCCCACCGGATCGACATTACCCTGTACCCACGTGGGAGACCTCAACGCGCATGATGCGCTGCTGATGGCGAGTGAGCTACTTCGCCATCGCCCGACGCACGGGGGCTTCGACGCCTGGGCCGACCACATCGCCGAGTTGGTCACCGTCGTGAGGAGGGCCTGGGTTCCGCACCACTCTTCTCGACCCCCGACGCAGGGCGCCGGGGGCTCACTCGCCGTGCCGCTCACCTCATCTGCAGACGGGGTGCCCGCCCCATACCCGGGCGAGCCCGGGCAAGGCCCGCCGCACGCCGTGCTCCTTCTCCTCCGGATCTCGGTGACCGGCTTCGGGGCGCCGTCCAGCCCCGCCGGTGGTGCCTTCGAAGAAGGTGACGGGGCGCTCCGCGCGCGCCTCAACGCGCGCCCTCATACCCCGGTGGATCATCAACAGCCTGGGTCGTCCCGACGCGAGCGCGCCAACCGACGCAGGGACCAGGCGGCTCAGGCTTCCGGGCAGGCAGGTAACCATAATGAAGGCGCGGTGGACAACCAGGGAGGCAACCCTCATCAAGACACGCGCGACCAACCTCGCGGCGACGGCAAAGGTAAGCAGCTTCGGGCGGAGGCTCGGCGCATGAGGGTCTGTGGGCCGCGCGTCCGGAAGGGAGTCGCCTTGCCGCCCAGGGAGGCTGCCCATAGGGCGCGCGGGGACAGTTCAGGAGGAAGCCAAGGCCTTTACACAGAGGCCTATGTTCCGAGCTATGTCGTACCTGCGGGTGGCGCGCTGGATCACGCGCCCCCCGCGGGTGCTGGCATCCTCCCGGAGTAGGGAGATGTCCCGGACGTCCTCTCCAAGCCGGGCCTGGGGGCTTCCACTGAGGGGGCACCGGGCTAGGTTGGTGCAAGCGAGGGGGCATCTCGGGATGCACGGGGGCGCGGCGCGGCCGCCGCCCTCGCGAGCAAGCAGCACGCAGCCGAGCCCTCTAGGCCGCAGGAGCAACCACCTGGGGGGATCGGCAGGATACAAGCAGCGCGGGCCACCCGCGGCAACGGGGGCGCCGGCGCGGCCCTCAGGAGGCAGGGCCTCGCGAGGTCCTCAAGTCGTGGTCTGGCCAGCGCCCCGACGCCTCATGAGGCGGCTTCACCGACATAACACCCCTATGGCTGCACTGGGTGCATTGTGCTCATGTTTGGGCCGCGGGAGCGCAATCCCACGGCTACGCGGGGAACAGTGCACCTAGTTTTGGGATGTAGGGGCGCACAACTGCGTAGAAATGCGTGGGATGGCTCTTGACTGAGTTGGGAGCACCTAGGCCGAGCGCCTGGGGGCTTGCCCAGCTATCTCCGGCCGTGACACTCTCACGTAATAATGAGTGGGCTGTATACGCCCGGAGTCCCCCGAGGACGCGGAGGGGTTCCATCCCACGCCCAAGTGGAAGCACCTTGCTCCGCGCTGGCGGACAACACTGTCCTCCAATGACTATGCCCACGCAAGGTGGAAGCCCTATGCTCCGCGCTGGGGGGAAGACGAAGACGAAGACTAGCCTAGGTGCCGGACGCGGCTATTGCTTGTTCCTTTTTGTATTCGAATTGCCCCTTTTTGAAATGAAACTCCAAAGTTTCGTAACTCTATTTGAAAAAGGGTGGGAATTTTCTCTCTTTGTGATTCCTCTTTCTGGTCTTGAAATCTCGTTTTCTGAATCGACACATGTTGGTCCCCCCCTCACGCGCCCCGCGCGCGGGGGCGGCACGAGCACGGTGTGCTCATCTTGCCAAGGCCATGGCAACGTGTGGCACCCCTCGGGGCAGGCTCTGGCTAAAAAGGTATGGGAGCGTCTTGAGCGTCAAGGGGGACTCCTGAGCAACGCGCCTCAGGAGCCTCACTCATCACGTAGCTCCTCGCCCCTTGGTCTTGTCCTGGTGATCCGGACGCCCCAACGGCGGTTGAGGTATGCGCGGGATTCAGCCCCGCCGACGTAGAGCGCCGCTTGAGCATCAAGGGGGACTCCTGAGCAACGCGCCTCAGGAGCCTCACCGATCGCGTAGCCCCTCGCCCCTTGGTCTCGTCCTGGTGATCCGGACGCCTCAACGGCGGTCGAGGCCTCGCCCCTTGGTCTTGTCCTGGTGATCCGGACGCCCCAACGGTGGTCGAGGTATGCGCGGGATTGGGCCCCACAGACGTAGAGTGCCGAAAGGGCTCCCAAACCGTTTCACTCACAAGAAAGAGGAACCCCCAAGCTCCTCAGGCGCCACTGCCAGACCTCAAGACGCAGAGGCCCGCCGCGAACGCATCAAGCTAAATACCCTAATCATGACCAACAGGAAGTCTCAATTAACAGTAACACAGGGATCGAGATGCATGATGAGAGTGCTAAAGTAAGGGCGCGGGCGCTAGAAATTCATTACACGCCCAGAGGGGCCCTTCATGATTTTTTGACTACAGGGAAAGGAAAGGAAAAAGAAGGCGTAGGAGCCCCCCTCGGGGGCTGCCACTTCTGAGGTCCTGGCTCCGGCGCGCCAGCGCTCAGTCGGAGTCCTCCTCCTCCTTGACGGGCCCATGGCGGCGCGCCGGCGTAGCCGCTTCCCGGGCGGGCGAACGGCGCCGTCGCGGTTAGCTACCCTCCGAAGTCCGAGCGCGCCGACGTGGTGGTGCGCCGTAGCTGTCGTCGCTCGGACCCTCCTCAGAGGAGGTGTCGCTGCTGCTGGAAGCATGACGGTCGTCGCCAAGGGCAAGCTCACCTCTAAGGTCGCCGCCGCCGTCGACCTCCGGGCAGCACCCCAAGCGCCTGCCGTCCTCCCCGAAGATCTTGACGAAAAGCGCCGCGGCGCCGTCGTACTTGAAGTGGAGAGTGAGCCTCCCCTCCCGGCCGTGGGCGCGGGCGAAGGTCTGCCACCCGCGGCTCAAGAAGGCGTAGCCTGTAGGGGTAACCTCGACCTCCACCCACAATGCGCCGCTACAACAACCATCGGCTTGCAGCCACAGACCTGCGGGTTCGTCGGCCTGTAGCGTCTCCGTGAAGAAGCGCGGGAGCTGCAACCAGGTGATCGCCGGCCTCTCCACCAGCACCAGGAACTCCTGGCCCGTATCGGCCATGTGGGCCCGCGGGCGTGATGGCCGAGCCCCTACAACGGGCCTCCCTCCTCGGCCACGGCCGCCGTGCCCGCCGCCCCCGCCCGCGCCAGCGGAGGCACCAGCCCTCGCGGAGGAACGACCACGCCCACGGGGCCCTGCCGACGACGCCTCGGTATACTTGCGAGGACGACCCCTACTCCTCTTGGGAGGCTGTTGGTCCGGCCCCTCCTGGCAGGCTTTCCCCTTCTCGGTGGCAGAAAACCTCCTCACCGGCGTCATGATAGAGGATGCGGAGGACGAAGGCGGGGGAGCGAGAAGTAGTAATGGGCTGGGGGCTCCGTCCCCTCCGCCCATTTATAGCCAGGTGGAGGCCAACCGACACCCCTCCTCGTCCCGGACAATGATGGCCCTGCGACGTGCGCCAGTTGCTGGTCAGCCGGAGCGGTTGTCGAGGCGCCATGGGGAAGTGGAGGCGTCTACGCCTCGTTATTTGCCGTGCGACAGGCTGGGCTTACAGGCGATTGGGGCCCGCAGCGCTTCGGGCCATCTTCTTCGGCTTCGCCCCGAAGCCAGCTCGGGCGCGCCTTGGGCCCGGGGGCTACTCTCGGCGTCCTGGGAACGGGGGTACCCAGAACTGCCTGCCTGCGGCCCAGGGCGTGGCCCACTACGAAGGCCTGGTATGGCCCAACGCGGCCTCACTCAAGACAAGGCCCTCGCGAGAGCCCCAAGCTCGCGAGGGGGACGGCGCCAAGACCCTCAGAGGGAAGAGGCCTCCCCAGGCCCCGTCCTAAGTGGCGGAGATCTCTATGCAATACTCGGCCCCGGGAGGTCAAGGATGACGCAAGCCGGGCCAGGCGGGCACCAGCGCGCGCAGAGGAGACAGTTTCCTCTTTGGTGCAAAGGATGCAAAGACGTATGCAGGTTCCCGAGGAGTCCCACCAAAGGTTTCCATTCCGGTGCAACGAGACCAAGACCACGAGCCCAGCAGGACGGACGTCATCGCCGAGCGCACCTCTGCATCACCACTGGCTGCTTTGCAGGCGAAGACCACCTTTCGTCAGGATAAGATGTACTCCTTGTCCCCCTTCGAATTTGGCCGTTGTGGGATCCCTTCCCGCCATTGCGATAAGGGAAGAGGACCTGGGTTGCTATAAATAGAGGCTAGGCTGTTCCGTAGAGGGGAGAGATCGAACACCACCCGAGCGCCCTCGCGAGGTTGTCCACCACTGTACTAGTTCATCCGCAAACCTCCTCGTGAGGCAATCCACCAAAAGGCAGGAGTAGGGTTTTACGCTTTGCAGCGGCCCGAACCTGGGTAAATCCTCGTGTGCTAATCTTCTTCCTTGCAATTGAGTGAGTTCGTCGAGCTAGGCTGTCGAGCTGTGAGCTTGAGGTCGAAGCTGGTGGGGATCTTCGCACATGCCCCTGAGTTCGAACCTCTTTGGGTTTTGCGGAGCCCGAAATCCGACAGACGCCCTTCTCCCTGGTGTATGGGGCGGAAGCAGTTCTCCCCACGGAACACATATACGGGTCATCTCGAGTACTTGCCTACGATGAAGTAGAGCAAGAGCATCTACGACATGACGATGCCATGCTCCTCGAGGAAGATCGTCTCCGGGCCGCTGTGCGTGCTGCACGCTACCAGCAAGCCCTGCGCCACTATCATAGCCGTAGGGTCCACTCCTGGAGCATTGAGGAAGGCGACCTTATCCTTAGGCACATTCAGTCCGCCAAGGGTACCAACAAGTTGACGCCAAAGTGGGAACGCCCTTACCAGGTAGCACAAGTCACCAGACCTGGCGCAGTCCGTCTGGAGACCGAAGATGGCATCAAAATGCTTATCTCATGGAATATTGAGCATCTTCGTAAGTTCTACCCATAATGCGCGGTTGCCGGGCTCAGTCCCCGGCAACCACCTTTTGTACAAGCCTTGCCGCAGTGCATGTAACCCTTTGTACAAAGCCAGGCGCAGACCCTGTGCATGCAATAATAAAGCTAGGCATTGCATCATACCATCGAACTGCATGTTTACTATGCATTTTTATGTTGCAATGTTATTGCTTTTAAGTTTTAGAAATTTGCTAGAGTACTTGATGAGCATGTGATCCTTGTTACCACGTTCTCTCTCTCTAGAGGACAGAGGCCTCTTGCCCTACATGTTCGACCGTCAGGAAAACAAGGAAGAAGGGCAAAGAAACAAGGACGGCGGCCCGTCCTACTCCAGAAAGGGATACTGCCTGAAAAGATAAGTCTAATCACATATCCCAAGCTCGATGCCATTTGCTCCCTTAAGGCAACCCTTGCTATCCCTTTTTTGACTGTGTATAATAGAGTCCTTCATGCAATGGAAACCCTTGTCGGGATGAGCCGTCCCCCAGCTCCTGTCTCTTATCAACTCTGGGGGGCCACACCGATACCGACAAGAAGCTTTGCCAGGGAACGATACTAGCCTGCTGCCAGGGGCTTGCTCCCCTTTGGCGCTCGCGGTCAGTACTGACCTGGCAAACAGTTCCGTGCGGCAAGGACAAACATGCTGACTGACGTGGCTTGAGACTGCGTCGGTATTTCCCCAAAGAGGAAGGGATGATGCAGCACAGCGACGATAAGTATTTCCCTCAGTTATGAAACCAAGGTTATCGAACCAGTAGGAGGATCACCACCACCCAATAAGCAGCACTTGCACACAAACAACAAATAATTGCAACCCGACGCGAAAGAGAGGTTGTCAATCTCTCTACGGTAATAAGATAGATTAGGTAGTGATAGATAGGAGAGATAGATCTCTCAAGAACACAAATAAAAAGAGCAAATAAGCAGCAATATATTTTTGGGTTTTTGGTTTTGTAGATTTGAAAACAAAGATTGCAAAAAGTAGATCAGAAAGCAATATGATGGAAAAGTAGACCCGGGGGCCGTAGGGTTCACTAGTGGCTTCTCTCATGAGTATAGCGCACGGTGGGTGAACAAATTACTATTGGGCAATTGATAGAAAATCGAATAGTCATGATGATATCCAAGGCGATGATCATTATATAGGCATCACCTCCAAGATAGATAGACCGACTCCTGCCTGCATCTACCTCTATTACTCCACACATCGACCGCTATCCAACATGCATCTAGTGTATTAAGTTCATGGAAAAATGGAGTAATGCAATAAGAACGATGACATGATGTAGACAAGATCTATTCATGTAGGAATAGACCCCATCTTCTTATCCTTAATAGCAACGAGACATGCGTGTCTTGCTGCCCCTTCTGTCACTGGGAAAGAACACCCCAAGATCGAACCCATCACAAAGCACCTCTTCCCATGGCAAGAAAAATCGATCTAGTTGGCCTAACTAAAGCAGAGATTCGGAGAAGAAATACGAGGCTATAAGTAATCATGCATATAAGAGATCAAAGAAGACTCAAATAATATTCATGGATAGAAACTGATCATGAACTCAAAATTCATCGGATCCCAACAAACACACCGCAAAAGTTTACATCAAATAGATCTCCAAGAGACCATTGTATTGAGAATCATAAGAAAGAGAGAGGAAGCCATCTAGCTACTGCCTACGGACCCGTAGGTCTATGGTGGACTACTCACGCATCATCGGAGAGGCAGCTATGAGGAAGATGAACCCCTCTGTGATGGTGTTTAGATTGGATCTCGAGGTTCTGGAACTTGCGGCGGCTGGAATTGTGTTTTGTCGACTCCCCTAGGGTTTTTGGAATATTTGGGAATTTATAGGCATTAGAGGTGGTGTGGAGGGGCCCCGTGGAGGGCACAACCCATCAGGTGGCGCCGGGGCCCCCTGGCGCGCCCTGGTGGGTTGTGCTCTCCACAGCCGACCTTCCTGGCTCTTCTTTGGACCACTGGGTATCTTCTGGTCCAGAAAAAATCTCCAAAAAGTTTCGTCGCGATTGGACTCCGTTTTGTATTGATTTTCTGCGAAGTAAAAAACAAGCAAAAATAGCAACTGGCACTTTGGCACTATGTCAATAGGTTAGTCCCAAAAAATGATATAAAGTTGCTATAAAATGATTGTAAAACATCCAAGAATGATAATATAACAGCATGGAACAAGCAAAAATTATAGATACGTTGGAGACGTATCAGCATCCCCAAGCTTAATTCCTACTCGTCCTCGAGTAGGTAAATGATAAAAACAGAATTTTTGATGTGGAATGCTGCCTAACATGTTCATCACATTCTTTGATTTTATATAGCATGGACATTTGGACTTGTAAATGATTCAAAGCAATAGTCTAGTTTTAACATAATGACTTCAATACTCAAGCATGTCAACAAGCAACCATGTCTTTCAAAATATCAACACTAAAGAAAGTTATCCCTAGCCCATCATGCTCAATCATTGATCCATTCATGAAACATACTCAAATATTAGCTATGCCCAATGCTCAAGTACGATCATAGTGCCCCCTAGTTGGTGCTTTTAAGAGAAGATGGTGACTCAAAGTAAAAATAAAAATTGCATAAAGTAAAAAAGATAGGCCCTTCGCAGAGGGAAGTAGGGATTTGTAGAGGTGCCAGAGCTCAAGGTTTAAATTGAGAGAGAAAAAATATTTTGAGTGGCATGCTTTTCCTATCAATGAAAACGACAAAGTAGCTCACAATACTTTCCATGCTAGATATATCATAGGCGGTTCCCAAATAGAAAATAAAGTTTATTCCTTTTTTCAACAAACTTTCACTTTCCATGGCGGGCCGTATCCACGGTTGCCTTCCATACCAACACTTTGCAAGGAATTTATTATTTGACAACATAAAGTAAATATTTTTTTCTTTTTCATTTCGGGAATGGGCATCCCTATTACCGCCGCACTCTCGTGAGATGACAATTGAATAAACACTCATCTTGAGAATAACACATCTAGCATGGAAAAATATTGGACACTCCCCACTGTTTCATGAGCGGTACGGGCACACAAAAGAGAAAATTTATTTTGAAAATTTAGAGATGGCACATACAAATTTGCTTGGAACGGCATGGAAATACCGCATATAGGTAGATATGGTAGACTCATAAGGCAAAACTTGGTTTAAGGATTTTGGATGCACAAGTAGTATTTCTACTTAGTACAAATGGAGGCTAGCAAATATATTGGGAAGCAACCAAACTGTAACAGCCCGAGACCGATGCTACAGAAGATTCCAGTTTTATTCCATTATCGCTGTGTGATTTGTTTGGTTGTCGCATTCATCATCACATCATTCGCATCACCTGCATAGCATCAGCACTCCGTTGAGAAGATTCCAGTTTTATTCCATTATCACTGTGTGATTTGTTTGGTTGTCGCATTCATCATCGCATCATTCGCATCACCTGCATAGCATCGGCACTCCGTTGACACCATTTTTCAAAAACTCGCATCCGTTCGTAGTCGCCGGTTCTCTCCGTTCATGTCGTCGACCGTTTCGAGACCAACCACACACGCACGCGCCCGCGGCATCTTGTTTTATTATAGGAATAAAAGTGTGTATAAAGTATTCTCGGAATAGGTCGAAAGTTAGCGTGCGGTCTAGTTTTATTATAGGTAGACCGCCTGCCAACTTTCGTCGTGTTCAGAGTCCGTTTGATACCCGAACCGTTAAACCTATAGCGGCACTATAGCCGGTCAAATCGTAGACGTGTTTCGATTTCCAAAACTAATGCTGGGCTGCCCATCTTCCCTCACTTCTAAATGCTTAGCCCTCTGCACAGTGCACGCACCCTCGAGCGCGTCCGATAACTTCCCCGAACCCAAAACATACGGAGATGACCATTGGGACCAGATCAACCCCGTAATACCCCAAACCATCATCCTTTTCTCAATTGGACTACCTAAGCTATTTAACCTCAACCGTCCGATCTAATCGAAGGGTCCAAATAACCCCTGATCCTAGTCATATTCCCTATATATAGATCAACTTCTAGTCTAACCCTAAAAACTAGGAACCCTGTCCCATCATCCCCGCCGCCGCCGCCACTCCAATCATTGCCTCCATTTGCGTGCTCGACCAACCAGAAGCTCAGCCAATCCCCTCGATTCCCCTCGCGCAGTCAGCCCCTGCCCTCGATCCCGAGTGGATCAAGGTGCTGCCTTCACCCGCAGCGCATGGGCCTCCTCTCCACCCGAGGAGATGCTCCTCATCCCCTGCAAGCCTCCCGTGCTCGCGCCCGAGGACCTCCTCGCCGGAGTCCAGCCGCCGGCCAAGCCGACGCCGAAGCATCAGGCCAGGACCTCCCCGTCGTGCTCTCCCCCTCCTCCCGTTTTCCCTTCCCCTATTTCATTCTCTCTCTCTCACTCCGGTCTCTCATCTCTCTCGTTCTCTGTTGTTCACAGGGAATTGGAGCAGCCATGCGTGGCGCCGTGCGCCCACGTTTGTGCCCGAGACAAGCCAAGTCGTCGGAGCTCGCCTCCTCGCGCCGATGACCGCCGGAACCACCGGTGTCCACCCAGGTCACGTCGTCGCAGCTCCCTCGCCTCCTTTCCTCCATCTTTTCATTCTTCTTCCCTGCTGCTCCTCACCTCTTTCTCTCGCTCTCTCTTCCTGTCTGCAGGGAACAACCCCATGTCCATCACCGAGCTCCATTGATGGTTCGCCGAAGCTCGTCCCTAGCCAGCCTCCGGCGACGCCACCACCAGTAGGAGCCCCTACCCCTTCATCTCTCTTGTCTTCCCTTCCCCTGTTCCTCTCTGAACTATCTCTCTCTCTACCTTTTTTCTTTCTTCAGGCAACAGCAGCTGCCATGGCGCCACTGGCCTTGTAGCCCACCGGCGAGGTCAGCCGCCCCTATCGCGGATCTGCTTCCCCAAGCTCCGTTCCCGCTGGTCCCCTACCTCGCCCTGCCTCGCCCCGCAACGCGTCGTGCTCGCCGTCCTTTGCCGCGCCGCCGTCAGCCTCCTGCATGAGCGGGACGAGCCAGGAGGACAGAGCCTCGTGCATCGACCAAGCGAGCGCTTGGCTCCTCTGCCTCGCGCCCAGGATCTAGCCCAGCTCCCTTCACCCGCAGCCTCGCCATGGCCGATGGCCTTTTGTTTGTCCGCTATAAGCAACTCCCGTCATGGCTGAAGCTCTGTCATTTTTTCTTAGATCCGTTTTTCCGTGTCCATGTCATTTGCTATTGCCACTATGTTAGAACACAAGCTTTTGTCAATATTCAAGGCATGCATCAATTACAGATTTTGTCACTGCTTTAAAATGCCTATAATTAGATATTCATGCATCCAAATAAAACATGTCATATATGTTTTATGTTCAAAATTTGTGTAGATTAAAAATATGCAACTTTCAACCATGATAGAATATTTAAACTTGTTGTTTGCAATTATTTGCCTAATACCATGCTAAAACGGTTTATGTCATAACTAATTAACCATAGCTCC
Source organism: Elymus sibiricus (assembly GCA_039707655.1). Lineage (NCBI taxonomy): Eukaryota > Viridiplantae > Streptophyta > Magnoliopsida > Poales > Poaceae > Elymus > Elymus sibiricus. Next base: position 344,994,194 of record CM077671.1, read on the forward strand.
GATAAAAATGTTCCACATATGTAACTTGACTATAAAATCGTGTAGAATCTCATGGCACACTTTATATTGCTGTTTAATAACTATAAAACATGTTTAGTACAGATCTGGACCAAATTCATAATATGCATATGAGGTCGTTTCGGAAAAGCTATATGTTGTTTCCGACCTCATTTAAGATGCCTAGATAGTGTAGTTTCATTATGCTTCACCTCTTGCCATGTTTAACAATATTGAATCTTGCCGTGTAAATAAACGAGAATGAACTAAGTTACTCAAGCGTGGAGTTTCGTCAATATGCAACTCGTTGCATATTGAGCTTCACTTAATGTGTAGTATTGGATTGTTGTGATTGCCATGCCTTGCATAATCAACTAGGCCATGCATCATATTTGTTTGCGCATCATGTCATGAATATGTTGTGGTGTACCGTGTGTTGATTGTTGTTTCTGGATTGCTTCTTCTCGATAGAGTTCCGAAAGCGTTCGGAGTGTGAGGATTCGTTCGTCTACTTCACGGATCGTCTACTTCATGGATTCGTTCTTCTTCCAAGCGGGATCTCAGGCAAGATGATCATTTCCCTGGATACCATTACTATCATTGCCATGCTAGATGTCTCTTTTCTATCGCTTGTCTCGCTACCCACCACTTGTATGTCAAGCCTCCCAAATTGCCATGAAAAGCCTCTAACCCCTCCACATCCCAGCAAAACATTCTTTGGCTATGTTACCGCTTGCTCAGCCCTTCTTATAGCGTTGCTAGTCGCAGGTGCCAAATTGTTTCCATGTGCCAACATGGATATGCTTTTGTTATATCACAATATTATTGCTATTTAATTTAATGCACATATATACTTGGTAAAGGGTGGAAGGCTTGGCCTTTTGCTCGGTGTTTTGTTCCACTCTTGCCGCCCTAGTTACTTGTGAACCGGTGTTATGTTCCATATTGAGCGCTCCTAACATGCTCGGGGTTGTTATGGAGACCCCCTTGATTTTCGTTTTAGGATAAAACTTGTTTGGCAAGGCCCAACATTGGTACTATATTTGCCCAACATAATAATATTGAACATCGTTACTAAAGCATAGGGCGTCATGAACTCGAGGAGTTAATTCAACATAATACAGGGGGGCTAGTGCGGCTGGTGTTGGTCCAAAACAGAGCATTGTGCGGGGCCACCCCGGGGCAACTCGGGGGTTTTCTATCAGGCCTCCGTACGCGTAGCTTATCCGTCGTGGCATGAGAACGAGATACGCGGCTCCTATCGGGATTGTCGGCACGTCGGGCGGCCTTGCTGGATTTGTTTTACCTTTCTCGAACGTCTTGTGCACGAGATTTCGATGACACTTCGGGCTATCTCGAAGTTGATACTTTCCATCGGGATTCCGCAAATACTACGGGTGATTCCGCGGTTGAGGAATTCCAACGCGGCGTGTGGTTAGTTTGTGATGGATGAGTTGGAGCACCCCTGCAGGGTTAAATCTTTCGGAAAGCCATGCCCGCGGTTACGTGGCAACTTGGAAACTTTGTTTAACACCCGGTCATAGCAAACTTGAAGTAAACTCAAATAAAATACACCAACCGTGTGCGTAACCGTGACTGTCTCTTCTCATGATTTCTGAACCGAGAGAGAACACGGTGGAGTTATGTTTGTTTGTAAGTAGGTGTTCAGGATCTTTAGAGATCATTACTAGTTCACGACCATTTATGCGACAATCATCCCCCTTTATTCTTGTACTTGTAAGTTAGCCACTCAAATAAATGCTAGTGCTTGCTGCAGCCTCACCACTTAACCAAACCTCACCCATTTAGCTTTAATAGTCTTGATACCCTTGGAAATGAGATTGCTGAGTCCCCGTGGCTCACAGATTACTACAACAAAAGTTGCAGGTACAGGTAATGCGATGCTTTGACGTGAGAGCGATGCTTGTTTGATTTGGAGTTCTTCTTCTTCTTCGATCTAGGATGGGTTCCAGGCGGCAGCCTGGGATAGCAAGGATGGATGTCTTCTTTTATCGTTTGTTTTCGTCCGTAGTCGGACCCTGCTCTTCTGTATGATGATTGTATATGTTGTTGTATTGATATGATATTGATGTCTCTTGTGGCGAGTGTAAGCCAATTTCATATACTCATCTCTTCGTTACATGTACTTGTAATGATATCCATTCTTGCGAAACGACGAGATGCGCTTCTATCCCTGTCGAGGCCCTCGTGCCAAAATAAGGATATGATCGCATCTTGGGCATTACAAGTTGGTATCAGAGCCTTTACCGACCTAGGAGCCCCCTTGATTGATCGAACTTTGGCCGAGTCGATTCTAGTGAAAAACTATTTTGAGTCTAGTTATATCGGAGAGTAGGATTCTTTTTACTCCTCTTCTATGCTCTGGTGAGGAATTACGACTTAGGAATTTTAATTCTACCCTCTTCTCACTCAATTTTTTTAGGATCACGCGGGTATTTTGGAACCTCTATGATGTCGATGTGACGGGAACTCTGTTCTTGGTGCCTCCCGTACGTATGGATTGGACCCGGGGAGTTGAGCTCGAAGGGGTTCTTGACACATCGCTATCGTTCAGTTTCCTTAGTATCTCAGGATGTGGATGTTCGAAATTGCTTCAATACTATTCGTGGTGCGAAGAGTGTGGTGGCACCCAGTAGTGGGGAGCGGGATCACATGTACTGCCATCTTTAGTATCATTGTGATTACGAGGGTCTGAGGTAGATGAGTTTCCGAGACCTCTGGTTGTGTGTTGACGGATGGGATACACTGGAGAGTAGTGTTAGTGCTAGGAGTTGAGTGATTGATAAAAACTCCGTGTATCCGTGGACCAGATTGCATAACCAAAGATTTCAGAAGTTCTTAGGTGGGAATTCAAGTAGTTACCTAGGCTATCTTCCAACAGAGCATGATGTGAGGTTGGGGTTCGACATCTAGTGGTTCGCTTGTTCACGGTCTTTTTTACAGAGGACAGTCTCGGTATGCTTCGTCAAGCCTTGTAGTTCGCTACGCCTAGGGAGCATATTCGAGCGTCATTTCAATATGACAATCCGATGTACGGTCGAGCCCGTGCGAGCCTTACCACGAAAATATCGGACGGAATCTCTGGCATGTATTTGTTTCCGGCTTAAATTCTCGAGCCTCATCCTTTGTTTTGTTGGAGTTTGGTAATTCGAGTTGCTTCGATGTCAAGTGGTGATTTCATATCTTTTCTAAGCGGTGTTCTCATATTTTTATGGGAATGCTAATCCTTTTGTTCAACCCGAGTTGTAATGTAATTCCTTTCAATCCGGAGTGCTTCTCTTCAAGTGAATTGAATCCCTCTCAAATATTTGCAAGATCAATCCTCATTTCTTTTCGGAGTTCTTTTCATCCGTCCTAAGTTGTCTTTGTTTTTTTCCCACCCTCCCGCCCTTTTTTTCCAATGATTTAATTCTCATCCAAGTGCCTTCTTCTCGCTGATGCTTCTGCTCTCTTTTTCTTTCATGTTTCAATCCGGCGATTCCATGTGGAGATTATCAAGAGTTTCAAGTTCATCATTCTTGTTCTAGTTTTCTTCTCCGGTGGATTCAATTCAAGCTCTCGGTGTTCATCATATCCTTTCTCATTCGTTCAATGGTTTCCCATGTCGGAAATTCTTATCCAAGCCTCTCTTGTTTATTCAACTCTATCTATTCTATTCGGAGTGCCGAAGATATCTCAGAAGATTCGTGTTTTCATTCAATTACTTTCAAATTATTTTGAGGGTCTGACTTCATCAAGTTCTCAATTGTACCGCTGCAATTTCTATCCTAACCTATCATTTCAACGGTGGTTTCTTTTAGTGGGCCCATAACCCATAGGTTTACCCCCAGGATCTTACCTGGCTCTTTTAATCTTCCCGGAGATGTCCTCAAGTTCTTTTCAAATATGACGTAAGAATGAATTCCATCGGTCATATTCCTTCTCCAAGATTGAGTCGAAGTAATTTTCATCATTGGCTCAACCTTTCATTATTCATTGTTCTGGAGTGTCTCAGTAATTCTTGGTGGTGTTCCTCATTGTCATTCTCAGCAACGAAGTGAGAAGGAGAGTTTCTCTTAAATCTTATCCATTCTCGTGAAGGCCGTGTTTCAAGCTTGTTGCTATCATATTAAATTGTTTCTGATTGTCAAAAATTCCTTCCATATCTATCCGGAGCATTTCAGTGTTGTTTTCATTTTTCGATCCTCCGAAGGCCATCATTTCAGAAGATTTCTTCGTTCTCAGCTTTCAGCTTTCGTTCTCAAAGTCTTCTCAATTGTTGTCTCTTCGTTCGTGTCTCGATTATTCCGGTGCCTTGTTCAAGTTTCTATTAGGGAAATCTTGATCTCTTCATTCTCGTGTACTCCCTCTCGTTTCAATTCTCACTGGTGGTTCGTTCAAGACTTCTTCAACTTTGTGCTCTTTCTGGCCTCAATCTATTCAAGAAGAATAAGTCGTATGCTAAATCTGTTGCGTGTCATCAATTTAACTTGATGAAGGATAAGCATAACATAATTCTTATTCTTGTTTCATCAAAGTGATTTCAATCCTTCTTCCGGAGTTGTTCATGATATCAAATTCTTGGTTCTAAGTGTTTCATCTTTTCTTTTCCGGAATTCCAAGTTTTCTCAAGCATCTCTTCGCGAAGTTCCATCAAAATCTTTGCAAGGCCTCAACTCTTGTTCTTTTCAACCTTCAAATCTTTTCTATCATCATTTCATTCCGGAGTTCTTCCCGATGGTTCTTCATTGTGGTTCGTTAAGGATATAATTCTTTCTCGAAGTGTTCTTCAAGATTCTTGTTGAAGGATCTCAAGTATTCTTTATCTTCATTCCAAAGTGCAATTCTTTCACTCTTATCTTGTGGGATGGTGTTATAGCATTATTGATTCATGAGGAGTCTCGAAGATAATTTATCAAGAATGAGATATTTAAACACATCATTCCTTTCTCGGAGTTATCTTGGCATGGATTTCACCTAAGGCATTTCCTAAAGATTGTTGCTATCATGGTGTTATAAATGATTCAAGTTTTCTCCTCCTCATCTTGGTGAAAGGAGTTTTCATCTCCTTGTTGATCTCAATCAAAGTAGTTATTTCCGTTAGTGGCGGGTTGTCACCTCATAATTTTTAGAGGGTTTCCATAAGCCCACAACAAACATATTCTTTTCGTTGTTGATTTTACAACAACTCTGTTCAATCTCTTCTTGTAAGGATGTTGTTCAAATTCAATTGTGGTAGAAATATGTCATTTTGTTCTCCGTTCCTTCCTTTCCAATGATCTAGTTTCTATTCTTCTGTTTCGGAGGTTGCTCTCTTCGATTCGTCATCTCGTTTTGTTGAGATCATGTTCTTTCCTTTGCTTTTCCATCTAACCAGAGTGTTGTGTTCTCTTTTCAATTTCTTTCCATCTTATCAAGTTTTGCTTCTCTTTGCTACCGAAGTGTTGTCCAAATTTATTTTGAATTCTTGTTTGTTCCTCATGCCATTTTTCATCTCTTTGCAACCTTCAAGATTCGTGGTTTTCACTCTTTTGTCAAAGAAGCAACTAAGTTTACCTCTTCCTTTCCTATTTCTCTTTCTCTTCTCATTCTAAGATCGCGGGTCGAGATCTCTTGTTAGTGGAGGAGAGTTGTAACAGCCCGAGACCGATGCTCTAGAAGATTCCAGTTTTATTCCATTATCGCTGTGTGATTTGTTTGGTTGTCGCATTCATCATCGCATCATTCGCCTCACCTGCATAGCATCGGCACTCCGTTGAGAAGATTCCAGTTTTATTCCATTATCGCTGTGTGATTTGTTTGGTTGTCGCATTCATCATCACATCATTCGCATCACCTACATAGCATCGGCACTCCGTTGACGCCATTTTTCAAAAACTCGCATCCGTTCGTAGTCGCCGGTTCTCTCCGTTCGTGTCGTCGACCGTTTCGAGACCAACCACACACGCACGCGCCCGCGGCATCTTTGAAATATTATTTTTTAAAGTGCGTATAAAGTATTATCGGAATAGGTCGAAAGTTAGCGTGCGGTCTTGTTTTATTATAGGTAGACGGCCTACCAAATTTTGTCGCGTTCAGAGCCCGTTTGATACCCGAACCGTTAAACCTATAGCGGCACTATAGCCCGTCAACTCGTAGACGTGTTTCGATTTCCAAAACTAATGCTGGGCTGCCCATCTTCCCTCACTTCTAAATGCTTAGCCCTCTGCACAGAGCATGCACCCTCGCGCGCGTCCGATAACTTCCCCGAACCCGAAACATACGGAGATGACCATTGGAACCGGATCAACCCCGTAATACCCAAAACCATCATCCGTTTCTCAATTGGACTACCTAACCTAGTTATCCTCAACCGTCCGATCTAATCGAAGGGTCCAAATAACCCCTAATCCTAGTCCTATTCCCTATATATAGATCAACTTCTAGTCTAACCCTAAAAACTAGGAACCCTATCCCATCATCCCCGCCGCCGCCGCCACTCCAATCATTGCCTCCATTTCCGTGCTCGACCAACCAGAACCTCAGCCAATCCCCTCGATTCCCCTCGCGCAGTCAGCCCCTGCCCTAGATCCTGAATGGATCAAGGTGCTGCCTTCACCCGCAGCGCGTGGGCCTCCTCTCCGCCCGAGGAGATGCTCCTCGTCCCCTGCAAGCCTCCCGTGCTCGCGCTCGAGGACCTCCTCGCCGGAGTCCAGCCGCCGACCAAGCCGACGCCGAAGCATCAGGCCAGGACCTCCCCGTCGTGCTCTCCCCCTCCTCCCGTTTTCCCTTCCCCTGTTTCATTCTCTCTCTCTCACTCCGGTCTCTCATCTCTCTCGTTCTCTGTTGTTCACAGGAAATTGGAGCAGCCATGCATGGCGCCGTGCGCCCACGCTCGTGCCCGAGGCAAGCCAAGTCATCGGAGCTCGCCTCCTCGCGCCGATGACCGCCGGAACCACCGGTGTCCACCCAGGTCACGTCGTCGCAGCTCCCTCGCCTCCTTTCCTCCATCTTTTCATTCTTCTTCCCTGCTGCTCCTCACCTCTTTATCTCGCTCTCTCTTCCTGTGAGCAGGGAACAACCCCATGTCCATCCCCGAGCTCCATTGATGGTCCGCCGAAGCTCGTCCCTAGCCAGCCTACGGCGACGCCACCGCCGGTAGGAGCCCCTACCCCTTCATCTCTCTTGTCTTCCATTCCCCTGTTCCTCTCTGAACTCTCTCTCTCTGCCTTTTTTCTTTCTTCAGGTAACAGCAGCTGCCATGGCGCCCCCGGCCTTGTAGCCCGCCGGCCAGGTCAGCCGCCCCTAGCGCGGATCTGCTTCCCCAAGCTCCGTTCCCACCGGTCCCCTACCTTGCCCTGCCTCGCCCCGCAACACGTCGTGCTCGCCTTCCTTTGCCGCGCCGCCGTCAGCCTCCTGCATGAGCGGGACGAGCGAGGAGGACAGAGCCTCGTGCATTGACCAAGCGAGCGCTTGGCTCCTCTGCCTCGCGCCCAGGATCTAGCCCAGCTCCCTTCACCCGCAGCCTCGCCATGGCCGTTGGCCTTTTGTTTGTCCGCTGTAATCAACTCCCGTCACGGCTGAAGCTCTGTCATTTTTTTCTTAGATCCGTTTTTCCATGTCCATGTCATTTGCTATTGCCACTATGTTAGAACACAAGCAGAGTTCTAGCCGAGCTGGTTTGCACACTCAGGCTCCACCCAAGAGGTATTGGGTTCGATTCCCAGGAGCTGATCCAGTCCTGGGTTGCTCCAGATTCGGCCAGATGGATTTGTTATTTTTGCTCTGCGTTTTGTCAATATTCAAGGCATGCATCAATTACAGATTTTGCCACTGTTTTAAAATGCCTATAATTAGATATTCATGCATCCAAATAAAACATGTCATATACGTTTTATGTTCATAATTTGTGTAGATTAACAATATGCAACTTTCAACCATGATAAAATATTTAAACTTGTTGTTTGCAATTATTTGCCTAATGCCATGCTAAAACGGTTTATATCATAACTAATTAACCGTAGCTCCGATAAAAATGTTCCACATATGTAACTTGACTAGAAAATCGTGTAGAATCTCATGGCACATTTTATATTGCTGTTGAATAACTATAAAACATGTTTAGTACAGATCTGGACCAAATTCATAATATGCATATGAGGTCGTTTCGGAAAAGCTATATGTTGTTTCCGACCTCATTTAAGATGCTTAGATAGTGTAGTTTCATTATGCTTCACCTCTTGCCATGTTTAACAATATTGAATATTGCCGTGTAAATAAACGGGAATGAACTAAGTAACTCAAGTGTGGAGTTTCATCAATATGCAACTCGTTACATATTGAGCTTCACTTAATGTGTAGTATTAGATTGTTGTGATTGCCATGCCTTGCATAATCAACTAGGCCATGCATCATATTTGTTTGCGCATCATGTCATGAATATGTTGTGGTGTACCGTGTGTTGATTCTTGTTTCCGGATTGCTTCTTCTCGATAGAGTTCCGAAAGCGTTCGGAGTGTGAGGATTCGTTCGTCTACTTCACGGATCGTCTACTTCATGGATTCGTTCTTCTTCCAAGCGGGATCTCAGGCAAGATGATCATTTCCCTGGATACCATTACTATCATTGCCATGCTAGATGTCTCTTTTCTATCGCTTGTCTCGCTACCCACCACTTGTATGTCAAGCCTCCCAAATTGCCATGAAAAGCCTCTAACCCCTCCACATCCCAGCAAAACATTGTTTGGCTATGTTACCACTTGCTCAACCCTTCTTATAGCGTTGCTAGTTGCAGGTGCCAAATTGTTTCCATGTGCCAACATGGATATGCTTTTGTTATATCACAATATTATTGCTATTTAATTTAATGCACATATATACTTGGTAAAGGGTGGAAGGCTTGGCCTTTTGCTCGGTTTTTTGTTCGACTCTTGCCGCCCTAGTTACTTGTGAACCGGTGTTATGTTCCATATTGAGCGCTCCTAACATGCTCGGGGTTGTTATGGGGACCCCCTTGATTTTCGTTTTAGGATAAAACTTGTCTGGCAAGGCCCAACATTGGTACTATATTTGCCCAACATAATAATACTGAACATCGTTACTAAAGCATAGGGCGTCATGAACCCGAGGAGTTAATTCAACATAATACAGGGGGCCAGTGCTGCTGGTGCCGGTCCAAAACAGAGCATTGTGCGGGGCCACCCCGGGGCAACTCGGGGGATTTCTATCAGGCCTCCGTACGCGTAGCTTATCTGCCGTGGCCTGAGAACGAGATACGCGGCTCCTATCGGGATTGTCGGCACGTCGGGCGGCCTTGCTGGATTTGTTTTACCTTTCTCGAACGTCTTGTGCGCGGGATTTCGACGACAATTCGGGCTATCTTGAAGTTGAGACTTTCCATCGGGATTCCGCAAATACTACGGGTGATTGCGCGGTTGAGGAATTCCAACGCGGCGTGTGGTTAGTTTGTGATGGATGAGTTGGAGCACCCCTGCAGGGTAAAATCTTTCGGAAAGCCATGCCATCGTTACGTGGCAACTTGGAAACTTTTTTTAACACCCGGTCATAGCAAACTTGAAGTAAACTCAAATAAAATACACCAATCGTGTGCGTAACCGTGACTGTCTCTTCTCGTGATTTCTGAACCGAGAGAGAACATGGTGGGGTTATGTTTGTTCGTAAGTAGGTGTTCAGGATCTCTTAGAGATCATTACTAGTTCACGACCGTTTATGCGACAATCATCCCCCTTTATTCTTGTACTCGTAAGTTAGCCACTCAAATAAATGCTAGTGCTTGCTGCAGCCTCAGCACTTAACAAAACCTCACCCATTTAGCTTTAATAGTCTTGATACCCTTGGAAATGAGTCCCCGTAGCTCACAGATTACTACAACAACAGTTGCAGGTACAGGTAATGCGATGCTATGACGTGAGAGCGATACTTGTTTGATTTGGAGTTCTTCTTCTTCGTCGATCTAGGATGGGTTCCAGGCGGCAGCCTGGGATAGCAAGGATGGCTGTCTTTTTTTTATCGTTTGTTTTTGTCCGTAGTCGGACCCTGCTCTTCTGTATGATGATTGTATATGTTGTTGTAATTATATGATATTGATGTCTCTTGTGGTGAGTATAAGCCAATTCCATATACTCATCTCTTCTTTACATGTACTTGTATTGATATCCATTCTTGCGAAACGATGAGAGATGCGCTTCTATCCCTGTCGAGGCCCTCGTGCCAAAATAAGGATAGGATCGCATCTTGGGCGTTACACAAACCAAGGAACGAAAATTCACATAAGTGAGCAATGAACATAACTAACACCGAATAATGCACCACAAGTAGGATGTAACTTCATTACATAACTATTGACTTTCGTGCATGCATAGGGAATCACAAACCTTAACACCAATATTCCAACTAAGCATAATTACTCACTAACATGACTCACATATTACTATCATCATGTTTCAAAACTATTACAAAGAATCAAGTTTATTTTGTCCAATGATCTTCATGAAAGTTTTTATTATATCCTCCTTGGATATCTATCACTTTGGGACTAATTTCATATATTGCCATTGCTTTTTGGCAAGCTCAAACAAATTTAAGTGAAGCACATGAGCATAAAGATTTCATCTCTCAAAAAGGTATAAGTGAAGCATGAGAGGATTTCTTCAAAATTTACCAACTCTCAAATTAATATAAGTGAAGCATAAGAGTATTTCTACAAAAATTTCCAAGCACACCGTGCTAAAAAAGATATAAGTGAAGCACTAGAGCAATTCTATAGCTCAAAAAGTTTAAGTGAAGCACATAGAGAAATTCTACCAAATCATAGCATGATTTTGGCTTTCTCAAATAGGTGTGTCCAGCAAGTATAAAGAGTAAAAACTAACAAACAAACCAAGCAAAGATACAAGACGCTCCAAGCAAAACTCATGATATGTGACGAATAAAAATATAGCTCCAAGTAAAATACCAATGGTCGTTAGAAGAAAGAGGGGATGCCACTCGGGGGCATCCCCAAGCTTAGTTGCTTGTTTCTCTTTGGATATATCTTGGGGGTGCGGTAGCATCCCCAAGCTTAGTCTTTTATCACTCCTTATTCCTTCATCCATCGTGATCTCACCCAAAACTTGAAAACTTCAATCACACAAAACTCAACAAAATCTTCGTGAGATCCGTTAGTATAATAAAGCAAATCACTACTTTAGGAACTGTTGCAAACCCATTCATATTTTATTATTGCATTATACCTATTGTATTTTAACTTTACCATGGTTCATACCCTTCAATATAACCCATAGATTCATCAAAACAAGCACACAACGCAACGAAAACAACATCTGTCTTAAATAGAACAGTCTGTAGTAATCTGCACTCTACCATACTTCTGTAACTCTAAAAATTCTGAAAAATCAGGACAGCGTAAGGAATTTGTATAGAAACATTGTGTTAAAATTTCAGCTCAAGACACGTTCCAGAAAAAATAAATGAAAATTCATATACTGGACGCAAAGTTTCTGTTTCAGATTCAGCATCGCTTCTAGTCATCCTATGAATCATCCTAAAGGCTTTACTTGGCACAAACACTAAATAAACCATAAAAACACAATCATAACAGAGGCATAATTGTGTCAAGAAACAAAAATAGAAAGTAAAAAGCAAAAATTTATTTATTCGTTGGGTTGCCTCCCAACAAGCGATATCGTTTTATGCCCCTAGCTAGGCATAACACATAGATTCAAGTATTGTCATCCTTGCTTTTGGATCCATAGGATGCCCTCATTATTGATTCATATGGAGGTTTAATTCTTGTTCTAGGGAAGTATTCCATACCCTTCCTCAAGGGAAATTGAAAACGAATATTGCCTTCTTTCATATCAATCACGACACCTATAGTGCGTAAAAAGGGTCTACCAAGTATAATGGGACAAGACGGATTGCAATCAATATCAAGCACAATAAAATCAATAGGCACATAGTTCCTATTTGCAAGAATAATAACATCATTAATTCTTCCCAAAGGTTTTTTAATAGTAGAATCCGCCAAGTGCAAATTAAGAGAACATTCTTTAATATTGGTGAGACCAAGCACATCACATAGAGATTTCGGAATCGTGGAAACACTAGCACCCAAATCACACAAAGCAAAGCATTCATAATTTTTAATCTTGAACTTAATGGTAGGTTCCCACTCATAATGTAATTTTCTAGGAATAGAAATCTCCAACTCCAACTTTTCTTCAAAAGATTTCATCATGGCATCAACGATATGTTTAGTAGAAGCTTTATTTTGCTCATAAGCATGGGGTGAATTCAACATGGATTGCAGAAAAGAAATACATTCAATCAAAGAGCAACTATCATAATTAAAGTCTTTGCAATCCAAGATAGTGGGCACATCACTAGTTAAAGTTTTGACCATTTCAAACCCACTTGTATCAAAAATTTCATCAAGATTTTCACCCTCCAAATTATTGGGACGCCTTCTAGCTAAAGTTGACTCTACTTAAGTCCCTTCATTGTCAATTTTAACATTACTAAACAAGGAATCAATAGAAGAAACACGAATCACTTTAAGAGCTTCATCTTTCTTATGAAGGCAATCACTAGAAAACGATTTTTCTAAGATTTCTCTTTTAGCCCTAAGCATAGCGGTTCTTTTCTTACTTTCGTCCATAGAGACATATAAAGCTTTAATAGATTCATCAATCTTAGGCACAAAAGCTTTCAACTTGAGATTTTCAACATCATGAGAAATTCTATCAATGCTTCTAGACATATCATCAATCTTATTCAACTTTTCTTCTATCGTAGTATTGAAAGCCTTTTGCGCATTGATAAATTCTTTAATATTACTCTCAAGATCAGAGGTGTTCCTATTATTATTGCAGGAAGAATTACCATAGGAATTACCATAATTATTAGAGGAATTTCCAGGAAAAGGCCTAGGATTAAAATTACCTCTATAAGCATTGTTATTGAAATTGTTTCGCGGGACAAAATTCACATCTACGGAATAACTATTTTGCTCAATCAAAGTAGACAAAGGCACATCATTAAGATCAATAGGAGCATTTTTACTAGCAACCAATTTCATCAAAGCATCAACTTTATCACTCAAAGTACTAATTTCCTCTACCGAATTAACTTTTTTACTAGTAGGTGCTCTTTCGGTATGCCATTGAGAATAATTAGCCATGATATTATCTAGCAATTTAGTAGCTTCACCCAAACTAATCTCCATAAAAGTACCACCCGCGACAGGATCTAAAAGATGTATAGAGACAAAATTCAATCCCGCATAAATTTTTTGTATGATCATCCAAAGATTTAAACCATGAGTAGGACAATTTCTTAGCATCAACTTCATTCTTTCCCAAGATTGTGCAACATGTTCATGCTCAAGTTGCTTATAATTCATGATTTGCGTCCTAAGGGAAATAATTTTCACGGGCGGAAAATACTTAGTGATAAAAGCATCCTTGCACTTATTCCAAGAATCGATACTATTGCGAGGCAAAGAGGGAAACCAAATTTTTGCACGGTCCCGCAAGGAAAAAGGAAATAGTTTCAACTTCACAATATCATTGTCCACATCTTTTTTTCTTTTGCATATCACACAATTCTACGAACGTGTTTTGATGGGACGCGGCATCCTTATTAGGATTACCGGCAAATTGATCTTTCATGACAAGATTCAACAAAGCGGCATTAATATCACAAGACTCCGCGCTAGTGCCGGGAGGAGCAATAGGCATACTGATAAAATCATTGTTATTAGTATTCGAAAAATCACACAACTTGGTGTTCTCTTGAGTCATCGTGACTACGCAAACAAGATTGCAAGCAAGGAAGAGATCCGGCGAGAAAAAGGGCAAATGAAAAAGAGGGCGAATAAAACGGCAAATTGGTGAAGTGGGGGAGAGAAAAATGAGAGGCAAATGGCAAGTAATGTAATTGCAAGGAGATGAGATTTGTGATTAGGAACATGGTAGATGATGATGGAGTACCCTCGGCGCCTACGATAGGCACGTAGAAGAGACCGCTTCCTCCCCGGCAACGGCGCCAGAAATTCCTTTGACGTGGCTTGAGACTGCGTCGGTATTTCCCCAAAGAGGAAGGGATGATGCAGCACAACGACGGTAAGTATTTCCCTCAGTTATGAAACCAAGGTTATCGAACCAGGAGGAGGATCACCACCACCCAATAAGCAGCACATGCACACAAACTACAAATACTTGCAACCCGACGCGAAAGAGAGGTTGTCAATCTCTCTACGGTAATAAGATAGATTAGGTAGTGATAGATAGGAGAGATAGATCTCTCAAGAACACAAATAAAAAGAGCAAATAAGCAGCAATATATTTTTGGGTTTTTGGTTTTGTAGATCTGAAAACAAAGATTGCAAAAAAGTAGATCACAAAGCAATATGCTGGAAAAGTAGACCTGGGGGCCATAGGGTTCACTAGTGGCTTCTCTCATGAGTATAGCGCACGGTGGGTGAACAAATTACTGTTGGGCAATTGATAGAAAATCGAATAGTCATGACAATATCCAAGGCGATGATCATTATATAGGCATCACGTCCAAGATAGATAGACCGACTCCTGCCTGCATCTACCTCTGTTACTTCACACATCGACCGCCATCCAGCATGCATCTAGTGTATTAAGTTCATGGAAAAATGGAGTAATGCAATAAGAATGATGAAATGATGTAGACAAGATCTATTCATGTAGGAATAGACCCCATCTTGTTATCTTTAATAGCAACGATACATGCGTGTCTTGCTGCCCCTTCTGTCACTGGGAAAGAACACCGCAAGATCGAACCCATCACAAAGCACCACTTCCCATGGCAAGAAAAATCGATCTAGTCGGCCTAACTAAACCAAAGATTCGGATAAGAAATACGAGGCTATAAGTAACCATGCATATAAGAGATCAAAGAAGACTCAAATAATATTCGTGGATAGAAACTGATCATGAACTCAAAATTCATCGGATCCCAACAAAAACACCGCAAAAGTTTACATCAAATAGATCTCCAAGAGACCATTATATTGAGAATCATAAGAAAGAGAGAGGAACCCATCTAGCTACTGCCTACGGACCGGTAGGTCTATGGTGGACTACTCACGCATCATCGGAGAGGCACCTATGAGGAAGATGAACCCCTCCGTGATGGTGTTTAGATTGGATCTCGAGGTTCTGGAACTTGCGGCGGCTGGAATTGTGTTTCGTCGACTCCCCTAGGGTTTTTGGAATATTTTGCAATTTATAGGCATCAGAGGCAGTGCGGAGGGGCCCCGTGGAGGGCACAACCCATCAGGGGGCGCCGGGGGCCCCCTGGCGCGCCCTGGTGGGTTGTGCTCTCCACAACCCACCTTCTTGGCTCTTCTTTGGCCCACTGGGTGTCTTCTGGTCCATTAAAAATCTCCAAAAAGTTTCGTCGCGATTGGACTCCGTTTTGTATTGATTTTCTGCGAAGTAAAAAACAAGCAAAAACAGCAACTGGCACTTTGGCACTATGTCAATAGGTTAGTCCCAAAAAATGATATAAAGTTGCTATAAAATGATTGTAAAACATCCAAGAATGATAATATAACAGCATGGAACAAGCAAAAATTATAGATACGTTGGAGACGTATCAGCATCCCCAAGCTTAATTCCTACTCGTCCTCGAGTAGGTAAATGATAAAAACAGAATTTTTGATGTGGAATGTTGCGTAACATGTTCATCACATTCTTTTCTTTTATATAGCATGGACATTTGGACTTGTAAATGATTCAAAGCAATAGTCTAGTTTTAACATAATGACTTCAATACTCAAGCATGTCAACAAGCAACCATGTCTTTCAAAATATCAACACTAAAGAAAGTTATCCCTAGCCCATCATGCTCAATCATTGATCCATTCATGAAACATACTCAAATATTAGCTATGACCAATGCTCAAGTACGATCATAGTGCCCCCTAGTTGGTGCTTATAAGAGAAGATGGAGACTCAAAGTAAAAATAAAAATTGCATAAAGTAAAAAGATAGGCCCTTCGTAGAGGGAAGTAGGGATTTGTAGACGTGCCAGAGATCAAGGTTTAAATTGAGAGAGAAAAAATATTTTGAGTGGCATGCTTTTCCTGTCAACGAAAAAGACAAAGTAGCTCACAATACTTTCCATGCTAGATATATCATAGGCGGTTCCCAAACAGAAAATAAAGTTTATTCCTTTTTCCACCAAACTTTCACTTTCCATGGCGGGTCGTATCCACGGTTGCCTTCCCTACCAACACTTTCCAAGGAATTTATTATTTGACAACATAAAGTAAATATTTTTTCTTTTTCATTTCGGGAATGGGCATCCCTATTACCGCCGCACTCTCGTGAGATGACAAGTGAATAAACACTCATCTTGAGAATAACACAACTAGCATGGAAAAATATTGGACACTCCCCACCGTTTCATGAGCGGTACGGGCACACAAAAGAGAAAAATTATTTTGAAAATTTAGAGATGGCACATACAAATTTGCTTGGAACAGCATGGAAATACGGCATATAGGTAGATATGGTGGACTCATAAGGCAAAACTTGGTTTAAGGATTTTGGATGCACAAGTAGTATTTCTACTTAGTACAAATGGAGGCTAGCAAATAGATTGGGAAGCAATCAAACCAAGGAACGAAAATTCACATAAGTGAGCATTGAACATAACTAACACCTAATAATGCACCACAAGTAGGATGTAACTTCATTACATAACTATTGACTTTCGTGCATGCATAGGGAATCACAAACCTTAACACCAATATTTCAACTAAGCATAATTACTCACTAACATGACTCACATATTACTATCATCATGTTTCAAAACTATCACAAAGAATCAAGTTTAATTTGTCCAATGATCTTCATGAAAGTTTTTATTATATCCTCCTTGGATATCTATCACTTTGGGACTAATTTCATATATTGCCATTGCTTTTTGGCAAGCTCAAACAAATTTAAGTGAAGCACATGAGCATAAAGATTTCATCTCTCAAAAAGGTATAAGTGAAGCATGAGAGGATTTCTTCAAAATTTACCTAATCTAAAATTAATCTAAGTGAAGCATAAGAGTATTTCTACAAAAATTTCCAAGCAGATCGTGCTCAAAAAGATATAAGTGAAGCACTAGAGCAATTCTATAGCTCAAAAATTTTAAGTGAAGCACACAGAGCAATTCTAACAAATCATAGCATGATTTTGGCTTTCTCAAATAGGTGTGTCCACCAAGTATAAAAAGGAAAAACTAACAAACAAAGCAAGCAAAGATACAAGATGCTCCAAGCAAAACTCATGATATGTGACGAATAAAAATATAGCTCCAAGTAAAATACCGATGGTCGTTAGAAGAAAGAGGGGATGCCACTCGGGGGCATCCCCAAGCTTAGTTGCTTGTTTATCTTTGGATATATCTTGGGGGTGCGGTAGCATCCCCAATCTTAGACTTTTATCACTCCTTATTCCTTCATCCAGCGTGATCTCACCCAAAACTTGAAAACTTCAATCACACAAAATCTTCGTGTGATCCGTTAGTATAATAAAGTAAATCACTAATTTAGGTACTATTGCAAACCCATTCATATTTTATTATTCCATTATACCTACTGTATTTTCACTTTACCATGGCTCATACCCTTCAATATAACCCATAGATTCATCAAAACAAGCACACAATGAAACGAAAACAGAATCTATCTTAAATAGAACAGTCTGTAGTAATCTGTACTCTAACCATACTTCTGTAACTCAGAAAATTCTGAAAAATTAGGACAGCGTAAGGAATTTGTATAGCAACACTGTGTTAAAATTTCAGCTCAAGACACATTCCATAAAAAAATGAAAATTCATATACTGGACGCAAAGTTTCTGTTTCAGATTCAACATCGCTTCTACTCATCCTATGAATCATCCTAAAGGCTTTACTTGGCACAAACACTAAATAAACCATAAAAACACAATCATAACAGAGGCATAATTGTTTCAACAAACAAAAATAGAAAGTAAAAAGAAAACATTTATTTATTTGTTGGGTTGCCTCCCAACAAGCGCTATCGTTTTATGCCCCTAGCTAGGCATAACGCATAGATTCAAGTATTGTCATCCTTGGTTTTGGATCCATAGGATGCCCTCATGATTGATTCATATGGTGGCTTAATTCTTGTTCTAGGGAAGTGTTCCATACCCTTTATCAAGGGAAATTGAAAACGAATATTGCCTTCTTTCATATCAATCACGACACCTATAGTGCGTAAAAAGGGTCTACCAAGTATAATGGGACAAGACGGATTGCAATCAATATCAAGCACAATAAAATCAATAGGCACATAGTTCCTATTTTCAAGAATAAGAACATCATTAATTCTTCCCAAAGGTTTTTTAATAGTAGAATCCGCAAGTTCAAATTAAGAGAACATTCTTCAATATTGGTGAGACCAAGCACATCACATAGAGATTTCGGAATCGTGGAAACACTAGCACCCAAATCACACAAAGCAAAGCATTCATAATTTTTAATCTTGACCTTAATGGTAGGTTCCCACTCATCATTTAATCTTCTAGGAATATAAATCACCAACTCCAACTTTTCTTGAAAAGATTTCATCATGGCATCAACGATATGTTTAGTAAAAGCTTTATTTTGCTCATAAGCATGGGGTGAATTCAATATGGATTGCAGAAAAGAAATACAGTCAATCAAAGAGCAACTATCACAATTAAAGTCTTTGCAATGCAAGATAGTGGGAACATCACTAGTTAAAGTTTTGACCTCTTCAAACCCACTTTTATCAAAAATTTCATCAAGATTTTCACCCTCCAAATTATTGGGACGCCTTCTAGCTAAAGTTGACTCTACTTAAGTCCCTTCATTTTCAATTTTAACATTACTAAACAAGGAATCAATAGAAGAAACACCAATCACTTTAAGATCTTCATCTTTCTTATGAAGGCAATCACTAGAAAACGATTTTTCTAAGATTTCTCTTTTAGCCCTAAGCATAGCGGTTCTTTTCTTACTTTCATCCATAGAGACATATAAAGCTTTAATAGATTCATCAATCTTAGGCACAAAAGCTTTCAACTTGAGATTTTCAACATCATGAGAAATTCTATCAGTGCTTCTAGACATATCATCAATCTTATTCAACTTTTCTTCTATCGTAGTATTGAAAGCCTTTTGCGCATTGATAAATTCTTTAATATTACTCTCAAGATCAGAGGTGTTCCTATTATTATTGTAGGAAGAATTACCATAGGAATTACCATAATTATTAGAGGAATTTCCAGGAAAAGGCCTAGGATTAAAATTACCTCTATAAGCATTGTTATTGAAATTGTTTCGCGGGACAAAATTCACATCTACGGAATAACTATTTTGCTCAATCAAAGTAGACAAAGGCACATCATTAAGATCAATAGGAGCATTTTTACTAACAACCAATTTCATCAAAGCATCAACTTTATCACTCAAAGTACTAATTTCCTCTACCGAATTAACTTTTTTACTAGTAGGTGCTCTTTCGGTATGCCATTGAGAATAATTAGCCAGGATATTATCTAGCAATTTAGTAGCTTCACCCAAACTAATCTCCATAAAAGTACCACCCGCGAGGGAATCTAAAAGATTTCTAGAGACAAAATTCAATCCCGCATAAATTTTTTGTATGATCATCCAAAGATTTAAACCATGAGTAGGACAATTTCTTAGCATCAACTTCATTCTTTCCCAAGATTGTGCAACATGTTCATTGATACGTCTCCAACGAATCTATAATTTTTGATTGTTCCATGCTATTATATTATCTGTTTTGGATGTTTTATATGCATTAATATGCTATTTTATATTATTTTTGGGACTAACCTATTAATCTAGAGCCTAGTGCCAGTTTCTGTTTTTCCTTGTTTTTGAGTATTGCAGATAAGGAATATTAAACGGAGTCCAAACGGAATAAAATCTTCAGAATGATTTTTCTTGGACCAGAAGAAACCCAGCAGACTTGGAGATGAAGGCAGGAGACCTGCCGTGGCATCACAAGCCACCAGGGCGCGCCCTAGGGGGGGCGCCCCCCTGGCTTGTGGCCCCACGGCAGCCCTCCTAACCCTATTCTTCGGCCTATAAATTCCCAAATATTCCCTGGATACCAAAAAGAGCCACGAAAATACCTTTCCGTCGTCGGAAGCCTCTGTTCCCGTGAGATCCAATCTTCGGGTCCATGGCTAGTAGCTAGATGGCTTCTTCTCTCTCTTTGTTCTTCAATACCATGTTCTTCATGATCTTCATGGAGATCTATCCGATGTAATACTCTTTTGCGGTGTGTTTGTCGAGATCCGATGAATTGTGGGTTTATGATCAGCTTATCTATGAATATTATTTGAATCTTCTATGAATTCTTATATGCATGATTTCATATCTTTGCAAGTCTCTTCGAGTTATTGGTTTGGTTTGGCCAACTAGATTGGTAATTCTTGCAATGGGAGAAGTGCTTAGTTTTGGGTTCAATCTTGCGGTGTCCTCACCCAGTGACAAAGTAGGGGTAGCGAGGCACGTATTTGTATTGTTGCCATCAAGGATAAAAAGATGGGGTTTTCATCATATTGCTGACTTTATCCCTCTACATCATGTCATCTTACCTAATGCGTTACTCTGTTCTTCATGAACTTAATACTCTAGATGCAGGCAGGAGTCGGTTGATATGTGGAGTAATAGTAGTAGATGCAGAATCGTTTCGGTCTACTTGACACGGACATGATGCCTATATGCATAATCATTGCCTTGGATATCTTCATAATTATTCGCTTTTCTATCAATTGCTCGACAGTAATTTGTTCACCCACCGTATTATTTTCCTTCATGAGAGAAGCCTCTAGTGAAACCTATGGCCCTCGGGTCTATTTTCCATATTTTATTTTCAGATCTATAAACCAAAAATACCAAAAATACTTCGCTGCATTGTTTTTACTTTTGTTTTACTTTACGATCTAGCAATCCTATCTATCTATCTCTATCAGATCTCATCATTGCAAGTAACCGAGAAGGGATTGACAACCCCTTTATAGCGTTGGGTGCAAGTGTTTGATTATTTGTGTAGGTACATCTATTGGGGACTTGCTTGTATCTCCTACTGGATTGATACCTTGGTTCTCAACAACTGAGGGAAATACTTATCTACTTTGCTGCATCACCCTTTCCTCTTCAAGGGAAAACCAACGCATGCTCAAGAAGTAGCAAGAAGGATTTCTGGCGCCGTTGCCGGGGAGATCTACATCAAGCCTACCAAGTACCCATCACAAACTCATCTCTTGCATTTACATTATTTGCCATTTGCCTCTCGTTTTCCTCTCCCCCACTTCTAAAACGATTTTCAGAAAAAAACCAAAAAGATTTGCCTTTTTATTCGCCCTTCTTCCGTTCGTCTTTTCGTTTGCTTTTTGTTTGCTTGTGTGTTAGATCGCTTAAACTCATGGCTAGCCTTGCTGCTATCGCTAGTACTCCCAAGAATGAAGTTCTTAATTTTAAGCAAAGGGAGGGAGAAAACTTAAAAGATGCTTGGTATAGAATTTGCAATGCTCAAAATAGATCTACTCGAAAGCAATCTACTACCGTTCTCCTTCACAATTTTTATGTGGGTGTCTCTCCTTGGAATAGATATGTTTTGGATACCATTACGGGAGGAAACTTCTTGGGTAGCCATACATTTGATTCTTATAATGCTATGACAAATTTGGTGGGTTCACCCCCACTCATGGTTAATGAAACAATCTTAACGTTGGAACATGTGATGCGAAGGCTTGATATTATTGAAAATAAAGTTGCTACTATAGACCTCATTGAAAACTTGGATAAAAAGATTCATAATCATATTACTCAATATGGATCCAAGGTAGGAGTTACTTTAAAAAACCTAAGGGAAAAGGAACCCATAGTTAATGAAAAACTGGATCAAGATTCCTCTAGAATTGGAAAGCTAGAGGACATTATTACCAACTTGGGTTCCGCTTTTGCCTCTGTTCAAACCACTCCAAAATTTCCTCCTTCTAAGACTGCCAAGTTTGTTTATGTTCCCAAAAATAAGGGTGAATCCCCTAGAAAAGGGGATGAAGATCTTAAGATGATAAGTGTTCACCCTAGCTTTATCAATATTGTTAGGGAACCTATTACTACAAGTGAATTTCTTAATTTCTTGCCTAGGAGTATGATTATTGATAAAACCAAAGGATCTCCTAGGGTTTACAAGTGTGCAATTGAGGAGTTGCATACCAAAGATGACAATACCTAGATCTATTGCGTTATGCCTAACTAGAGGCGTTAAACAATAGCGCTAGTTGGGAGGCAACCCAATTTTATTTTTATGCTTTTGTTTTTGCTTATGTTTTTGAGTGTTTCACTCATTACTACCTCTGTAGTATTTGTCTTTTCTTGTTTAAATTAGTGTTTGAGCCAAGTAAGACCTTTGGGATGGTCTACGGTGTCTGTGATTTGATTTTGCTGAAAAACATAAACTTTTGCTCTCAGTCCACGAATTTTGTAAATTCACTCGAAGGTGCTTTTGATCTGAAATTTTTACAAAATATTTATATACAAATTTCCCTGATTGTCCTAATTTTTCAGAATTGTTGGAGTTACAGTAATATTTAAGTCTATAGATTGCTACAGACTGTTCTGTTTTAGACAGATTCTGTTTTCTTTGTGTTGTTTGCTTATTTTGATGTATCTATGGGTTGTATCGGGGTGTATGAACCATGGAGAAGTTAGAATACAGTAGATATTACACCAGTATAAATAAAGAATGAGTACACAACAGTACCTAAAGTGGTGATTTATTTTTCTTATACTAACGGATCTCATGAGTTTTCTGTTGAGTTTTGTGTTGTGAAGTTTTCAAGTTTTGGGTAAAGATTTGATGGACTATGGAATAAGGAGTGGCAAGAGCCTAAGCTTGGGGATGCCCAAGGCACCCCAAGCCATATTAAAGGATACCAAAAAGCCTAAGCTTGGGGATGCCCCGGAAGGCATCCCCTCTTTCGTCTTCAATCCATCGGTAAATTTACTTGAGGCTATATTTTTATTCACCACATGATATGTGTTTTGCTTGGAGTGTCTTGTATGATATGAGTCTTTGCTTTTTAGTTTGCCACAATAATCCTTGCTGCACACATCTTTTGAGGGGGACACACATTTAATCGTGAATTTTTTAGAATACTCTATGTGCTTCACTTATATCTTTTGAGCTAGGCAATGTTGCTCTAGTGCTTCACTTATATCTTTTTAGTGCACGGTGGTGTTTTATTTTATAGAAATTATTGAACTCTCGTACCTCACTTATATTATTTTGAGAGTCTTTAAACAGCATGGTAATTGGTTTAGGTTATGAATTTAGTCCTAATATAATGGGCATCCAAGAGGGATATAATAAAAACTTTCATATTAAGTGCATTGAATACTATGAGAAGTTTGATTCCTTACATATAGTTTTGAGATATGAAGATGATAATATGAGAATCATGCTAGTGAGTAGTTGTGAATTGGAAGAAATACTTGTGTTAAAGTTTGTGATTCCCGTAGCATGCACGTCTGGTGAACCGTTATGTAACGAAGTCGGAGCATGATTTGTTTAATGATTGTCAACCTTTGTGTGAGGGTCGGGAGCGCGCGATGGTTAACTCCTACCAACCTCTCCCCTAGGAGCATGCGTCTAATGGTTTGTTTCGATAACTAATAGACTTTTGCAATAAGTATGTGAGTTCTTTATGATAATGTTGAGTCCATGGATTATAAGCACTCTCACCCTTCCACCTTTGCTAGCCTCTCTAGTACCGCGCAACTTTCTCCGGTGCATTAAACCCACCTTCCTCAAAACAGCCACCATATACTTTCCTCAAAACAGCCACCATACCTACCTATTATGGCATTTCCATAGCCATTCCGAGATATATTGCCATGCAACTTCCACCGTTCCGTTTTTTCATGACACGCACCATCACTTTCATATTGCATATAGAGTCATATTTTGTTCTAGGTATCGAGTTGTAATTTTTGAGTTGTAAGTAAATAAAAGTGTGATGATTTTCATTATTAGAGCATTTGTCCCGTGAGAGAAAAGGATGATGGAAGCTATGAATCCCTTACAAGTTGGGATGAGTCTCCGGACTTTACAAATAATAAAAGAGGCCAGCGAAGCCCAAATAAAAAAAAGAGGCCAAAGATGCCCACCAAAAAAATGAGAGAAAGAGAGAAGGGGCAATGCTACTATCTTTTTCCACACTTGTTCTTCAAAGTAGCACCATGATCTTCATGATAGAGAGTCTCCTATTTTGTCACTTTTATATAACTAGTGGAATTTTTCATCTTATGCACAACCACTTAGTTTTCTTTTTGAGCTTTCATACACTTATAGCTCTAGTGCATCCGTTGCATGGCAATCCCTACTCACTCACATTGATATCTATTGATGGGCATCTCCATAGCCCGTTGATATGCCTAGTTGATGTGAGACTATCTTCTCCTTTTTCATCGCAACCTCCACCATATTCTATTCCACCTATAGTGCTATATCCATGGCTCATGCTCATGTATTACGTGAGAGTTGAAAAGGTTTGAGAACATAAAAGGTGTGAAATAATTGCTTGACTTGTCATCGGGGTTGTACATGATTTAGATACTTTGTGTGGGGAAGATGGAGCATAGCCAGACCATATGATTTTGTAGGGATAACTTTCTAAGGCCATGTTATTTCGAAAGGACGCAATTGCCTTGTTGGTATGCTTGAAGTATTACTGTTTTTATGTCAATATTAGACTTTTGTTTTGAATCTTATGGATCTGAATATTCACGCCACAATAAAGAATATTACATGGATAAATATGTTAGGTAGCATTCCACATCAAAAATTCTGTTTTTATCATTTACCTACTCGAGGACGAGCAGGAATTAAGCTTGGGGATGCTTGATACATCTCCAACGTATCTATAATTTTTGATTGTTCCATGCTATTATATTATCTGTTTTGGATGTTTTATATGCATTCATATGCTATTTTATATTATTTTTGGGACTAACCTATTAATCTAGAACCTAGTGCCAGTTTCTGTTTTTTCCTTGTTTTTGAGTATTGCAGATAAGGAATATTAAACGGAGTCCAAACGGAATAAAATCTTCGGAATGATTTTTCTTGGACCAGAAGAAACCCAGCAGACTTCGAGATGAAGGCAGGAGACCTGTCGTGGCGTCACAAGCCACCAGGGCGCGCCCCCATGCTTGTGGCCCCACGGCAGCCCTCCTAACCCTATTCTTTGGCCTATAAATTCCCAAATATTCCCTGGAAACCAAAAAGAGCCACGAAAATACTTTTCCGCTGTCGGAAGCCTCTGTTCCCGTGAGATCCAATCTTGGAGCCTTTTTCGGTAATCTGTCGGAGGGGGAATCGATCACGGAGGGCATCTACATCAACTCCATTGCCCCTCCGATGATGCGTGAGTAGTTTACCACAGACCTTCGGGTCCATAGCTAGTAGCTAGATGGCTTCTTCTCTCTCTTTGTTCTTCAATACCATGTTCTTCATGATCTTCATGGAGATCTATCCGATGTAATACTCTTTTGTGGTCTGTTTGTCGAGATCCGATGAATTGTGGGTTTATGATCAACTTATCTATGAATATTATTTGAATCTTCTCTGAATTCTTATATGCATGATTTCATATCTTTGCAAGTCTCTTCAAGTTATTGGTTTGGTTTGGCCAACTAGATTGGTAATTCTTGCAATGAGAGAAGTGCTTAGTTTTTGAAAGTGCATTATATCGACTAGAGGGGGGGTGAATAGGCAATTTTTACAAATTCATCACTGAGGTATTTCAACCTGAGGAATTTGAAATGTGATGAACAACTAGCAGCGGAATAAATACTCAGGTGCATGCGAAACATGGCAGTAGCATAGTCATCATGATGAATAAAAGCATGCACAGATTTCAGGTAGCGTGATACAGGATAAGCAGGTGAGGAACAAGGTAACTTGAAGAATTTGAGGTGAGGAAATTGAGAAAGTCTTCAGTCAAATTCTTCAAACAGTAACGATCAATTTCATCAACACATATATGAGGAAATGGAAGGGTTGAGGAAATAGAACCAGGAAGCTCGATGAAGACAATGGTTTGATGACCCAGTTCCAACTGCTGTGACAGTCGTATATCTGGTTTGGAGCGGCCTGGTATTTAAACCAGAGGACACACAGTCCCAGAACACACAGTCCTTACCGTATTCTCCTTGAGCTAAGGTCACACAGACCTCGCCCAACACTCGTGGTAAGTCTTCAGGGTAGACTTCCAAAACCCTCACAAACTGGTCACCCGGCGATCCACAATTGACTGCTGGATGCTCTAGACCAAGGTCACTTCGTGATCCCCAAATGACTGCAGGATGCACTAGACCATGACGCCTAACCGTCTGGAAGATACATAGTCTTCAAAGGTAACAAGCATCGGTTCCACACAGGAACAATTTCTTTAGTGATGCTCAATCACTTTGGGTTTGGTGGTTTGGTTTGGGATGCTCTCAAATGACAAGTGTCAGTTCTCTATCGGAGCAGCCAACCAACTAGTGGTTGTGGGGGGTGGCTATTTATAGCCAGGGTGCAACCCGACATGATAAGACATAAATGCCCCCAATGATATGACCGTTATGTGGATAGGATGATTGGGTACAGCTGGCGCTTAGCACAGCAACGGTCGGAATTTCGAACTATGAAATCCTCAGGCTTATCATGTTCCTCACTTGTAGGCAATTCGCACTGGCGAAATCCTAACTCCTCAGTCAGACCAATTTCCTCAGAGACCAGAAGATCATCGTCTCTGTCACTGAAGAACTTGACTGAACTGCAAGAGGTTTCCAAAGGCTTCACTCGAAGGATTGGTTAGGTTGAGGCTTTTGAGTTGAGCATCAGTTGGAAATTTTCCTTAGTATTACCTCGGCCCCCTTTAACAGTACGGTGTTTCCTATGACTCAAAGAAAGGAAATGAAACTACGAAAACAAAAGTCTTCACGCTTCATAGTCCTCGTTCATATATTCAAGGTCACACCAACTTCGTCTTTTTCAAAGTCTTCAGGGAATACCAAAGTCTTCAGCAAAGTCTTCACCAAAGTCTTCAGTTGAAGACATACATTTTTAGGGGTGGATAATCTTCAAATATATCAAACTCCTCAATGACTTATAGAGCCTGTGTACACTTACGAACGCATCAGTCTCTTAACCTATAAGTCTTCAATACACCAAAATCACTAAGGGGCACTAGATGCACTAACAATCTCCCCCTTTTTGGTGATTGATGACAAATAGGTTAAGTTTTCAACGGGGATAATAATATGAAGTGTAAGTACTGAGTTTGAGGAATTTGATTGCAAGATATAGAAGAACTCCCCCTGAAGATGTGCATATTTGAGAAATTTGCTTTGGACTGCAAATGCACATGACATGTTAAAATCATGGAGAACTCCCCCTATATCTTGTAATCCATACACGCATTTAATATATATCATGAGGAAAATGAAATGCATGATGAAAATGGGGTCTGAGGAGATTCAGCATGCGTGCATTAAGATAACTTGAGGAAATAGCATGCGGAAAGCAGTTCAAAATCATCAGACCACCATCGGACTTAAGTTTACAATTCAACCAACAAAAGCTTCAGAAGAGCGAGAGTTGGAACTTAAACAAAAACAGCCCATATATATAGAGACCCGCTTGAAGACTAACTCAAATTTTCTCCCCCTTTGTCATCGAAGACCAAAAGGGACGAAAACTGAGGACTAACGCCCCTGAAGAATTTCAACTTGAAGGTGGTGGAGGAGCGTCAGCGTTGTCGGGGTCGTTTGTTGATGCCGGGCCTGCAGCAGTGTCGTCAATATCCTCAGCTTCATCCGCCTGGCGCGATGAGGAAAATGAGCTTGTAACCAGCTGAGGAACTTGAACTTTCTTCCATTTCTTCTTTGGAGGCATGGACCAATCAAAGTCCCGCTGAAATTCCATCTCCTTGAGTTCTTCAGGAGTCTTGAGATGAGACAGGATGGCCCATGTGCGGTCAAAGACTTCATGAAGATAATAGTGGTTCTTCCTCACAGAGTTGTGCGTGACAGTCATGTCTCGAAGAAGTGAACCAAACTGACGCTTTACCCACTTGTGATTACAATCAATCTTCTGATGAAGACTTAGAAGAAGCTCGCGATCAGTCATCACACGAGGGGCAGTTTCTTGATGATTTTGCGCTAAGGCCTTTGCAGTAGAATCTTGAGTAGCAGTGTCATCATTGGTGAAATACGATGCAGCTTTGCGAAACTGACCATCCAATGGACGAGTACCTTCATCAATGACGGCCTTGCCTTTACCCGCAACTGAAGAAAATGAGCTCTTGAGGACTTCAATCGGCGGCAGAAAGCTGTAGTGATTCTGAAAGTCAGCCTTGAATGGAAGTGAAGACCTTGATCTGATGAATTTCATGATCCAAGGAGCGTAAGGCTTCAACTCAAAGGGTGACATAGCTGCATTGGCCAAAGTCCTCAAGAAGAAATCATGAAGGTTGATGGGAATCCCATGAATGATGTTGAATAGCATGTTCTTCATGATTCCCTCCACTTCTTCTTCTTCAGAATTGTGGCCCTTCTGAGGACTGAGGGTTTTGGTCAGAATGCGATAAACTGTCCTGGGCACATAGAGCAAATCCTTCACAAGGAAGGAAGTCCTTTGAGGTTGGCCCTGAGCCAATGGCTTCATCAGTACTTGCATCAGGTGGTTTGGCAAAGCAGGTTCATCAAACAGGCATCTTGCTCCTTCTGAGGGAATTGGTATTGGCACAGCCTGAAGCAATTCAGTGGCTGGGGCAGTGTAGTGCGTAGATCCAGTCATCCAGTCCAGAATCCATGAATTGACATCAGAGGCATCACCCGAGATATGCAAGGTTGCATAGAATTGAAGAATTAGCTCTTCATTCCAGTCGCATATGTCAACGCAGAAGGGGAGAAGTCCAGCATCATGAAGAACTGCGAGCACAGGAGTGAAGCATGGGATAGTTTCCATGTCCGCATGATTGCCTATGCTCGAAGACTTTCTCCTTGTCAAACAGCACTGATGCATAGTAGTTCATCTGTGAAGGGGTCCAGAATCTTGTGCGTCCGGTCCTTGCTGAGGCATATGGATTTGGCCCTGAGAAGAAAATGTGCTCGTTGAAGAAATTGGTCTTGATGAATTTGGGGCGCTTTGAGCCTTTGACGGGCAACTTTGGCTTCGGCTGAAGATTTGACTTGAAGCGGCCCACAATTTCCTTAGTCATAGGAGGAACTTCTTCAGATTGAGGAATTTGAATAGCAGTTTCCTCATTTGCAGTTGGAGCAGTAATTTCTTCAGCTGTTGCAGCAGGAATTTCTTCAGTATGAATTTCTTCAGTCTGGGCTGGAGACTGAGGAATTTGAGTAATTGGTGTGGTCATTGGAGAATTTGGGTGTGCAGCTTCCCAATACTCATCATTGATTAGAGGAGTTGTGTTGCCAATGTCCACATCCTCTTCCATTTCTTCAACGTCGGCCTCTTCAGCAGTCAACTGAGGCAGGGGCGATGATACCAGTGGAGTTGAAGCATTTGCTTCCACTTCAATTTCTTCATCAATCTGCTCTGAGGAAGCAGCAGAATGATCTTCTTCTTTATCATTTGGAATTTCATAGTCAGTACCAAATGGAACTATCTCATAGGCAGGCACTGAGGAGATTGGGGTTGCATCAATAGGCTCCGTTGAGGAACTTGACATAGTCTTCAACTTCTTCACAGCTGAGGAATTTGAAGTTGATGCTTTTCTCTTTAGTGCAGCCTTCTCCGCAGCCATAGTTTTCTTCGCTTCTGATGCAGAAGGAAGGTTGATTGTCTTCACCCTTGAGGACTTTGCAGGTTCAGCAGAGGGTGAAGGCAGAGCATTTTCTTCAGGCACGACTGATGCAGTCGCCCTAGTGGTCTCAATTTCTTCAGGCACAGCAAAAGTTTCAGCTGGCCTGGCAATTTCTTCAGGTGCAACAGTGGTAGTTGCCCTGACAGGTTCTTCAGCAGCCTGAATTTCTTCAGCTGCGCGTGTAGTTTCTTCAGCAGGCTGAGCAGTTTCTTCAACCTGAGGAATTTGCTGTTGCAGTTGAACTGCAACCCTTGAGTTGTGATCTTTGACTGCAGCTTGGGCTGCCCTGACAAATCTCACTTTGGAGCCCTTCCATTCAGCATCATATTTTTCTTGTTCATCAGTCAGGCAGCGAATCTCAGACTGAACAGTGATGAGTTGAGTGGGAGTCAAATTCATCACATTGTTCTTCAGGAACTTTTCCTTTCTTGCCCTGCTCCTCTTAGCTTTCTGAGCTTGTTATTTTTTCCATTTTTCTTCAGCGATAAAGTGGGTGAGGACATGATCCACACCAAGAGGTAGCTTTAGTGAGGAAAGAGGAGTGCTGGGATCCTCATGCCATATGTCGATGAAATTGAGGATCATCTTTGGATCCAGTATAAGAGGAATAGAGCTGCCCTTAGCTATTGCAGCCTTTTGCTGACTGTATCTGATGATCTCTTCCAATTCTTCATTGGTAGCCTCTTCATCATCCTCAGATCCTGAGGGTACATTCACAGTAGCTTTGCTATTGTGAGGACTTGGTCTCTGACCTCGTCCAGCAGTTCTTTTCAACTTCATCAAAGTAGGGCTGGTTGATGACTGAGCTTGGGCAGAGGAACTTGTAGAGAGCCCTGAAGCAATTGACAAGCCAGTAGTCCTTTGACATGTTGCAAGATGTACAGGTGTTGAGGACTTTGCGGCAGCAGCAGATGATTGTGCAGCTACTGAAGGCATTGTAGCTGCCTTTGAAGAATCTGCTTGAAGATTTTGCTGTGAAGACTTTGAAGTTGAAGATTTTGATTTCACAGCAGATTTCTTCACAAGTGATTTCTTCGGAGCACTCTCAGAAGCTCCGGCAGAAGCAGCAGCAGAATCTTCATTGAATTTCTTCACCGCAACTTTGGCAGTTCGCTGAAGTTTTTGCTGATGATTTGCCCATTCATCAGGAAAGTCTTCACCACGAGCAATGCTAGTGGGATCGACTTCTTGGTCATCAGCAGGAGGAGCCCTTTTGCAAGGAGGCTTGAGGGCGAATTTCCTCATGTATTTGGGAGTGACATAGCGATAGTCTCTCCTTCCTTCATCCACCTCCGTTCAATCCTCTGAATTCTGATTTTCCTCTGTTCCTTAGTTTCTTTGCCATGGATGGCCTCATCTGGAGTGCAGTACCCAGCATATAAATCCTCAGGTATCTCAAAGGCAGTGTTTTGTTCAGCCTTCTTTCCACCCTTCTGAGGTCTTTTGCCATCAGCCATTTTCTTCACTTGATGACTTTGAACTCTTGATTATTCTGAAGATGTGCACAGTTTTTCCTCAAGAAACGCTGCAAATGAGTTAAGTTGATGAGAACCTAGTGATTCATCAGCAGACATTTTGGTACCTGAGAACAGAGTATAGGTGCGAGGAATTTGAAGAGGTCATATGCGTTCTCAGAAATTTTTCAAAATACATCAAGTTGAGGATTTTGACCATAGATGTCTTGAGGAATTTCACTAAGTGTTCTTGTCTTAGGTTCCAGAGTTGTGCGAATATGTAGATCCACACAATTGAGGAATCTTGAAGAAAATCATAACTTAGAGAAAAACATTAAGGGATTGAAACATGTGAAGTGCTTAAGAAGATGA
The DNA here is from genome assembly GCA_039707655.1 of Elymus sibiricus. Taxonomy (NCBI): domain Eukaryota; kingdom Viridiplantae; phylum Streptophyta; class Magnoliopsida; order Poales; family Poaceae; genus Elymus; species Elymus sibiricus. The sequence continues at coordinate 345,025,958 of CM077671.1, forward strand.
TTCTTGAAGAATAAACACTTTTGAGGATTTTGTGGAAGAAATGAAGATCAAACAAGGGCAGTAAAATTAGATTTTATTTACCCTGATGAAGAACACGACGAACAGTGAGATGAAATCTGGGAAGTTCGTCCGTTCAGATCTCCCACGCCCTAGCTTGGCAGAGGGAGACAGCTACAGCGGCGGTGGGGTGAAGACTTCCGCGGCCGATGCGAGTACGACGATGGCGAGGTCGAGGCAGTGAAGCTCTTCCTCTCCGGTGGCGATGATTTTAGCGGCGGCGCTAGGTTTGAGCTCGGGAGAGATGGAGTGAGGAGTAACTCGAGCACAGTGAAGGGGAGGGGGTATTTATAGCGGCAGTAAAAGCGAATCGGCCCGAAGATTTTGGACCAGATTGCCCCTGACCCTTACTCTCCATGCGACATGTGTCACCCACGATCTGAGTAGTGGAGATCGTGGGGGATCATGGCTTATCCAGTCGCGGGAATCGGAACGGTTTGAGCGGGAAGCGCCGAAAATTTTGATAGTGAAAATTTCAAAGTCTTCGTTCGCAAATTCTTCAGCTGTCAAGGATACAGTGAAGACTTTGAACGAGTTTCAAAATAGAACGCATATGAAGAATTTGTGAATAGACTGGGTTGAGTTTAGCATAGAGGGGGAACGGGTCCGATCACATTCACTTAGATGAAAATCAACTTGAAGAATTAGCAATAAGTGAATGCTGTTGAGGACATTGAAAACTCAAGTATATATATATAGTCAATGAAGAACTTCAGTTTCATAGTTTGAAGAATTTGAAAAGTTGAGGAATTTGCAAACTTGAGGAATTTGAAAATTTGAAGACTTTGCAAAATGATGAAAAACTCAACTCTGAAGAATTTCTACTATTGTTGGTGGCGTGACCCACCGTATAAGAATGATGATTTCAGACACCGCGTACAATTGTCGTAGGGTTCTGAGAATCAAATTCTTCGTTAATTTATTCACACTTAGAGAGTTATTCTTCATTGATTGAAGAAAAACGTTACTTCGTGTGTTGCACATCAAAGTCATCAATTTTGCATAAGTGTTAGGATGTGTGTCCTTTCAAAGAACATTCGAAGATTCTAAGATATTTAGCTTACACCGCAACTTGCAAAATCTCTTTTCATCCAAGGGCTTAGTGAAGATATCGGCCAATTGTTCTTCAGTGGGGATGTGGTCGATGGAGATGTCGCCCTTGAGTACATGATCTCGAAGAAAATGATGACGAATCTGGATGTGCTTGGTCTTGGAGTGTTGAACTGGGTTGTAAGCAATCTTGATAGCGCTCTCATTGTCGCAGTAGAGAGGCACATTCTTCACCTTGATGCCATAGTCCTTGAGGGTTTGCTTCATCCACAGCAACTGAGCATAGCATGAACCAGCAGCAATGTACTCAGCTTCAGCAGTAGAAAGTGACACGCAGTTCTGCTTCTTCGAGGACCAACAGACTAAGGATCGTCCGAGGAAATGACATGTGCCTGAGGTTGACTTGCGATCCACACGATATCCAGCATAGTCAGCATCTGAGTATCCGACGAGGTGAAGATTTGAGCCCTTGGGATACCATAATCCAAGCGTTGGTGTGTGAGCTAAGTATCGAAGAATATGTTTCACAACCTTATGGTGTGATTCCTTCGGTGTTGCTTGGAATCGGGCACACATGCAAACACTCAGCATAATATCAGGCCTAGATGCACATAGATACAATAAAGAGCCAATTATGGAGCGGTATACCTTCTGATCGAAATCTTTACCATTTTCGTCAGTGCAGAGGTGGCCTTTTGAAGGCATTGGAGTTTTGACGCCTTTGCATTCGTGCATGTTGAATTTCCTCAATACATCCTTGAGGTATTTCTCTTGTGAGATGAAGATGCCATTGTCTTGCTGACGAATTTGAAGACCTAAGAAGAATTTCAACTCTCCCATCATAGACATTTGATATTCTTCACTCATCATATAGGAAAATTCATCACTGTAACGTTTGTCAGTACATCCAAATATAATATCGTCGACATATATTTGGCATATGAACAGTTCATTGTCATAGGATTTAGTGAAAAGAGTTGGGTCGAGTGAACCGGGTTTGAAGCGTTTCTTCATGAGGAATTCCTTCAGAGTGTCATACCACGCCCGAGGGGCCTGCTTGAGGCCATAGAGGGCCTTGTTGAGTCTGAAGACTTTGTCAGGGTGCTTAGGGTCTTCAAAACCTGGGGGTTGAGCAACATATACTTCTTCCTCAAGCTTACCATTGAGGAATGCACTTTTCACATCCATTTGATATAAGGTGATATCATGATGGTTAGCATAAGCAAGTAATATGCGAATAGCTTCAAGTCTAGCAACAGGTGCAAAAGTTTCATCAAAGTCAATTCCTTCAACTTGTGTGTAGCCTTGAGCTACAAGACGAGCCTTATTCCTTACCACAAGGCCATTTTCCTCTTGCTTGTTGCGGTAGATCCACTTGGTACCTATGATGTTATGCTTGCGAGGATCTGGCCGCTTGACAAGTTCCCACACGTTGTTGAGCTTGAATTGATGCAATTCCTCTTGCATAGCTTGAATCCACTCAGGCTCCATGAAAGCTTCATCAACTTTGGTGGGCTCTATCATAGAGACAAAAGCAAAATGCCCACAAAAGTTAGTCAGATGTGAAGCTCTTGAGCGAGTGAGAGGACCTGGTGCATTGATGTTGTCGATGATTTTGTCAATATGCACTTCATTTGCAACTCTTGGATGAGCAGGTTGACGTGGCTGAGGATTTTCTTCAGCACCATTTTCTTCAGGTGTATCAGCATGAATGTCTTCATTGATTGGAATGACTTCCTCAGTAGGTTGAGGATTTTCTTCGGTGGGTACTACATCCTCAGTAGCCTTCAACTTAATGGATTCCTCAGAAGACTTTTCATCTGTCAAAGAAGGCAGTTACTCTCTTTCCGAGCCGTTAGTTTCATCGAACCGCACATCTACAGTTTCAACAACCTTTTGATGGTAGGTGTTGAAGACTCTGTAGGTGTGCGAGTCCTTTCTGTAACCAAGCATAAAGCCTTCATGTGCTTTCGGTGCAAATTTAGAACTGTGGTGAGGATCTCTTATCCAACATTTTGCACCGAAGACTTTGAGATAACTTACATTGGGTTTCTTGCCAGTCATGAGTTCATATGATGTCTTCTTGAGGAATTTGTGAAGATATACCCTGTTGATGATGTCGCATGCTGTATCAATTGCCTTAGGCCAGAAGCGACGAGGAGTCTTGTATTCATCAAGCATGGTGCGAGCCATCTCAACAAGAGTCATGTTCTTGCGCTCCACGACGTCGTTCTGCTGAGGAGTATATGGGGCAGATAACTCATGAGTAATACCAAGTTCATCAAGATATTCATCAAGATTGGTGTTCTTGAACTCAGTCCCATTATCACTCCCGATATGCTTGATCTTGACGCCGAAGTTTGTTGAGGCCCTTGAAGCAAATCGTCTGAAGACATCCTGCACTTCAGACTTGTACAGAATAATATGCACCCAAGTGTAACGAGAGTAATCATCAACAATGACAAAGCCATACAAACATGAAGAATTTGTCAGTGTGGAATAATGAGTGGGGCGAAATAGGTCCATGTGAAGCAATTCAAAAGGTCGAGTTGTGGTCATGATTGTCTTCGAGGGATGCTTGGATCTGGTCATCTTCCCAGACTCACAAGCACCGCAGAGGTGATCCTTGAGGAATTTGACACCTTCAATGCCAATGACGTGCTTTTTCTTCACAAGCGTGTGCAAGTTCCTCATACCAGCATGTCCAAGTCGTCGATGCCACAGCCAGCCTTCTGAGGACTTTGCCAGTAGGCACGTGGCAGGCTGAGGACCTGTAGAGAAGTCAACAATATACAAGTCTCCTCTCCTAAAGCCTTCAAAGACTTTGGAATGGTCAGCTTCCATGATGACAACACAACGATATTTTCCAAAGATGACTATCATATCAAGATCACAAAGCATTGAGACAGACATGAGGTTGAACCCAAGGGATTCGACAAGCATCACCTTGTCCATGTGACGGTCCTTGGAAATCGCAAACTTACCTAGACCCAATACCTTGCTTTTTCCTTTGTCAGCGTAGGTGATATGCTTCAGATGAGATGGGGCAAGTGGCGTATTCATCAGTAGACTCTTGTCACCAGTCATGTGGTTGGTGCATCCACTGTCGAGGACCCACTCAGTAGTTTTTGGAGTTTCATCCTGCAGATGAATTAGTACAACTTACGAACTCATATGCTTCAGAGTGAAGAATATGACATCAAATTCATCAGGCAGAATTTCATCACACAACATAGTAAGTAAAACAGTGTGAGGACGTGAGAAATGAGGAATTCATTTCTGCATGATTAGCTTGCGTCCTTTCAAGCATTTCCTCAGGTCTCCAGCAAATTCATCAGACGTTCAAGTTCGTCTGGAGACCTGACCCTGCATAAGAAGTTAGTTCAACTTCTTCACCACCCACATCTGGAGGGGTGGCAAAGAGTTCATCATTCTACGAGCTCCATATGAGAAGGGAGGCATTGAAGCTAGTGCACTTCGTTTCACATGACTAGAGTTAGAGTACTCATATGAATAAGCAGAGAAATTCTTCGAGGACTTATGAACATAATGATTTGAAGAATAATGCACATATTCAGAACTCTTAGATTTTCCCTGCGAAACAGATGCATTAGCATGAGAATGATAATTTTGACCATTTGAGGAATTTGGTCCGAGTGAAGACTTTGGTCCATATGAGGAGTTTGATCTGGGGTTCCTTTTCTTCATGAGTGGTGTCGTGAGGACATTCACTTGAAGATTTTCCAAGCAGCTCTTAGGAACCCAGATTTTCCTCATAGCTGAACCGTTCCTGCAGTTAGTTCCAACAAATCTGGCAAATACTTCACCTTTCTGATTTTTGAAGAATTTGTAGTTGGAGTCAAGTGACTCATCAGAGGAATATGGAGTTTCACAAGTAAAGCCAGATAAAGTGGATGGATCCACAGGAGGTCCTTTTGCAGCAACCCATGAGGTTTTGGGGTACTGCTCAGGTGTCCAGTAGGATCCATCGGCATTGAGTTTCCTCTCAAATGCAATACCCTCTTTCCTAGGGTTCCTGTTCAGAATCGGCTTTTTGAGCACATCGCAAAGGGTTTGATGCCCTTTGAGACTTTTCTACATGCCTGTCACATACAATTCCATCAACCCTGCATTTTCGTCAGTGATACTTGTGGTATCCTCAGATGAGGAATTTGTGACCACGGGGATAGTTGAAGAATTTGCAGCAATAGAAGCATTTGAACATTCAGGTGAAAAATTAGCAGTTTCACGTTCGATGCATTTCATACATGGTGGAACAAATTCTTCCTGAGCGGTACTGATCTGTTGAGCCAGTAAGGAATCGTTTTCCCTTTGGAGATCCTCATGCGCCACTCTTAGTTTCTCAAGATCTTGCTTTCTTTTAAGAAATTCATAAGAAAGCTTCTCATGATCAACTAAGAGAGCATTATGATGACTCTGAAGGTTATCATACTTTGTCTGAAGACTTTTGAGATCATCAGACAGAGTTTGAGTCCGATCCACTTCCTCATTCAACATATCATCGCTTTTGTCTAGCAATTTCTGAAGCTTTTCAAGTGCACTTTGTTGCTTAGTGGCAATTTTAGCAAGTTTGACATAGCTAGGTTTCACATATGCATCAGATTCACCTTCACTTGATTCAGAAGAAGAGTGATGCTTGTGTACCTTGGAACCTTTTGCCATGAAGCAGTAAGTGGGAGCATATTCATCATTGCTGACGTCAGAGTCGTTGGAGTGGTCATTTTCTTCATCGTTGAAGATGGACTTGCTGACGAAAGCAGTGGCGAGAGCAAGGCTAGCAACACCAGAGTCAGACTCCTCCTCAGATTCTTCCTCTTCTTCATATTCTTCAGATTCTTCTTCAGAGTCCATTTCCTTGCCAATGAAAGCCCGAGCCTTTCTGGAACCTTTCTTCTTGTGCGATGAGGACTTTGAAGATGAAGACTTTGAAGTTGAGGACTTTGAAGATTTCTTCTTTTTCTTCGAGTCATCAGAACTGTAGTCCTTGTATTTCTTCTTCTTTGATTCTTTTTCCCAGAGAGGACAATCAGAGATAAAGTGACCAGATTTCTTGCATTTGTGACAAGTTCTCTTCTTGTAGTCGCTTGAGGAATCTGATTTCCTCAAACCACCTTTTGATGACTTTCCAAATTGGCCTCTCCTTGAGAACTTCTGGAATTTCCTCACGAGCATTGCCAGCTCCTGACTCAGTTCTTCAGGATCACCAAGGCTACTATCAGAATCTTCGTCTTCGGATGAGGAAATTGCTTTTGCCTTCAGATCACGAGATCTTCCATAGCTTGGTCCATAGAGGTCTCTCTTCTCAGCTTGTTGGAATTCATGAGTATTGAGTCTCTCAAGTATATCAGCATGATCAAGTGACTTGTAGTCTCCATGTTCTTGAATCATCAAAGCCAGCGTATCGAATGAGGAGTCAAGAGATCTTAGCAGTTTCTTCACCACCTCGTGGTCAGTGATATCTGTGGCACCCAGTGCTTGAAGCTCGTTGGAGATATCAGTGAGACGATCAAAAGTTTGCTGAACATTTTCATTGTCGAGTCTTTTGAAGCGGTTGAAGAGATTGCGAAGAACATCAACACGAGAGTCACGTTGAGTGGAAACACCTTTGTTGACTTTGGACAGCCTATCCCAGATAAGCTTAGCAGTCTCCAAAGCACTCACTCTGCCATACTGACCTTTGCTCAGATGGCCACAGATGATATTCTTCGCTTGAGAATCGAGTTGCTTGAATTTCTTCGCATCAGCAGCAGTAATAGTCGGAGATGTGCGGGGAACACCATTTTCCACAACATACTAGAGATCGTTGTCAATAGCCTCAAGATGCATGCGCATCTTGTTCTTCCAGTAGGGGTAGTCCGTCCCATCGAAGGTAGGACAGCCTGCGGAAACCTTGATCATACCTGCAGTCGACATAACTAGAACTCCAGGTGGTTAAACCAAAATCACACGGAACAAGGGAGTACCTCGCTCTGATACCAATTGAAAGTGCGTTATATCGACTAGAGGGGGGTGAATAGGCGATTTTTACAAATTCATCACTGAGGTATTTCAACCTGAGGAATTTGAAATGTGATGAACAACTAGCAGCGGAATAAATACTCAGGTGCATGCGAAACATGGCAGTAGCATAGTCATCATGATGAATAAAAGCATGCACAGATTTCAGGTAGCGTGATACAGGATAAGCAGGTGAGGAACAAGGTAACTTGAAGAATTTGAGGTGAGAAAATTGAGAAAGCCTTCGGTCAAATTCTTCAAACAGTAACGATCAATTTCATCAACACATATATGAGGAAATGGAAGGGTTGAGGAAATAGAACCAGGAAGCTCGATGAAGACAATGGTTTGATGACCTAGTTCCAACTGCTGTGACAGTCGTACGTCTGGTTTGGAGCGGCCTGGTATTTTAACCAGAGGACACACAGTACCAGAACACACAGTCCTTACCGTATTCTCCTTGAGCTAAGGTCACACAGACCTCGCCCAACACTCGTGGTAAGTCTTCAGGGTAGACTTCCAAAACCCTCACAAACTGGTCACCCGGCGATCCACAATTGACTGTTGGATGCTCTAGACCAAGGTCACTTCGTGATCCCCAATTGACTGCAGGATGCACTAGACCATGACGCCTAACCGTCTGGAAGATACACAGTCTTCAAAGGTAACAAGCGTCGGTTCCACACAGGAACAATTTCTTCAGTGATGCTCAATCACTTTGGGTTTGGTGGTTTGGTTTGGGGTTTTTCCTCACTGATGATTTTCTCTCAAAGTCCTCGAGGAATGGGATGCTCTCAAATGACAAGTGTCAGTTCTCTATCGGAGCAGCCAACCAACTAGTGGTTGTGGGGGGTGACTATTTATAGCCAGGGTGCAACCCGACATGATAAGACATAAATGCCCCCAATGATATGGCCGTTATGTGGATAGGATGATTGGGGACAGCTGGCGCTTAGCACAGCAACGGTCGGAATTTCGAACTATGAAAGTCCTCAGGCTTATCATGTTCCTCACTTGTAGGCAATTCGCACTGGCGAAATCCTAACTCCTCAGTCAGACCAATTTCCTCAGAGACCAGAAGATCATCGTCTCTGTCACTGAAGAACTTGACTAAACTGCAAGAGGTTTCCAAAGGCTTCACTCGAAGGATTGGTTAGGTTGAGGCTTTTGAGTTGAGCATCAGTTGGAAATTTTCCTTAGTATTACCTCGGCCCCCTTTAACAGTATGGTGTTTCCTATGACTCAAAGAAACGAAATGAAACTACGAAAACAAAAGTCTTCACGCTTCATAGTCCTCGTTCATATCTTCAAGGTCACACCAACTTCGTCTTTTTCAAAGTCTTCAGGGAATACCAAAGTCTTCAGCAAAGTCTTCACCAAAGTCTTCACCAAAGTCTTCAGTTGAAGACATACATTTTTAGGGGTCGATAATCTTCGAATATATCAAACTCCTCAGCGACTTATAGAGCCTGTGTACACTTACGAATGCATCAGTCTCTTAACCTATAAGTCTTCAATACACCAAAATCACTAAGGGGCACTAGATGCACTAACAGTTTTGGGTTCAATCTTGCGGTGTCCTCACCCAGTGACAAAGTAGGGGTAGCGAGGCACGTATTTGTATTGTTGCCATCAAGGATAAAAAGATGGGGTTTTCATCATATTGCTTGAGTTTATCCCTCTACATCATGTCATCTTATCTAATGTGTTACTCTGTTCTTCATGAACTTAATACTCTAGATGCAGGCAGGAGTCGGTCGATGTGTGGAGTAATAGTAGTAGATGCAGAATCGTTTCGGTCTACTTGACACGGACGTGATGCCTATATGCATAATCATTTCCTTGAATATCTTCATAATTATTCACTTTTCTATCAATTGCTCGACAGTAATTTGTTCACCCACTGTATTATTTTCCTTCATGAGAGAAGCCTCTAGTGAAACCTATGGCCCCCGGGTCTATTTTCCATATTATATTTTCAGATCTATAAACCAAAAATACTAAAAATACTTCGCTGCATTGTTTTTACTTTTGTTTTACTTTACGATCTAGCAATCCTATCTATCTATCTCTATCAGATCTGATCCTTGCAAGTAACCGTGAAGGGATTGACAGCCCCTTTATAGCGTTGGGTGCAAGTGTTTGATTATTTATGTAAGTACATCTATTGGGGACTTGCTTGTATCTCCTACTGGATTGATACCATGGTTCTCAACAACTGAGGGAAATACTTATCTACTTTGCTGCATCACCCTTTCCTCTTCAAGGGAAAACCAACGCATGCTCAAGAAGTAGCATTCATGCTCAAGTTGCTTAAAATTCATGATTTGCGTCCGAAGGGAAATAATTTTCGCGGTTGGAAAATACGTAGTGATAAAAACATCCTTGCACTTATTCCAAGAATCGATACGATTGAGAGGCAAAGAGGAAAACCAAATTTTTGCACGGTCCCGCAAGGAAAAAGAAAATAGTTTCAAATTCACAATATCATTGTCCACATCTTTTTTTCTTTTGCATATCACACAATTCTACGAACGTGTTTAGATGGGACGCGGCATCCTTATTAGGATTACCGGCAAATTGATCTTTCATGACAAGATTCAACAAAGCGGCATTAATATCACAAGACTCCGCGCTAGTGGCGGGAGGAGCAATACGCATACTGATAAAATCATTGTTATTAGTATTGGAAAAATCACACAACTTGGTGTTCTCTTGAGTCATCGTGACTACGCAAACAAGATTGCAAGCAAGGATGAGATCCGGCGAGAAAAAGGGCAAATGAAATAGAGGGCGAATAAAACGGCAAATTAGTGAAGTGGGGGAGAGGAAAACGAGAGGCAAATGGCAAATAATGTAATTGCAAGGAGATGAGATTTGTGATTAGGAACCTGGTAGATGATGATGGAGTCCCCTCGGCGCCTACGATAGGCACGTAGAAGAGACCGCTTCCTCCCCGGCAACGGCGCCAGAAATTCCTTTGACGTGGCTTGAGACTGCGTCGGTATATCCCCAAAGAGGAAGGGATGATGCAGCACAACGACGGTAAGTATTTCCCTCAGTTATGAAACTAATGTTATCGAACCAGTAGGAGGATCACCACCACCCAATAAGCAGCACATGCACAAAAACAACAAATACTTGCAACCCGACGCGAAAGAGAGGTTGTCAATCTCTGTACGGTAATAAGATAGATTAGGTAGTGATAGATAGGAGAGATAGATCTCTCAAGAACACAAATAAAAAGAGCAAATAAGCAGCAATATATTTTTGGGTTTTTGGTTTTGTAGATCTGAAAACAAAGATTGCAAAAAAGTAGATCGGAAAGCAATATGCTGGAAAAGTAGACCCGGGGGCCGTAGGGTTCACTAGTAGGTTCTCACATGAGTATAGCGCACGGTGGGTGAACAAATTACTGTTGGGCAACTGATAGAAAATCGAATAGTCATGACAATATCCAAGGCGATGATCATTTTATAGGCATCACGTCCAAGATAGATAGACCGACTCCTGCCTGCATCTACCTCTATTACTCCACACATCGACCGCTATCCAGCATGCATCTAGTGTATTAAGTTCATGGAAAAACGGAGTAATGCAATAAGAACGATGACATGATGTAGACAAGATCTATTCATGTAGGAATAGACCCCATCTTGTTATCCTTAATAGCAACGATACATGCATGTCTTGCTGCCCCTTTTGTCACTGGGAAAGAACACCGCAAGATCGAACCCATCACAAAGCACCTCTTCCCATGGCAAGAAAAAACGATCTAGTCGGACTAACTAAACCAAAGATTCGGAGAAGAAGTACGAGGCTATAAGTAATCATGCATATAAGAGATCAAAGAAGACTCAAATAATATTCATGGATAGAAATTGATCATGAACTCAAAATTCATCGGATCCCAACAAACACACCGCAAAAGTTTACATCAAATAGATCTCCAAGAGACCATTGTAATGAGAATCATAAGAAGAGAGAGGAAGCCATCTAGCTACTGCCTACGGACCCGTAGGTCTATGGTGGACTACTCACGCATCATCGAACAGGCACCTATGAGGAAGATGAACCCCTCCGTGATGGTGTTTAGATTGGATCTCGAGGTTCTGGAACTTGCGGCGGCTGGAATTGTGTTTCGTTGACTCCCCTAGGGTTTTTGGAATATTTGGGAATTTATAGGCATCAGAGGCGGTGCGGAGGGGCCCCGTGGAGGGCACAACCCATCAGGGCGCCCCGGGGGCCCCCTGGCGTGCCCTGGTGGGTTGTGCTCTTCACAGCCCACCTTCCTGGCTCTTCTCTGGCCCACTGGGTGTTTTCTGGTCCAGAAAAAATCTCCAAAAAGTTTCGTCGCGATTGGACTCCGTTTGGTATTGATTTTCTGCGAAGTAAAAAACAAGCAAAAATAGCAACTGACACTTTGGCACAATGTCAATAGGTTAGTCCCAAAAAATGATATAAAGTTGCTATAAAATGATTGTAAAACATCCAAGAATGGTAATATAACAGCATGGAACAAGCAAAAATTATAGATACGTTGGAAACGTATCACTGACACAGTATAAAGAAGGGGAGAAAGGGATAGTACTTAAGGAAGAAAAATAGCATTCTTTCATTCATTTTCAGTACAAAATGGATGGAGATACATTAGAGGACGCCCCTTTAATATAACTCTTTATTGGACTTTCTCCCCTAGGGACAAGCCACGAAAAGGAGAAATGACGAAAGGAGGGCCTAAGCAGAAGGCCAGCCTGATCCCGTCAGGGCTGGCAAGGTGCGGCTCGACAGGACCACCGACAGGGAAGACGAAGCCGGAGTCCACGAGCCTACCAGGGTACAGCTGGGGGAGGAGGCGGCGCCCAAGTCGAGAACCCACGGCAAATCGCTCTGCCGGGGGGCTAGCTGACGGTGACGGTGCGGTCGGCGGTCAGCTGGAGTCCGAGTCGTCGTCCTCCGTCTTGACGACCAGGGGCTCGCTGCCGTCGTCTTCACCGACACTGTCCTCCTCATCGCTGTCGCTCGAGGAGGAGCTTTCATCGTCGCTCGAGCTCTCTTCATAGCAGCCAAGACGAGTGCCCGAATGCCCATAGACCTTGATAGAGAGCATGTCGGCCTCCACCAACTTGAAGTGGAGGACGAACCCATCCAAGAAGTTATGGGCACGTGCGAGGGTTTTCCACCCGCGCCTAAGGAACGTGACGATGGGGCGTCGGAAACTCGACGTCGGCCTGCACAGCGCCATTACAGCAGGCGTGCACGCGCAACCACATCACGTGCGGCTTGTCGGCCTCCATCACCCTGGCGAAAGGGCCAGGGAGTTGCAAACGGGTACAGGGAGGACCACACAGCCTGACGACGAACTCCAGCGCCGTACCTTCAATATGCCCCATCACTGGGGGAGGAACATCCAACGAAGGTGGATCGGGCACGGCATTCCGCCTCCCCCGGCCGTGAGCCCCGCGCCGGCCCCGGCCTCTTCCAGCGCTCCCACCCCACGCGCTGGAACCGCCTTCCGTCACCGTTGCTGAAGCAGCGACATGATCCCAAGGGGAAACTCTCGTCGCCGCGGCGGAAGCTGGGGATCGTCCTCGCCCCCTCGTCATGGTGGTGACTGGTGCGCCCAAAGACGGAGAAGAAGGGCAAGTTATGTGAACCTGTGGTCAAGGAGGAGAAGGGAATGGATGAGCATCGCCCGTTGTGACCCCCCAATTTATAGGGGAGGGCGCGGGGGCTGGCTCTCCCCCACTCCAAGGCGGCCGCCCATCTCCACCAATCGCACTGACCATGATCACAGGCGAACAGGTAACCGCCCCATTGCTCCAATCCCTGGCACTGCAGTTTCTGCCACTCCCACACCTTTGAGCCATGCGCTCCCACCGCAAACTCCCCGCAATGCATGCGGCGCGCATGGTGGAAACGGCCTGAGGTAGTAGGTAAATGCGAGCTGGAAAGTCAATAGTCACTCCCTCATATTGCGGGCGAACAGGTAACCGCCCCATTGCTCCAATCCCTGGCACTGCAGTTTCTGCCACTCCCACGCCTTTGAGCCATGCGCTCCCACCGCAAACTCCCCGCAATGCATGAGGCGCGCGTGGCGGAAACGGACTGAGGTAGTAGGTAAATGCTAGCTAGAAAGTCAACAGTCACTCCCTCATATTGCACGCCAGTGCATAAATTTTGGGCCTGACCCAACGGCGCTGGGCGAGCGCGTTTGGGCCAGACCCGGGGGCTCCTGTCGGTGCACTAGGACTGGGGTACCCAGTGCCCCTGACTTATGCACAGGCAGTAGTAGCAAAACCCATCAACATAAATATAGTCAAAACCAGAGAAGCCGCTCTACGTGAGATCAAGGAGCGCATCAAGAAGATGAAACCACCATTCAAGACCAAGACTCCAACGGAAGCAACCTACACTGGCTAAGCAATGCCGGCAAGGTCAATGTAGCGGCCCCAAAACGGGCCTGAACCGCGCCAGTCACGTCCCCGGTGCCTGCCGGGGACCGAGGTGCACGCATCTTCAGGAAGACCTGAAAGCACATTTTCTCCCTTGGTGGTTTTTTTAATTAATAACAACATATATGTCATTGAACTAATGTTTCCACTAAGCATATTTCAGGAAAAGTTCAATGATGGGTTGGCAAAAGGATTGTGGAGAAACCCTAGATGCAAGGAAATGGATTGGCAAAGCTTCAAGCAAGAGGACTCTACATTTTACTTTGTGAGAAATCACTTTGAGTCCATAGGAAAGCCAATACTATTAAAAGGGGGTAAGGTACTATTGGTGAACAAGATACTCCACGTGCACAAGTGATAGTCACCAAAAACACCCACAAACTCTCCCACAAATACTCTGTCTAGAACCCTACCACTCAAATCAGTAAGACCAACAATTCCTATTCGGTCTCATCGAGATTCAAACCCTAGACAGATCCCATGCCAAAACCCTAGCATCTCGGTACTACCATCATTCCATTCGGTGCCACCGAAATCAGTTGCCAACTTTCGGGTATCCTATTTTCAAGAATCGGTACCACCGAGTTTTGCCAAACGGTCTCACCGAGATTTGGACCAACTTTCTAGTTACCCAGTCTCAAGAATCGGTACCACCGAGTTTTGTGAATTGGTCTCACCGAGTTTTGGACCAACTTTCTGGTTAGCCGTTGTCAAGAATTGGTACCACCAAAATTTGAGAATTGGTCTCACCGAGTTGTGCAATCTGATCGTTGGTCACTAAATCGGTACCACCGAGATTTCTGTATCGGTCTCACCGAGATACAAAAGTTGCTACCTTTGGAGCAACTCGGTACCACCGAGTTTTACACTTCGGTGTCACCAAGTTGGTCACTTTAGGTGTAACGGTTGGATTTTTGGGGATGCCTATATATACCCCTTCACCACCACCCACTCGAAAATGAAGCACTCAAAACTATTCCATACTTGCCCCATCCAATTTTCTGAGAGAGAGCCACCTACTCATGTGTTGAGATCAAGCCATTCCACTCTATCCATATGAATCTTGATCTCTAGCCTCCCCAAGTTGCTTTCCACCAAATCAATCTCTTCCACCATAGCCAAATCTGTGAAAGAGTGATTGTTTGTTGAGGAGTCTATCATCTTGAAGCACAAGAGCAAGGAGTTCATCGATATTATCGAGCCTATTACCTTTTGGAGGGTGGTGCCTCCTAGATTGGTTAGGTGTCGCTTGGGAGCCTCCTACTTCGTGTTCTGGAGTTGAACCAAGAAGTTTGTACGGGCAAGGAGATCCCCTACTTCGTGAAGATCTACCCATAGTGAGGCTAGTCCTTCGTGGACGGAAGCCGTTATGGAATAGTCAAGGTAGCTACTTCGTGGACCCGGATACGTCTCCAACGTATCTATAATTTATGAAGTATTCATGCCATGTTTACAATAATTCTATATGATTTTATTAGAACTAACCCGGACTGACGCTGTTTTCAGCAGAGCTACCATGGTGTTGTTTTTGTGCAGAAATAAAAGTTCTCGGAATGGGCTGAAAATTTACGGAGAATATTTTTGGAAAATATAAAAAATACTGGAGCAAAAAGTTGGGCCACGAAGTGACCGAGGAGGCCACAAGACTGGGGGCGCCTCCCCCCTAGGGCGCGCCCCCCTATCTTGTGGGCCCCTCGGGCACCGCCTTGACGTGAGACCGACGCCAAAAACTCCTATAAATCATGAAACCTTCAGAAAGAAACCTAGATCGGGAGTTCCACTGCCACAAGCCTCCAGAGCCACGAAACACCAATCGGGAGCCCGTTCCGGCACCCTGTCGGAGGGGGGAAACCATCACCGGAGGCCATCTTCATCATCCCGGCGGTCTCCATGATGAGGAGGGAGTAGTTCACCCTCGGGGATGAGGGTATGTACCAGTAGCTATGTGTTTGATCTCTCTCTCTCTCGTGTTCTTGAGATAACACCATCTTGATGTACCGCAAGCTTTATTGATATAGATGAATCATATGGAGTTTTCCCCTCTCTACCTTCTTGTGATGAATTGAGTTTTCCCTTTGAAGTTTTCTTATCGGATTGAATCTTTAAGGATTTGAGAACACTTGATGTATGTCTTGCGATGGGATATCCGTGGTGACAATGGGATGTTCTATTGATCCACTTGATGTATGTTTTGGTGATCAACTTGCGGGTTCCGTGACCTTGGGAATCTATGCATAGGGGTTGGCACACGTTTTCGTCTTGACTCTCCGGTAGAAATTTTGGGGCACTCTTTGAAGTTCTTTGTGTTGGATTGAACATGATGAATCTGAAATTATGTGATGCATATCGTATAATCAAGCCCATGGGTACTTGTGGTGACATTGGAGTATCTAGGTGACATTAGGGGTTTTGGTTGATGTGTATCTTAAGGTGTTATTTTAGTACGAACTCTAGGGCTGTTCGTGACACTTATAGGGATAGATCATAAGATTGATCAGAAAAGATAACTTTGAGGTGGTTTCATACCCTACAATAATTTCTTCGTTTGTTCTCCGCTATTTGTGACTTTGGAGTGAACTCTTTGTCGCACGTGAGGGATTTATATATGATTCAACTATGTTAATATTGTTGAGAGAACTTGCACTAGTGAAAGTATGAACCCTAGGGCTTGTTTCTAAGCATTGCAATACCGTTTGTGCTCACTTTTATCATTAGTTACCTTGCTGTTTTTATATTTTCAGATTACAAAAACCTATATCTACCATCCATATTGCACTTGTATCACCATCTCTTCGCCGAACTAGTGCACCTATACAATTTACCATTGTATTGGGTGTGTTGGGGACACAAGAGACTCTTTGTTATTTGGTTGTATGGTTGTTTGAGAGAGACCATCTTCATCCTACGCCTCCCACGGATTGATAAACCTTAGGTCATCCACTTGAGGGAAATTTGCTACTGTCCTACAAAACTTTGCGCTTGGAGGCCCAACAGGAGTCTACAAGAAGAAGGTTGCGTAGTAGACATCAGACCCTTATGGGTGGAGCCCTCCGTGGACTCTCGCGACCGTTACCCTCCGTGGGTTGAAGACTCCATAAACGTGAATGTACGATAGCACCACCTATCGGAACCACGGGAAAAAATTTCGTGTCTTCAAACTGCGTTTGATCTTCCTTCCTACCCTCTACTACATATGCTTGTTGTTACTTTCCGCTGCTATACTCTTAGACATGCATGTGTAGGGTGTACTTGAATTGCTATAATCGCTAAAATCTGCCAACACTTAAAATTGGGAAAAGGTAGAATTTTTATTTGCTCAAGTAGTCTAATCACCCCCCTCTAGACATACTTTTGATCCTACAAGACCCGGCAAGCCATCCCCTGGCAGGCGCGAGCCGATCAGCCACCGCTCCACCGCATCGCAACGCCAGTCATTTGTCGATGCGGTGTCGAGCCCTCAGGTGGTTAAGTGGCTCTCGCCTAGCATGTGGCGACTCGCTGAAGGCAGATTATGTCCGTTTGACACCCGTCCAAAGACGTGTCAAGACATTAAGCAATAGTTAGCTAAAGCGGTGGTAAAAGCCTGCCGGGAATGCATCCCCGCACGCCACCTAGGCTAGCATTTATGACATTTTGTCCTAAGTGCCAGAGTTAGGTGTGATAGCACTGTTAGCTATCTAATCAATAGGTAATGTTTGTTTTGCCACTGTGGTTGCCCCTTGAGCTATAAAAGGAGGCCCAAGGCAACCTAGCTAAAGATTCGGACCCTTGGACACTTGTACTCGCATAGCAGCTCTCCCGAAGACAACCTTGATGGGTTTGAGCGCTGCATGTGCTTCGTGCTCTTCCGATCAATCCACCAAAGCAGGAGTAGGGTTTTACGCTTCCCAGCGGCCCTAACCTGGGTAAAACACCAGCGTCTCATCGTTGTGCTGCCTCACCACCTCTACTCTTTGTGCAACGTGACCTCACCCCCGCCGAACCACAAAGGGGCACGTGGCCCCATAGGTGATCGTGTGCATCGTGACCCGACAATACTACATCACAATCATTTTAATGCATGTTGACATCCAAGATAAATCATTATCCACTCCTAGCTACTTGAGCATGGCATGAGCAACTATAATCTCTAATTGTCATTGCAAACATATTTGATCATAATATGCTGAATCATGGATACTAGGTTAAACATATTTACAAAAACAAAAACAAGTTGAGTTCATACCCGCTTTTCTCTGCCACAGTCACTTCATCAAATATCATCATTATTGCCTTTCACTTGCACGACCGAATGATATGAAAATAATAATAGTGCAAGAGTGCCGTGGACTAAGCTGGAATCTGCAAGCATTCTATTCAAGAGGAGAAGACAAACTAATATGGGCTATTTGTTAGGTCAATAGTAGTGCATATGAGAGCCACTCAACATTTTCATCGTGGTCTTCTCCTTAGTATGACTCAATAAAAGGAAGAGAATTTCAGAGAAACACACTGAAATATTTTTGGAGTTTTTAGTTTTTCTTGAAGAAAGAAAATTAAAGAAAGAAAAACAAAAACGAGAAAAACTATTTACACGGGAGAGCTCCCAACAAGTAAAATAAGAAACAAGAAATCTTTTTGGGTTTTCTTTTAATACTGCAACTAATTAAACTAGGAAGAATAACCAAAAAGAAGCGAGAAATATTTTTGGATTTTCTCAAAGTTTTTTAAACACACAAAAAGAAAGCGAGAAAAATAAATCTAGCATGGATAATACAATGAATAAGTGTGGACACCGACAACTGGAATGAAATGTGTGAACATGAATATAATGTCGGTGGAAATACGTACTCCCCCAAGCTTAGGCTTTTGACCTAGCTTGGTAATCACCATCCGCGGCCTGGATAATAGTCCGAGTGATAGCCCACCAACGCTCTTGGTGCAGCCTCCTCAGGCCGTCTGGCAGATTCAACCTCCGCATTGTACGTGCGGGCCTCTCTCTCAAGGACGTAGTATCTTCCCTTCCTGTGATAATCAAAGAGAGCAGGAGCAGGCAATACGATAGGTACAATGGAACCGTTATTGAACCTCAAATTGTAAGTATAATTAGTGATTGTGCCCTTAAGGAACTTATGGCGTTTCATGGCCTCAAAGTCTAAGTACTGATTAGGTAAGATAGGATCATTAGGCCAAGGGGACACACCCAGCTCCGTAGCTAGACGGGAGGCATAAATCCCACCATAAAAGTGACCACTATTAGCATTGTGTTGCAATCTCCGTGCAATAATTGCTCCTAGATTATAACATTTATTTCCTGTTATGGCAGTGTGTATAAGACTCAAGTCAGGGGCACACAGTGTGCTGCAATCTTGCTTGCCTATGATGCATTTGCCATTAAAGAGTGCAAAGTATTGTATAGATGGAAAATGGATGCTTTTTATTCTACCTTGTGTCACTCCTCTAACTTCACCATAGCAAATATTAATCAAAAATGACTCATACTCAGATTTTGGTGGTTCGTCTAGCGAACCCCAATACAGAATTTTGCACACTTCACAGAACACATCTAAGGGCATGGTAAAGGGTTGATCATAAAGGTTAAAGGAAACTCTAGACTCACGAGGAAAATATTTAAATTTCTTTGTGAAAGTTTTTGTGAGCTCAAGATGTTGAATGCACTCATCTGCGATGAAGGGGGCAAGTTCTCCGTTGTGGATAAATTGTTCGAATTCCTCCTTGATACCCGCACCTATCATGAATTCGTTACATGTCCATAAGCATGACTTGGTAGCGGCATCCCGCATCGAGCTTGCACTTGGCTCAACATAAGACCGACGTATTGAGTCCCTACTCGATGAAGCTTCCGAGGACCTCCGCCTCGAAGAACTCCTTCCAAAGAAATTCATTTATTCGCGTACAAATTTCTGAAATTTTTGGTCCACAAAATTTTGTCAACAAAATTTCGTAAGATTGAAAGCAACTACTCCTAAGGATGCATAGAGGCCATATTAAGCATTCAAACCACTTAGAACTCTAAGAATTCAACATGCAAGCCCATCTACAGCAGCACGTAGAGTAGCTAATTATTCTAAAGATAAACCACTAAATCAAAAACTAATTGGAGCATTGGAGGAATCACACACCAAGTAGCAATCCCCCAAAACAGTTTCAGAAACGGAACTTCGAGCAAAGAGATCGAAATCCGCGGGTTTGAGAGCAAGAACAAGAGAGTGGGAGCTATGGTGATTTTTTTTCTGGAGGTGGGAGATGACATGGGCTAAAGGGATAAGTGAGAGGGCCCTCGTGGGGACCACAACCTACCAGGGCGCGCCTGGGGTTGTTGGCGCACCCTGGTGTCTTGTGGGCACCAGATGCACCCCCTCTGATGTTATTTGCACCAGAAATTAAGAAATATTCAGAAAAAAAATCATGTTAAATTTTCAGGACATTCTGAGAACTTTTATTTTTGGGTCATTTTTTATTGCACGGAGAAATCAGAAAGCAGGATAAACATGGAATCTTATTTTATTTAACTAAGATAAACAGAAAAGAAAAGGTGGGATCAGAAAGTTGTGTAACTAGATTCATCAACTTCATACCTCTCAAAAATGATCCATTAATAAGGTTGATCAAGTCTTATTAACAACCACTTTCGATTAGCATGAAACCGAAGAACTTTCGTAAAACACTAAGTTACCTCAATGGGGATATGCATATCCCCAACAATAAGTATATCATATTTCTTTTTGGCAGTAGGTAGAGGTAGTTGAAATCTTCCAATAGTGAGTGTCGAAGAATTTTCAATAACATTTACACCATTCACTTGGAATTGCTTCTTTGGAAATTGCAGCGTATGCTCATTACCATTGATATGAAAAGTGACTTTGCTTTTATTGCAATCAATAACAGCCCCTGCAGTATTCAAAAAGGGTCTACCAAGGATAATCGACATGTTGTCGTCCTAGGGCATATCAAGAATAACAAAGTCTGTTAAGATAGTAACATTTGCAACAACAACGGGCACATCCTCACAAATACCGATAGGTATGGCAGTCAATTTGTCAGCCATTTGCAAAGATATTTCAATAGATGTGAGTTTATTCAAATCAAGTCTTTTATATAAAGAGAAAGGCATAACACTAACACCAGCTTCCAAATCACACAAAGCAGTTTTGACATAATTTCTTTTAATGGAGCAAGCTATAGTTGGTATTCCAGGATCTCCAAGTTTTTTAGGTACTCCATCCTTAAAAGAATAATTAGCAAGCATAGTGGAGATTTCAGCTTCAGGTATCTTTCTTTTATTAGTGATGATGTCTTTCATGTCTTTAGCATAAGGGGCCATCTTTAAGATATCAGTTAAGCGGGTACGCAAAAACACTGGCCTAATCATTTCAGGAAAGCGTTCAAATTCTTCATCATCCTTTTTCTTAGATGGCTTAGGTGGAAAAGGCATGGGTTTCTGAACCCATGGCTCTCTCTCTCTCTTTACCATGTTTCCTAGCCACAAAGTATTTTTTATCGTAACGTTTATTTTTAGGTTGTGGGTTATCAAGATCAACAGCAGGTTATATTTCTACATCATTATCATGTTCTTTATCATTGTTCAGTCGAGTATCCTCATGAACATCATCATTATCATTAACATTATCACTAGATGAATGTTCATTACCAGATTGAGTTTCAGCATCAGAAATAGAGACATCATTATTATCTGGAGGTTTTGCTATCTCAAGTTCACTAGAGGTATGCAAAGTCCTATCATTTTTATTTTTCTTCTTCTTTTTAGAAGGACTAGGTGCATCAGTGTTAATTCTTTGAGAGTCTTGTTCAATTCTTTTAGGGTGTCCCTCAGGATAAAGTGGATCCTGAGTCATTTTACCTCCTCTAGTTGCTACTCTAACAGCAAAATCATTCATATTATTATTCATTTCATTAAGCAATTCTCTTTGATATTTAGCAACTTGTTCTGACTGAGTTTGAACCATAGAGGCATGTTTTCCTACACCTCTAACATCATTACTGATTCTAAATAACAAGTCACTCAAGCGAGCTATAATATCAGAATTATATTTCAATTGTTTCAGAACATTTGCATTGAAGTGATCTTGTTTTCGAATGTAGTTATCAAACTCATATAAGCATTGACTAGGATGTTTATTGTACGGGATATCACTTTCATCAAACTTTAATAAAGAATTTACCTCTACCACCTATGGAGGTGGTGTGTTGAGACAATGTATTTCTTCAATAGGTGGTAAATTCTTAACATCCTCAACTTTAATACCTTTTTCCTTCATACATTTCTTTGCCTCTTGCATATCTTCAGGACTGAGAAAGACACCCCTCTTCTTCGGAGTGGGTTTAGGTGGTGGTTCAGGAAGAGTCCAATCATCATAATTCTTCAATATATTATTCAATAGTTCCTTAGCTTGTCCAACAGTTCGTTCCCTGAAAACACAACCAGCACAACTATCTAGGAAGTCCCTAGAAGCATCAGTTAGTCCATTATAGAAGATATCATGTATTTCATTTTTCTTAAGAGGGTGATCAGACAAAGCATTAAGCAATTGGAGAAGCCTCCCCAAGCTTGTGGAAGACT
The DNA here is from genome assembly GCA_039707655.1 of Elymus sibiricus. Taxonomy (NCBI): domain Eukaryota; kingdom Viridiplantae; phylum Streptophyta; class Magnoliopsida; order Poales; family Poaceae; genus Elymus; species Elymus sibiricus. The sequence goes on from CM077671.1 coordinate 345,048,119, forward strand.
CTCTACTTCAATTTGCACAAAGTTAAATATTTCCTGTAAGGCAGCCTGTTTCTTATGAGCAGGAAAATATTTTTCAGAGAAGTAGTAAACCATATCCCGGGGGCTACGCACACAACCAGGAGCAAGAGTATTGTACCATATCTTAGCATCACCCTTTAATGAGAATGGAAATAATTTGAGAATATAGTAGTAGCGAATCTTCTCATCATGAGTAAAAAGGGTAGCTATGTCATTCAACTTAGTAAGATGTGCCACTACAGTTTCAGTTTCATAGCCATGAAAAGGATCAGATTCAACCAAAGTAATTAACTATGGGTCGGCAGAGAATTCATAATCCTTATTGGTAACAAAGATAGGTGAATTAGCAAACTTAGGATCACATTTCATTCTAGCATTCAAAGTCTTTTCTTTATACATGCACAATAATTTCTTAAGATCATCTCTATCCTTACAAGCAAGGATTTCTCTAGCTACTTCTCCATCCAAAACATAACCCTCAGGTATCTTAGGCATTTCAAATCTAGGAGAGCTAGGTCTAATAGGTGTTTCATAATTCTCAGTTTCAAGGATTTCATCAGTTTCAGTAATCTCATCAGTTTCAATAGTTTCTTTCTCTTTAGCTCTAGCAATTTGTTCATCAAGAAATTCACCTAGTGGCACATTATCATCAAGCATGGTACTAGCATCATCATAAGCATCATTCATAGCAGAAGTAGCATCATCAATAACTTGCGACATATCAGGATTAATAGCATGTGGTGCTATTGCAAGTCTACTCGTAATAGAAGGTGAATCAAGTGCAGAGTGTGATGGAAAATCCGTACCTCCCCTCGTCTTAGAGGGAACGATCTTGGTTCTTGTATCCTTCAGATTCTTCATAGTGATAAATTGATATAAATCCCAAGTGACTCAACAAATATAGCTATGCTCCCTGGCATCGGCGCCAGAAAAAGGTCTTGATAACCCACAAGTATAGGGGATCGCAACAGTTTTCAAGGGTAGAGAATTCAACCCAAATTTATAGATTCGACACAAGGGGAGCCAAAGAATATTTGTGAGTATAAGCAGTTGAGTTGTCAATTCAACCACACCTAGAGATTAAATATCTGCAGCAAAGTGATCAGTAGCACAGTAATATGATAGTTTGATAGAAGTGGTAACAGTAATGGTAACGGTAATAGTGATGGCAATGGTTTTGTAGCAAGTGTAACAGTGACATCAGCAGTAGTAACTTAGCAAGAATAGTATGTGGAAAACTCGTAGGCACTGGATCGATGTATTCATTGGATGATATTCATCATATAACAGTCAATACCTAGGGCGACACAGAACTATCTCCAGTTCATAAATATAATGTAGGCATGTATTCCGTAAATAGTCATACATGCTTATGGAAAAGAACTTGCATGACATCTTTTGTCCTACCCTCCCGTGGCAGCGGGCTCCATAAGGAAACTAAGGGATATTAAGGCCTCCTTTTAATAGAGAACCAGAACAAAGCATTAACACATAGTGAATACATGAACTCCTCAAACTACAGTCATCACCGGAAAGTATCCCGGTTATTGTCACCCCGGGGTTTACGGATCATAACACATAATAGGTGCGTATGACTAGCAAGATCGGATCAAGAACATAGATATAATGGTGATAACATAAATGGTTCAGATCTAAAATCATGGCACTCGGGCCCTAGTGACAAGCATTAAGCATGGCAAAGTCATAGCAACATCAATCTCAGGACACAGTGGATACTAGGGATCAAGCCCTAACAAAACTAACTCGATTACATGATGAATCTCATCCAAATCCTCACCGACCAGCAAGCCTACGAAGGAATTACTCACTCCCGGTGGGGAGCATCATGGAATTGGCGATGAAGGAGGGTTGATGATGACGAAGACCGAAGATTCCCCTCTCCGGAGCCCCAAACGGGCCCCAGATCTGGCCTCCCGATGAAGAACAGGAGGTGGCGGCGGCTCCGTCTCGTGAAACGCGATAAAACTACCTCCTCGATTTTTTTCTCAAAAAATATGATTTATAGTGCTGGAATTAGGGTCAGGGGGCCACGAGGTGAGCATAACCCACCAGGGCGCGCCGAGGGGCTGGCGCGCCCTGGTGTATCGTGCCCAACCAAAGCACCCCCTCCGGTGGTTCTTGGCTCCAGTATTTTTTATTTATTGTAAAATAAATCTCCAAAAAGTTTTGTCTAGTTCCGAGAACTTCTATTTCTGCACAAAAACAACACCATGGTAGTTCTGCTGAAAACAACGTCAGTCCGGGTTAGTTTCATTCAAATCATGCAAATTAGAGTCCAAAACAAGAACAGAAGTGTTAGGAAAAGTAGATACGATGGAGACGTATTAGAGGTTTTGGTGGTCAGCTCTTGACGAAACGGAACTCCCAATGCTCCTCACACAGAGGGTTCGAGAAGTGCTTGCTCACATTTTGTGATGTAGCATGAATAGAATTTGAGACGAGAAAGCATAGATAGCTAGAGAGGGGTCCTAGGCATTCTTGTATATCCAATTGGCCAAATAAAATTGAAAGCCAAATAACAAAAATTGATATCCTCGAATGAGAAAAGAAATGCATACCAACATGCTCACACAATAAGATGTCAAATGAAATATGGCAAACATGCAAAACCACTCTAGTATCTACGAAGCACTTTGGCGATGACGGAGTCATCTATATATGAGTATATTGACTTAGGAGCCAAGTAAGAATACTTGATCATAGGTCATACTCATCGTTTAAGCACAAGTGGGGTTACCACCTTTACATGAAACATTTAATGTGTTCACATATTTAAGAGATGCTTTAACTCAAGTCTTAGAGTAAAGCTCCCCCTTGATATGACATCCCCCCTAAGAGGGATAAACTAACACTACTAGGAAAAAGCCTATTAGTAGCGCGGGTTAAACACCTAGTAGTAGCGTGGGTACCTACGCTACTACTATGGCGCTACAACTAACTGGTAGTAGTAGCGCGATGCATCCTGCGCTACTAGTACATGTGTTAGTAGTAGCGCGGGTTCCACGACCGCTACTACTAACTATCTATAGCGCGTCTGCGACCCGTGATACGTCTCCAACGTATCTATAATTTTTGCTTGTTCCGTGCTGTTATATTATCATTCTTGGATGTTTTACAATCACTTTACTACAATTTTATACTATTTTTGGGACTAACCTATTAACCTAGAGCCTAGTGCCAGTTTCTGTTTTTTTGTGTTTTTGAGTTTTACAGAAAAGGAATATCAAACGGAGTCCAAACGGAATAAAAATCTACGGTGATTTTTTATGGACCAGAAGAAGCCCAGGGAGCATTGGAGTTGGACCAGAAGAGCCACGAGGCCACCACAAGCCTGGGGGGCGCCCCCCTAGGGCGCGCCCCCCTGGCTTGTCGTCACCTCGTGGCCCCCCTGGACTTGTTTCCGCCGCCAAAAATTCCTATAAATACAGAAACCCCCAGAAACAAACCTAGATCGGGAGTTCCGCCGCCGCAAGCCTCTGTAGCCACGAAAAACCAATCGGGAGCCCGTTCCGGCACCCTGCCGGAGGGGGAAACCATCACTGGAGGCCATCTTCATCATCCCGGCGGTCTCCATGACGAGGAGGGAGTAGTTCACCCTCAGGGCTGAGGGTATGTACCAGTAGCTATGTGTTTGATCTCTCTCTCTCGTGTTCTTGAGATGACACGATCTTGATGTACCGCGAGCTTTATTAATATAGATGAATCATATGGAGTTTTCCCCTCTCTATCTTCTTGTGATGAATTGAGTTTTCCCTTTGAAGTTTTCTTGTCGGATTGAGTCTTTAAGGATTTGAGAACATTTGATGTATGTCTTGCGATGGGATATCCGTGGTGACAATGGGATCCTCTATTGATCCACTTGATGTATGTTTTGGTGATCAACTTGCGGGTTCCATGACCTTGGGAATCTATGCATAGGGGTTGGCACACGTTTTCGTCTTGACTCTCCGGTTGAAACTTTGGGGCACTCTTTGAAGTTCTTTGTGTTGGATTGAACATGATGAATCTGAAATTGTGTGATGCATATCGTATAATCAAGCCCATGGGTACTTGTGGTGACATTGGAGTATCTAGGTGACATTAGGGTTTTGGTTGATGTGTATCTTAAGGTGTTATTTTAGTACGAACTCTAGGGTTGTTCGTGACACTTATAGGGATAGCTCATAAGATTGATCGGAAAAGATAACTTTGAGGTGGTTTCATACCCTACAATAATTTCTTCGTTTGTTCTCTGCTATTTGTGACTTTGGAGTGAACTCTTTGTCGCACGTGAGGGATTTACATATGATTCAACTATGTCAGTATTGTTGAGAGAACTTGCACTAGTGAAAGTATGAACCCTAGGCCTTGTTTCTAAGCATTGCAATACCGTTTTTGCTCACTTTTGTTACTTGCTACCTTGCTGTTTTTATATTTTCAGATTACAAAAACCTATATCTACCATCCATATTACACTTGTATCACCATCTCTTCGCCGAACTAGTGCACCTATACAATTTGCCATTGTATTGGGTGTGTTGGGGACACAAGAGACTCTTTGTTATTTGGTTGCAGGGTTGTTTGAGAGAGACCATCTTCATCCTACGCCTCCCACGGATTGATAAACCTTAGGTCATCCACTTGAGGGAAATTTGCTACTGTCCTACAAAACTCTGCGCTTGGAGGCCCAACACGAGTCTAAGGAAGAAGGTTGCATAGTAGACATCAACCTGCGCTACTACTATTAATTTAAAACCAAAAAAAATCTTGATCCCGTGCGTGTTGTCAATGGTTCGATCCAGCGACGATAGGGGTCACCGGAGGTGTCGAATTGTGTGTGACATTATGTAGATGTGGATGTGGATGGGCGTGGGCAGCACAAGAGAAAGCATAGGAGAGGGACCGCGTGGCTTACCTAGGGCCGAGCCCAAGAGGACTCGGTGAGGGAGCTCGGGGGGAAGCAGCAGGAGCTAGGGTTTGGAGCCGCCCGCCTGCATCAGGACGCCATGGAACCGCGGAGGCCGAGGTGTACCGGCCGAGGAAGCTATGGATCCGCCGCGTGGTCGCTGGGAGCAGCAACCGCACGGAGGAAGCAGCCTTTTTCTCGGATCTGGCTGTGCTGGGAGGAGCTCCAAGGCCTGCTCGATCTGGGGCCAAGGTAAGGGAAGGGAGTGATGGTGAGTGGAGGGGGAGGTGGGCGGCGCCGGCGGCAGAGGAGGAGGTCGCCGGTGGGGGAGCTCCAAGAGCCTATGGAGAGAGGGGGGAGAGTGAGGGAGAGAGGAGGGATTCGGCCGAGGATATGGGCACTTCACCTACCTTGTACTTAGTAGTAGCGAGGGGTATAAACCCGCGCTACTACTATCAACTTAGTAGTAGCGCGGATTTATACCCCTCGCTACTACTATGGCATGTCCCGGTGGGGGACGATAGAGACCACTTAGTAGTAGCGAGGGATATAAACCCGCGCTACTACTATCAACTTAGTAGTAGCGAGTGGTATAAACCCGCGCTACTAGTAAGTAGCAGTAGCGAGGGGTATGAACCTTTGCTACTAGTAAGCGTCTACCTATAAGCTTTTCCCTAGTAGTGTTAACCTTGGGTTTTGTCGTAGAAGACTTCTTGTGGGTGATGTAGTGGTGGATGCTCATAGTTGATGAAGATTATCTTGAGTTGGGAGCAATCCTCTTTGTTTCTTACTCTTCTCACCTACATGGGTTAGTCCCAAAAAAGAGACAAATACAAGGATATCTATGGACATGGAGTGCAAAGCATACATGATAATGTCCATCGATTCATTAATTACCTTGTCCCTTGCTTACCTTTGAGGGAATGTGTGACTCCTTGAACTATTGCATAAAGTTGGAGTTGATTGCAAATAGTCCTTGCCAAAAATGAATGTGAGTGAATTTTGTTGGTGGAGTCACCCCTCAAGAACTTCTCTAGTTCTTCTTCTTTGGGATCCACATCAACTTGATGGGAATCCTTGGAGTTGACGTAGCACTTGTAGAATTTGAGCTTGTAGTAGCCGTGGGAACCCACTTGACCATGGCTTGGGATTCATCTTCATATGAGTCAAATGTCCTCTTGAATCTTGTCCTTGCCCTTGAGCTTGTGGTCTTGTGGTGGAAGGTCATCTTGAGCTTTTGTTCCCTTGGGAAGAGTATGTTCATACTTCTCCTTTTGAGGAACAAACTTGGGCTTGGGGTATTGACCTTCTTCCCATTCAACTCCATTTGCGTTGAAGTAGCCAATGCCATGGTTCTTCCGGTATCCTCCATGCTTGCGCACAATTTCCTCAAATTGCTTACATCCGGCAAGACTTTTGTAGATATCCTTTTCTATAATCCCTTTCAATAGATCATTTTCTTGCTCAAGTGTAACTTGGCTAAGAGAATCGTTAGTGGAATCAATAAAACTACTAGAAGCAATATCATTGGATTTATCATTTTTATTGCTACTAGTTGAAGAACCTTTCTTGCCTTTGTTACTAGTTTGCTTAGCCTTAACTTGTGGAATGAATGTAGACAAGAGTAGTCGTTTGGCTAGATAAGAGGAAGTCTTCTTTCGAAGATCGTCGTTGATAGCTTTAAGGAATTCGTGCTCTTGCTCCAAATTGAGCTTCTCGAAGCAGAGCTTCTCATGAGTCCTTACAAGTTCTATATGATCTTCTAGAGTAGACTCGTGGGCTAACTTAAGAGTGTTTAGTTCTTTAGTTAGTCGCTCTATTTCCAACTTATCATCATCACACGACTTATCTTGACTAACGTGATTACTAATAAGTTCATTTTGACTAATATCACTAGATTTTGTCAAATAGCAGGTCATCATCTCCAAGTAGGTCATCCTCATCACTATTAAAGTCAAGGTATTCGGGGTGTGATACCTTGGGGCTTTTAGCCATGAAGCAACTTCCACTCCCTTTAGCCATGTCGTAGGAGTTGAAGGAAACGAGTGCAAGTCCGGCAACACCTTCATCTTGACTATAGTAGGAGTCGGAGTGGTTGTCGGATTCGGAGCTGGAAACCCATTCACCAACATGAGCTTGATGTCTTCTTCTTGTGTAGCTCTTGGTGTACTTGTCCTTCTTCTCCGAGTCTTTGCTTCTATCGGAGGGTCTTCGCTCATAACGATCATCTCTACTCCTTCTCTGTCTTCGAGGTGACTCATCTCTTGAACTCTTTCTTCTAGGTGACTCTTCCTGTCGTGGTTTTGTCACGGCAAGATGTCCGGGTTAACGGACTTAGGTGTGAGGCCATCGCAACTATGTGGCGGCTTGAGAGGGGTTGGTCGGAATCGAGAGACGCGAGTTTACCCAGGTTCGGCCCCTCCGGTGGAGGTAAAAGCCTACGTCATGCTTGTCTTGTATTGATGATGATGACAATCTCGATTACAAGGGTGCGGAGTCGCTACCTCTAATCTCGAGGGTTTCTAATCTGTCTATCTCTAATGACTTGAAGTTGTCCCTCTAGGTGTGGCACCCCGATAGAGGGCCGACGCACGCCAGTCCCCAGGATAAGACCTGACGCACGCCAAAGACATGATACAGCAATTCCAGGCAAAAATGGCTTTCTTGATATAATGGAGTATTACAATACTGTTGCTTACAACAATATTCATAGCTCCAAGGCTAACTGCAGGGCATCAGAGGTCTTGGTTCAGGGGCAACGACATCTCTAGCTGGGCTCCATAACGCACAGGACTGGCTTGGTTACGCTCTAGCACAACAGATCTTCTCCTGCAACTGGCCACGTGCAAGGCCAGGTGAGTACTTTGAATGTACTCGCAAGACAACCAAGAACATAGCATCCAAATAGACAGATGACAAAGCAAGCCCTATGCTATGCATGAATTAATCCTAAGCATGGCATAAATACTAACAAGACAAGCATGGATGAAACATGGCATATCATGGATCAGGCATATAATCTATGGCAAGATCACACTAGATGCTTAGAGTACTTCCTGTACCAGATATCAACTTACTCTCTTCTGGGTTGTTCCATAACCCTGGAAATATTCATGATCCAACCTGAACTAACTCAGGTTCAATCCAACTCATGTGGTCATCCGACCACTCATCAAATAGCCATCCCTTAGCTAACATAACTTATTCCTGACATCATCTGATGTCTACCCAAGATGAGTTCTTTCCATCATTACTAACACTGTTACGGTTGACCACCTACTGAGGTCTGGACGGGCTGTCCAATACCGTGGACTCGGCTATTCGAATAGATTTTGACACTCTGCAGAGGTTGCGCACTTTACCCACACCATGAAGCACCTGGCCTCGTGATCCCATTCGGGTGGACCAGCGTTGCTTCAACAAAACCTGCCTGATACGTGACTCTTTCATCGTACCACCGGCACTCTTCCTCCCCCGGAGGTCAGCCTTGGGTGGCCCCTGTGTCCTCATGACACCTGCCACCGTCGTGGCCAAACTCTGTAGACCCAAACGGGGCCTACTGTCCCAAACAGGGACTCCCGGGCTAAACCAATCAACAACTGGGCTCACAGGGTTACCGCCGCTTACCTGATCAGGGTAGCACGCCGCGCATAACCCTCCCTCTTTGGAGGTACCGGTGAAAGATCACGCAATCAATCCCGGTTAGGGACGTCCCATACCAGCAAATGTGGTTGCACGAGTATGCCCGGAGAGGTGACTAAAGATCAACCGACTAAATATCCTTTATTCAACCCACTTAACATATCCATCATCGTACTATTCCACTGACAATAGTAAGTGCTATCATAGAAAGATCATAGTACTGATGATTATGGCATGAGATCAATCATAATACTAGCATGGCAATTCTATTGGCAATATGGAAATAAGACATGGCACTAGATGATAGTGTCTAATACCGATGTCACCACCGGTGCATGCAAGTGCAGCCTAACAGGCGATACAGATAAACACACAGGTGCAAGCCAAGTCATCACGCAAGTCTGGAGCTCATGGAAGAGGTTGGCTTGCCTGAGGGTCGACGAATACACCGGGAGGAAGCACGATCACCTCGTGGAAGAAATCGCCGGACAGGGGTTCTCTCACAGAGGCTCGATCGGAGTGCAAGGGCAAAACGGTTATTTCCACTGTGTGAACACATAGTGAAAATAGTACCATCGGAACGGGCTCGACGAGACGAAAGCGTGGGCGCTGGTTTTACCTGATTCCGAGCTTCGATCGCGAAGATATGACCGCTTAAAGCCCAGGGACCAATCTGCAGTAAAAATACTCACCAACGGGTCCCTGACTTATTAAACCGAACGCGCCTTCGGGCCGAATACGCTTCCAGTTCTAGAAAACGCCTTTTAACCAAAGAGGCTAGAAGTACGCTTTCTTGTTTGGAAAGCGTATTTACCCGAATACGTCTCCACTTAACTGCCACCGGGCCCGGGCTTTAGCGACTGGCGGGCGGGGCCCATCTTATCTCCTTCTCTCTCCTCCCTCCTGGTCATCTGCCTCCTCCCGACCGAGGACAGGGGAGCGAGTGGGGGCGCTCGGCCGGCGATGGCCTCGCTGCCTCCGGCCACCCTTAGCCCAGGCGAGGGCTCCGACGGATACGGGAAGAGGCGACAAGCTCGCCTGGCCAGGCTGCGGCACCGGGAGGGACCAAGCGATGGCGCCTCATGACGGCAGGGCCAGGCGGCGTCCGAACGCGGGCACCCCAGCCGCGGCATTCCGGCGGCGATTGGAGAGGCTGGGCGGGCTCACCGGACGCCGGGGACGAGCTAGGACACACGGGCTAAGGAGGGGGCGAGCTCTGACCGAGGATGGCCGAGGGGAACGGCGCCGGGCTCGCGGCCATTGCAGGGCGAGGGAGCTCCGGGCTAGAGGGGAGAGGACTGGGGACTAGCTTGGCGTCGGGAGGGCTCGGGCACGCTCTTATATAGCTCGGAGGCGAAGCTACTCGACGCCGGCCGAAGCTCCGAGAGCTCACCGCGAAGCGGCGACGCTCCGGCGACCGCCAGAGGCAACTAGCAGCTTCGGGACGAGGGGGAGAGACCTCTGGACGGATCACGCACGCGCTGAGGGGCTCCTAGACACTCCTGGACAGGCTAGAGAGAGCTGGAGATTCGCTACCGACGAACCAACGCACAGAGCACTACTTTGGCACGCTCTGGTCGTGGTCACCGTGTGGACACGGCGATGCCACGCTGCGCTCGGTGCCAAACCTTGCCTAGTCTATTCTCCACACATCACTGAGTTGACTAGAGCAAGATTTGGAGGGAGGCGAAGGCAGGACTGACTGATGGGAGCTGACCTAGCTCCTGGACAGCAACTGTTTGTGCTGTGGTGTGACCACCACAGTGCACCACTTGACTTGATCCTTGGCAGAGGGCAATCACACACTAGAGTGATTACCTTGACAAAATCTCAGCTCAAATGGGCTAAGAAAAATAACACTTCCTTTGTAACTTGGCAGTCTGACCAGAAATGAAAAAGATGATGCTGGGGAAAATTGGTTAGATGGATATGGATGAATTTTGGAGGATAGCTATGATTTGGACACAGGAGAGGGCTGGTCAAGTTTCAGCTCAAATTGATCTTCTATGATGGTACTTCCTTCACAGAGATACAATCTGGTCAGAAACTTGATAAAATCACAGAAAAAGATTGGCTTGGATAGATAAGCTGATTTTTGGTTTACAGTAGTGATATATCAATATGCACTACCCTGCCAAATTTCAGCTCAATTGAAGCAAGGAAACAAGCACTTCCTTCACAAAGTGCCAGGCTGGACAGAAATGAAAACCAGATGGTTATGAGGGATTCGATAGATGAAAATGGACCAAACTTGGAGAAGATCAATGAATTGGGCATATGGAGACATTGTGAAAGTTTTATACGATTTTCATAACTAGAAGTGGTACTTCCTTCACAATGCTCCAATCTGAACAGAAACTGGAATAAATTGTTGAGGAAGATTGCCTAGCTGAAATGGGCTAAATTTTGGAGGACAATGTTAATTTATCACAATGCATCACCCTGCAAAATTTTAGCCAAGAATATCAAGGAATCATGCACTTCCTTTCCAAACCAGAAATCTGGACAGAATTTGCAAATGGAAGTGGAGCTCAAAATTTGAATTGGGGAACTGGATATTTTGATGTAATTGGATAAGATATGGATATGAGAAGCTCCACAAATTATTTGGTATTTTTTCTAGCTACCAAAATGGTAGTTCCTTTGGAAAGGCCCCAAATTGGAATATTGGCTTTAAATAGGAAAATGCAATTTCCCCTATTTAATTCTGGCCAATATCTTTATGAGAGCTCAACATAACCACAAGGAATATCTCCACAAGTTTTCATGACCTATGGAGATGGATAGATAATTTCCTGGATTTAATTCCTCAGAAAGGCAGAGAAAGGAATTAATTCTAGATGAGAAATATTGCATAGGACTTAGCAATATTTTTGCACATCTAGGGTCTATGAGGGCAGAAGGATCTCTAGAAATTTTGGGAGGATCAACAGAGCAAGGAAAATGATAGCTCCTTTGCAGACACAAAGGCAGGATTTCCAGTTCCAATATTTCGGAACTAGGGTTTGAATGAGATTAGGGGTTGGCTGACGGAGGGTTGGCTGGCACATGAGCAAGTGAAAGGAACTAAGAGGTTGAGATTTGATTGGATATACCTGGTGACTTGCCAAATTCCAGAGGAAAAATTCGGGAGAGAAAAGCTAGGAAGGAATAACAGCACAAAAATCGATAACCCGATTTTTGGGGTGTTACACTAGGGGTGCTCTACCCCTCCTTATATAAGTGGAAGGGGTAGATTTACATGTAGAGTCCTTCTGGGAGTAGGATTAGGACTAGTCCCTCTTGAGTCCTAATCCGGGTCTTGTTTCCTTTATGAGGTAATCCTTTCTCTCTTTTGGGCCTTCTCTGTGAACCGCCTAGCTCCGGCTTACACGCTGGGCCTTAGGCCTGGTCGTCCTGTGACCCGGTAATAGAGGTGACCTATGAGCCGCCATACAATGGGCCGGGTCATACCTCCTGTCGGGTCACCAATGAGTCGCCAAGCTCGGCTGGCGTAGCGGTGAGTCGCCAAGTCCCGGCCGAGTTATACCGCGGGGTAATATCCCCGACATTAGCCCCCAGGTTAGCTTGAATTTATTCATGGTAAGCTCCTGAAATAAGAATAACAAATATGTTAAAGGGCCGACTTGCTCCACTGGCCGGCTTAATGAAGTAGCTCCTTGAAGATCCGGGTTTCTTCATATTAACGAGCCGTCTTCAAAATCATATTGCAGGTCCATGTCCTTTGCAAAATATTGAGAATAAAACACCCATATGCCGTTGAGTCGGCCGCCAATGCTTTGGCTTGATGAAATTATTGGAGATAAGAAAACCATATGAAGTTGAGCCGGCTTCCATTGCTTCGGCTTGATAAAAATATTGGGAAATAGAATTTCATCCATTGTTAAACCACTTCAACCTGTGAAGCCGGGTTGTTTATATAGAATCTGCCGGGTCATGATTTTTGACAATGCTGGGTCATGATCGTTGGTGACGCCAGGTTAAAACAAGCGGACTCCAGTTGACTTGATAACATTATTGGGAATAAAGAAACCCGGGTGATGCTGAGCCGGCTTTCAATGCTTCCGCTCCACCAAAACATGAGACCTAGCTCACTCAAAATTGATAGCTTGAAGATGTTCTTCTATTTTTTTTATCTCCATATTACCTGTAGCCCCCAAGCTCCAAGTTTATCCATGATGACTTGGTGCTTTGAAATAATATATTGGACTGTGTAGCCCCCAAGTTCCGGGTTGTCGTGCCTACAGCAGCCTGGGACTTGTAATTATCTTATACTTATAAAACTTCAGCCAGTGTAGCCCCGAAGTGCCGGGTTGCTTTGCCTGCAATAGCCTGGGACTTTGAACTTGGTGTTGAATGTTGTAGATATATAGCTTTGGAGAAAATCCGGGTTGTCATCTAAGTCGCCCGATGTGGTTGAATGACTTGAATTTCTCATGTGTAGCCCCCAAGGGCCGGCTCATCAGTGTGTGATGGGCCGGGTCTTCAATTTGGACCTCATAATCTGTTTAGACAGCTGAATACTGTAGCCCCCAAGTGCCAGGTCGCATGCCTGCAGTGACTTAGGACTTTAGAAAATTTGATCTAAGTGGTGTAGCCCCCAAGGGCCGGCTCAGTAAGACAATACTGGGCTGGGACTTTAGAAAAAAGATATAAAGGCCGGCTCATCTCCTTGAGATAACGGGGTCTGTTAACAACATAATGACTTGAAAAACAGCTTGCATTAGCCCCCAAGTGACGTGGTGCATGCTTGCAGCGACATGGGACTTGCATATTTGATATAATCTTGATTTGAATAATGTAGCCCCCAAGGGTGGGGTCGTATGCCTGCAGCGACTCGGGACTATTCTTTCCATTGCAAAATAAATCATATCCATTATATGGACGATATTGCTGAATGCTTGGCATATCAATGTTGAACCATGCTCCCTGCTGTGAGCTGGTATTTTTGGATGAGGGAATAACAACAATTACTCTGAAGGGGCTTTGAAAACCTCAATCATCCAATATAGGTTATGATAACCATAATAAAAAATCCAGCCACATGGGCTATTTAAGATTTGAATAATATAACCCGGTTTGAAAACCGTCTCCTGCAACATAAACCAGGATATCCATACATATATGATGCATGGTATGATGATGCAATGTATGATGCAATGTATGATGTTCTTGCTTGGAAGGCACAACCAGAAGAGATCAACTCTTGTATATGTTCTTGCTTTTTCTTTTTCGAAAACTCATATGCCGGCTCTCCTGGCATGAACTCGTTGTTTGAACTCTTAACAGTACAGGGTCTCTAGTGAGAGTGACCGTCAACTCCTTTGAGCGGCTCGGGGTCTCTAGGCGAGGTTAACTGGTAAGAGCACAATGAACCATAGAGAGGCGCAGCAGGGCATGAGTACCCCCCGGGCCCATAAGCTACTTATCACGTGACATAAATCCGTCGTTTGAACCTTAAACAGTGCAGGGTCTTTAAAAGAGTAATTGTTTAAGAGTACGAACGGGCCACATAGCGGAGAGTATGCAGCAGATGGGTGAGTTTATCCTCGCTTTCCGTAAGCCGGCCCTCATGTGACAAGAGCCGCCGGTTTAACCTTGACCAGTACAGGGTCTCTAGCGAGAGTGACTGTCAAATATTTTGAACAGCTCAGGGTCTCTAATCGAGATTAACAGGCAAGAGTTCGGCGGGTCACCTAGCGGAGCAGCAGCAGCATACAGGCAGGTTTAACTCGAACTTGCGGTGGCTGAAGAGCCGATCAAGAGGGTGTGTAAGCTAAACCCCGTGGGTTGGAAGCCCTCAAATGACCTTGTTGACGGAGTCAACTTTTTGCACCATCTTGTAAGCCGCCATCTTGTATGAAGAAACGGCAGAAGCCCCCAAGTGACTTTATTATGATCCAATAAATCCGGGCACCCATGTTTGAATGGTGCATCATGGCGGTTCGTCCTCTTGGTCAACTTTTAATTGTTCCGCCAATAATGTAGTTGCCCCTGGGATCGGGTTAACTTCCTTGCAATGACCCGGGGTTCTTGTTGAAAACGACCAAATGTGTCGAGCCATGTCTGTAGCCCCCGAGTCTTAAGTCGACTCGCAGAGGCGGCTTGAGAGTCCTCATAGTTGACTGTGGCATAAGCCAGCATATGGTTGACGGCTGATAACTGAAATTTATTGAAGCCAAAAGCGTGTGGCAAGTTGATGATCTTCGCGACACTCATTGTATCTCCTTGGCGTTGATAACGCAACATGAACCCGTGGAATGTTGAGACGGCGGGTTATAAATGATCCCATATGATTTTTGTCAGTAATCCGGCCAATGGTTCCTCCCAGATGGTTTTTGAAGTTAACCAAAACGCAGTGGCGGCGACTTGCACGCCTATCCATTGAACCATCCGGTGGAGGCAGAGGCTGGTAATATATCATGACTTGCTTCAGAATTGTTGGAATAGACCGGATCGCAGGGCGGCGACTCATGAGCGTCCGTTGGGCAGCTTGAACAAGCAAGCACAGCACTAGCATGTCGATGTAGACCGGACCGCATGGCAGCGACTCATGAGCGTCCGTTGGGCGGCTTGAACGAGCAAGCACAGCACCAGTATGTCGTTGTAGATGTAGAAGTAAGCCGCGCGTTTGAAGATGGCGCGGTTGTGAGAGACGGCCGGGGCGTTGTCAGCTGGTGCGGTCGCGAGAGACGACCGCGGCGTTGTAAGCCGGTGAGGTCGCGAGAGACGGCCGCGGCGTTGTAAGCCGGTGCGGTTGCGAGAGACGGCCACGGCGTTGTAAACCGGTGCGGTCGGTGAGTCGGCCGTGGCGTTCTTGGTGAAAACCATACCGCAGACGGTGAGTCGGCAACGGCATTTGTAAGCCGGCACGAACGGTGAGTCGCCCGTGGCGCTGATTGAAAACCATAACGCAGATGGTGAGTCGGCAACGGCATTTGTAAGCCGGCACGAACGGTGAGTCGCCCGTGGCGCTGATTGAAAACCATAAAGTAGATGGTGAGTAGGCAACGGCATTTGTAAGCCGGTGCGGTCGCGAGAGACGGCCGCGGCATTGTAAGCCGGTGCAGTCGTGGCGTCGGAAGCCGGTGCGCGAGTCCGTTGAGTAACGCGACCCGGACAAACACCAGTGCGGAACGATGCTGGTGCACGCTCCTCCTCCGCGTTTTAATGCCACTTTGTAATGAAGAATTGTCCTGCGTACTAATATTGCAAGAAAAATAATTGTTCTCGAAAGAATTTAATATGTACTGACAAAATAAATAGGACAGATAGCACCTGATTTTTTTTAGGACGACAGATGATCCATATGTACGTCCGTTGGATGTCTGATCAATGAGACTCCGCTGTAGTATTTCTTGCTCACACGATGACCACCCCCTTTTTTTATACGCCCAACCGGATGGAAAGCTTCCCAATCAACGTGGCATTAGCCTAATCCAGTTCTGGTGTCTTTTAATGTATTGGTTGGTGTCGTGAGTGCAGCATCTACACAAAGCCTCCAGTCTCCTCCTTCAAAGCATATATACAACGCCTCCAGTTCAGTGGCTACGTACGTAAGCTAGCCTCCATGCAAAGCATCCACCTCTCTGCCTGCTTTTTTTGACACAGTACAGACGCAAGCGCTCATATACATGCGCATACACTCACCCCTATGAACGCACACACGCACACCCTACCCCTATGAGCACCTCCGAGAGACTGAGCCGGCATATCATCTTGAAATTTATGAAGTCACCATAGGCACCTCGTCATCGACGGGAACGTCTCCTCCCACTGAATGCGCATCATCGGAAATCCTGAAATAATTCCAGGAATAAATGCGAGCACCAGGATTTGAACCCTGGTGGGCTGGGGATACCACAGTCTCTCTAACCATCCAACCACAGGTTGGTTCGCCACCTCTCTGCCTGCTTGCTTAGGATAATTCAGTATGCACGTATTGTAGTATACTGGGACCCATCCATAGTCTACGTATACTACAGTGGCGAAGGCGCAGCGGAGCCAGTGGGGCCGGCGCGGGACGACGAGCCAGCTGGGCGCGTAGGAGCCGGCGTTGCGCTGGGCATGCGGAGGCGGGAGCCGCCCGAGTCGGCGAGGCGGCTCGAGGCAAGGCCGGCGCGGTCGTGGCAGAGGTAGGCACAATGCAAGGTGTGGCCGCGGCAGCGAAGCAGCTCGAGGGGAAAACGGCGATATGGCGGCGAGTCCGTGTCCGTCTCTCCCTCAAGGAAGTCGTGACTTTCTTCAATCCGAAAAAAGATCCAGTTAATCGCTAGTACGTACGAGCCTCGGTTTAGTCTTGATGTTTGCATCTGCTGATGCCTTTTTGTGTAATCTAATCTCCTCTAGTCTTCATCCTTGATCCAGGCGCGTTGCGGCAGTGCACCAAATTGATCTGGCTTGGATCTTTTAACACAGGAAGAGCCGGCCGAGGCGGCGCGGCGAGCCGGCAGCGGGCGGTGGCAAGTCCGGCTCGAGGCGCGGTGGAGGTGAGGCCGGCTCAAAGCGAGGCCACGGTGGCGGAGGCGCGCGGCATGGCGGAGCCAGCGTGAAGGCGGCTTCGAGCGGCGCTGCGCGCGAGACGCAGCAGCTGCGAGCCAGTGGCGGGGCACATCATCCCATGGCCGATTGATTTGAGATGACTTCGCAGAGGACCTCTCGTCTGATGGTTCAACTTTGCCTTCGCGTGAAAAAGTAAACAATGACGAAAACAATTTTCGTTTTGCCTGCTGCCACAGCTGTACAATTTGTCGGGAGTTGTAGCTCCCCAGCAAAAATTTCCTGTCCGTCAATCTGCAACTTGACGAATCGTCCAAGGATGCCATCAAAATTACTCTTGTCTCGGACTCGGCGGGTCACCACGGCGCGCTCAACACGCAACCCTAAAATCTCCAAGAACACATCGCGAGCGTCTCAAACTCGGACACGCTATGTTGACTTCTGCACTGGCTCTTCTTCTTCCGGCACATAGCGAGTGTCTCGATCCCTGAAGAGATCGCCCTCCAAGAACTCAACACCACCGTGCGCTGGCCCCACGGTGGACGCCAACTGTCGTGGTTTTGTCACGGCTAGATGTCCGGGTTAACAGACTTAGGTGTGAGGCCATCGCAACTATGTGGCGGCTTGAGAGGGGTTGGTCGGAATCGAGAGACGCGAGTTTACCCAGGTTCGGCCCCTCTGGTGGAGGTAAAATCCTACGTCCTGCTTGTCTTGTATTGATGATGATGACGATCTCGATTAAAAGGTTGCGGAGTCGCTACCTCTAATCTCGAGGGTTTCTAATCTGTCTATCTCTAATGACTTGAAGTTGTCCCTCTAGGGGTGCTCTACCCCTCCTTATATAAGTGGAAGGGGTAGATTTACATGTAGAGTCCTACTGGGAGTAGGATTAGGACTAGTCTCTCTTGAGTCCTAATCCGGGTCTTGTTTCCTTTATGAGGTAATCCTTCCTCTCTTTTGGGCCTTCTCTGTGAACCGCCTCGCTCCGGCTTACACGCTGGGCCTTAGGCCTGGTCGTCCTCTGATCCGGTAATAGAGGTGACCTATGAGCCGCCATACAATGGGTCGGGTCATACCTCCTGCCGGGTCATACCTCCTGCCGGGTCACCAATGAGTCGCCAAGCTCGGCTGGCGTAGCAGTGAGTCGCCAAGTCCCGGCCGGATTATACCACGGGGTAATATCCCGACACTTCCCTTCTTTTGTGGGGGGCCATGCACTCATTGGAGTAGTGTCTGGGCCTTCCACAATTGTAACAATTCCGGTCACGGCTAGATGAACGCTTCTCTTCATATCTTGAGTTGGAGTTTCTCTCTTTGCCTCTACTCTTGTAGAACTTGTTGAATTTCTTGACCATGAGGCTTATCTTTTCATTGGTAATGAGGTTTTCGCTTGATGTAGCGGGAGTGTCACTTGAGGCTTTGTAAGCACCGCTTGACTTGTTGTGAAGTTCTTCCTTGTCCTTGAGTGACATCTCATGAGCAACAATCCTTCCAATCACTTCCGTAGGCTTGAGATCTTTATAGTTTGGCATCATTTGGATTAATGTGCACACGGTGTCATACTTTCCATCCAAAGCTCTAAGTATCTTCTTGATGATGAATTTGTCGGTCATTTCTTCGCTTCCTAAGCCGGCAATCTCATTTGTGATGAGGGCAAGCCTAGAGTACATTTCGGCGACTCCTTCACCATCCTTCATCTTGAACTTGTCAAGTTGAATTTGAAGCACATCCAACTTAGATTCTCTGACAGAGTCGGTACCTTCGTGCATATCAACCAAAGTATCCCAAATTTCCTTTGCATTCTCAAGACGGCTGATTTTGTTGAATTCTTCGGGGCATAGGCAGTTGAATAGAATGTCACATGCTTGAGCGTTGTATTGCAACATCTTCAATTCTTCCGCGGTCGCTTCACGATCTGGTTCCTTTCCATCACCAAAGAATTCACCTTGCAAGCCAACACGAACAACAGCCCATACGGTGGGGTTATGACCAAGAATATGCATTTTCATCTTATGCTTCCAACTAGCAAAATTAGTGCGATCAAAATATGGACCTCTATGTTGATAGTTTCCCTCACTAGACGCCATACTCTCCTTGGTTGTGAGACCAATGCAATGGAGACCAAAGCTCTGATATCACTTGTAGGGATCGAAAGTAGGTCTAGAGGGGGGTGATTAGACTACTTGACCAAATAAAAACCTAGCCTTTTCCCAAGTTAATTGGTTAGCAGATTTTAGCAATTCTAGCATATCAAGTACACCCTACACATGCATGTATAGGAGTATTGCAGCAGAAAGTAAAGACAAGCATATGTAAGAGGATAAGGGTTGGAAGATCAAACTCAATTGGAGACACGAAGATTTTTCCCGTGGTTCCGATAGGTGGCGCTATCATACATCCACATTTATGGAGACTTGAACCTACGGAGGGTAACGTTCGCGAGAGTCCACGGAGGGCTCTACCCATGAAGGGTTCCACGAAGAAGCAAACTTGTCTATACCATGATGGCCTACGTCCACGGAGGACTAGCCTAACTCGGGGTACAACTTCACGAAGTAGGCGATCTCCTTGCCCTTACAAACTTCTTGGTTCAACTCCACAACACGAAGTGGGAGGCTCCCAAGCGACACCTAACCAATCTAGGAGGCACCACCCTCCAAAAGGTAATAGGCTCGATAGTAACGATGAACTCCTTGCTCTTGTGTTTCAAATGATAGTCTCCTCAACACTCAATCACTCTCTCACAGATTTGGCTTGGGTAGAAGAGATTGATTGGGTGGAAAGCAACTTGGGGAGGCTAGAAATGAAGATCCATATGGTTGGAGTGGATGATCTTGACCTCAACACAAGGGTAGGTGGTTCTCTCTCAGAAAATTGGATATGGGAAGTGTGCGTCTTTTTTGAGTGCTTCTCTTGCGAGTGGGATGTGGTGGAGGGGTATATATAGGCATCTCCAAAAATCCAACCATTACAACATTATTGCCCAACTCGGTGAAACCGGAGTGAAAACTCGGTTGCACCGACTAGTGCAAAATGTGGCAACTTTAGGATTTTCGATGAGACCGATATGGAAATCTCGATTGTACGGATATGAGTGGCCGAGGGCAGTTACACAACTCGGTCAGACCAATTCACAGAACTCGGAAATTCTGATTTTTGCAAATGAGACGTCAGAAGAATTGTCACTGAAACTCGGTTGCACCGATATGGAACTTGGTAGTACCGAGATGTGGGACTTGGCTAGGGTTTCTGTCTGGGATTTTGACTCGGTGTAGCCGATATGAAATTGTTGGTGGCACCGATTTTGAGTGGTAGCTTCTAGGATAGAATATTTGTGGGAGATCTTGTGGGTGTTTTTGGTGACTAACACTTGATCATTGTGAGCATTTCATTCACCATTATTACCTCACCCCCTTTTGATAGTATTGGCTTTCCTATGGACTCAAAGTAATTTCTCACAAAGTAAAATGTAGAGTCTTCATGCTTGTAGCTTGGCCAATCCTATTCCTTGCATCTTGCGGTCTCCTCACAATCCTTTGCCAATCATAACATTGAACTTTTTCCTGAAATATACTTAATAGAAACATTAGTCCAATGAAATATATGTTGTTATTAATTACCAAATCCACCTAGGGAGAAGTTGTGCTTTCACAGAGACGTCCCCCTGGCGTATCGGCCAATGGGTTAGTGAAGATTTCACACGGGACTTTGACAGCGGAGCAGGTGGCTCAGCAGCTGAGACGGCTCGTGTCGGAATATTTCCATTGTTCTCCTATCAGAGTACAGGAGTAGGTGTACCGAGTGGAGTTTCCGAGGAGGGAGGACTCGACAGACTGCTGAAGTTCGATTTCAGTAAGGTACCCGACAGCAAATGTCTTCTTGAATTTGACGAATGCAAAAAACTATGCCGATGGGGAGGCCACTTGACCAGATATGGGTTAGACTCACAGGGGTGCTAGAGGAACCTCTTAATGACTTTCTTATGGTCTGGAGTTTGGGCTCTCTACTTGGTAATACTGTGAAGGTTGATATTCCTTCACACGCACGCATGGGATTACGCGACTACGGGTTAGTGTGCTGCACGTGGAGTATGTTGCAGATGAGGTTTCGTGGACTTATGATGGGTCGGTATATGACTTGCAGGTGGAAATAGAGGATAATGATGCTGATGAGGTTCGTGATAAAAATAAAGATGTGGACATGACTGAGGGTGGTGATGGGAGTGCTAACCAGAGGCCTGACGGACCTGGTTCTTCCACATCGCACATTCAAGGGACAACCTTCTCAGCCTTTTGAGACACACACACCCCTAGAGGGCCTAGTTCTTCCACTGCTCCGATAGCCTCTCTACGCTTTGGCCCCTTTCAGGTGATGTCCGCATCGTGTCGTCTGTGGGGTGATAGAGTTGATGTGGAGGACGGAGATTCTTTACCTGATATATATGTTCAGGATGGCAGACAGTCAGTACTACCAAGGGAGACGTTTGACACCATGGGAGGCACGATTCTTGAGATGAATGTATTCGCCGCGGACGTGTGCCCCGCCGGCTGAGGACGTGGAGGCGGACCAGGAGCACGATGCTCGCCTACCACAATCAGCTTCACCATGCCCGCCGCACTTATTAGGCTCATTGGATCACGAGGTGGGGGTAGACCACGAGCTGGAGGCTCTGCCGGTCCAACCTAGCTAACCACGAGCGCTGACTTTTGCCGATCCTCAGAGCCCACTGAGAGCAGCGGCACATATTACTCCACTCGCAGAGGATGGCAGACGATCTGTTGAGATCACTATACAGACCGAGTCACAGGAGGGAGCCATCGATGATGCAGTCGGGAGCATGGCAGGAAGCCAAACCCCGACTATTGTCACCACTCAGGAGGTCATCACCTTCGATGGGATTCCGGACCCTAATACCAGCAACAGACGTGTCAGTCATCGAATTCAGGGCCAGGCTGATGCGGATGACCTGCAGTTGGGGCATGCTATGAGGGCCGCCAAGCTTCGTGATGTCGAGGCAACTACAGGTATGTCTTATAATACTAGTAATTTCATTTTACATTTTTCAGAGCACGATATTATTGCTAAAACCAGCAACTTAGGCATCTCTCTTGGTAGTACGACTAAAGAAATTGCGAAATTTGTTAATGAACTTTTAGATCTAGAAACTGATAGACCTCTAGACATAGTTCGCAATTTAGCCGCAGTGAAGCCTATGGATGATTCAAAGATTAATAGCCTAGGAGTAACAGTGTTACAAAGTATGTGTGAAGATCTCATTCCCAAGTTGGGAGTGGATGATGAGGAGGAGGAGGAGGAGTTGGTTTCTCAGGGGTATGTGGCTCCTTGGAAACCAGAGGACGAATCGGTCTCTGGTTGTGGCCAAGAGACTGAAGAGAAGATGCAGGATAAACCAAAACGTTCCTGGAAGAGGAAAATTTATCCACTATCGGCAGTACGGATAAGTGCGCGAGTCAAACAAAAGAAAAAACTTTATGATGAAAATGAAAGGTATTTTTTAGAACAACATAGGTCTTGCAGACTTGGCTAAACGAAGGTTCCTGGCGGAGGCGTCGGTAGAGCATAAGCTAGATTTTATGGCTTTACTAGAAACGGGTAGAGATAATTTCACTCCACGGTTCTTAAGAAATATTTTAGGTGGGTTTGACTTTGATTGGCATTGCTTACCACCAAGGGGTTGATCCGGATGGATATTCCTGGGGGTCAAGTGTGAAACACTAGAAGTTCTCAATGTGGTGTATGGTGATTTTAACGTCAAATTTCGAGTGAGGTCGAAAATTGTTGGTTTTCGATGGGCTCTCGTGGAAGTTTACGGAGCAGCTCAACATGAGCTAAAAACTGAGATTCTTTCAGATCTTCTGAGGATCTGTGGAAATGAAGACCTGCCTATTTTAGTTGGGGGAGATTTCAATATCATTCGAAGGAGAGAACAGAAAAATAATGATAATTTTGATGCTAGATGGTCATACATGTTTAACATGATTATCGAGAGTGTTGACCAAGGGGAAATTGAACTCACTGGTAGACAATTTACTTGGGCGAACTCATTACCCACTCCAGCGTATGAGAAGTTGGATCGGGTACTCACTAGTGTCGAGTGGGAACAAAAGTTTCCTCTTGTAACAGTCCAGGCTCTGCAAAGAGCTGTTTCGGATCACACTCCACTCCTCGTCGACTCACGGAGGCGACACATGTGGGCAATAGAAATGTCTTCTCTTTTGAATTGGGATGTTTTGAGACAGAGGGATTTTTGGACCAAATAGCTAATGAATGGGCCAAAGGGACTTGAGGGATATCCAGTATGGATAGATGGCAAAACAAAATCAGACATTTATGCCAGTTCTTGAGGGGCTGGGACAAATATCAAAGTGGGTTGTACAGAGTGCAAAAAAGAAAGACTTATTTAGTTCATCAACGAGTTAGAGTTGAAAGCTGAAGCATCAGTTCTTAATAGTTCTGATAGGAGTATTAAGAATGAGGCAGAGGAGAAGCTCCGTGTTCTACTCAGAGAGGAAGAGATTAAGTGGGCACTGAGAGCTCAGGTGTCTACGGTCGTCCAAGGGGATGAAAACACCCAATTCTTCCACATGATAGCTAATGGGAAGCGCAGAAAGAAGAAAATAATTCAGCTTGAACATGATGAGGGTACAATTGTAGGGCAAGAGAACCTGAAATTGTACATCTCTGAATATTGCAAAAAGATTTTCGAAGCCCCCGAAGTTAACTCTGTATCGCTAGATGAAAGTGTAACAGAGGATATCCCTCATCTCACCGATGAAGAGAATGAGGTGCTATCGGCTCCGTTTACCGAGAAAGAGGTGTTCAAAGCAATCATGCAAATGAAACAAAATAAGGCTCCCGGACCAGACAGGTTCCCAGCGGAGTTCTATAAGAGGTGTTGGCATATCATCAAAGATGATCTTATGCCCATGTTCCATGATTTATTCATTGGGAAGTTATAGTTATTTCACGTAAACTTTGGAGCAATCACGCTGCTACCAAAGAAGGAGGGGGCCGTACGCATTGAGCAGTTCAAGCTGATCTGTTTGCTTAATGTGAGCTTCAATTTTTTTACTATGGTTGCAATGAATAGGTTGACGCAGATAGTCCATTCGGTTGTACACCACACTCAGACGGCTTTCATGCCGGGTAGACACATCCTAGAAGGGGTTGTGGTTCTACATGAAACGCTACATGAAATTCACTCCAAAGAAGCTCGATGGAGTCATCTTTAAGGTGGATTTTGAAAAGGCCTACAACAAAGTCAAATGGCGTTTTCTCCAACAAGCCTTACGTATGAAGGGATTCAATAAGCCTGGAGGAAACAGGTTGATTCCTTTGTTCTGAAAGGTAGTGTTGGGATTAAAATGAATGATGACATGGGTCATTATTTCCAAACGTATAAAGGTTTAAGACAGGGAGACTCGATGTCCCCAATCTTATTCAACATAGTGGCTAATATGTTGACAGTTCTCATAGGACGAGCTAAAGAGAATGATCTAATAGGAGGATTAGTGCCACATCTTGTGGATGAAGGGGTGTCCATCCTACAATATGCGAACGATATGATTATTTTCATGGAACATGACCTCGCTAAAGCTAGAAACATGAAGTTGGTACTTTGTCTGTTTGAACAGTTATTGGGATTCGAGATAAATTAAAAAAAGGCGAATTGTTCTGCTTTGGGAGAGCCAAAGAAGAACGGGATGATTACAAACAACTATTTGGTTGTGAGATGGGTTCTCTACCGTTTATTTACTTGGGTATACCTATTCATCACCGTAAATTATCCAACAAGGAATGGAAGTGCATAGAAGATCGATTTGAAAAACGACTAAGCTGCTGGAAGGGCAAGCTTATGTCTTATGGAGGTCGGCGCGTGCTAATAAACTCAGTGTTGACAAGTCTGCCGATGTTTCTTTTATCATTCTTCGAAGTACCAGTAGGGTTACGGAAAAGACTTGACTTCTATCGATCTAGAATTTTCTGGCAAAGTGATGGAAGTAAGACGAAATATAGACTTGCTAAATGGGACATGATGTGTAGACCCAAAGATCAGGGTGGATTAGGAATTGAAAATTTACAAACTAAAAATAGATGTCTATTGAGCAAATGGCTCTAAGACTCTCTGTGGAGACGGAAGGTATGTGGGTACAAATTTTGCAGAATAAGTACCTACAAACCAAGACTCTGGCTCAAGTTACAGTGAAAGACTCGGACTCACCGTTTTGGAAAGACATAATGAGGACTAAAGATGCTTTTTTCCATAGGATGAAGTTTCACATTGGGAAC
Source organism: Elymus sibiricus (assembly GCA_039707655.1). NCBI lineage: Eukaryota > Viridiplantae > Streptophyta > Magnoliopsida > Poales > Poaceae > Elymus > Elymus sibiricus. The sequence continues at coordinate 345,073,494 of CM077671.1, forward strand.
GGTAGCACGGCCAGGTTTTGGGAAGACACGTGGTTAGGAGAGACGCCCCTATCTACGCAATATCCGGCTTTATATAACATTCTGCAACGCAAGGAGGCTTATGTTGCAACAATATTGCAGATATATAGTCCCTCTTAATATTCAATTTAGGAGGTCTCTGGTAGGAGAGCGATGGACCACGTGGCTCCATCTGGTACGTAAGTTGATGGAAGTTCAACTTTCGGACCAACCAGACACAATTCATTGGAAGTTAACTACAGGCGGTAGTTTCTCCGTCAAGTCAATGTATCTAGACCTAATTAATGCCGGACCAATACCTACTTCTCCACACATTTAGAAGATAAAAGTTCCGCTTAACATTAAGATCTTTATGTGGTTTGTTCACAAAGGAGTGATACTCACGAAAGATAATCTGACTAAGTGAAGGTGGGTTGGTAACTCTAGATGTTGTTTTTGTGATCACAATGAGACTATTAAACACCTCTTTCTCGAGTGTCCATTGGCTAGACTCTTATGGCGTACGATTCATATAGCCTTCAATATAAACCCTCCAACAAGTATGAACACATTATTTGGGACGTGGCTTAATGGAGTGGACGTTAATACAGCTAGACACATTCGAATAGGAATTTGTGCAATGCTTTGGGCTATATGGAACTGCAGGAATGACATGATATTTAACAGGAAGACCTTCACCAATTTCTTGCAGGTTATCTATAGAGCTACTGCATGGATCCGTTCGTGGTCGTTACTCACGCCTGCGGAGTCTAGTGAGCTTTTGGTTACTGGGTGCAACCGGTGGAAGACGGCATCACAGGTTATCTTCAACCGATATGGATGATGGCAAACTAATAGGCTAGATGTTTAGTCATTGTAGCCTGCTACTATCTTGCCAAATGTGGCATGTACTTTTCTTTTTTATTATGAGCTTTTCGAGATCTTGTTGGACCTGGCACTTTTGTTGAACTTATTTATTCTAATAAAATGGCTGCATGCATCATCATGATGCAGAGGATGGGGGTGATTCTCATTTTCAAAAAAAATTGTATATACCAACGTTCATAGAATGTCCTAAGCGGTTTAACCTTTGAGCTTCTCCTGCCTAGCTTGAGATTTGAGTCTTTACTCCCGGTTGTCTTCTTTAGTGAGTGCAAGTCATTATAGCCTAGGCCAATCTCGTTTTGCTACTCCTTGACGTTAGAGAGAACCCGTAGACCAAGAAAACAGGACAATGACCTTAGGCCCAATGACGAAGGTGCACGCACATGCACGCACGTGCGTGCACACACTACATGAAGTTTGCAAATTAATCATCACATTATTAGTGAAAATGCGTTACCTCCAGGAGCCAAATAATATATACAAATCATTGAGTATCTAAACAAAATAAGAGACCAAAATTGTAAGCAAGTTCACACTATAAAGCAATTTTACTGGGAATGCAAGTGTGACGCCCCCGATCTCGACCGTACGCTAATCATACACACAATGCGTACGACCAAGATTAGGCACTCACTGATTGATAGCACAACACAACACTAGACACAAATTAAAGTCATACAGCTTCATATTACAAGCCAGGGGCCTCGAGGGCTCGAATACAAAGCTCGACAAGCACGAGTCAGCGGAAGCAAATAATATCTGAGTACAGACATAAGTTAAACAAGTTTTGCCTTAAGAAGGCTAGCACAAACATAAGCAGCGGATCGAAAAGAGGCGAGGCCTCCTGCCTGGGAACCTCCTAACTACTCCTGAGCGTCGGCATTCTCCACGTAGTAGTAGGCTCCAGCGGTGGTGTAGTAGTCGTCTCCGGCGTACTCCATCTCCTGGGCTCCATCGTCTGAACGCGGAAATCGTATCGAGGGGGAAAGAGAATGCAAAGCAGCGGTGAGCACTCATCCAAAGTACTCGCAAGACTGACATCAGAACTATGCTAAGTATGCATCAATATCAAGGGGAGGGGTTATATCTGGACTGACTGCAGAAAGCAAGAATAGGGAGAAGGCCTAGTCCTATCGAAGACTAGCATCTTCAGCATCTTATAGCATTAGAAGAGAGTAGACCTGTACCTCATATATAGTCGTATTATTGTAGCAATTTTATTAAGTAACCACGCCCAGAGATTCTTCCCCGACTCCCTGCGAGGAAGCAATCTCGGAGCCACATTCATTTTTAATTTAAAGTCACAATTATAGTTGTATAAGGTCAAGGCACAACTCCAAGTCGTCCTGTTACCGGGGACACAGCCATTCGAATACATTATTCATCCCTGCAGGGGTGCACCACATATTCCCTAACACGCCTCAGTCACCTCCGGCCGGACACACTTTCCTGGGTCATGCCCGGCCTCGGGATATCAGCACGTCGTCGCCCCACCTAGGCTCAACGAAGAGGCCAGCCCGCCGGTCTAAATCCTAAGCACGCAGGTTCGTGGGCCCACTTGCCCTTGCACTCCTGCACGATGCGAAGGCGGCCGGAAGCAGACCTAGCACACTCCAGTCCAAGAGCTATACCATCCGGTCCAATTCGGCGCTCGCCGCTCCATTGCTGGCGTCCGAAGAGGTTTGGCTGATACAACGACGCTGAGTACCCATAACTTCTCCCACGTGAAGTTTAGTGCGTATTAAGGCCAACGACCTAACTCAGATCAAGTACCCAACCCATTAGCATTTTATTAATGCGGGGAAAGTGCGACCCATGAAGTGCAGTCCGTCGCCCCGTCTCGAGGATGTGTGGCAAAGGCATCTCTCGCCAGTCCACGCCTCATCATCATCAAACCGTGGGTACCCCTCAGGGCCGACCCATCACCAACATGTTTCAATAACCCGGTCATAGTAACTGTGTGTATAAAACATCGAGATGGAACCTGAGGAATCACCCTCAAGGGGCCCCGCTCGATGAAACCGTCAAGGTGGACTTAGAGGAATCACCCTCGAGGGTCCCACACTTGAGGGGTTGCACGACAGAGTCATCGTCGGGAGTGGTGAAGGAGGAATCACCCTCGATAACCACGACCGACTAGCTGCACTACAGAGCTAGCATCATGAGTACTTCACGAGGTGTCACCCTCGGTACTCGATAGTAGCTCTGCAGAGTCGTACAACAAAGGGGTGTGCGGTGATGTGAGGGGCCAGGCTTGTCGGTCGGTTGACCGAGGCTTCGAGTCTTCGAGTCGTCGAGTCGTCGAGTCTTCGATGAAGAAGCAGGGGCAACTGGGACTAAGGGGGTCACTAGGGATTCATTGATCAACCTATACTAAGCAGTTGATATGATTGCAGGTATGGTAGCAGTTTATCAAAAGCAGGCTATGCATCAGAATAGGAGCTAACTAATACAGTAGCAAAATCTAATGCAAGGATAAGGGGGAAAGGACTAGGCGATATCGGAATGCTCAAGGGGGGGTTTGCTTGCCTTGCTGCTCTGCGGCGAAAGGCTGATCGTCAACGGTGTAGTCGTACCCGGCAGCAGCGTCGGTCTCGGGGTCTACCAGAGAGAAGAGGGGGAAGAAACAATAAATATAAAGCAGACAAATGCATCACGATGCATGACATGGCAATATGCAGGGCTAGGCATGCACTAACGCAGTATTACACGTCGCAGACGGATCGGAAGAATATCTGACGATATTTCCCGGGTCCCTGGCTTTTACCGGACAGACGAAAACGATGGAAAAGTTCCATGTTTGCTATGCTAGGAGCACGTGACAGATGAACGGACAGCGTATTTGGATTCGTGGGATTTTTCTGATCAACTTTCATGTATAAAACTTTTTCATCTGAGCTACGGATTAAAAGATATGATTTTGTAAAGTTTTATTGATTTTCTGGAATTATTTTAATTAATTAAATCCGAATTATCCAGAATAGTAAAAGGTGACGTTAGCATGACGTAATGGTGACGTCAGCAGTCAACAGGACGGCTGACCAGGTCAAACCTGACCAGTGGGCCCCATCTGTCATAGACTCTGGGCTAAACAGAGTTTAATTAAACTAAACTAAGTTAATTTAACAGGTAGGCCCCACATGCCAGTGTCTAATTAGCCACTTAATTAACTAATTAATTAATTAATAGATTTTTATTAATTTTTAAAAACGTTTTAGCGGTGGGGCCCTCGTGTCAGTGGGCCATTGCGCCCAGTCAGCGCGCTGACCGGTCAACTGGGCCCTGTGGGACCCAGCGTCAGCGGCACAGGGGTGGGGCCCAGCCGGCCACGTCGGACGCCGGCAGCCGGAGAGTGCTCCGGCGAGCCCGAGCGCGCCGGCGAGCTCCGGCGAGCTCGGAAATGCGCTACGGGGCACGGTTTTGAGCGCGGCTAGGTCCTCTGGAACGGCTTCTCCGCGCCGCGTCCGATGGTGGTGGTTGCGACGGCTGGGGCGGCTGGAATGGTCGCCGGCAACGACGTCGGGCGGCGACGGTTGCGGACGTGCGACGGGAAGGGAGCTACGGTGCGCGCGCGAGCAAACAAAGCGGTCGGGGAGGCTCTACGCGATGCGGCAAGCAAGTTGGGCGGCAGCGCGCGACCATTTGGTCGCCGGAACGACGCCGGCGATGAGCTTTGGCGGCGGTCACACTCGGACCTGAACGGGCGCGCGCAAACGGAGTTCAATCGAGCAAAGCAAAGGGCGAGGCGGCCTCTGCAGCTCACCAGGAGCACGCCGGTGCCGCTGGACCGAGCCGAGCTGCTCTGGGAGCGCGGTAATGACAGCGACGGCGGCGGACAGAGCACGGCATCGGTGACGGCTAGCTACGGGGCGCGAGCGAGGCCAGGGAGAGGGGGAGAGGGAAGGAGGGCTCACAACGCCCTGCAGATGTGCTAGCGTGGGCTCGGGGGAGGCTCGCCGGCGACGAATTCGGCGACGGCGTGCGGCGGCGATCCGAGGAGGAAGAAGCTCGGGGGCGAGGATGCGGCGGCGTTGAGCTCGAACGGCAGGGCGTGGTCGATGCAGGGGCTCGCGGTGGTCCTATCTGGCGCGGTGACGAGGCGGAACGGTGGCGGTGGCCGTGGTTTTCAGCCGAGGCCGACCATGGCGGCGCTCGGGAGGGAAAGACAGAGAGGGAGAGCGGGGGGGATGGCGAGGGAGACGCCAGGGGGCGCGCAGGGCCTCGCCCTTATCCACCCGGCGGGCGCGGACGCGCTGTCGAGCGAGAGAGAGGGGGGCCTGGCAGCGGGCGCGCGCGCGCGCAGAGCGTTCGACAGCGAGCGAGGGGGGGAGCAGTGCGGGAGGTGAGGGACAGCGCGGGAAGGGCTGGGCCGGCGCTGTAGCCATTTGGGCCCAGCCGCTGTGGGCCTTTTTTTCTTTTTCTTTCTTATCTGTTTTTTTTTGTTTTACCTTTTTATTTATTTCACATTTTAATTTGATTTAGTAAAATTGTTATTGATCCCAAAACTAGTGCTTCCACTAGGACTACTGCCTCAAAAAGTTTTACCCCAAAACAAATTAGTTTGACATTTTAAATAACTACAAAAGTTATTTAATAATTGGTTTGGCTACACTTTTAATTATTTATGCCATTTGAACAAATTATTTAAAGTTGGATGCTTGCATGATTATTAACCAGAGAATAATTGCCACAAGATGAACATTTTAGTTCACATGTTTGTGGATTTAAATTATTCAACTATAATTTGAATTTGAATTCAAAGTGGAATTTGAAATGAGATATTAATCCAAAAATAATTAAGCACTATTTTAGCAGAATGATTAACTCAATCACAGTGTCACTGTAGCTCATTACATCGAGGGTGTCACAATTCTCCCCTACTAAAAAGAATTCTCGTCCCGAGAATTAAGAAGTAGAAGGAAAAAGCCCGGGGTAATCTGCACGAAGATGATCTTCGCGTTCCCAAGTGGCTTCATCTTCAGAATGGTTTGCCCACTGCACCTTGAAGAACTTGGTAACCTTCTGACGAGTCCGACGTTCAGTTTCATCGAGAATGCGGACTGGTTGCTCCTTGTAAGAAAGGTCTTGTTGCAGCTCCAACACATCATCATCCACTGCTCGGATAGGATCCTTGAAGCAGCGACGAAGTTGCGATACATGGAACACATCGTGAACCTGAGAAAGGTTTGACGGTAATTCCAGTTGATATGCCACTTTACCACGCCTTTCGAGAACAGTGAAAGGATCAATGTAACGAGGAGCCAGCTTGCCCTTGATTCCAAAACGGTGTGTTCCCCTCATTGGCGTGACTCGAAGATAAGCCTTATCACCAGGTTGACAGACCATATCTTTGTGATGACGGTCATACTGACTCTTCTGACGAGACTGAGCAGCCTTCAGATTTGCATGAATAATGCGGACTTGATCTTCGGCATGTTGGATAATATCCGGACCGATAAGTGTACGTTCCTCAGTTTCTGACCAATTCAGAGGAGTCCGACACTTACGCCCATATAATACTTCAAAAGGAGCCATCTTCAGACTAGCTTGATAGCTATTGTTGTAGGAGAACTCAGCATACGGGAGAGATTCCTCCCATTTTTTGCCGAAAGAAATGACACAGGCTCGAAGCATGTCTTCGAGAATCTGGTTGACTCTTTCAACTTGTCCCTGGGATTGAGGGTGAAAAGCGGTGCTGAATGACAAATGAGTTCCCATAGCTTCCTGAAAACTTGCCCAGAACCTTGAAGTGAATAAACTGCCATGGTCTGAACTGATAACCAGTGGGATACCGTGAAGTGAAACAATTCTGGAAATGTAGAGAGTTGCCAGCTGACTAGCAGTAATGGTTTCCTTGACAGCCAGAAAATGTGCAACTTTGGATAGTCGGTCAATGACGACAAGAATAGCATCATTACCTTTCTGCGATCTGGGAAAACCAGTAATGAAGTCCATTTCAACATGATCTCATTTCCATTCAGGAATAGAAATAGGTTGTAGAGTTCCAGCAGGCCTTTGATGTTCTGCTTTGATACGACGGCAAACATCACACTCAGCAACATAGCGAGCAATGTCTTGCTTCATGTTAGACCACCAGAGTCTTTGACGAATGTCTTGGTACATCTTGGTACTACCAGGATGAATAGATAGCGGAGTGTCATGTGCTTCCCTCATGACCTCCTGAGTCAAATCATTGTTTTTCTCCTTACACGGTACCACTAGGCGGCCTTTGAAGTACAAAGCGCCATCCTCAGCAATAGTGAAGGGCGAGGGCTTCCCTTCTGCGAGATCGAATTTAATCCTCTCGACTTCACTGTCACATTTCTGGATCCACTTGATGACGTCCACAAGATCTGGTTTAGCAACCAGGGTATTAAGAGAACCCTGGGGTACAACGTGGAGGTTCATTTTGTAGGACCCTTTTGGAGGGGGAGCGAGATAACCCTGAGGAACAATATGAAGGTTCAGTGTGCGAAATTCTTCTTGAAGCAGGGGGTGAACCTTGTGAACCTGGAGGTGATTGCAGTACGACTTGCGGCTCAAAGCATCGGCCATTACATTAGCCTTGCCTGGGGTATAAGAAATACCCACATTGTAATCTGCTATTTGTTCCATCCATCTTTGTTGGCGGAGATTCAGATCTGGCTGAGTAAACAAGTACTTCAGACTTTGGTGATCGGTGTAGATCTCGCAACGATTACCAACAAGGTATTGACGTCACTCTTTCAGTGCATGAATTACTGCAGCAAGTTCAAGGTCATGAACTGGGTAGTTCTCTTCATGAGGACGCAATTGACGAGATGCGTAAGCAACCACCCTGCGTTCTTGCATCAGGACACAGCCTATTCCTTGACGTGAGGCATCACAATAGATGACAAAGTCCTTACGAGTATCCGGAGGAGCAAGCACTGGAGCAGACGTCAGTTTGTCCTTAAGTGTCTGGAAGCTCTCCTGACATTTTTCTGTCCACTCATATTTAACACCTTTGTGAAGCAAATTGGTTAAGGGCTTTGCAATCTTGGAGAAGTTCTCGACGAATCGACGGCAATAGCTGGCGAGTCCGAGAAAACTTGTGACTTGCTTGACATTCTTCGGGGGAGTCCAGTCAAGAATAGCCTGAACTCGTTCAGGGTTGACCGCAATACCATCCTTGGAGATCACATGACCAAGGTAGGTTACTTCGTCCATCCAGAACTCACATTTTGAATACTTTGCATAAAGTTGATGTTCTCGAAGCCTCTCCAGTATAAGACGAAGATGTTTAGCATGCTCTTCCTTATTCTTGGAGAAAACCAGGATATCATCCAGATAAACCACGACGAATTTATCGAGGTAATCCATGAATATATAGTTCATCAGGCGAGAGAAGGTTGCTGGGGCATTGGTTAAGCCGAAGGACATGACGGTGTACTCGTAAGAACCATAGCGAGTAACAAATGCAGTCTTGGGAATATCCTGTTCACGAACCCAGATCTGATGGTAACCCAACCTCAAGTCGAGTTTCGAATACACTGCTGAACCAGCAAGTTGATCATACAGATCGTTGATCTGAGGAAGCGGATATTTGTTTTGAATCATTGCTTGGTTGATGGGACGGTAATCTTCGACCAATCGATTCGTTCCATCTTTCTTCTTGACAAAGAGAGAAGGTGCTCCCCAAGCAGAGGAACTTGGACGAATGAAACCCAGACGAAGCGAATTGTCAATTTCTTGCTTAAGTTCAAGGAGTTCATGTGGTGGCATCTTATACGGACGCTTGGCTATAGGAGTGGTACCAGGTACCAAGTCGATAACAAACTCGACAGCTCTAGCAGGGGGGATCCCCGGGTGTTCTTCCGGAAAAACATCTTGGAAATCCCGGACAACTGGAATGTTTTCTATCCCTTCGAGAGGTGACTCATTTAATGCATTCATAGCATACAATCGGGCTTCAGCATTCCGAACAAGATGAGCATGATAGCTTACGATCTCATTCGAAGGATGTAGAAGGTGGACAGTTTTTGTGGCACAAACGACGGAAGCAGTATGTACCTTCAACCAATCCATTCCCAGAATAAGGTCGATCTTGGAAGACTTCAATATAATGGGGGAAGCATGGAATTCCATTCCTTCTATTTCAATGGGGACATCTTGACAAACCATTGAGGTTCGACATTGGCCAGCGGGGGTGTTTACCACTATTGGATTGTTCATCTCCTCGTACTTAATGCCATTCATGTATGCAAAATCTTCAGACATAAAGGAATGCGATGCTCCTGTATCAAACAATACAGAAGCTGGTACTGAGTTGACGAGAAGAGTACCCATCACAGTAGTAGGCTAGTCTTGAACTTCATTCAGAACAATATTGTTGGCTTGAACACGTCCCTGAGCAGGCCGGACATTGTTGTTGCGGGGCTGGTGGGTAGGCAGTGCAAGTTGATTCTGATTCTGCCTGCATTCTCTAGCACGGTGTCCTGGGCGACCACACTTGAAGCACAACCCATCCTCAGGACGAGAAGGGGGAGCAGGAGCTCGTGGTGGCGGAGCTGGGAGCCTCTGCTGCCTATGTGGGGGTGGAGGCAGGCGAGGGGCAGCATAGGATGGCCTCGGAGCAGGAGGCGGTGCATGGTACATGTTGTGGGGGATCCAGATCTTGCGCTTCTGAGCAGATGAGCCCATGTCACGATTGCGCTTGCAGCTGTCCTTGTAGTCATGCAGACCCGTCTCCACAATAATAGACTTGTTCACCAAGGTGGCAAAGTTACCGAAGTTTTGAGCAAGGAGTGCCAGCTTGATATCAGGGTGGAGGCCTTCACGAAACTTCTCCTGCCTGCGAGCATCAGTTGCAACGTCTTCTTCAGCATAGCGAGACAAATCCAGAAATTCCCGCTGATAAGCATCCACAGTCTTGTTGCCCTGGACTAGATTGCAGAACTCACGCTTCTTCTTATCCATCATTCCCTGAGGAATGTGACGAGCACGGAACGCAGCTTGGAACTCTGGCCAGGTGATGATTGTTCCAACAGGCTAAGAGCACCTGTGGCTGTCCCACCATTGAGCAGCGAGGCCCTTCAGAAAGTACGAGGCGAAGGCGACGTAGTTAGCCACTGGGGCGCCTGAAGACTCCAGCTCATAAGTGATGTCACGGAGCCAGTCATCTGCGTCAAGCGGCTGAGTTGAGCTGCGGTAGATCGCAGGGTTGAGACACATAAAGTCTTGCAGAGTCATTGGGGCTGGCTGTTGGTTCATATTCGGCCTTGGGAAATGGTCCATAAGCCCTTGCATAAACTGGCGATTCAGCTCAAACTGTTGCATCATACCAGCCATGTAGTCCGGTGGTGGTGGTGGTTCAGGCGCACCACGACCACGACCAGCTGGCCTAACCATTCTGTCAAATTTTTAACAGTGGTAGTTTAGCACCGGGTAATTGCAAAGACAGAATCATTCATGAAGTAAATTTCACAATTAAGAAAGTGCAATAGATACGACATAGTAGTTCAATTTTCAACATACAGATCCATACATAGGTCTATTACAAACCATAAGTTTGTTACAAAATAGACGATAGGTCCGGCATGAAATTTACCTAGACAACTAGGCGGCACGCAGGCATGCGGTGGAGGGATACAACAACGAGACATAGCGATATGCTATATCAACGTCGGGGACAACGAAAGTAGCCACGGAACTGGAGATGACCCTGGTTGTGAAACCCGGTGGCAGGGTCCTGCATCCCGTGTACACTCCGATGCAGAACCTGCATACTAAGCGGGAGCGCAGGTCCACGTGCCGGAGTACGACCTCAAACCTCAGGCCATCCAAGACCTGGGGGAAACTCAGTCCGAGGCGGGTAAAGGATGTACTCCGGATGTATCCTCGCATGAACTGCTGGCAACAAGTGCTCCATAGCCTGATACAGACGAGCATGGGTGGCATACAGCTCGACGTTAAGAGCCCTGACAGTGCGATCCAGTGCCTCAGTGTACTGAACCAGAACCTGTGGGTCGTAACGATGACTCACGTAGGGGGCGCAGATAGCAGTGTAGGATCGGTCGGTACGCTGCCATGCGAAAGGGGTCAGGACCTCAGCGTCGGCTGCCGTATCAACTCCAGCAGGGACATACGGGATGTATCTGTATGCCGTCTCCTCCAAACAAGGGTTCACTGCACGAAGACGAACAATAGCAGCATAGGCAGCATCCTGTACTGCCATCTCAACAGTCACTCCAATGACACGGAATGTGTGCAGCTCAGAGATGGAGCGGTCCTGTCGATCCCAGATAACCATCTCAGCCTCATACTGTTCCTGGTTGAACTCACGGTAGTCCTCGTAAACAGTGTACTCGGGGTACCAGCGATATCCCAGCTTCTTCAAAAGGCCGACCAAAATGGCCGGGAACCCAGTCGTATCGTGCGCGTAGGTCAGACGAACGATCTGCCTACCGGGACGCATCTGTAACAAGGAGGTTCAAGATGTCAAATGACAGTGTGTGCATCATAACTTCAAAGAAGACAACTTTCGACGAAACAATTCTCCGGTGGATGTGATCACGAGAACCTAATGTTAGATTTTAGCAAAATCTTTAACCCGAAAGAGAAGAGAGATTAGAACCCAGAGTATAGACGAGGAGTAAAAGATCCTAATACCACCTGATTGAGATGTGGGCCCGTAAGCCACACAACTATGTTAGTAAAAGTTTTTCAATGACTAGACTCAACTTCGGCCAAGGAGTTGGAAAGGGGGCTACCTACAGGCAGTCGGCTCGTGCTAATAAACTCAGTGTTGACAAGTCTGCCGATGTTTCTTTTATCATTCTTCGAAGTACCAGTAGGGGTACGGAAAAGACTTGACTTCTATCGATCTAGAATTTTCTGGCAAAGTGATGGAAGTAAGACGAAATATAGACTTGCTAAATGGGACATGATGTGTAGACCCAAAGATCAGGGTGGATTAGGAATTGAAAATTTACAAACTAAAAATAGATGTCTATTGAGCAAATGGCTCTAAGACTCTCTGTGGAGACGGAAGGTATGTGGGTACAAATTTTGCAGAATAAGTACCTACAAACCAAGACTCTGGCTCAAGTTACAGTGAAAGACTCGGACTCACCGTTTTGGAAAGACATAATGAGGACTAAAGATGCTTTTTTCCATAGGATGAAGTTTCACATTGGGAACGGTAGCACGGCCAGGTTTTGGGAAGACACGTGGTTAGGAGAGACGCCCCTATCTACGCAATATCCGGCTTTATATAACATTCTGCAACGCAAGGAGGCTTATGTTGCAACAATATTGCAGATATATAGTCCCTCTTAATATTCAATTTAGGAGGTCTCTGGTAGGAGAGCGATGGACCACGTGGCTCCATCTGGTACGTAAGTTGATGGAAGTAAAACTTTCGGACCAACCAGACACAATTCATTGGAAGTTAACTACAGGCGGTAGTTTCTCCGTCAAGTCAATGTATCTAGACCTAATTAATGCCGGACCAATACCTACTTCTCCACACATTTAGAAGATAAAAGTTCTGCTTAACATTAAGATCTTTATGTGGTTTGTTCACAAAGGAGTGATACTCACGAAAGATAATCTGACTAAGCGAAGGTGGGTTGGTAACTCTAGATGTTGTTTTTGTGATCACAATGAGACTATTAAACACCTCTTTCTCGAGTGTCCATTAGCTAGACTCTTATGGCGTACGATTCATATAGCCTTCAATATAAACCCTCCAACGAGTATGAACACGTTATTTGGGACGTGGCTTAATGGAGTGGACGTTAATACAGCTAGACACATTCGAATAGGAATTTGTGCAATGCTTTGGGCTATATGGAACTGCAGGAATGACATGATATTTAACAGGAAGAACTTCACCAATTTCTTGCAGGTTATCTATAGAGCTACTGCATGGATCCGTTCGTGGTCGTTACTCACGCCTGCGGAGTCTAGTGAGCTTTTGGTTACTGGGTGCAACCGGTGGAAGACGGCATCACAGGTTATCTTCAACCGATATGGATGATGGCAAACTAATAGGCTAGATGTTTAGTCATTGTAGCCTGCTACTATCTTGCCAAATGTGGCATGTACTTTTCTTTTTTATTATGAGCTTTTCGAGATCTTGTTGGACCTGGCACTTTTGTTGAACTTATTTATTCTACTAAAATGGCTGCATGCATCATCATGATGCAGAGGATGGGGGTGATTCTCATTTTCAAAAAAATTGTATATACCAACGTTCATAGAATGTCCTAAGCGGTTTAACCTTTGAGCTTCTCCTGCCTAGCTTGAGATTTGAGTCTTTACTCCCGGTTATCTTCTTTAGTGAGTGCAAGTCATTATAGCCTAGGCCAATCTCGTTTTGCTACTCCTTGACGTTAGAGAGAACCCGTAGACCAAGAAAACAGGACAATGACCTTAGGCCCAATGACGAAGGTGCACGCACATGCACGCACGTGCGTGCACACACTACATGAAGTTTGCATATTAATCATCACATTATTAGTGAAAATGTGTTACCTCCAAGAGCCAAAAAATATATACAAATCATTGAGTATCTAAACAAAATAAGAGACCAAAATTGTAAGCAAGTTCACACTATAAAGCAATTTTACTGGGAATGCAAGAGTGACGCCCCCGATCTCGACCGTACGCTAATCATACACACAATGCGTACGACCAAGATTAGGGACTCACTGATTGATAGCACAACACAACACTAGACACAAATTAAAGTCATACAACTTCATATTATAAGCCAGGGGCCTCGAGGGCTTGAATACAAAGCTCGACAAGCACGAGTCAGCGGAAGCAAATAATATCTGAGTACAGACATAAGTTAAACAAGTTTTGCCTTAAGAAGGCTAGCACAAACATAAGCAGCGGATCGAAAGAGGCGAGGCCTCCTGCCTGGGAACCTCCTAACTACTCCTGAGCGTCGGCGTTCTCCACGTAGTAGTAGGCTCCAGCGGTGGTGTAGTAGTCGTCTCCGGCGTACTCCATCTCCTGCGCTCCATCGTCTGAACACGGAAATCGTATAGAGGGGGAAAGAGAATGCAAAGCAGCTTTGAGTACTCATCCAAAGTACTCGCAAGACTGACATCATAACTATGCTAAGTATGCATCATTATCAAGGGGAGGGGTTATATCTGGACTGACTGCAGAAAGCAAGAATAGGGAGAAGGCCTAGTCCTATCGAAGACTAGCATCTTCAGCATCTTATAGCATTAGAAGAGAGTAGACCTGTACCTCATATATAGTCATATTATTGTAGCAATTTTATTAAGTAACCACGCCCAGAGATTCTTCTCCGACTCCCTGCGAGGAAGCAATCTCGGAGCCACATTCATTTTTAATTTAAAGTCACAATTATAGTTGTATAAGGTCAAGGCACAACTCCAAGTCGTCCTGTTACTGTGGACACGGCTATTCAAATAGATTATTCATCCCTGCAGGGGTGCACCACATATTCCCCAACACGCCTGAGTCACCTCCGACCGGACATACTTTCCTGGGTCATGCCCGGCCTCGGGATATCAGCACGTCGTCGCCCCACCTAGGCTCAACGAAGAGGCCAGCCCGCCGGTCTAAATCCTAAGCGCGCAGGTTCGTGGGCCCACTTGCCCTTGCACTCCTGCACGATGCGAAGGCGGCCGGAAGCAGACCTAGCACACTCCAGTCCAAGAGCTGTACCATCCAGTCCAATCCGGCGCGCGCCGCTCCATTGCTAACGTCCGAAGAGCTTCGGCTGATACAACGACGCTGAGTACCCATAACTTCTCCCACGTGAAGTTTAGTGCGTATTAAGGCCAACGACCTAACTCAGATCAAGTACCCAACCCATTAGCATTTTATTAATGCGGGGAAAGCGCGACCCATGAAGTGCGGTCCGTCGCCCCGTCTCGAGGATGTGTGGCAAAGGCCTCTCTCGCCAGTCCACGCCTCATCATCATCAAACCGTGGGTACCCCTCAGGGCCGACCCATCACCAACATGTTTCAGTAACCCGGTCATAGTAACTGTGTGTATAAAACATCGAGATGGAACCTGAGGAATCACCCTCAAGGGGCCCCGCTCGATGAAACCGTCAAGGTGGACTTAGAGGAATCACCCTCGAGGGTCCCACACTTGAGGGGTTGCACGACAGAGTCATCGTCGGGAGTGGTGAAGGAGGAATCACCCTCGATAACCACGACCGACTAGCTACACTACAGAGCTAGCATCATGGGTACTCACGAGGTGTCACCCTCGGTACTCGATAGTAGTGCTGCAGAGTCGTACAACAAAGGGGTGTGCGGTGATGTGAGGGGCCAGGCTTGTCGGTCGGTTGACCGAGGCTTCGAGTCTTCGAGTCGTCGAGTCGTCGAGTCTTTGATGAAGAAGCAGGGGCAACTGGGACTAAGGGGGTCACTAGGGATTCATTGATCAACCTATACTAAGCAGTTGATATGATTGCAGGTATGGTAGCAGTTTATCAAAAGCAGGCTATGCATCAGAATAGGAGCTAACTAATA
Source organism: Elymus sibiricus (assembly GCA_039707655.1). Lineage (NCBI taxonomy): Eukaryota > Viridiplantae > Streptophyta > Magnoliopsida > Poales > Poaceae > Elymus > Elymus sibiricus. Next base: position 345,088,867 of record CM077671.1, read on the forward strand.
CAGTAGCAAAATCTAATGCAAGGATAAGGGGGAAAGGAATAGGCGATATCGGAATGCTCAAGGGGGGGTTTGCTTGCCTTGCTGCTCTGCGGCGAAAGGCTGATCGTCAACGGTGTAGTCGTACCCGGCAGCAGCGTCGGTCTCGGGGTCTACCGGAGAGAAGAGGGGGAAGAAACAATAAATATAAAGCAGACAAATGCATCACAATGCATGACATGGCAATATGCAGGGCTAGGCATGCACTAATGCAGTATTACACGTCGCAGACGGATCGGGAGAATATCTGACGATATTTCCCGGGTCCCTGGCTTTTACCGGACAGACGAAAACGATGGAAAAGTTCCATGTTTGCTATGCTAGGAGCACGTGACAGATGAACGGACAACGTATTTGGATTCGTGGGATTTTTCTGATCAACTTTCATGTATAAAACTTTTTCATCTGAGCTACGGATTAAAAGATATGATTTTCTAAAGTTTTATTGATTTTCTGGAATTATTTTAATTAATTAAATCCGAATTATCCAGAATAGTAAAAGGTGACGTTAGCATGACGTAATGGTGACGTCAGCAGTCAACAGGACGGCTGACCAGGTCAAACCTGACCAGTGGGCCCCATCTGTCATAGACTTTGGGATAAACAGAGTTTAATTAAACTAAACTAAGGTAATTTAACAGGTAGGCCCCACATGCCAGTGTCTAATTAGCCACTTAATTAACTAATTAATTAATTAACAGATTTTTATTAATTTTTAAAAACGTTTTAGCGGTGGGGCCCTCGTGTCAGTGGGCCATTCCGCCCAGTCAGCGCGCTGACCGGTCAACTGGGCCCTGTGGGACCCAGCGTCAGCGGCACAGGGGCGGGGCCCAGCCGGCCACGTCGGACGCCGGCCGCCGGAGAGTGCTCCGGCGAGCCCGAGCGCGACGGTGAGCTCCGGCGAGCTCGGAAATGCGCTACGGGGCACGGTTTTGAGCGCGGCTAGGTCCTCTGGAACGGCCTCTCCGCGCCGCGTCCGATGGTGGTGGTTGCGACGGCTGGGGCGGCCGGAATGGTCACCGGCGACGACATCGGGTGGCGACGGTTGCGGACGTGCGACGGGAAGGGAGCAACGGCGCGCGCGCGAGCAAACAAAGCGGTCGGGGAGGCTCTACGCGATGCGGCAAGCAAGTTGGGCGGCAGCGCGCGACCATTTGGTCGCCGGAACGACGCCGGCGACGAGCTTTGGCGGCGGTCACACTCGGACCCGAACGGGCGCGCGCAAACGGAGTGCAATCGAGCAAAGCAAAGGGCAAGGCGGCCTTTGTAGCTCACCAGGAGCACGCCGGTGCCGCTGGACCGAGCCGAGCGGCTCTGGGAGCGCGGTAATGGCAGCGACGGCGGCGGACAGAGCACGGCGTCGGTGACGGCTAGCTACGGGGCGCGAGCGAGGCCAGGGAGAGGGGGAGAGGGAAGGAGGGCTCACAGCGCCCTGCAGATGTGCTAGCGTGGGCTCGGGTGAGGCTCGCCTGCGACGAATTCGGCGACGGCGTGCGGCGGCGATCCGAGGAGGAAGAAGCTCGGGGGCGAGGATGCGGCGGCGTTGAGCTCGAACGACAGGGCGTGGTCGACGCAGGGGCTCGCGGTGGTCTTATCTGGCGCGGTGACGAGGCGGAACGGTGGCGGTGGCCGTGGTTTTCAGCCGAGGCCGACCATGGCGGCGCTCGGGAGGGAAAGACAGAGAGGGAGAGCGGGGGGGGGGGGATGGCGAGGGAGACGCCAGGGGGCGCGCAGGGCCTCGCCCTTATCCACCCGGCGGGCGCGGACGCGCTGTCGAGCGAGAGAGAGGGGGGCCTGGCAGCGGGCGCGCGCGCGCGCGCAGAGCGTTCGACAGCGAGCGAGGGGGGGAGCAGTGCGGGAGGTGAGGGACAGCGCGGGAAGGGCTGGGCCGGCGCTGTAGTCATTTGGGCCCAGCCGCTGCGGGCCTTTTTTTCTTTTTCTTTCTTTTCTGTTTTTATTTCTGTTTTACCTTTTTATTTATTTCACATTTTAATTTGATTTAGTAAAATTGTAATTGATCCCAAAACTAGTGCTTCCACTAGGACTACTGCCTCAAAAAGTTTTACCCCAAAACAAATTAGTTTGACATTTTAAATAACTACAAAAGTTATTTAATAATTGGTTTGGCTACACTTTTAATTATTTATGCCATTTGAACAAATTATTGAAAGTTGGATGCTTGCATGATTATTAACCAGAGAATAATTGCCACACGATGAACATTTTAGTTCACATGTTTGTGGATTTAAATTATTCAACTATAATTTGAATTTGAATTCAAAGTGGAATTTGAAATGAGATATTAATCCAAAAATAATTAAGCACTGTTTTAGCAGAATGATTAGCTCAATCACAGTGTCACTGTAGCTCATTACATCCAGGGTGTCACAGCAAGTATCCCTCTTTGGTGAATGATGTACAAGTGGTACTAAAGGGAGTAATATTATTTCAGTACTAAGTACATATCATATGCACATCATCAACATGACTATTGAACCCACCGTAATATGTTCCACATATTTGACAATTTTTTTTAGTAAAGAAGCATGGCAATTATTAGGTACCAAACTCCTCGTAAACATCTCGTGTACTTCAGATTTTTCTATTTGCATATATCTAATGTTAAAGTTCATTATCAAGATATATATATATGTGTGTGTGTGTGTGTGTGTGTGTGTGTGTGTGTGTACTACACATTTATTAAGATAATTAACGACACACACATACATATACCCACTTTAATACAAGATTCACAAATTAATAGAAGAAGATATGGAATTTTTTTGTTTCTTATTCGATCACGTTTAAGTTGAATTGATTTAAACATGTTCTAAGACGAATTTTATTGAGAAAATTATATTAATTACGTAAAATTCTTTAAATTTACCATAATAATTAGCTATCATTGTCAGTTGAAAAAATAATATGTAAACAATATTAATATTTAGTATAAATATTGATATTTATTTGACTTGCACCGGGCCCTAATATTTTTTGAACCGGCCTTGTACACATCGTCAAAAATCCTGAAATAAATCGAGAAATAATGCTCGCATCAGGAATTAAACCTTGGTGAGCTGGGAATACCACTGTCCCCCTGGCCATCCAATCACAGACGATTGTGTGGTTGCGCCATGCCCTTGAGGAGATTCAACCTTTATGTAATCTAGACTGCAACACTCCCGGTTGATGAACTAAAGACATTTTATTCGCAAAAAAAAGCAAAACAAGAACATACAGAACAAAATAAAATGCTAAACATAAAACTTAAAAAGGAGAGGGGAAAATGTTTTAAAAAGGGACGAGCAAAAGTGAAAAAGAAACCGGCACATGCCCGGCCCATCCCGCGCGCTCTTCACGCGATTTCCCGGCTATACTACGCCTAAAGCCCAGAGTTAGGATCGACCCCGAATCCTGAAAGAAGAAGAAAAAATAGGTCGATTCGATCCCAAATCGCCAGCCGCAGCTCGACCTCAGCGGCAAAGCCCTCGCCTGAGACTCGCGGCTCCGGCCGCATAGGCGACGACGGTATGGGCGACGGAGAACCAGGACGTGGACGACTTCCTCCCGGCGAGCAGCCCAGGCAGCAGCGCGCGTCCGCGCTGCCTGCAGCAGAGGCAGGTGGCGGTCGCAAGCGCCGGCGAGGCGGTGACTCAGGCGCGACGACTTCGCTGGGCCTGGGTGATCTCTCCGGCGATGCAGAGACTCCAGGCCTCGGCTCGAGCTCGATGGCGTCGGAGCTAGCAGGTGGTACCGCCTGCCCGTTGCTTTAGTATTTTTTTTTCATATTAAACCTTTGTGATGCTTATTATATTCGTGTATGCGAAAATTTCCAATCACATCTGCGGCTTGCCCATGCTTCGACAAATTCCAAGGACCGCTGCTGATATGTCCCTTCACTCACAGTGGTGTGTTTGCTACAGATGGATCGATTTCTTCATCACAGTGGCGTGTTTGCCGGCGGGATGATAATTCTCACTGTGGCAACAAAATAACATATTCAAGACCAGACCTTCCCGAGGTATATTCTCATAATGAAGGACTTGTATTGCAAGTGAAAAATATCAGCAGAATGGCTAAATCAAAATCTGTGAACATATCTTCCACTGCCGCATGCTTTGCTTTGTTCTGCTGCAACTAACTCTCCAGCAGAAAATTGGTCCACGGGTTCTAGATCCTCCGTGGTCTTGATACGTACTAGACTTCCTAGAACTGTTTTCAGCTGTGTCATTTGTTTTATTTGCCGCGATTGCTCGTCTTCCTTCTGTTTATGCCTACAAGAACTAGTTGCAGATTGTCCTTAGCCTTGGCTAATTTTAGATTATGCCATCCTTTCCCAGCTTAAATCCAACATTTACAAATCTGGTATTGTACATTGTTGTTCCGTATTATTAGTACTTCCTTGGTACATTTTCACTGAAATTCTAATGATGATATTTTTCTACTTTTGCATGACATCTGGCGTCATATACATTTCCTGCTGCCCGTGCTGCCTGTGTGTCTCAGTCCTTTCTAGCCTCCTGGAGATGCTATCCCAATCTTATCTTTACGAATGAAACAATGTGCTTCAAAGAAAATTTGCGTAAGAGAACAGTGGGATCAAATGGTATGCGAGACAACAACAACAATATTCACCGTGTTTTAACAAACCACTCAGGCGTTGGTGTGAGGAAATTCAGGCTTCAATATCATGTTCCTTATGATGCAGAATCATATCACCGTCTCAGTAGTTGGCTTCAGATTGCTGTCACACCAAGTATTGAAGAACTCAACCTTGAAGTATGGCCGAAAGAGGCAACATTTATTTCGCAAAAAAGAAAGAAAAAGGCAACGTTTAACTTTCCAATCACACTTCTGTCTGACATGTGTAAAGGCTCAATTCGACATCTTCACCTTGCCAATTTGGAATTGCATCCAACATTTTAACTTGGTTTGAGAAGCCTGGAAACGCTGCATCTGCATGGCGTGCATATTACGAAGGACGAGTTAGGGTGCCTTCTATCTAATTCCTTTGCTTTGGCACACTTGAGACTTCAATATTGTCATGACATCGTTCGCCTGGATATACCCTGTCTGCTGTAGCGGCTCAGGTTCCTGGAGGTGCTTGAATGTAGCCTTGAGGTGTTAGAGATCAATGCCCCAAATATCTCCAGATTCCGCTTAATAGATTTTAATGTGCAACTCTCGCTTGGAAAGTCGCGGAAGATGAAGAACCTGATGTTGAACAATAGTTGTGTCATCAGTTATGCTATTGACAACCTTCCTTCCTGTGTGCCAAAAGTTGAGACTCTCACCATACATTCTAGTTATGAGGTATTCTTTCACAATTAAGTTGGTAAGTGATATAACAGTAGCCATATCTCGGAAATAATTAACCCGAGTCATCTTTATGCAGATAATTAATGCACCAGTGGCATCTAGCAAATTTCGCCACCTCAGGATCTTGAATATTTATCTTGCGGGACTCCATTCTCTCTCTCGAAACAGGCTTTCGCCCCGCTTTATAGATAAAGCAAATGACCATACAGTCGAGTATCAATCACAACCATAAAATAAAACTGCTGGGGCCACAACACAGATGCGCCCAAATAAAGAAAGAAGAAACATAAAAGGCCAGCATGGGCAAGCTACGATGCTGACGTACGGCCAGCGAGCCGGCGCGCAGAGGAGAGCAGAGCATCTATGAAGAGCCCAAGCCGGTCACGGTCCCTCGGTCTAGCGAGCGGATGCCAGTGCTGCAAGAAAGCGAGAAATATGAAGAACGAGTCAGAAGCACGCTGCGGGAAGACCCGCTCAATCACCATCTTATTGCGAGTAGTCCAAAGGGTCCATGTCATAGCCGCAAAGATAAGCCAGAACAGTCGGCGCTTGCGGCCAACCTGAGTGGCCCTAACTTGCAGAAACTCTGCCAGGTCGCGGGCCTCCCACTCCGGTCCTAAAGCCTCACGAACAAAGCACCAAAGAGCCTGAGCCGAACCACACGAGAACATAATGTGGGTTCCCGTCTCCGGTACGAGGCAAAGGGGGCAGATACCATTTCCCGGACCATGGCGTTTAAGCACCTCGGTCCCAGATGGTAAGCGATCTCGCAGAAGCTGCCAGACGAAAATCTTGATCTTAAGGGGCAGCGGCGCCTTCCGCAATGGGGATAACCAATGAATAACCGGCGTCCGGCATAGCGCCTGGTAAGCTGAGCTAACGGAGAATTCTCTCGAAGGAGAGAGACTCCAAGAAACCGTGTCGGGAGCCTGGGACAACGGACGAGGGACTACTTCCCTCAAGTTTGCCCACTCCCGCACCTCCTCCAGACCGAATGAGCGGCGGAACTCAATGTTCCACCCATCATCCACTGCGGCCGCCGAAACTAGCACATTCGGATCGACGCAAATCGCAAAGAGCCCCGGAAACCAAGTACGTAGCGTCTCCCCATCAATCCAGGGGTCCAACCAAAACTAAGTACCATACCCATTGCCAACTGAGAAGCGTACCCCCAACCTAATCTCTTCCTTGATGGCCTGGATAGACTTCCAGAACTGAGATCCAGCCGATTGAGAGCAAGCCAAGAGGGGTTGACCCTGCAGGTACTTGGCCTGCACCAGCTGAAGCCACAAACCTCCATCACCCCGCAAGATCCGCCAGACCCAGTGCAGCATGAGGGCCACGTTCATGTGCCGCGAGGCCGGGATGCCTAAGCCACCTCGATCCTTGGGCAAGCAGATGTCAGCCCACTTCACCATATGGTACTTAGGCCGTCCATCCACCGCCTGCCAGAAGAACCTAGCCAGCTCCTTGTCAAAGGAGCCATGCACACCTTCAGGTAAGATGTACATCCCCATCATATACATGGGGAGGCTAGCGAGGTTGGAGCTAATAAGGACCATTTTGCTTCCTTTAGAAGTGAACCTCCCGCACCAGGGCTCCGCACGGGACGCTACTCGTCCTACTAGCGGATCATAACCACTCACCAGGATCCTAGACTCTGACATAGGCATCCCCAAGTAAGATATGGGGAAAGACGCCAGCCTACAGTTGAGGTTGTCCGCAATCTGCTGCCGCTCAAGCTCCGAGTAGCCTAGGATCACAACCTCACTCTTATCAAAGTTAATCTTAATTCCAGACATTTCCTCAAAGCAGAGTAAAAGGAACTTAAGATTAACAATGTCCAAGTCAGACCCCTCCACCATGATCATGGTATCATCCGCATACTGCAAGTGGGTGACACCCCCTCCGGGGATGAGATGACTAACCACCCCCTTTATGTGGCCGGCCCGCTGGGCCTTATCTAGGATGCCAGCAAGGGCATCGACCGCAAGGTTGAAAAGCAGGGGGGAAACAGGGTCCCCGGCTTCACACCTCTGGAGGCCCGGAAGTAGGGACCAACCTCGCCATTGATGTTAATCGCAGTGTTCCCAGATCGAACCATTTGCATGATCCAAGAACACCACCTCTCATCAAAACCTCGGCACTGCATAACCATCCTCAAAAAGGACCAATCCAGCCGGTCATAAGCCTTTTGGAAGTCCAATTTAAGGAAGACACCCTTATGCCCCCGCGAAGCCACCTCGTAGACAATCTCATGAAGGGACAAGATCCCATCATGGATCTGCCGACCCTTCAAGAACGCGGTTTGGAGGGGGTGTGCAATCCTCTCCGCCACGGGGGATAGGCGGGTCGCGCAAACTTTCGCAAAGATCCGCTCCAACACGTTAATCACCGTGATGGGGCGAAATTGTCTAATATCCGTCGCCCCAACTACTTTGGGGATCAGGGAAATAACACCATAATTTATCCGAGCCATATCCAACGTTCAAAAATAGAACTCATGAAACATGGGCATAATGACCGGGCGCAGGACCTCCCAGAATTTCTGGAAGAACACCATCGGAAGGCCATCCGGACCCGGGGCCGATCTAGCCTTCATCGAGGCAATCGCTTGCCCCACCTCCTCTGGCGAGAAAGGGAGAGTAAGCTCCGCATTCTCGGCATCGGTGACCTGGGCCTCAGGCGGCCAAAAATCCTCGCGAAGGGAGACACCTCCACGCGGCTCAGCCGAAAACAACTCCTTATAAAAGGAGTAAATATGGGAGCAAATATCCTCTGGAAGCTCCAGAAGGACATCTCCATCCCAAAGGCAAGGGATGGCACACTTCCTCCGGCGGCCATTAGCGATCGCCTGGAAGTAAGCAGTATTCGCATCCCCCTTAAGAAGCCAGTTCTAGCCCCCTCGACGTTGCCAAAACAACTCCTCACTCTTGTAAATATCCATGAGCAAGGCCTCGAGGGAGTATCTCCTGATCCAGTCATCCAGAGATAAGCCCGACCCATCAGCGAGCCCGTCCAACACCTTAATCTGATCAAGCAAGGCCCCTATACGGGCTCTGAGGTTAGCACCAAGGTTTTCCCCCCAACCCCTCATGAACTGTCTAGCCATTTTGGCACAGTGGTGCCAGACATCCACAGCACAAAAAACCCGGGACGGGGACGCAGCCGCCTCTAGCCAGCGGCCACGAACCATCTCAACGAAGCCTGGTTGCTCCAGCCAGAACGCTTCAAAGCGGAAGCGGTAAGATCTAGAAGGGGAACCATCCCCGGAAGAAAATGGCAGTGGAGCATGATCGGAACCAATCCGAGTGACTGCCTTAAGCGAGCACAGCGGGAACATAAGTTCCCACTGGGCCGACACAAAGACCCGATCCAAAACACTCCGGATGGGGTCCGCCTGCTTATTCGTCCACGTGAACCTAGCCCCTACCCGGGCTATCTCACATAGAGCCTGATCCGCAATGCAATCATTAAATAGACGCATGCGGAACCGGTCAACATTAGGCGAGCTCTTATCTGAGGAGCTCTTATCTGAGGCCCACCTAATGAGGTTGAAATCCCCGGCCACCACCATCGGGGTGGTGCACCGCTCCACCTTATTCCTCAGCTCGGTAAGGAAGTCCGCGGATCGCCCGTGGTCAGCAGGGCCATAGACGATGATCACCTCCCAGCTGAGGTTGACTCGTCGATCCGTGATGGACATGCTAAGGAAGAACTCCCCACGATCCATGTCCTCAACCGAAAAGGCATCCTCCCGGACCCCAAGAAAAATGCCCCCAGATTGCCCGACAGCGGGTAACCACTGCCAGGCAAACTGGTGCCGGCAGAGCCCCTGAAGCTCGAACATGCTAAAGTCCTGGCGAATCATCTCTTGTAACCCCACAATGTCAATCTCTTCTTGCCGTATATATTCAATGAGCTGCCGACGGCGGCCAGAATGGCTGAAGCCCCTAATGTTCCAACATAGGAGCTTCATATGGACACCATTGGGAAAGCACTAGGCCCCTCAGGCGGGGCCGAACTATCCCGCCCGACAATCGCGGGTTGGGGGGATGGCTTCGCCGGCCGACCACGCCGCCCCCTCCTATGGAGGGCAGCGGTGACCTTCGGTCCCAGGGAGGCAGACCTGGAGCTAGACCCACACACCTCTATCCGGTGTTCAGTGGGGTTAAGTCGCGTGGGCGGACGGCCCCGCAACACCCTCACCGGAGGAGGGACTGTCACAGGGGCGCTAACCACGGTCTCCAGAGATGGCGTATCTCCAACCTCGGCCTCTCTATGGCCAGGGTCAGTGCTGGCCGGGGCTGTGGGATTCCCATTCTCAGCCTGAGCGCGGGCTTCAGCCAGAGCCCTATCGAGCCTTTCCTTGGCGCAGATAGCAGAGATCTGCTCAAGGATCGACCCCTTCTCACCTCGAAACACAATATCACTATCGGAGGCTACCTCCGCCAAATGAGAGAGCGGAACGGACCCAAGCATTGAAAATCTAGAACCAGAACATGAGGGGTCAGAGGGGGCGGGAAGAGTACCTGGAGACAAGTCGCGAGTAGCCGCCCGCATGGCAACCTTCCACGGGATGGTCGGGACTCGGCCATCCAGAAGAACCCGGGTCTGACTGAGCCGGGCACTCTGTCGCGTGGCCACCGACGGGGAGTGCCCGCCCCGCACCTTGGAGCAGACCACGGACGGGGACTCCAAGGCCAGGTCCAAGCTCAACGAAGGCACCAGGTGAGGGAGTCCTAGACTAAGGGGTCCTTGGGCCACCGGCCTATCTCCCACAGGCCTGCTTGGTGGGCTGCTCTCTGATTGTCACGGGAATGGCCGGATAGGCGGTGACCCCATATTCTAGAAGGAAACCTCCGAAGACGGGGCGTGCACTCCAAGTTAAGATGAGAAGATCGGCGTCTCTATTTCCGGCTGGAAGCTTACCATGTGTAAACCCTAGATACCCCCGGTGTCTATATAAACCGGAGGGTTTAGATTGTAGAGGGCAGACAAGCTCATCTAGGGTTTTGGCTACTTGATCTCGAGGTAGATCGACTCTGTAATACTCATACACATCAATACAATCGAGCAGGACGTAAGGTTTTACCTCCATAGGAGGGCCCGAACCTGGGTAAACACCGTCTCCTTTGTCTCCTGTAACCCATCAATCCTAATCTCACAGCTCGGGACCCCCTACCCAAGATCCGCCGGTTTTGACACCGACATTGGTGCTTTCATTGAGAGTTCCGCTGTGGGATCACAAGAGGAATTGATGGCTCGCCTGATCCTTAGCGATGAAGTCCGTAACGGGGACTCCTTCGTCCCCGGACAGTTTCTCGCTTTCGGCAGCATCGTGCTGCACGCTGACCCGACTGGCCACCTTGGTCGGATCGGGATTGTTGCCCACGATGAAGAGATCAGGTTCGGGAACCTAGAGTTCTCCGTAGACTTCCGGGGCGACCTTTTATTCGCCGGGCTCGCAGTTTCATCTGACGAGCCCGAAGTCTCCGAAGTCTTAACTTCGGGTCTCCTTCTCAACTCCGCCCTCGGGTCTATCCATGCCGATGATCTGGCTCCTAGTCCAGATCCGGTTATAGTACCTGAGGGCCGGGGGTCGGCCCTTGCCGAACACACTCTTTGTACGGACACGTCGGAGGTCAACTCCGGAAGTCCTAGGCAGATTGATCCGGTCGAGCTCTCAGCGCTCAACGAGGCACTGGATCGGATACTAACAATAAAAACCACAGACTACCCGACCTCGACCCATGCTTAGATCGGTCCGGAGGCGGGTCATTGGGAATTTTTCGACCCACCCACCACCCGCTTGATAGCCACTATCGAGGATTTAACCGATATGCTGGACTACGCATCCGAGGAGGCAGAAGACATGGATGAAGAGGACGGCGCCCCTGCCCCTGTCAACACCGGGCGATGGACTGCCACCTCCACTTACGACGTCTACATGGTAGACACCCCCGATGATAAGGGCAGTCGCATCCCTCAGAATAATGGCGATAAATCCGTCAAGGCGCCAGAAACAGCGCAAGCGATCTAAGGCACACAAGGGAAGGGAAGCCATTGTAGGCACCGGGGAAAACGATACCCCGGAAGACCTCGGCGACCCCGAAGTCCCCGAACAGCCACTGGAGGACCAGGAAAAGCCCGAAGATCGGCACGACACCGAGGATCCTAATGATTCCGAGGACGATAACTACCCCCCCCCCCCGAGGACTAGGACGACCTGGAAGCCGAAGACTTCACCGTCCCCTATAATCCTACGGATCAGGAACGGTTCAGGCGGCAGCTTCTAACCACCGCCCGAAGCCTGAAGGCAAAACAACAGTAGCTCAAAGCCGAACAAGACACCATCAATGATATATGGACGAGGGTCTTGGCAGCTGAAGAAGGGTACGGTTCCGATCTACCGGACCAACCCAAGAGCTACCCTCGCCGGCGGCTGCTGCCACAGTGCGATGACGAGGTCTTCGAAACATCGCCTCATAGGCATACTCCGTACGACCGGCCCGACCGCCCTCCCCGAGGACGGGATAGAATGGCCGGCGAGGCCGAGTACAGGCCTGAAGCACGCCGAAGGAGAGGAAAAGACCCAGCGGGGCACGAAGACAGGTATGACTTACGACAGGACCTGGACTACAGAGCAGGCCACACAAGATCCATCTACGGTTCCAGAGGGTACTCCCCCCTCCCCCACTAGACGGGACGGGTACCATTCTTGGCTTGACCGCAACAATAGAGGTCGGGAACAATACCGGACCCGGCCTACCACCGATCGTAGGCATGACATAGCTCGGGTCAGAGGCGCTGCCCACCCACTGTGCTTCACAGACGAGGTGATGCAGCATCAGTTCCCTGAAGGGTTTAAACCCATTAACATAGAGCAATACGACGGGACAACAGACCCAGCCGTATGGATTGAGGACTTCCTCCCCCACATCCATATGGCACCAGGAGATGACCTCCACGCCATCAAGTATCTGCCCCTAAAACTTAAGGGGCCAGCTCGACACTGGTTAAACAGTCTCCCTGAAAACTCCATCGGGAGCTGGGAAGAGCTCGAGGATGCTTTCCGATCTAACTTCCAGGGCACTTATGTCTGGCCTCCGGACTCCTCCGACCTGAGCAATGTTGTCCAGAAAGCAGGAGAATCGGCTCGGCAATTCTGGAATCGGTTCTTGACCAAGAAAAACCAGATCGTTGACTGCCCGGACGCCGAGGCAATAGCCTCCTTCAGACATAATATCCGGGATGAATGGCTAGCTCGTCAGCTCGGCCAGGACAGGCCGAGGACAATGTCCGCCCTCACCTCACTAATGACCCGCTTTTGCGCGGGTGAGGATAACTGGCTAGCTCGACGAAGCCATAACCCCGAAGACCCCGGCACCTCTGAAGTCCAGGATGGAAACGGAAAACCACGACGTAACAAAAACAAACGCCGCCACAGCAACGGCAATGCGGAGGACACGGCCGTCAATGCCGGCTTCCACAACCCGAAATCCGGACAGCGGAAGAAACCCTCTAAAGGAAATAGAGACGGACCTACCACGCTGGACAAAATTATGGATAGGCCCTGCCAGATCCACGGCACTCAGGACAAGCCCGCTAACCACACCAACCGTAATTGTTGGGTATTCAAGCAAGCTGGCAAGCTCGCAGCCGAGGAGCAAAGCAAGAGCCCACACATCGAGGACGATGACGAGCCCCGCGGTCCAAGCAATGGAGGACAAAAGCAGTTCCCTCTAGAGGTGAAAACCGTGAATATGATATATGCCACTCACATACCAAAAAAGGAGAGGAAGCGCGCCCTTCGGGAGGTCTACGCTGTGGAGCCCATAGTCCCGAAGTATAACCCATGGTCGGCTTGCCCGATCACTTTTGACCGACGGGATCATCCGACCAGTATCCTTCACGGGGGTTCGGCAGCCCTCGTCGTAGACTCAATTATCGATGGGTTTCACCTCACTAGAGTCCTAATGGACGGAGGAAGTAGCCATAATCTGATTTACTCAGACACGGTGAAAAAGATGGGTATAGATCCATCAAGGATCAAACCTAGCAACACTACCTTTAAAGGAGTGATTCCAGGTGTCAAAGCCCGCTGCTCGGGCACCGTAAATATGGAAGTAGTGTTCGGCTTGCCCGACAACTTCCGCAGCGAAGACTTGATCTTCGACATTGTCCCTTTTCGCAGCGGTTATCACGCCCTTCTCGGCCGCATATCATTCGCTCGCTTTAACGCCGTACCCCATTACGCGTACTTGAAGCTCAAGATGCCCGGACCCAGGGGGTCATTACTGTCAATGACAACACAAAGCGCTCTCTCCGAACTGAGGAGCGTACAGCGGCCTTGGCAGCCAAATTCCAGTGCGGCGACGATAGGCCGACGCCCAAATCAGCCGTAAAGGCGCGTCATGATAGCAAACGAGTTCGGCCTCAACCCAAACTTCCGGAATCACCTTCCGCCCAGCAAAAATAGGGATACACCCCCCACAACACAGCCCTAGTTCCTGTAAAGTATGTGCCAAGAAGGCACAACTTCGTGCTCAAAATACCATGGGCAGCTGTGGGGACCCACTATCAAAGGGTAAGTGTTCGGCTGGACCAAACTACTGCCAACACATGTCTTCGGACAGACTACAGGTACCATCTAGGACCTGCCAAGCGTAAAGCCCATTCACACTACGGTGACTTCTCAAGATCTTCTTCCAAAGGTCCGTTCGCCGATAACAATTACCTTTAAAGGAATGCAACCCCCTCAGGGGCAAAGGAGTAGACTGGCGACAGGGCGCATCGAGGACATCAAGCCACCCATCGAAGACCCCGGGTAAAGCCTCTCCTTGGTACACCTTATTTTTCATTCCAAAATACCTGTAACAGTTGCTTCGGCAGTTTGAGTTGTAAGAATTCATCTGAAATAAAGAGCATCCTTTGTGGCCTCCTTGCGATATTTTATGTCACATACCCTGTTCTCTACTCGCTGACGCCTATAGCAAAAAGCTGTTCGGTACATACTACGATGTGACCGGCTAATAGACCGGGGGCTCGAATATAAAAATCGCCCCAAGCATCACCCTGGCACTACTATTCATGTGTTCGGCGTCTCGGATGATTGCTTTATATGAATTGGTTCCGAATTATGTCTTGGGTCAATGGTTGGGTTGCCTGGCTCCTGTGCTTGCCCTCTTACGTTCCGCTCGTTCGGCTAAAAGGGTAAAGGGAGAACCACTGCGATTGTGCTTCCGGCTTGCCTGGTCAAGCACCTCAGTGGAGAAAGCCGAAAACTGACTGTCATAATAAGCGAGAACCGGTCAGCAATCCGAGCATAAGTGTCAGACTAACAATCGATAGAGGTTATTCCGTGTTATACGAGGGGTTTGTACTATTGCAAACCATGTGATGCTGGTTTCAACCTCGGTGTATCCGAATATCACAAAACACTGGGGGCTCATCATCAGCCCCCGCATTCAAGCTCCTCTGGCTAAGTGAAAGCACTAAAGCATTATAGTCCGATTGCCTTGTTCCCCTCGCACTACCGCCTCCGGGCACCGATACTTCGGCTAAGGGTCACGGTGCGTAGGAAGAAACACCTCGTGTAGTATCTACATGGAGGCTGAAGCCGACGACTCGCAACTTTTAGATAAAACGGCCACACAGGAGTCAAAATAATACAAAGCTTAAAGTCATGATAAACCATGCAACCGCATTATAAAGCGGAACAGTCATCGGATACATGACAGAACATTCATTCATAAATTACATCTTTCGGGCATTGGGCTTCTATCGCCCGAGCACCGTCCATCACGGCGGAAAAGTATTTCTCGGGGCGCCTATGCTCCTTCCCAGGGGGTGGAGGCGCGGTGGCCATTTCGGTCGGCTTGAGCCCCGGCAGGTGCACCATGGTCCTTGCAAAGGCCATCCGAGCTCCCTCGATGCATGTAGAACACTTCAGAGCGTCAATCCGAGGCGCAGCGTCGCACAGTTTCTGCACCAAGCCGAAGTAACTGCTCGGCATCGGCTCTGCAGGCCATAGCCGGATGCAGAGGTCCCTCATGGCCGGCTCCGCCATCCTGTGCAGCTCCATCAACTGTTTCATTTGCTTGCTTAGGAGGGGAGGGTGCTCGGGGGCTTGAAATTGAGCCCAAAATAGCCGTTGCTCAACTTCCCCATCCCGGGAGGCGAAGTATTTGTTCGCATCCGCTGAACTCTTCGGGAGGTCCGCAAAGGCGCCTGTGGAACGCCACACCCGGGTGATCAAGGCAACCCTGTTACCACCAAAGGCACATAGCAGCAAGTACGGCTTACCATCGGCGATCGCCCTGACTTGGCGGAGTTCTTCTTCAAAGAACCGCCTATCAACACGCTCCGATTTGAGCTCGGATTTAAGCGTGGATAGCTCGGTGGCATGGTCCCCGTTCTTCTGCTCAAGGGCCTCACACTTTGTGCTGGCATCCTTGAGCTCCAGCTGCACCTCCACCACCCGGGCTTCATGCTTGTCGGTCACGGCTTTTAATGCCGACAGGTCGGCTGCCACCCGTTCGGCCGCCGCCTTCTCATCTGCGGCCTCCTGCCTTGCCCTGGCCAACTTGGCCTTGAGGTTCTCGACCTCCGCAGCCACAAATGTGGTAACAATAAGTAAATACAAACTTCTGGATAATTCGACTATGTCAATCAATGAGGATAGACAATAGCCCGAATGTCACAATTCGGACTCATCTTGCGTCTCGTCGAATCTCTTGTTCAGACGATCGAGCTCCTCATCGGAGCTCTTGAGCTTCCGGTTTAGCTCGGCAAGCTCCATTGCGTTGGCGGCCGCCGCCGATGACGAAGCCTACAAAACAAACTATGTGCATTAAAACTCCCGAGATATCGGATTCCGACCCTCTGCTAAGTACTCTCCGGAGCTCTTAGAATAATGAAGGACAAAGGATGCCTTGAGCATCGTTACTAATGTCCGGACGTTTGACCCCCGGGTGGGTTTTTCAAACTCACCCAGGGCTCGGGGGCTACTACACTCATAAGGATTGCATAAACTGGGCAAATTAACTTTTTCTAAGGAAAAGAATATTACGTGGCTCACCTGGAAGCCCGTCAAGAGACCGTTAAAGGCCTCTTTTAGTCCGCTATCTACGGACTGAATGCCTTGCAAAACCGCACCCATAAGGGCGCGGTGATCCTCGGTGATGGAGGAGCCGGATAAAGCTTCCTCCATCTGCGCCGGCCACCCAGTCATGGGCGGCACTGGTGGGGGCCTGCCAGCCCTCCCTCTGGTGGGGGATTGGGCGGGCTGCTCCGGAGAAGTAGATCGCTCCGGAGATGTCTTCGGAGAGGGACGGACCGGACTTCGTCCCCCCTCTTTAGTCGCCAGGAGATGTTCTTCCTCCTGGTCTTCGGCGGCCGAGGTGTTAACCTCAGCCATAATGTCATCACCCCCGCCGCCGGTGTTCGGCTCAAAAGGAGCCTCGCGCGACAACAACTCCGTGGCCTCCTTCGAGGCCTCTGGAGGCGTCGGATGCGACGCAGTCCCGTTTTCCGCCAGGTCGGCGGGCAGGGGCTCCTCGTCTGAGAGTTGGTCGGTGGGGAGATCGCGCGGTGGGCTGCAAATCAAAATACGTTCGCCCATTTTAGCATTAAAAACTCTATGCAAGTAACCCAGAAGGTCTTCGGATTCATACCTCTGGGCTGGGGGCTTAACCCTGGGGTTCCTTTGGGGAACCTTTTCGGAAACCTCAGACTCCTCGTCGAAGTCCGAGCTATCGTCGGCTAGGACCGCCTTTGTTTGGCAGGTCCTCTTTGGGGCAGGAGGAGGTAGGTCCTCCGCGACGTCCGCTGACGCCGCCCTTTTCCTTGTGAGGGGGGAGTCGCACTCCCCCTCGTCCTCGTGCCCTTCCTCGTGAGCGGAAGAGGCGTGGGCCTCCTCGGATTTAGTGTCCAGGAGATCCCTTGGGCGAAGACCCTCTCGGGCTCCCTTCTTATCCCCTTTCTTCTTCTCCTTCCTCTCTGGCGCCGAATACGGTGCCACGATGAGCATCTCCGTCAGCAGATCTGACCGAGGGTCTTCGGGCTACAGGGCCGTACAATCAATTTTCACGGCCTTCCTCAGCCATTTCTGTGAAGATAAGGGAGAGGGGGTTCAGCTCTTTGTTAAAAAACAGAGCCGCGGAATTAAAAGTTCTACCTTACCTTGGTGGGAGGGTTTGCGGCGTCGAGTCCGGTGTCCTCTTCCTCGGCCGGCCAGCTCTCCTGAGGCTTGAATAGCACCTTCCACAATTTCCCGTGGGTGGTGCGGAAGAATTGGCGTATGGTGTTCGGGTCCTCGAGCTGGTAAGCCCACATTGGGGAGGCCCGGTGCTGGCAGGGGAGGGGATGGCGGCGGAGCATGACCTGGACCACGTTGGTCAACTTGATGTTGGTCTCGATCATCGAGGAGATGCGCTTCTGCAGCGACTTCACCTCTTCGGCCGACCCCCAGTTAAGGCCGTTCTTGAGCCACGAGGTTAGCCTCGCAGGGGGTCCGGATCTGAACTCGGCGGGCGCCATCCCATCCGCGCTCCTTGGTTCAATGATGTAGAACCACTCCTTTTGCCAGATCTTTACCGTGTCGATGAAGGTGCCCTCTGGCCACTCGACACGGGGGAGCTTGCTGATTACGGCCCCTCCACAATCTGCATGCGCGCCCGCAACTGTCTTCGGCTTGACGTTGAAAACCTTGAGCCACAGGCCGAAGTGCGGCTGTACCCGCAGGAAGGCTTCACAGACAAGGATGAACGCCGAGATGTGCATGATGGAGTTCGGGGGGGAGGTCGTGGAAGTCTAACCCGTAAAAGAACATGAGGCCCCTGACGAAGGGGTGGAGCAGAAAGCCCAGTCACCGGAGGAAACGGGGGACGAACACCACCCTCTCGCCTGGCCTCGGCGTGGGGACCACCTGATTCGCCTCTGGGGCATGGTGGGCGATGTCGGCGGAGAGGTAGCCAGCGCGCTTCAACTCCCGTATGTCGTTGTCAGTGACGGAGGAGGCCTCCCACTTGCCCATGGAACCTGAACCGGCCATGACCGAGCTCGGAGGGGAGATGGAGGAGGAACTGGATCTGGGCTCTCGGAGCTTGGGAAGGTTGAGGAAGCAGAGGTTGCGAATTGAGAGCATGACTAGGCCTTGGGGGTTTTCTCCCTTTTATGGGTGTCGTAATACCAAGAGCCTCCCCTCTACTGCGCCGCAGGCCTCGCCACTTCCTGAAACAATCATGCTGTTATGCGCGCGTGGGATAACCCAAAGGATTAATCATATCCCGTAAGAAACGGGACACGATCTGCACATTGATAAGACGTGCCAATGAAACTGCCTCGAACCGCGAATCGAGTTTTTGTAACCGGCTCGGCGGTCGTGGTAGGCCGCGACCCTTCGTCAGAAAGGCTGTCAGGGAACACTATTCACACTTTAACGTTTGGCCTTCGAGGTTAAGCAATTTATGGCATCCGGATAATTTCATGTTCGGGTAACTACGTATCATCGGTAGCCGGACTAGAGCCCGTCGATCATAAAGGAGGAAAAGAACTCGCACCGCAAGCCGAAGACTCTAATCACGCGAAGCTACTGGTGTCATGACCCCGGGCGTTGGAGGCTATTTCGGGGGCTACTGAGGGAGTCCTGGACTAAGGGGTCCTCGGGCCGCCGGCCTATCTCCCACAGGCCGGCTTGGTGGGCCGCTCTCTGATTGTCACGGGAATGGCCGGATAGGCGGTGACCCCATATTCTAGAAGGAAACCTCCGAAGACGGGGCGTGCACTCCAAGTTAAGATGAGAAGATCGGCGTCTCTATTTCCGGCTGGAAGCTTACCATGTGTAAACCCTAGATACCTCCGGTGTCTATATAAACCGGAGGGTTTAGATTGTAGAGGGCAGACAAGCTCATCTAGGGTTTTGGCTACTTGATCTCGAGGTAGATCGACTCTGTAATACTCATACACATCAATACAATCGAGCAGGACGTAGGGTTTTACCTCCATAGGAGGGCCCGAACCTGGGTAAACACCGTCTCCTTCGTCTCCTGTAACCCATCGATCATAATCTCACAGCTCGGGACCCCCTACCCGAGATCCGCCGGTTTTGACACCGACGCCAGGGCCGGGGACCCCAAGGCTGACGGAGGTGGGGACCCCGGCGAGCGAGTGTAGCAGACCACCCCTAGCGAACGCGGAGACGACGGGGGACGCACGTCCATCCCCGCACTCACAGAGTCATCCTCCTCGGCGTCCAGGACCACATCCGCAGCCACCATGGTGGGAAGCGGGACCTGGAGGGCGCACCCACCCCCCGACGCAGCCAGCGACGACGTCCCAGCCGGACACGATGACCCCCCTCCTGTGGTGACCGGACTACGCCGGCAGTCGGATGGAGCGGGGGAGGGGTCATCATCATCCTCCTCAGATGAGCTCCCCTCGGAGGAGCCATGTCCATTGTCGGAGCGGTGCAGAGGGGGGGGGGTGGGGGCCGCCCCGGGTAGGCCCTCAGGAGCCAGAGACTCAAGCTCGAAGGTGAGACGCTTGCCCTTGGTGCCAAAGTAGAAGACCAAGGACAGTCCGTCAATCTCGGCCGGAGCGGGGCAGAGGATCTCGATGCGAGCAGGGTCATCACCCTCGAAGGACACCAGGTCAGCAGTCACCAGCTTACCCACCGGCTCGGAGATCGCCTTGAGGATGTGCGCGAGTTTGCCGCCCCGAGGAGTAGACTTGCCTCCCCGAGGCAGCCCGTAGACGAGGATCCACACCAGGGCAAGAGGAGGGACAGGGTCGGGCTCCGCAACCGCCTCACGGATGGATATCAGAAACTTGTTGAGTGGGCATCTGATGACATCATGGGAACACACTCGGAGAAGCTCGGCGGAGGGGAAGGGGACCGAGAAGGCGAGGGGGGCCGTCTCGGTCACCTCCCAGGAGAAGTCAGTGTCATGGAAATCCCCAATGTAGGCGGAGAGCTCGGCCTGGATGAGGTCGGCCGTGATCAATAGCGACGGCAGCAAGGTCTGGTCAGGAGCAAGAGTGACCGTCGCCAGGTGCGGCCAAGCGGCCTCCTCCTCAATCTCAGCATCCACATAATAGAAGCCACCCCCTCCGTCCCGTAGCCCAGGTAAGCTAGGGTCGTGGGTCACTGGGGAGGCGCCTCACACTCGGAGCGGAAGTGACCCGCACAGCCACAGTTGATGCACATCGTCTCCTCGCGAGATCTGGGGCGGCCGACTCGAGGGGTAGGAGCGACCGGAGCCACCTGCTCCGGATGCCCCACAGGCACAGGACAAGCGGCCACCCCAGACGCCTTCTTCTTCTTATGCTTCTTCTTCTTCTTGGACTGGACCGCCGCACCCGGAGCCTCGACAGACTGGCGCCCAGGGGAGCTCCGCCCGGTCATCGAGTCATCCCGACGCCATGTCGGGTCATCCTCCCGAGACGAACGACGGTCATCCCGGCGGACATCCTCCCGAGACAGCCGCTGATCATCGCCACGAGCGGGGTCGGAAGCTCTAGAACGACGGGAATCATCCTCCCGGCGATCTCCTCGCGCGGCATAGCTCTCCCGAGGACCAAAGGAGTCCCTGGCATCATTCCGACGCCAGCGCCAATCTCCATTAGATGCACGAGGGGCAGCAGCCGGCCAGGGTGCCGGCTCGACCCAGTCACGACAGGCCGTCCTCGCGGGCTTGGTCCTCCACCCGCCGGCGTTCCGCATCACGCCGCCGGAGGTCGCCAGGGGAGCCGGGGAGGGGGAGGCGTGGGTCGCGGGCAGGATCACGCGGGGGCGGGGGCCGGCGCAGGGAGGTACCGACGTAGGTCGCAGGCGGACCTCGCCGGACCGTCGGAGCGTGCAGAGGAGGCCGACTCGGGGCGCTCCGCACCAGCTTGCAGGGGCCGTTTCGGCCGGGGCTGGCCGTCCCCCGATTCACGGGCCATGAGAGCCTCTAAGTAGGATCTTGGGCGCGGGGAGCCGGGGTCGCTCGACGGAGACGAGGCGAGGGGCGGCGCGGTCGGGGAGGGAGGAGGTGAACGCGGCGACGGTGCAGGGGGAGGAAGCAGGCGAGCAGTGCGACCGAACTGAGCGACCTCAGCCCTAGTAGCCGGCCACCCTGCCCGCGGATCGGATCCACCTCGTGGAATCCAGATCCAACGGTTGGGCTCGGCAGGGGCGAGGCGCCAGCAACGGTTCGCCCAGGCGATTGCCTCTTGGGCCCGGTGCGCCGCCTCAGCCACCACCTGGGCCGGGAGCCCAGCAAACCGAGCCCGCCGCGGCCCACGGGCGTGCAGGCCGGCCCAGGCGCCCGCGCAGGCCCCAGACGGCCCACGCAGCCGCTCAGCCCTCGCAGCGCCCGACCATGGGACACCAGCCCCCACAGGGTGCGCCGCCGGCGACCCCAACGGCAGCGGGGCGGCCCCACCGGCCACGAATCCAGCGCCGGGCGAGCCCTGTGGCCCAACCACGGCCAGATCCCAGCCAGGGGCGGCAGCGGTCAGCGGACCGGCTAGAAAGGCAGAGGCGACACCCTCGCACGACCCCGCAGGCGCAGGGCGAGGACGCTACACACGGCGCGCCGGCGAGCCCCGATGACGGCGTCGCCGCGACTCGGAGGATCCCCGGCGGTGCTCCGACCTGGCCGCCACCCAAAAGTCGCCGAATTGCGGCGGAGCGAGCATCACATGGCGCTCCACCAGGCCATCCCCTGCCTCTTCCTCAGCAAGGTCCGCCCAGGCCACCTCCGACCGCGAGATGGAGAGGGTCGGCCCGCGGCCAACAGCCGCGGCCAGACCCGGCACACCGGCGGCAGCCATCCCGCCGGACAGGGCGGGGACGGCGGACGGCAGGAGCACGCGAGACGGCGGCGGGATCAGCACGCCCGAACGGTCGCCAGCGCAGGAGTCCGTCTCCAACGACCCTTGAACCGAACACTGTATCCTTTCGCGAATGGACAGAGACCAGTCCGTAAGCGTAAACAATGATCACGGGACTCCATTCTCACCGGGACTATGATTATTTATCCTTAGTTTCTTATTTTGATGCCTCTCCTGTGTTGGAGAAGTTTGTCTTGCTTGTAAGTCACTGTTCACCCTGCAAAGATTATCTAATTGCCATGTTTGAACCATGAATTTAAATGTCTTGGCCTTTGATCTTCAGGTATCACGAGTGCAGTCCAAGTATGACTGGTTTGAGGGAGACCCCTCATCTCTGAGACAAATGTCAAAACACCGCCATCGCAACCTCAAGAGTGTGAAGATCCGCAGTTTCTGCCCCCAAAAAAGCATGGTTGAGCTAGCACGTCATATTCTTGAGAATGCAACATCACTTGAGTGCCTTACATTGGACACCACTCCTATTACCTACCGGTGTTCTGGCGATATACTGGACAGGAAATGCCCTCCACTGGACACTGCATGTGTAAGGGATTGTACATATAAATGTCGCTAGGCTACCCGCATAAGTGAGGCCATTGCGTTTTGCGTTCGATCTGGTTCACCCAATGTGCATCGGTGTAAAGTTTTCAGTACTTTTTGGCTGGTTGTCAAATATAAATGTCGCTAGGCTATCCGCATAACTGAGGCCATTGCGTTTTGCGTTCGATCTGGTTCACCCAATGTGCATCGGTGTAAAGTTTTCAGTACTTTTTGGCTGGTTGTCAAAGATCCGGCCGTCAGTTCTAACTTACTCTGTGTTTTCGCGGTTTAGTGGATGACACATGGGCCAGGCATCTGTGTGGGCCAGCCGTGCAGTGTGCGTTGCATGCGTGCGCGCGTGTCAGAAAAAGAGGTGCTCTGTGGTAAAAAGTGGGATGGACTGAAGCGCTTGTCGCCCGCAAGGCGTCGACTGTGGGCTGCTGGTTGGCGTTAGAGTTGATGACGTGTGGGCCAATATGCAGTGCGGGCCCACTTTTTCAGTCACTTCGTGCGTGTGTATGCGTGTTAGGCTGGAAAAGAGGGGTGGGGGGCAGCGATCGTGGGCTGCAGGCCATCAAGAGCAGGCAGCCAGAGTGGGCAGCAGCGCAGCGAGAGAAACAGGAGAAGCGACCGGACGTCTTCCCCGCGACCCTCGTCCCCTCTTGCCGCCGCCGGATCCTCTCCTCTCCCCGTCGGCGCGAGCGCGCGGATCGCGGTCGTGTGGAGAGCGAGGAGAGGGAGGGGATAGATGCGTGAGGAGGAGGAGGCCGTGGCCGTTGGCTCCTCTCCTTTCCCCGTCAGCGCCAGCGCGGGTGAGGAGAGCGAGGAGAGGGAGGGGGCAGATGCGTGAGGAGGAGGAGGACTAGGCGGCGGCGCGCCTGCCGGATCCGAGGCGAGCGGACGCGGAGGCGAGATTCTCGTGCAGATCCCCGCCGGCTTGATATATGCTCGCAGAGTACTAACCTTTCGATTATTTGATATTTTGAGTGCGGCCTCAATCTGGAAGAGGGGAGTAGCAGCCACAGACCTCTTCTTCACGCACGGCGGCAGGAGCAGCTCCACCTCTCCACTCCCCCCACGCGAGAGCCCCCCACAACCCTACCCATACGCCGAGGCGGCGTCCAGAGGCGGTCGGCGACGGCGCAGGTGAGCTCCCTCCCGTGCCCTCCAACTTCCTCTCCCCAACGGCGCCGGTGAGATCCATCCCGTGCCTTCCCTCCCATTGCGCCCCCCTCCCCCACAGCGACCCTTCCTGTCGATGGAATCCATCTCGCTTGCCCTCTTCTTCTTCCCTTTCCCTGGTTCCCCGGCTCTCCCTGATTCCATCTATTTTTACATATTAAGCTAGCGTAACCACACAAGTAGCTTGATTGATTCCTATACTAGCAACGGTGTGTTTGTGTCTAGGCGGAACCTCCTGTACGTGTGACTTCGTGGAGCTAGCTAGCTCTAGCCATGCCAATGGCGCCGCGAGCCCGCAACCCCCCAGCCTCCAGCCGTCGCCACGCCTTCCTGCATCGCCGCCTCCGATGTCACCAAGCCCTCGATTTCGACCTCCTGTCCCGTGCGCTTGCTCGTTGTTCTCCTTGCCCGACCTAGCCAAATGAGGCAGAGAAGCCAAGAATACGCACGTTTCGTCCATCTACGGATTCTCCGGCGCGTGGTGCCTGGCCTGCTCATTGGGTGACACCTCCTCTCCACTCATCCACAGCCGAGCGGCCGGTGATGGATCGGCGTGTGCTCCTTTGCCGTCTTCCTCGCGCCGCTGTTTACTACTCCCTGATGCAGCTGTGTATTTCTCTCCTCTTTTCTGGTCCCCACCCTCCTCATGTCAAGTCACCAACCCCTTCTTACGAGATGTTTGTTGAACTGTTGATTCTATTGTCTTGCCATATAGATAGAATGGATTGTATTTTCACAAGGTCCTGATTAGCTTGTCAAATTAATTGATTTTGTTGTGAGACATGCACGAATTAAAAACCTGTAGTATAACCAGATCAATTATTTGGTCATCTTCCCCCTTAGGAAAATTATATTGTTTATTACTTATCTTTTTTGCTTTATGAAAATTACGCTTTGGACTTTGCCCATGTAAATGATTATGTCCAGTTTTAATTGACGTGTCTTGTAGAGGAGATGGCCAGGACAAAGACATACATAATAACGGAGCTTGTCACGGGTGGCAGAATTTCCGACAAAATTGCGAGTTGTTCGTACCTTGGTCAACATTATGGATTATGCTCCCCACTGTGTCTATATGCTTAATTTGTTGTGATCCGTGCCTAGGCTTCACACAAGAGGCTGAAAGAGGACGATGATGCGAGGAAATATTTCTAGCAAATGATCAACACTGTCGACTACTGCCATAGCGCAGATGCGTCTATCACCACGATCTGAAGGTATTGTGGGGTGCTGGTTACTGGTGTGCTCTATGGGAAGAAAAGTGGGTTGATAGCATTTATCTTCTTATATCATCCTGAAAATCCTCTGCTTGATGCTAACGACACTCTCAAGGTGATTTTGGACCGAGCTCCCTGTCACAGCAGAGTACGTAAATTGCCTGAATCATGATGCAAAATTCAGTGCTTTTTCCAGCGCTTTTGTCTTTGTTTTACGTTTTGATATTTATCTAACAACGATGCCTATCTCGAATCAGCCAATAGAATATGCTGATTATTTTTTCAAATCTTTCTGGTATCTTTTAGGAAGATGGATACTACATACGATTTGTGGAACTCCCAATTATGTTGCTCCCAAGGTTCTTAATTTACATCCATGCCTTGAATTAGCTATGTATTTCTTTTCATTCAAGTGAATATTTTGTTCAATTTTTTCAGTACTTTCTTCGATGTACAAGTTTAAAATAACAAAGGTTATGATGGTGCCCAGGCGGATTTGTGGTCATGTAGGGTGATTCTTTTTGTCCTCATGGCAAGATAACTTCCGTTCGAAGATTAAAATCTCATGCCGCTTTACAAGACGGTGAATAACTTCTACTACATTTCTTTTGTCAAAAGTAAGTTCCTTTCTTGCGAGAAAAAAGAAGTGCCTGAAAGATAACCTGCTTGTTCATGCAGATATACAAAGCAGGCTCCAGTTTCCCATCTTGGTTCTTGACAAGAGCAAATAAGCTCATCAAGAAGATATTAGATCCTAATCCTCACACTGTATGTTATCTTCATTGGTACCATATCAGTTAATTTTATCCAAGCTTATACACACCATTTAACATGTGCTAGCTCCACGCATGTGACATATCTCATGTTCCTTATTTGGTTTAGCTAATTTCATTCCAGATTTTAGTTTTAACAATTTAAATGTGAGTATTCACACTTTCCTTGGTCTGTATTAACAAGAATACTATAAATACGTATATAGTACAACTCACAATAAAGTAGTTGTCAGGTTTCAGTTTTCACTGCTAATAGATACCTTTTTATGACCCCTCTTTGCATTATTTCTAGACCAGTATATTCTCTTATCTGTCCTTGAATCTCTGGTACATGACTTGTGGATAACTGTTCCCAATGTGAGACTCGTTCCTGCCGCCTTCACGGTGATGTGGTTCATCGACCGGACCGTTGCTTTCAGTATAACTTTGCTGCAGGGAGAACTATTTTTAAACAAAGTCAGAATTACAATGGAGACATATAGTGCCGTGCCACCAACCATAGTTCAGTAACATTTTGGTTGCATTGTGTATTTTATAGTATCCTGATCTCCATAATATTGCTAGCTACTTAGGTGTAATATATACATATATATTGTCTATTTGAACCAACGCAACAGCCCAATCTTATGTTTCTCATGCTACAGAATTTCTGGGTGACAAAAGAAAAATAGTTGCTATTATTCTCCATGATTTTAAATAAAATATTTCTTTCTACTGGGTTAGTGCCATCTTGCAACACATGTTGTTGCTGATACGATGATGCCTTTGCTATACTTATATTTGCAGTGTGTGCGTCTTTTCTAAATAATAGAAATAGGAATTGCAGATAAATGAGATGTGTTTGTTTCTTCTCAACAGGTGACTATTGTAAATCCCACAATGGGAATATCATTAAGAATGATGCTAAAGTTTGTCTCAGATATCAATGATGGTAAAGTACAAAAACATGAGATTGTCTTTTGATCCTCCATTAATAAGCATGTTGAGTACAACTAACTTCTTGAAAAATAAACTTATATTTGTTCCTGCAAAAAGATTGGTTGGACTATGAGATTGGAACATGTCTGCTTTCGTTGTATTTCTCTTTTGATTCTATACCTTGATTTCCCGCTTCCATGCAATGGTTCTTTTACATTTTGTTTAAAGGCGCAGCTCCATAATTTGTAGTGTCGTGTACTTCTTTTCTGCATGGTTGGCCCTATATATTGGAATTTTTGATCAAACAGTGCTGAATGGATTGCAGTGGCAGGGAAGGGATGGGGTTCTGAATTGCTTTCTTCTAATGCAATGCTTCTTATTTGCAAAATAGTGCATAGACAACATAAGGATTGTATGAGTTGTTCGTGTTAATGAGTCTTCTACTCTTGATGTTCTGCATGATTACTAAAAGAGAACAGAGATTTTTTTTTTCATATAGATCGCTGAATTGGCTAATTCGCATGTTTTTATCTGTACATACCGACAAAAAAGTTTTCAAACATAAAGAGACATCCGAGATGGCAAGTAACATCCATTAAAAATTTTGTGCAGATCACCACACGCAGATGATTCATTCCTTGACAAACTGCACATACTAGCTACTGTTTGAAGATGACGCTATGCAAAATGCATAAGCTTGGATGGCATGGCCGTGCATGGTGATGCCACCAGTCAAGAATTACCGTCCCGGTGAGTACTTCCTCTATCCCGTTGTTTCGATTTGCTCTTGTTGAATGGCAAATTTATGCTGGGCTAGGATCATATTCATGGCTTTTGGTGCGTCCGCAGTGAACTTCTTGCGGAATTTGGTAGGGAGCGATATCATTTGGTTCATAAGTGAACCTGAACACCGATGTAGCTTCCCGGATTTCTCTACACTCCAATCATTCAATTATTTTGTGATGCCTTAGTTCTTATCTTCAGAAATAAATTTAAAATCACCATGTTGATTTGAGAATGCAAACAAGCACGGTAGGATATTCCATTTGAATTGGTATATTTATGTCTCTCCTTTTAGATTCCCTACTAAATGAAAGTTGCAACGATGCTTGATTATGGTATATGCTAATATGGTGGGCTGGGTAGGTTGAATTAGTGGTGGTATTCGGTTGTTTGTACAGTACTGCTGAACACTAAAAGAATTAGCTTATTTATAATTTCTTCCAGTGTTGTGCCTGCCACAGATCTTTACGGTTCCCTTGGTTGCATTCCTTCTGCCTTGCCAGGCATTCGTGCCCTCACCCCTGTTCATCAATTCGTGTGCAGGTATGGATCAGTCATGTTTTTAGGTGAAAAAGGATCAGTGATGTTTTTGACACCCATAGAGCCATTACCTCATGAATGTGTATTTTGTGTGTCCCAGTTTGCCAGTTAGTGAGTGCTAATGTCTGTATGAGTGTTTCATTGGTGTAGCAAGTGATCAGCAATAGACATCTCTTACTTTTGCGTTGGAATGCAGATCTTGCTAAAGAGTTAACTATGGACTCATTTATGTATTCTTATGCCCCAATGCTTCATTAAGTATTCTTATTCTGCAATATAAAATTATTTCTTACCGTCTTCTATTGTTTCTTATGTTTTTCTCAGTTATTCAGCGAACATGACATATCATATAAATTCTAGACTACTTGTCTAGAGGTAATTGTTAGAATCAACTTCTTGAGTTTGCTTGATTAGCATGTAATATTTCACACTCGCCAATTGTAATATTTCACGCTTGCCAATTGTTAGAATCAGGTTCTTGAGTTTGCTTGCTTAATCATGTCCTTGTGTGATTGCTCACCTGAGCTCACCAATTGTGATTTTGTCCCACATAGTGGAGTTTCTGCGAGTTTTTGTAGTCTAGAATTCTTGGAAGTTCTCTTGTTGCTGCTATTATAGGTGTGTTTGGCTTCCTTCTTCATTGAAGGTGAATCCTTCCTTTCAGGTTGGCCGACATGACGCAGTTTATGCTGCAAAATAATTTGTTATGCAATTATGGTTAGTTTGCCATTTTTCATTCATAACTGCATTTATTGGGTGGCTGTTATGCCCACTTTGCTCAAAGCAAGGTTGTGTAGCCGTGCTACTTTGGGAGGTAGATAAACTGTGCTCGATTTATGTTTGTGGTGACTACCTCAAGTGAGGCAAATCAATAATTTGTCACAATTCACTTTAAGAAGACTATATTGCTGTTCTGCAATATTATGCGCTTATTACATGAAAATGACCCATTTGGCAATGCTTAAATCATTTTATGGCGCCTTTGTTTCTGATCTACAAAACAACAACTTTTACCCTGGCTTGTTATTTATCGTTCATTCCTTTTTCCTGCTTGCTTATTATAACACAAGCCACCATGACTCCACTATCAATCATACACCTTCTCTATATATGTTGTCCTTTTGTACAGAAAGCCAGACCTGATTATTTTATTTTAGATGAATATTGTTTTTGTTGTTCGTGTAAAGATAAAATTGAATATGTTGTCCTTTAGCCGCCTTTAACCTTGGAAATAATTTATGATAGCTTTTGACATACAACTATTAGGTTATATCTATTACCAGTTGCCCATCATTATAATTGTTGATCTCCTATATACGCACGGCTGTGCTCAGAAGCCGGAGAAGCATGCCAAAAATATATCTGATTCAGTTTCATGCATGTACTTGATTTATGTGGGTGCTGAAAACAAAAAAGTTGTTTCTCATATGAACATGTAATCGCTAATCGAGATCTTTATTATAGGAAAGCACCTATTAAGATAACATGATTATCTCGGTGCATTAAGGATAAGGATACCGGTTCTCAATATCACTCTCCAGAAAGTTACATTGTACTAGCAAGGTCTGCTTCCATTGTCGACGGGTCCATGGAAATTCAAGTTGGATATTTAGTATCCATTATCGTTGCTCCTTCATCTGTCTGATTGAAGTATCACGATGTGGTTGATTTTTTCTTCCCATTTACGTAATATTGTCTTATCACCACTATTTGGTTGATGTTTCTCCTACGACTTGTGTAGCCAATTTGAGCTTAGAATTCAATATTCCCACAAACCTGATGCTTTGTTTTGTCGTATGTATTGTTTGAAAAGAAAGATCTTAGCATTTGCATTCTGTTTGATTGTGAATTTCTTTGTGCAGACTTACATTGCCATAACTTAAAGAGAAATGACTCATTTTTTGGTACCTTTATTTATGTTCAATAATTATCTCAGTTCGAAAAATGAGACTTAAAACTTTGACTAATTAACCTTATTTGTTGGTGCTTTTCCAATAGGTATTCAATATTCTTACAGTGTGATAGTATGCATCTTTTGTTTATGGCCTTCCTCAACAACAAATACATTCTTAAGATGACATGTTCTTTGCCTATAGTACATGTGAACTGCACATTCACTTACCATTACAATTGTTTATCAATAATCTTCTTGTCACAAAAATTATAGATATATAGACACATGTAGAATCATATACTCACTTGCTTACAATGTCTTCCTCTCAGTCATCAGTCCGCCATGATGGAAAAGGTTAGGATTCCAACAAAAGTGCTTCTGGATACTATGATGCAACAACTTGGCCTTCCAGAAGCACTTTTGTTGGAATCCTAACCTTTTCCTAACACAACTTGGCCAACAACACGGGTCATCTAGTGCACATAAATCACTCTTGGCTGTGAGAACATACATCGACGGGAAAGTTCCCTCTACAGTCAGGTTAAACCTACTAGGGCCTTGCACCCGGTGTTATGCTCTGTGAAGTTCAGATGTCAAACCATCGTGCTTATCCTATGTTAAATTATGTAAGTTTAGCTGTGTTGTGCTTTGCCTTTTAAGTTCGTATAGCTGTCTAGTGTTTGGGGGTCCGTGATAACGTATATACTTTCATAACAGCTTATTAGCAGACTGTCCAATTTATGCAATATTACATGATTCACAGGCCTTGATACTGTTGTGTATCGAGTTTATATTTTTTTGGCTTGCAGTCATGCCAACCAGTTGTATGAGATAATGTCAACTAAATTGTGATGAAGAAACTCCGGCAAATGCTGAACTGTTCAACAATGCTGAATCGGCGGCGTCCATGAGCTCACCTGCCCCTTGAACCCCAGTTCTGTGCCTGCGGCCATCTACACTTGCTGGAACCTTTGCAAGGAACGGAACAGACGACTCTTCGATTCAATGATCCGTTTCAATCTTCTAGCAACGTCCTGAGAAAATAGTGACATACTTCCTTCGTTCCTAAATTTAAGTCTTTTTAGATATTTCAATAAGGTCTACATATGAAGGTATATAGACGTATTTTAGAGTGTAGGTTTACTCATTTTGTTCCGTATGTAGTTCATATTGAAATCTCTAAAAAGATTTATATTTAGGAACGGGGGAGTAGTTTTTATATAGAAAAATAATATTGTTTACTTGTGGTGCAATTTGCTTCACGCGGCATTTTGAGAGAATGTCATATGGAAACCAACATTCAAAGAAAACTTCGCATGAGCCAATGGAGTAGAAGACATAGCTCCCGGGAGCCAAATTGGATTTCCGACACATGTTCTTTTTCATACCTGTATGTTATATTATCATGCATGCCGCTGTCCATTGCATGTACCACGGTGAAGGTGCTGCATCGCTAGCTTGTAGTTCATGGGATGACAGAATCACATCATTTTTCTATTAGAAAAGAATACAATTGTTTCTACTTTGCATTTGATTTGACGAACAATATAGTACGACATCAAGTCTAACAATGAGCGCAAAAAGATCGGTCAGTCTTTTTCGAGTGTGCTTGCTCTCATGCCTGTTGTTAATTAATCTCTCGCTCAAGATGTTGGCCAAGTACGTGTTGAAAAAGTCATTTCGTTGCACACCCAACTGTTGTAGATTCATGGTTCATGCCAAAGCCTACTGTTTTATGGAGTACTCCTTCCGTATCGAAATATAAGACGTGTTTGTAGTTCAATTTGAACGTCTTATATTCTGATACAAAGGTGTACATATTTAGCACTGACCTGCCCAAGCAACTGTGGCCAGTGGTCATTGCTCACTCTTGTGGCCTAATTTCAGTTGTGTGTGTTTTTTTTTTGAACAATCAATTCTGTGATTTTGGGAACATCTAAACATCTATTTCCTTGTTTCCTATTTCAAAATGTAGGCTCTGTCAATGCTTGTTATAAATTACTACTAAAGAAGTAAAAAGAAAAAGCAAAACGGTTAATATACAAAGTTGCCGCGGAAGTTCACCTTCCAACTTCAAAATCTCAGAGTTTGATACATGGCTTTGCTATTTGCATACATCACTCTTCACTGGGTCCAACATGAACTCATTACATTAGCATCTCGCTAGCTTTGCTCCTTATCTAGTCCATAAGCTTACTTAGCCTCAAAGGCCGGCAAAACCTTTGTAACAAGATTGCAGAGAAAATGAAATGGGAGTGCGGCCCAGCTCACGGCCCTACCATGTTCCTCCTCCTCCTCCTCTTCCGGAGCTGCCACATCCTCCTTGCCTTCTCCACCGGCCGTGGGGCATGTGAACGGCTTCTCAAGCAGATTCATGAAATGCGTGAAACCCCGTCCTTCGTTTGCCTGGCTCTTCTTCCCGCACAAGAAGCTGCCGTCAAGGGGGTGCAAAATCTGAAAGCTCTCGGGGCAAAATGCACACGCGGTCTGCAATCGGCTGTGGCGCGACGCCTTCTCTGTCAATAGAGAAGAAAAGAAGGAAAAACACAAGTTAGGACCCGAAGGAAGAGACATATATAGATGCAGCAGAATTGCAGGAAAGGTTATGCATATGATGAAGAGACATATATAGATGGCGGTTTAGGCGGTGGCTTACCGATGATGGCGCATGTTTCGACGGCCGGCGCGCCGGAGTGGTGGTGGCTGTAGCGCAGCTCGGCGAAGAATTGCTTGTCGGAGTCGCTGGCCTGGTTGCGCCTCCGTTTGCTGCTGACGATCTTCTTCCTGCGAGCCAGGAAGCTGACGTGGACCCAGATGTGGCTTTGGAAACCCACGTAGGCGGCCATGAGAGGCTTGACGGGGACGAACTCCGAGCCCGGGTTGCTGGCGTTGTAGTGGCGGAGGGCGTGGTGGACGTGGCAGATGATGGACGCGTCGCGCTCCCTGCAGTCATCACCGTTAGCAATAGGTTAGTGGACTCGAAGAAGACGGATACGTTACATAGTACATACATGAGCTCAGCAAAAGTAGAACGTACTCTTCGGTGCGCTGTCCCGTCGTCCCGTGCTCCGGCGATCGGCTGCCGCAGCCGCAGCCGCACATGGAAGCCGGCGGCGCGTCGAGCTGCTTCCGGATCACCAACCGCACCATCGACGACAGTACGGACCCCATTGGTGCTGGTGCTCGAAAGATCGTCCTCTCGAGAGCGTACAAATCTCTATGTAGTAGTACTAGCACGTCCTCTCTGTAATGTAACGCTATTGATCCTGTACGTCTAGTCCACCGTAGGTGCTTGCATATATATAGATGGATGGAAGCAGGGGAGACGTGCGACCCGAGTCTGACATGCACTAGTGCTCAACAACCGAGCCTCGGTCGGACTCGGGACTGACCAAGCCGGACTCGATCAACCGTCTGCAGCTCTGAGCCGGACCGGTCCTCTCAACCCGCTCCACCCCGGACCCCCGCCGCGTCTATATATATACACACACACATCGACGGCACTCATCACACCAAACAAACACTTGCGCCCGAGGCCAAGCAAGCAGAAGCAGAAGTCAGATCTCTCTCAGTGCTCCCACGCCACACATCAGGCATGGGGAGCCACGACGGCGGCGGCGGCGGCAAGGACGCAGCCACGGAGGCGGCGGTCCCCGGCGGCGCGGCTACCAAGCAGGAGGTCCCGGCGAATCGGGAGAAGACGCCGCAGCAGGTGAACCAAGAGCTGAGGGAGTCCCTGTCGAAGCAGGACAGTTTCCGCAAGCTGGCGGAGCGCTACGGCGGCGTGGACGAGCTCCTCGACCTGTGCGTCGACGACGACAACTGCTTCGACGAGTGGGCCTACGTGGTCTATCCCGATGGCTCCTACTACTACCTGCACCGCGACTACGCTCCTGCCCCCGATTACTTGATGTCCTATGATGATGATGGTCGACCTGTTTTCATCAAACAATAAAAGCCCAGCCGACGCATGCATGTACATGTACCTCGTGCCTGGTCTGGTTTGCTTTGCTTGTGTGTTTCTTTCTTTGTTTGGATCTCTCTGTGAAACAATTAATATTTAGTCTTACAAAGTTTCGGTCGACTGAAATTTGGTTAAGTTTTAGTCGATGCTATATCCGTGAGATTTTACATTAAGATTTGTACAAAGTTTTCTTTTCAGTTTTTTTCTTTTCTCTCTCTTGCATGTTATGTTAAAACCTAGTCAACTGAAACCTAGCCACACCCATTAATATTTGCTTGACTATCGAAATCTGACCCTTGTTCAGTGGAATCTGACCCCCTGTTCAGTCAACTGAAACCTAGCCACACCCATTAATATTTGCTTGACTATCGAAATCTGACCCCCTTTTAGTTGCTTTGGTCTCATCCTCCTCGACCCTGGCCTTTTCCAGCTCTACGGTCGACACAAAGTCATTGCCGACTACACGCGCTAGCGCATCCGCGTCTTTTTCTATACCAAAGAACCTCTCCGGTGCTACATCCGGGTATGCGTAGCAGACATGATGTTATTTTGGTATTATATTTATTCGATGATTTTGGAAAACTAAATGTGATACTAAATTAGCGAATAATTCAATCATACAGAAAGGAACATGAAAATCATGAAACAAATGAGAAATTTTGCGAATAAATGTACTACTACCAATGCCGACGGTAATGGTATCCATACATATATCTTCTTAGAATGCATTTCATAAAACTCAATTAATAATTGACTAAATCCAAAGGGTGCGTGTCGATTTTCCTCCCTGCTGGCGTCTGACAATGCCTGTGGTTAGCACAACTCTTCACTCAATTTTCTTTTCTTTCTTTGAAAAGCGAGTACCAACTTTCATAAATTTGAACTAATGAAATTTTAACTCTCAGAAATTCAAATTAGATCTCCTATTGTATAATCAATTTTCTCTATAATAATAATAATAATAATCCGACAGATGTGCGTTGTGCTGGGTTTAGCTTGTTTGTTTGGGTCTCCCTAGACAATATAAGAAAGGCAATTTATCACATTATGTTGCTTTTGATCTCAAAATCGCATCGGCCAACATAGTTGTAAGAGTTCAGCTGACTTTTTGCACTCGAAGATGCACAGTACCATTATAATTTGACACCTGTTCAGTGGAATTGGTCGCTTGCATATGATCCTCTTCGACCCTGCTGGTTGTCCAGCTCAATTGTAGACGCAAGTCGTTGTCGACCGCGTTCACTCGTGCATTGGCATCTTTTCCTCGACCCAAGACCATCTCCAATGTTGACATACGGATGCATGCATGAGTCATGTTGCTACTTGCTACTTTGCTATTATATTTATTCTACAATTTGAAAGATCAAATGTACTGCAAATTAGTGAATAACATACAGAAAAGAACATGCAGATTCGTTCTAAAAAAAAGGAACATGCAAGTCATTGAATAAATGTACCACTCTGTAGAAATTTTGCGAATAAATGTACTAACAAAGTAGCAGAGCGACTCTTATTTGCTTCACTAATGTCGTCGGTAATGGTATCCATACATATATTTGCTTAGATTGCATTTCATAAGACTCAATTAATTGTCTAAATCCAAAGTGTGTACTGATGTTCCTCCCTAACATCTAAGCATGCCTGCGGTCAGCCCAACCATACACAACTCTTCACCCAAATTTCTCATTCTTTTCTTTGAAATGAGTACCAACTTTAAATATTTTCTAAATAATCACTTTTGAAAATTAAAATTGTAGAATATTGAACTTTCATAAATTCGAACTTTGGAATTTTAACTATTAGAAAATCAAAGTTTTTTTCGATAAAGGGCACTTTATTATCTCAAAATGTAGCATCAAGCGGATACAAAAACATTATGAGTAATACCCGGCCTCTGCATAACTAGGATGCACACAGCCAAACACCAAAAGTCTGACAAAGTAAAAGTAACAAAAGATAACTCGGCAACAGTAGAGTCCTATAGACCGACACTATGCCTATGTCGAAGATGAAGGTGGATCGATCCGAAGATTATGCTGCCACCTATGTTGGGAAAAAACCTCCGTAGCCGCCTGCTCCAACCGCGTACACACCACTTTGAACAGCGGTTGGTGCTCCGGTCGTTGTAGCGTAGACCACATATGAAGCAAGTGCGTACATCGGAAAATAACCTGTAGAGGAGAAGATTTTTTGTCATTAAAAATAAAATCGTTTCTACATAGCCAAAGCGACCAAAGTAAGGCATACGCTCCCACCCTTAATAGCGTTTTGAACCTATCTGGGATACCGTCCAACCAATGACCAAATATATTGGCAACACATGTGGGTGGATATAAATTTGACGCTATTTGGATGACTGACCATGTAGAACGTGCAAACTTGCATTGGAAAAAAAGGTGTTTGATTGTCTCATCACGAGAACAAAAGCAACACTACTTACTTCCTGGCCAGTTACGCCGTGCAAGGTTGTCTTTGGTTAGCACAACTCCCCTCCGAAGATACCACGTGAATATTTTAACTTTTAGTGGAATCTTCGACTTCCAAATTTTCTTGTTATTACTCACTGGTACCTCAGAATGCATTAACGCACGATACATAGAGTCTACTGTGAAAGACCCCGATGTAGTAAGGTTCCAGCGAAAAACATCCCGGCCTTGTGTCAGATTAATCGAATCCAGGCGGGATAAAAGATTATGCCATGACAAAAGTCGGGGGCCAACCAAAACCCGCTTGAACGAAATAATCGGCGGGGATGAACTGAGCACATGCGCAATAGTATTATTTTTATCGCGAGCAATGGCGTATAAGGCTGGGTATTGTTCTCGGAGACTGGCATTGCCTAGCCATATGTCTTCCCAGAAACGAATTTCTGACCCGTCCTTTATCGCGAAAGACCCAAAGCGAAAGAGAATCAAAGTAGTCCTCCCATTGTATGATCCACTCTTTTTTGGACAATAGTAAGCCGATGGATGTAAGTTGTGTCGGGTTTAGCTTGTTAGTTCGGGTCTCCCGAGACATAAGAAAGCCAAATTATCATATTATGTTGTGCTTGATCTCAAAACCACATCGGCTAATGTAGCCATAAGAATCAGTCGGCTTTTGCACTCGAAGATGCACACTACCATTATAATTTGATCCTATTCAGTGAAACTGGTCACTTGAATCTCATCCTTCTCGAGCCTGGATATCATTGCTGACTACGTTCACTCGTGCATTTACGTCTTTTTCTCGACCCAAGACCATCCCTAGTGCTGACATATGTATGCATGTATGAGTCATGGTGCTCCTTTGCTATTATATTTACTAGCTAATTACTCGTGCGTTGCAACGGGGACATACATATTCTAGTGGTTCAACACCAATTCAGGGCTCAGTCTCTCAGAGGTACTCATAGGGGTAGGGTGTGCGTGCTTCATAGAAATAGTGTATGTGTGTATGTATGAGCATCTGCGTCTGTATTGTGTTAAAAACACCAATCGTATCAGACATATACCTTACACCCACCATATTCTAAATTTTGATAAGATTTTATTTGATTTGAGTATGGGTAGGGGAAAGCAAGGATATTTTTTGATTTAGTTGAGGTTTTGCTAAGATATAATTTGATTTAGGTATGGGTAGGCGAAGGCAACATTTTTTTTTATTTAGTTCAGGTTTTGGTAAGATTTTATTGGATTTGATTAAGTTAATGCAGACCATGATTTATGCAAGATTTGATTCAGTTAGTGCTGAGCATGGTTTCCAAGGAAAATACCGATTTGGTTTAGATTATTCCAAACCAAGGAGGAGGGATGAAACCAAATTTGGTGACGTGCAAACAACAACTCCCCTTTAATATTAGCTATTTGACAATTTGGAAGATAAAATAAATTTCCAAATTAGTGAATGAATCATAGAAACTTACAAATCATGAAACAAATTTACTAACGTGTGGAATTTTTTGTGATAAATGTACTACTCCCTCCGTTCATTTTTATAAGACGTTTCAGACAGCGGACATTGAACTGTTTTGACTGCTGTCTGAAATGCTTCAGCGTCTTATAAAATGAACAGAGGGAGTAGCAAAGTAGCACAATGACTTTTCTCAGCTACACCAATGCCGACATTAATGGTATCCATACGACTATCTTCTTGGATAACATTTCATAAGAATCAATCAAATGTCTAAATTAAAAGTGTGCAAATTGATTTTAGGTTGACCGGGGCTAAGGTCATGCCGAACACACTAGAGAGGGGGAGGGGAGGTCATGGTTGTTCGGAAAGTCGCACAATGCAATAACAATTGTTCCATGTGGTAGAGAAGAAAGGAGCAGGCCTCACAAATGTGCATGTGACCGTATCTTCTCCACCCACCCCCACCCCCAACGAGGCTCCATGAGTACCAAGTTTACAAATTTAAACTTTCAAAAAATTAAATGCTCTCTTTCGAAAATATAAATTTTATAAACTTGAATTTTCAGAATTTGAACTTTGAGGAGTTTAAACTTAAAAAAATTATGATAAACAAACTTTTAGAATATATACTTTCCAAAATTCAACTTCTATAATTTTTAACTTTCAAAATTTCAAATTTCTACATGAAGAGAGGAAGTTGAAGGTAGGGGGGTGGATGGGAGAGTTAGGCAGATCGAGATAGAGACATAGAGTTGAAAGGGGGAAGATACGTCGGCCAACTTTGAACTGTCTCTTTTGGATGTAAGAGCATGTGCATCAGCCTGACCTTTTGAAATTCGTAAGCGCAAACTTTGTACTAAATTGAAAGAGTGCTTGCAATTCTTGGAATACCCTCTGCTCTTCACCTGACTACCTTTTTTCGCCAGTTAAAAATATATCTGAATCTAAAGGGCAAAAATCTGTTTTTGTTTCAGAATATTTGAGAAGGCAGCCCGAGCACGACAAAGTAACCTAGTCAGGCAGAATATAAATGCACATCTGTTTGGCTATTCCTTAGTTTATACAAAAAGCGTGCATATTGAATTTTTTATGCTTGATTAATAAAAATCATAGGAAATGTGAAAGAAACCGTACACCCGTGCATCTGTTGACTAGTTTTGAGAGGGAACACTTATTTTTTCACGGACTGGTGCAAATGTTGATATCACCTTATTAGGTCAGTAATGTTAAAAATCTGACTTTAGGGTGGCGTTTGGTTCATCGGCTATCCCTTGGCTGGACAGGGATAGCCAATTTTTTGAGGGATGCCATCCGTTTGGTTTAGAGGGATGAGAGAATAGGGATAGCCAAGATGCTGAGAATATTCCTGAAAAAACTGGTTGGCAAGAGCCGGCAAAATATGGCGGATGACGGCAGCCACGCTCGCGTCGCAAGCGAATCGTTTCTTTCGACCAGTCAGCTCTCCCGAACAAAAAACATCTTTTGGTTTATCTACCTCTCCGCGCTCTCTTTCTCCGTCTTGGCGGCCGCGACGCCGCCGGCGACGGTGCCAGCCGGAGAAGCACGGCGGACATGCCTTGTTCTTCCTCTCCCTGTGAATCCAGCCCTCTCTCCTGTCCTGTGTGCGTGAAGGCGGTGGCTGGCGTGAAGGTGTAGAACAGGATCCAACGGGAGCCTCGTGCTCCTCCATGACGGCCGCCATGCAATCAAGCTTTGCGTGCCTCTGCTGGGTTAGGCTGTGGCTGGCTCGGTGCCTCTGTCCTCTCAATTCCCATCCTTCAAATTTTCTGTATCAAATTCTACTCTCTGATTTGTTGCTCTATGAACTGCAACCTGATCTGTTTTTACATTCATGGATGATTGTGTGTATATACTAATTTATGCGTCAGGGTGTGTGGCTGATTTGTGTGTGTGCGCTTGTGTATATGTTCTCTCGATCTTGAAGTTTTTTTACTACATTAAATAAAGAATAAACAAGAAAAAAGGCTATCTGAAAGTGTAGTTCTATTTTTCAAACTTGGCATGTCAAAGTTAACACACATAAATAGCTATCCCTAACCACCTCTCATCCTTTCAACCAAACAACAAAACATGGATATTCAACCAATCCAATCCCACCCAACCAAACAACGAAAAGTGGTTATCCCTAACCACCTGGTTGAGGATATTCTTAGCCAACTAGTCTCGCCATCGAACCAAACGCCACCTAGATATTTAAGCATGGCAAATTTAGTTGGCGTGAGGACGACAAATCTAGTTGGTGTGTTGCCACCTTGGGGCAAAGCGGAGGGGACCACTAGTAGAAAACAGGGCATCAGTCCCGGTTCCAAGGGCCTTTAGTCCCGGTTCTGCAACCGGGACAAATCGATCGGGACTAATGCCCATCATTTTTAGTCCCGGTTGGCTTACGAACCGGCACTAAAGGAGCTCCACGTGGCCACCCTGGGGCGCCCAGGCAGGAGGACCTTTAGTCCCGGTTGGTAACACCGACCGGGACTAAAAGGCAGCCACGCGTCAGCAGCTGCCAGGCGCTGGGTTTTTTTGTTTTTTGAAAAGGAGGGGTTTAGGGGTTTTCCTATTGTGTTTCCCCCTTTTATTTTTGTGTTTACCATTTTTTATTTTATGCTTTTCATTCAACTCGACGCTAGCTACTACATATAGCAATGAAGGAACCATTACACAACATCGTCATGATCAATATATAGAGAGAAGTGACCTCTCTTTCTCCGTGCTTGGTCGAACAATATGCAACAAGTTTTCGTAAATCTATTCGACGCTATTACATATAGTACACGTTCATGCATATATACAATATAACATCTCTTACGATCATAATGTCAATTACCAACATCGCATTCGAAATCCTTATGGCATTCTCCATCTTTAGGTATGACATGCTCAACAAAGAATCCCGCCAATTCCTCTTGAATTGCTCGTACGCGATCAGTTGGTAGGAGTATGTCCCGCTTCCGCCAGGTCTAATTTAAAGAAGGGGGTCAATAAAACTCAACACAATTGATGGTAATAAAATAAAAATGTGAATATTGTTTACGTACTTTCAATTGTTCTAAAGATATGCCCCGGCCCCGCTCAGAGGTCGAGTGGCGAATGAACTCGCAAACGTAGTAAGCACATAAATTAGTTCCGGGTGCCTGCCACAAGCACTTTATGAGAATAGAGTTCAATCAAAATGATAATCAAGCATGATAATGGTATTGAAACTAGAATCAATGAGAGATGCGCGGTACTAGAGTAGTACTTACTTTGGGGTGTAAAAATTGCAGCTCTTTTTTCCATCTGACACCCTTAACCTGTTTGGTGAACTTTTTCCAAACCCTGCCCGGCAAAGAAAATGATTACTTGATATCAGGAAATGAACGAAAGTTGCCGATATGGTGCGATAATGATTGAACTTACTTCTGAAGCATTTGACTCATGTCCGTCCACTCCTTAGGGTCTTTACGTCTCGAGTCCAAGACAGTTACTTTTCCCTCTTCAAGCTGAATGTCTAGCAGAATAAAGTGGAAACTGCGCACACATAACTCATTAACTGCACTTAACCTCGAGTAAGCGAAACAGAATGTGCACAAGATAGTAACACTCACTTGAAGTTGTAAGGAAATATTATTTCCCTTCTAGTTTGTTGTCCAAGTAACTGTTGGGGAACGTTGCATGGGAAACAAAAATTTTCCTACGCACACGCAAGATCTATCCATGGTGATCAGCATCTACGAGAGGGAGAGTGGATCTACATACCCTTGTAGATCGCTAAGCGGGAAGCGTTAAGAAACGCGGTTGATGTAGTCGAACGTCTTCGCGATCCAAATCGCTAGCCGTCCCGCGATCCGATCACGATCCGTCCCGCGATCCAATCACAAACCGTCCCGCGATCCAATCACGGTCCTTCCGATCTAGCGCCGAACGGACGGCACCTCCGCGTTCAGCACACATACAGCTCGATGACGATCTCCGCCTTCCTAATCCAGCAAGAGGGAGCGGAGAGGTAGATGAGTTCTCCGCCAGCACAATGGCGTGGTGGCGGTGGTGGTGGAGCTTTCCCGGCAGGGCTTCGCCAAGCACGACCGAGACGATCTAGTGGAGAACAGATCTAGAGGGAGAGAGAGGCCGCCGTGGCTTTTCAGGTGAGGGTTGTGTTGGAAATATGCCCTAGAGACAATAATAAATTGGTTATTATCATATTTCCTTGTTCATGATAATCGTTTATTATCCATGCTATAATTGTATTGATTGGAAACTCAAATACATGTGTGGGTACATAGACAACACTGTGTCCCTAGTAAGCCTCTAGTTAACTAGCTCGTTGATCAAAAGATGGTGAAGGTTTCCTAGCCATGGACATGAGATGTCATTTGATAACGGGATCACATCATTAGGAGAATGATGTGATGGACAAGACCCAAACTATAAACGTAGCATATGATCGTGTCAGTTTATTGCTATTGTTTTCTGCATGTCAAGTATCTGTTCCTATGACCATGAGATCATGCAACTCACTGACACCGGAGGAATACCTTGTGTGTATCATACATCGCAACGTAACTGGGTGACTATAAAGGTGCTCTACAGGTATCTCCGAGGGTGTCTGTTGGGTTGGCATGGATCAAGACTGGGATTTGTTACTCCGTGTGACGGAGAGGTATCTCAGGGCCCACTCGGTAATACAACATCACAATGAGCCTTGCAAGCAATGTGACTAAAGTGTTAGCCACGAGATCTTGTATTACGGAACGAGTAAAGAGACTTGCCGGTAACGAGATTGAACTAGGTATAGATATACCGACGATCGAATCTCGGGCAAGTAACATACCGAAGAACAAAGGGAACAGCATACGGGATTAATTGAATCCTTGACATAGAGGTTCGACCGATATAGATCTTCGTAGAATATGTAGGAACCAATATGGGCATCCAGGTCCCGCTATTGGTTATTGGCCGTAGAGGTGTCTCGGTCATGTCTACATAGTTCTCGAACCCGCAGGGTCTGCACACTTAAAGTTCGGTGACGTTTCGGTAGAATTGAGTTATGTATGATTGGTGACCGAAGGTTGTTCGGAGTCCCGGATGAGATCCCGGACATCACGAGGAGCTCCGGAATGGTCCGGAGGTAAAGATTTATATATAGGAAGTCCCGTTTTGGCCAC
Source organism: Elymus sibiricus (assembly GCA_039707655.1). NCBI lineage: Eukaryota > Viridiplantae > Streptophyta > Magnoliopsida > Poales > Poaceae > Elymus > Elymus sibiricus. The sequence goes on from CM077671.1 coordinate 345,131,970, forward strand.
CGGAAAAGTTTCGGGTATTTCCGGTAGTGTACCGGGAGTGCCGGAGGGCCATCGGGAGGGGCCACCCACGCCGGGAGGCCACATGGGCCTAAAGGGGGTTGCACCAGCCCTTATTGGGCTGGGAAAACCAGCCCTACAAGGCCCATGCGGCTAGGAATAAGTGGGAAAGGAAAAACCCCAAAGAAAAGGGAAGGGAGACCAAATATGGAAGGTGTCCTATTTGGACTAGGATTGAAGTGGAGGAGTCCACCTCCTCCACCTCCAATTTCGGCCAGCCCTTGAGGGTTTGAGGCTGCCTCCTCCCCTCCCTCCCTCCTATATATACTAGAGGATTTAGAGGAGAAAAATAACCCTAATTGCCACGTGCTCCCTCTACTTCATCTAGATCGGTTTCTCCTCTAGTCTAGTTTCAGCGGTGCTTAGGCGAAGCCCTGCCGGAATTGTTCCACCACCATAGCCGCCGCGCCGTCGCGCCGCCAGAGAACTCTTCTACCTCTCCGCTCTCTCTCTTGCTGGATCAAGGAGGCGGAGATCGTCATCGAGCTGTACGTGTGCTGAACGCGGAGGTGCCGTCCGTTCGGCGCTAGATCGGAAGGACCGTGATCAGGATCGCGAGACGATTCATGATTTGATCGCGGGACGGATCGTGATGGGATCGTGGGACGGATCGAGATTGGATCGCGAGATGGATCGTGATGAGATCGCGGGACACTCGGCGATTTGGATCGCGAAGACGTTCGACTACATCAACCGCGTTTCTTAACGCTTCCGCTTAGCGATCTACAAGGGTATGTAGATTCACTCTCCCTCTCGTAGATGCTCATCACCATGGATAGATCTTGTGTGTGCATAGGAAATTTTTTGTTTTCCATGCAACGTTCCCCAACAGTGGCATCTGAGCTAGGTCTATGCGTAGATGAGATCTCGAGTAGAACACAAAGGAGTTTGTGGGCGTTGATATTCAGATTGCTTCCCTCCTTAGTCTTTTCTCTATTCAGCGGTATTGTGGGATGAAGCGGCTCGGACCAACCTTACTCGTCCACGTACGAGAGACCGGTTCCATCGACTGACATGTAACTTTGTTGCATAAGATGGCTAGCGGGTGTCTGTCTCTCCCACTTTAGTTGAATCGGATTCGACAGAGGAGGTCCTTGTAGAAGGTGAAATAGCAACTTTTATATCACCGTTGTGGTTTTTGCGTAGGTAAGAATCGTTCTTGCTAGATACCCGTAGCAGCCACGTAAAACATGCAACAACAATTAGAGGACGTCTAACTTGTTTTTGCAGGGTATGTTGTGATGTGATATGGCCAATTACATGATGAGATATATGTGATGTATGAGATGATCATGTGTTGTATAGAATATCACGACTTGCATGTCGATGAGTACGACAACTGGCAGGAGCCATAGAGTTGTCTTTAATTATTTTCGCCGTTTTTGCTTTACTTTATCGCTATGAGTTAGCTATAGTCGTGGAAGCAACAGTCGGCGCGACAACCTCATGGCGACACGTTGATGGAGATCAAGATGATGGAGATCATGGTGTCATGCCGGTGATGATGGAGATCATGCCGGTGCTTTGGAGATGGAGATCAAAAGCACGAGTTCATGGCCATATCATGTCACTTATGATTTGCATGTGATGTTAATCCTTTTATGCATCTTATTTTGCTTAGGACGACGGTAGCATTATAAGGTGATCCCTCACTTAAATTTCAAGATAAATTGTGTTCTCCCCGAGTGTGCACCGTTGCGAAAGTTCGTCGTTTCGAGACACGCCGTGATGATCGGGTGTGATAGACTCTACGTTCGCATACAACGGGTGCAAGCCAGTGTTGCACGTGCGGAACACTCGGGTTAAACTTGACGAGCCTAGCATGTACAGACATGGCCTCGGAACACAAGAGACCGAAAGGTCGAACATGAGTCATATAGTAGATATGATCAACATGAAGATGTTCACCATTGAAACCACCTCAACTCACGGGATGATCGGACTTGAGTTGGTGGATTTGGATCATGTTACACTCGAATGACCGGAGGGATGTCAATTTGAGTGGGAGTTTTAAGTAATATGATTAACTAAACTCATTATCATGAACATAGTCAAAGTGTCTTTGCAAATTATGTTGTAGATTACTAGATCGCGCTGTAGCTCCCTTGAATTTTTATATGTTCCTAGAGAAATAGATTTGAAAGATGATGGTAGCAATAATGCGGACTGGGTCCGTGATCTGAGGATTGTCCTCAAATTGCTGCACAGAAGGCTTATGTCCTTAATGCACCGCTCGGTGCACCACCCCCTCTAGCGTCGTCTGTAGATGTTGTGAACATCTGACAAGCACGTTCCGATGGCTACTTAATAGTTCAGTGCGTCATGCATTACGGCTTAGAATTGAGGCTCCAAAACGTTTTGAACGTCACGGAACATATGAGATGTTTTAAAAGCTGAAATTGGGATCTCAGACTCGTGCCCATGTTGAGAGGTATGAGACCTCCAACAAGATTCTTTGCCTGCAAGATGATGGAGAATAGCTCAATCGTTGAGCATGTGCTCAAATTGTTTGAGTGCTACAATCACTTGAATCGAGTGGGAGTTGATCTTCCAGATAAGATAGTGATTGATATAGCTCTCCAAGTCACTGTCACTAAGCTACTAGAGCTTCGTGATGAACTATAAAAGGCCAGAGATGGAAATAATGATCCCTGAGCTGTTCGCAATGTTTGACACCGCGAAGGTAGAAATCAAGAAGGAAGCATCAAGTGTTGATGGTTAGTGAAACCACTAGTCTCGAGAAGGGCAAGGGCAAGGAGGGATACTTCATGGATGGAAAGCCAGTTGCTGCTCCAGTGAAGAAACCCAAGGTTGAACCCAAACCCGAGACTAAGTGCTTCTATTATGAGGAGAACGGTCGCTGAAGTGGAACAAACCTAGATACTTGGTAGATAAGAAGGTTAGCAACGTCGACAGAAGTATATTTGATATACGTGTTATTGATGTGTACCTTACTAGTACTCCTAGTAGCACCTGGGTATTAGATACCGGTTCGGTTGCTAAATGTTAGTAACTCGAAATTAAAGCTACGGAATAAACGGAAGCTAGCTAAGGGTGAGGTGACGATGAGTGTTGGAAGTGTTTCCAAGGTTGATGTGATCACTATCGCACGCTCTCTCTACCTTCAGGATTAGTGATGAACCTAAATAAATGTTATTTGGTGTTTGCGTTAAGCATGAACGTGATTAGATCATGTTTATTGCAATACGGTTATTCATTTAAAAAGAAATAATGGTTATTCTGTTTACATGAATAATACCTTCAATGGTCATACACCCAATAAGAGTGGTTTATTGAATCTTGATCGTAGTGATACACATGTTCATAATATTGATGCCAAAAGATACAAAGTTAATAATGATAGTACCACATACTTGTGGCACTGCCGCTAAATGTCATATTGGTGTAAAACGCATGAAGAAACTCCATGCTGATGGATCTTTGGACTCATTCGATTTCGAATCGGTTGAGACATGCGGACCATGCCTCATGGGCAAGATGACTAAAACCCCGTTTTCCGGTATGATGGAGCGGGCAATTGACTTATTGGAAATGATACATATTGATGTATGCGGTCCAGTGAGTATTATAGTGTGCGGTGAATATCGTTATTTTCCTACCTTCACTGATGATTTGAGTAGATATGGGTATATTTACTTAATGAAACACAAGTCTGAAACGTTTGAAAAGTTCAAACAAAATCAGAGTGAAGTTTGAGATCATCGTGACAAGAAGATAAAATGTCTACGATATGATCGTGGAGGTGAATATCTGAGTTACGAGTTTGGTATACAACTTAAGACAATGTGGAAGTTGTTTCACAACTCACGCCACCTGGAACACCATAGTGTGATGGTGTGTCCGAACGTCGTAGTCATGCTCTATTGGATATGGTGCGAACTATGATGTCTCTTATCGATTTACCACTATCGTTTTAGGGTTATGCATTAGAGACAACCACATTCACTTTAAAAGGGGCACCATCTAAATCCGTTGAGATGACACCGTATGAATTTTGGTTTGGCGGAAACCTAAGCTGTCATTTCTTAATGTTTGGGGCTGCGACGCTTATGTGAAAAAGGGTTTTCACCTAATGAGCTCGAACCCAAAGCGAACAAATGCATCTTCATAGAATACCCTAACGTAACAGTTGGGTAAACCTTCTATCTTAGATCCAAGCACAAAGTGTTTGTTGCTAAAACGGGTCTTTTCTCGAGAAAGAGTTTCTTTTGAAAGATTGAGTGGGAGGAAGATAGTACTTGATGAGGTTGTTGAACCTTTACTTCAACCTGAGAGTAGCGCAACGCAGAAAGTTGTTTCTGTGGAGCCTACGTTAGTTGAAAAGGAAGTTAATGATGATGATCATGAAACTTCGGATCAAGTTACTATCGAACATCGTGGGTCGACAAGGACGCGTACTGCTCCTGAGTGGTACGGCAACCCTGTCTTAGAGGTCATGTTGTTGGACAACACCGAACCTACGAGCTATGGAGAAGCGATGATGGGCCCGGATTCCGAGAAATGGTTAAGACCATGAAATCCGAGATGGTATCCATGTAAGAAAACAAAGTATGGGCTTTGGAAGTATTACCTGAAGGGCGAAAGGCCATTCAGAACAAATGGATCTTTAAAAGGAAGACGGACGCGGACGGTAATGTCACCGTTTATAAAGCTCGACTTGTGGCAAAGGGTTTATCACAAGTTCAAGGAGTTGACTACGATGAGACTTTCTCACCCGTAGCGATGCTCAAAGTCTGTTGGAATCATGTTAGCAGTTGCTGCATTTTTCAATTATGAAATCTGGCAGATGGATGTCAAAACATCGTTTCCTTAACGGTATCCGTAAGGAAAAGTTGTATGTGATACAACCGGAAGGTTTTGTCAAGTCCTAAGGATGCTAAAATATATGCAAACTCCAGCGATCCTTCTATGGACTGGAGCAAGCATCTCGGAGTTGGAATATACGCTTTGATGAGGTGATCAAAGTTTTTGAGTCTATACAAAGTTTATGAGAAACTTGTATTTACAATAAAGTGAGTGGGAGCACTATAGAATTTCTGATAAGTATATGTGGTTGACATATTGTTGATCGGAAATGATGTAGAATTTCTGGAAAGCATAAAGGGTCGTTTGAAAAGAGTTTTTCAAAGGAAGACCTAGAATGAAGCTACTTAAATATTGGGCATCAAGATCTATAGAGATAGATCAAGACGTCTGATAAGACTTTCAATGAGTACATACCTTGACAAGATTTTGAAAGAGTTCAAAATGGATCAGTCGAAGAAAGAGTTCTTGCTTGATTTGTAAGGTGTGGAGTTGAGTGAGACTCAAAGCTCGACCACGGCAGAAGAAAGAGAAAGGACGAAGGTCGTCCCCTATGCCTTTTCCATAGGCTCTGTATAGTATGCCATGCTGTGTACCGCACCTGATGTGTGCCTTGCCATGATTCTGTCAAGGGGTACAAGAGTGATCCAGAAGTGGATCATTGGACAGCGGTCAAGATTATCCTTAGTAACTAGAGGACTAAGGAAATATTTCTCGATTATGGAGGTGATAAAGAGTTCTTCGTAAAGGGTTACGTCGATGCAAGCTTTGACACCTATCCGGACGACTCTAAATAGTAGTCAGGATACATATAGTGGAGCAGCCATTTGGAATAGCTCCAAGTGGAGTGTGGTAGAAGTGTCTACAGTATGACATAGAGATTTGCAAAGTACACACGGATCTGAATGTCGCAGACCCGTTGACTAAAGACCTCTCTCACATGCAAAGCATGATCTGATCGAACCCCAGAACTCATTGGGTGTTAGATTCATAACAATGTAAATCACATGATGATGTGAACTAGATTATTGACTCTAGTGCAAGTGGGAGACTGTTGGAAATATGACCTAGAGACAATAATAAATTGGTTATTATCATATTTCCTTGTTCATGATAATCGTTTATTATCCATGCTATAATTGTATTGATTGGAAACTCAAATACATGTGTGGGTACATAGACAACACTGTGTCCCTAGTAAGCCTCTAGTTAACTAGCTCGTTGATCAAAAGATGGTGAAGGTTTCCTAGCCATGGACATGAGATGTCATTTGATAACGGGATCACATCATTAGGAGAATGATGTGATGGACAAGACCCAAACTATAAACGTAGCATATGATCGTGTCAGTTTATTGCTATTGTTTTCTGCATGTCAAGTATCTGTTCCTATGACCATGAGATCATGCAACTCACTGACACCGGAGGAATACCTTGTGTGTATCAAACGTCGCAACGTAACTGGGTGACTATAAAGGTGCTCTACAGGTATCTCCGAGGGTGTCTGTTGGGTTGGCATGGATCAAGACTGGGATTTGTTACTCCGTGTGACGGAGAGGTATCTCAGGGCCCACTCGGTAATACAACATCACAATGAGCCTTGCAAGCAATGTGACTAAAGTGTTAGCCACGAGATCTTGTATTACGGAACGAGTAAAGAGACTTGCCGGTAACGAGATTGAACTAGGTATAGAGATACCGACGATCGAATCTCGGGCAAGTAACATACCGAAGAACAAAGGGAACAGCATACGGGATTAATTGAATCCTTGACATAGAGGTTCGACCGATATAGATCTTCGTAGAATATGTAGGAACCAATATGGGCATCCAGGTCCCGCTATTGGTTATTGGCCGTAGAGGTGTCTCGGTCATGTCTACATAGTTCTCGAACCCGCAGGGTCTGCACACTTAAAGTTCGGTGACGTTTCGGTAGAATTGAGTTATGTATGATTGGTGACCAAAGGTTGTTCGGAGTCCCGGATGAGATCCCGGACATCACGAGGAGCTCCGGAATGGTCCGGAGGTAAAGATTGATATATAGGAAGTCCCGTTTTGGCCACCGGAAAAGTTTCGGGTATTTCCGGTAGTGTACCGGGAGTGCCGGAGGGCCATCGGGAGGGGCCACCCATGCCGGGAGGCCACATGGGCCTAAAGGGGGTTGCACCAGCCCTTAGTGGGCTGGGAAAACCAGCCCTACAAGGCCCATGCGGCTAGGAATAAGTGGGAAAGGAAAAACCCCAAAGAAAAGGGAAGGGAGACCAAATATGGAAGGTGTCCTATTTGGACTAGGATTGAAGTGGAGGAGTCCACCTCCTCCACCTCCAATTTCGGCCAGCCCTTGAGGGTTTGAGGCTGCCTCCTCCCCTCCCTCCCTCCTATATATACTAGAGGATTTAGAGGAGAAAAATAACCCTAATTGCCACGTGCTCCCTCTACTTCATCTAGATCGGTTTCTCCTCTAGTCTAGTTTCAGCGGTGCTTAGGCGAAGCCCTGCCGGAATTGTTCCACCACCATAGCCGCCGCGCCGTCGCGCCGCCAGAGAACTCTTCTACCTCTCCGCTCTCTCTCTTGCTGGATCAAGGAGGCGGAGATCGTCATCGAGCTGTACGTGTGCTGAACGCGGAGGTGCCGTCCGTTCGGCGCTAGATCGGAAGGACCGTGATCAGGATCGCGAGACGATTCATGATTTGATCGCGGGACGGATCGTGATGGGATCGTGGGACGGATCGAGATTGGATCGCGAGATGGATCGTGATGAGATCGCGGGACACTCGGTGATTTGGATCGCGAAGACGTTCGACTACATCAACCGCGTTTCTTAACGCTTCCGCTTAGCGATCTACAAGGGTATGTAGATTCACTCTCCCTCTCGTAGATGCTCATCACCATGGATAGATCTTGTGTGTGCGTAGGAAAATTTTTGTTTCCCATGCAACGTTCCCCAACAGGTTGCCCTCAAATCCTCTAGTATATATAGGAGGAAGGGGAGGGGGGAGGCAGCCCTAGCCCCTCCACCAAGGAGGGGTCGACCGAACCAAGGGGGAGAGTCCTCCCCCAACTAGGACTCCTCCTCCCACAAGAGAGGTGGAGTCTTGGGAGGACTCCTTCCCCTTTGGCCTTGTCCTTCCAATTTCGCATGGGCCCCCTTAGGGGCTGGCCGGCCAGCCCACCAGGGGCTGGTGCGCTCGCTCCCTAGGCCCATGTGGCCCTTGGGGTGAGTGGGCCCCTCCCGGTGGACCCCCGGAACCCTCCTGGCACCCCCGGTACACTACCGGTGACGCCCGAACTTTTTCCGGTGACCAAAACGGGACTTCCTATATATCAATCTTTACCTCCGGACCATTCCGGAGCTCCTCGTGACGTCCGGGATCTCATCCGGGACTCCTAACAACCTTCGGTCACCAACATACATAACTCAATACTACCGAAACATCACCGAGCGTTAAGTGTGCAGACCCTGCGGGTTCGAGAACTATGTAGACATGACCGAGACACCTCTACGGTCAATAACCAATAGCGGGACCTGGATGCCCATATTGGTTCCTACATATTCTACGAAGATCTTTATCGGTTGAACCTCTATGTCAAGGATTCAGTTAATCCCGTATGCAGTTCCCTTAGTTCTTCGGTATGTTACTTGCCCGAGATTCGATCGTCGGTATCTCTATACCTAGTTCAATCTTGTTACCGGCAAGTCTCTTTACTCGTTTCGTAATACAAGATCCCGTGGCTAACACTTTAGTCACTTTGCTTGCAAGGCTTATTGTGATGTTGTATTACCGAGTGGGCCCTGAGATACCTCTCCGTCACACGGAGTAACAAATCCCAGTCTTGATCCATGCCCACTCAACAGACACCCTCGGAGATACATGTAGAGCATCTTTATAGTCACTCAGTTACGTTGCGACGTTTGATACACACAAGGTACTCCTCCGGTGTTAGTGAGTTGCATGATCTCATGGTCATAGGAACAAATACTTGACATGCAGAAAACTATAGCAATAAACTGACACGATCATATGCTATGTTTATAGTTTGGGTCTTGTCCATCACATCATTCTCCTAATGATGTGATCTCGTTATCAAATGACATCTCATGTCTATGGCTAGGAAACCTTGACCATCTTTGATCAACGAGCTAGTCTATTAGAGGCATACTAGGGACACAGTGTTGTCTATGTACCCACACATGTATTTGAGTTTCCAATGAATACAATTATAGCATGGATAATAAACGATTATCATGAACAAGGAAATATGATAATAACTAAATTATTATTGCCTCTAGGGCATATTTCCAACAGTCTCCTACTTGCATTAGAGTCAATAATCTAGCTCACATCGCTATGTGATTTACATTGTTATGAATCTCACACCCAATGAGTTCTGGGGTTCGATCGTGTTTGGCATGTGAGAGAGGTTTTAGTCAACGGTCTGCAACATTCAGATCCGTGTGTACTTTGCAAATCTGTATGTCATACTGTAGATGCTGCTACCATGCTCCACTTGGAGCTACTCCAAATGACTGCTCCACTATACGTATCCGGATTACTACTAAGAGTCAACCGGATTGGTGTTAAAGCTTGCATCGACGTAACCCTTTACGACGAACTCTTTATCACCTCCATAATCGAGAAATATTTCCTTAGTCCTCTAATTATAAAGGATAATTTTGACCGCTATCCAGTGATCCACTCCTGGATCACTCTTGTACCCCTTGACAGACTCATGGCAAGGCACACACAGGTGCGGTACATAGCATGGCATACTATATCGAGCCTATGGCTAAGGTATAGGGGACGACCTTCGTCCTTTCTCTTTCTTTTGCCGTGGTCGAGCTTTGAGTCTCACTCAACTCCACACCTTACAAATCAGGCAATAACTCTTTCTTTGACTGATCCATTTTGAACTCTTTCAAAATCTTGTCAAGGTATGTACTCATTGAAAGTTTTATCAGACGTCTTGATCTATCTCTATAGATCCTGATGCCCAATATTTAAGTAGCTTCATTCCAGGTTTTCCTTTGAAAAACTCCTTTTCAAACAACCCTTTATGCTTTCCAGAAATTCTACATCATTTCCGATCAACAATATGTCATCCACATATACTTATCAGAAATTCAATAGTGCTCCCACTCACTTTATTGTAAATACAAGTTTCTCATAAACTTTGTATAGACCCAAAAACTTTGATCACCTCATCAAAGCGTATATTCCAACTCCGAGATGCTTGCTCCAGCCCATAGAAGGATCGCTGGAGCTTGCATACCTTTTAGCATCCTTAGGACTGACAAAACCTTCTGGTTGTATCACATACAACCTTTCCTCAAGGAAACCGTTAAGGAAACGATGTTTTGACATCCATCTGCCAGATTTCATAATTGAAAAATGCAGCAACTGCTAACATAATTCCAACAGACTTTTAGCATCGCTACGGGTGAGAAAGTCTCATCGTAGTCAACTCTTTGAACTTGTCGGAAATTTCTTTGCGACAAGTCGAGCTTTATAAATGGTGACATTTACCATCATCGTCTGTCTTCTTCTTAAAGGTCCATTTGTACTCAACGGCCTACCGTTCAACGGGCAAGTCTACCAAAGTCCATACTTGGTTTTCATACATGGATCCTATCTCGGATTTCATGGCTCCTAGCCATTTGTTGGAATCCGAGCCCACCATCGCATCTTCATAGCTCGTAGGTTCACTGTTGTCTAACAACATGACCTCCAAGACATGATCTGAAGCTTCATGATCATCATCATTAGCTTCCTCTTCAATTTGGTGTAGGCGTCGCAAAAACACCTTTCTGCGTCGTGCTATCATCCAACTGAAGTGACGGTTCAATAACCTCATCAAGTTCTACCTTCCTCCCACTCAATTCTTTCGAGAGAAACTCTTTCTCGAGAAAGGACCCGTCTTTAGCAACAAACATTTTGCCCTCGGATCTAAGATAGAAGGCATACCCAACTGTTTCCTTAGGGTATCCTATGAAGATGCATTTGTCCGCTTTGGGTTCGAGCTTTATCAGGATGAAGTCCTTTCATATAAGCATCGCTTTCCCAAACTCTAAGAAATGACAGCTTAGGTTTCTGCCAAACCATAATTCATACGGTGTCGTCTCAACGGGCTTTAGATGGTGCCCTATTTTAAAGTGAATGTATTTGTCTCTAATGCATAACCCCAAAAGTGATAGTGGCAAATCGATAAGAGATATCATAGTACGTACTTTATCCAATAGAGCACGGCTACGTCGTTCGGACACACCATCACACTATGGTGTTCCAAGCGGCGTGAGTTGTGAAACAACTTCCACATTGTCTTAAGTTGCATAACAAACTCGTAACTCAAATATTTACCTCCACGATCATATCGTAGACATTTTATCTTCTTGTCACGATGATCTCAAACTTCACTTTGAATTTGTTTGAACTTTTCAAACATTTCAGACTTGTGTTTCATTAAGTAAATATACCCATATCTACTCAAATCATCAGTGAAGGTTGGAAAATAACGATATCCACCGCACGCTACAACACTCATTGGACCGCATACATCAACATGTATCATTTCCAATAAGTCACTTGCCCACTCCATCATACCGGAAAACGGGGTCTTAGTCATCTTGCCCATGAGGCATGGTCCGCATGTCTCAACCGATTCGAAATCGAATGAGTCCAAAGATCCATCAGCATGGAGTTTCTTCATGCGCTTTACACCAATATGACATTTAGCGGCAGTGCCACAAGTATGTGGTACTATCATTATTAACTTTGTATCTTTTGGCATCAATATTATGAACATGTGTATCACTACGATCAAGATTCAATAAACCATTCTCATTGGGCGCATGACCATTGAAGGTATTATTCATGTAAACAGAATAACCATTATTCTCTAACTTAAATGAATAACCGTATTGCAATAAACATGATCTAATCACGTTCATGCTCAACGCAAACGCCAAATAACATTTATTTAGGTTCATCACTAATCCCGAAGGTAGAGAGAACGTGCGATGGTGATCACATCAACCTTGGAAACACTTCCAACACTCATCGTCACCTCACCCTTAGCTAGCCTCCGTTTATTCCGTAGCTTTTATTTCGAGTTACTAACATTTAGCAACCGAACCGGTATCCAATACCCAGGTGCTACTAGGAGTACTAGTAAGGTACACATCAATAACACGTATATCAAATATACTTCTGTTGACGTTGCCAGCCTTCTTATCTACCAAGTATCTAGGGTTGTTCCACTTCAGCGACCGTTCTCCTCATAATAGAAGCACTTAGTCTCGGGTTTAGGTTCAACCTTTGGTTTCTTCACTGGAGCAGCAACTGGCTTGCCATCCATGAAGTTTCCCTCCTTGCCCTTGCCCTTCTCGAAACTAGTGGTTTTACTAACCATCAACACTTGATGCTCCTTCTTGATATCTACCTTCGCGGTGTCAAACATCGCGAATAGCTCAAGGATCATTATGTCCATCCCTGGCATTTTATAGTTCATCACGAAGCTCTAGTAGCTTTGTGGCAGTGACTTGGAGATCTATATCAATCACTATCTTATCTGGAAGATCAACTCCCACTCGATTCAAGCGATTGTAGCACCCAGACAATCTGAGCACATGCTCACCGATTGAGCTATTCTCCTTCATCTTGCAGGCAAAGAATCTTGTTGGAGGTCTCATACCTCTCAACACGGGCATGAGCCCGAGATCCCAATTTTAGCTCTCATATGTTCCATGACGTTCAAAACATTTTGGAGCCTCAATTCTAAGCAATAATGCATGACGCACTGAACTATCAAGTAGTCATCAGAACGTGCCTGTCAGATGTTCACAACATCTACAGACGATGCTTGAGGGGGTGGCGCACCGAGCGGTGCATTAAGGACATAAGCCTTCTGTGCAGCAATGAGGACAATCCTCAGATCACGGACCCAGTCCGCATTATTGCTACCATAATCTTTCAACTCTATTTCTCTAGGAACATATAAAAATTCAAGGGAGTTACAGCGCGAGCTAGTAATCTACAACATAATTTGCAAAGACATTTTGACTATGTTCATGATAATGAGTTTAGTTAATCATATTACTTAAAAACTCCCACTCAAATTGACATCCCTCTGGTCATTCGAGTGTCACATGATCCAAATTCACCAACCCAAGTCCGATCATCACGTGAGATGAGGTGGTTTCATTGGTGAACATCTTCATGTTGATCATATCTACTATATGACTCATGTTCGACCTTTCGGTCTCTTGTGTTCCGAGGCCATGTCTGTACATGCCAGGCTCGTCAAGTTTAACCCGAGTGTTCCGCATGTGCAACACTGGCTTGCACCCGTTGTATGCGAACGTAGAGTCTATCACACCCGATCATCACGTGGTGTCTCGAAACGACGAACTTTCGCAACGGTGCACACTCGGGGAGAACACAATTTTATCTTGAAATTTTAGTGAGGGATCACCTTATAATGCTACCGTCGTCCTAAGCAACATAAGATGCATAAAAGGATTCACATCACATGCAAATCATAAGTGACATGATATGGCCATGAACTTGTGCTTTTGATCTCCATCTCCAAAGCACCGGGATGATCTCCATCGTCACCGGCATGACACCATGATCTCCATCATCTTGATATCCATCAACGTGTCGCCATGAGGTTGTCGCGCCGACTATTGCTTCTACAACTATTGCTAACTCATAACGATAAAGTAAAGCAAAACGGCGAAAATAATTTAAAGACAACCCTATGGCTCCTGCCGGTTGCCGTACTCATCGACATGCAAGTCGTGATTTATCTATACATAACATGATCATCTCATACATCACATATATCTCATCATATCATTGGCCATATCATATCACAACATACCCTGCAAAAACAAGTTAGACGTCCTCTAATTGTTGTTGCATGTTTTACGTGGCTGCTACGGGTATGTAGCAAGAACGATTCTTACCTACGCAAAACCACAACGGTGATACACAAATTGCTATTCAACCTTCTCAAGGACCGCCTTTGTCGAATCCGATCCAACTAAAGTGGGAGAGACAGTCACTCGCCAGCCATCTTTATGCAACAAAGTCACATGTCAGTTGATGGAACCGGTCTCTCGTAAGCGTACGAGTAAGGTTGGTCCGGGCCGCTTCATCCCACAATACCACTGAATCAAGAAAAGACCAAGGGAGGAAGCAATCTGAGCATCAACGCCCACAAACTCCTTTGTGTTCTACTCGTGATCTCATCTACGCATAGACCTAGCTCATGATGCCACTGTTGGGGAACGTTGCATGGGAAACAAAAATTTTCCTACGCACACGCAAGATCCATCCATGGTGATGAGCATCTACGAGAGGGGGAGTGGATCTACATACCCTTGTAGATCGCTAAGCGGGAAGCGTTAAGAAACGCGGTTGATGTAGTCGAACGTCTTCGCGATCCAAATCGCTAGCCGTCCCGCGATCCGATCACGATCCGATCACGATCCGTCCCGCGATCCAATCACGAACCGTCCCGCGATCCAATCACGGTCCTTCCGATCTAGCGCCGAACGGACGGCACCTCCGCGTTCAGCACACGTACAGCTCGATGACGATCTCCGCCTTCTTGATCCAGCAAGAGGGACCAGAGAGGTAGATGAGTTCTCCGCCAGCACAATGGCGTGGTGGCGGCGGTGGTGGAGCTGTCCCGGCAGGGCTTCGCCAAGCACGACCGAGACGATCTAGTGGAGAGCAGATCTAGAGGGAGAGAGAGGCAGCCGTGGCTTTTCAGGCGAGGGCTGCCCTCAAATCCTATAGTATATATAGGAGGAAGGGGAGGGGGGAGGAAGCCCTAGCCCCTCCACCAAGGAGGGGTCGGCCGAACCAAGGGGGAGAGTCCTCCCCCAACTAGGATTCCTCCCCCCACAAGGGAGGTGGAGTCTTGGTAGGACTCCTTCCCCTTTGGCCTTCTCCTTCCAATTTTGAGAACTATGTAGACATGACCGAGACACCTCTACGGTCAATAACCAATAGCGGGACCTGGATGCCCATATTGGTTCCTACATATTCTACGAAGATCTTTATCGGTTGAACCTCTATGTCAAGGATTCAGTTAATCCCGTATGCTGTTCCCTTTGTTCTTCGGTATGTTACTTGCCCGAGATTCGATCGTCAGTATCTCTATACCTAGTTCAATCTTGTTACCGGCAAGTCTCTTTACTCGTTCCGTAATACAAGATCCCGTGGCTAACACTTTAGTCACTTTGCTTGCAAGGCTTATTGTGATGTTGTATTACCGAGTGGGCCCTGAGATACCTCTCCGTCACATGGAGTAACAAATCCCAGTCTTGATCCATGCCTACTCAACAGACACCCTCGGAGATACCTGTAGAGCATCTTTATAGTCACTCAGTTACGTTGCGACATTTGATACACGCAAGGTACTCCTCCGGTGTCAGTGAGTTGCATGATCTCATGGTCATAGGAACAGATACTTGACATGCAGAAAACTATAGCAATAAACTGACACAGTCATATGCTATGTTTATAGTTTGGGTCTTGTCCATCACATCATTCTCCTAATGATGTGATCCCGTTATCAAATGAAATCTCATGTCTATGGCTAGGAAACCTTGACCATCTTTGATCAATGAGCTAGTCTATTAGAGGCATACTAGGGACACAGTATTGTCTATGTACCCACACATGTATTTGAGTTTCCAATCAATACAATTATAGCATGGATAATAAACGATTATCATGAACAAGGAAATATGATAATAACTAAATTATTATTGCCTCTAGGGCATATTTCCAACAGTAACGCATCTAGCAAATTTTTCTCTGTTTCATCGGGATTTTTTTTAACTATGTTCATTTATGAAATTTGGGTCAATGAACCCAATGTCATAGATTTTTAGTTGTTTGCATTCGAGGATCTTCATTCTGCATAATATAGTGTGAGGATAATTAATACATGCAATGAACGAGCTGAGCTAGAGACTTAATTACAGAAAAAAAATACTTACAGACAATAGGAACTGATGATAGTTTTGTCGAGATCCTTTTGGTTGTATAACTGAAAAATTTCTTCAAATTCAACGAACAACATCTGGTCTCCATTGAAGAAGTGCTCATTTTTTATTCCTACCCAGATATTGTCGGTCCCCTCCTTGCAGGCTTTCAAGTACCATTCATGCAAATGTCGCATCCTCGTTGGTAGACCCTTGAGCTCCTCAAGTGTGACGAGAGGCTTCCCGTGCTCGTATCTTAAGAATGGTACTACCTCAGCCTTTTCGAACTGTACCGAATCGGGTAAGTAATCACCAGCAGTGATAGCAAGACCACCGGCCGCTTTCTCTGGATCATTAGCGATATCGGTAACCACCTTGAGCGGAGGGCACGATTGCAGTTCTTGTTCGCCGAGCTAGGGAATAGTTTTCCCACTTCTTGCGCCACTTCTACTTAAGCTTCCCGACCGCCTCGCTTGATCATATGTCTTTTGAATACAACGGTCATAGTTTGATGGCGGCGGAGGCGGTGGTGGTCGCGTAAGGGCAGCCAGAGTTCGCTTCGCTTTCACCGGATCTATTTTCTCCTCTGGAGATGGGCGTTTCGGTGCAAGCTGACGTTTCACTTCGGCATCCACGATCTTGTTGTTTTCCTCCTCAGTAACTCGTATGGTAACTTGGGAGGAACCTTAAGGCTTGGGACTACTCTGAATCTCCTCGTTTTCGTACTGCTGCTAGCTGTCGGAGCGGCGGCGGCTCTCTTCCGATGTTGCTGAGGCGGCGGAGGAGGCGGAGTCCGATGACGCGGCGGAGACAGCTGAGGTGGAGGAGGATTCTGCTGAGGGGCCTCCTCCGTCGGAGTCCGCTGAGGTGGCGGAGACGGCTGACGTGCCAGAGACGACTCAGGCAGCGGAGACGACTGACGCACCGGAGACGGTTGATGCACTGGAGACGGTTGACGCACCGGAGACGGCTGACGCACCGGAGACGACTCAGGCATCGAGGCCTCCTCCGGCTGAGTCTGCTGAGGCGGCGTCCAGTATGGAAGCACGATGTGTTGCTTTCTCCATAGACAGGTAGTCCTTAAAGCATATCGAAGAAGAATCTCCCCTTCACCTGTAGTGTACTCAAGCTCCAGCCCATCAAATCTGTCCATTATTTCATCCACCCCGACAATAGCAAAGCCAGCTGGAACCGGAGTGCAATGGAAAGTTGCATCAGGTCGAGGAGGTAAGACATAGCCGACCGCCGCCTTCAAGGTCAGGTTATGTCATTTCGCCATTAGCACACAATGTTCATTATTCGTGATACCATCCACGGGGTAGCGAGGAGCCGTGCTATCAGGATGAACGAGCTCCGTGGAAGCCACGCTGCTTCTCCGCTGAGATGGTGGGGTAGCATCGTGGGTAGTCTCCAATGAAGGATCTTCGTGCCGCTGAGATGGTTGGCCGGTAGCTCGCTCGCACTCAAGTGCCTCTAGTTTCGCTAATCTGGCATTCATCTTCTGCATTTTGCTTGCCTCCTCTTTCTTCTTTCTCTGTCGGCTTCTGTAACCAGTGTTGTCGGGAAACCCAACCTTCCACGGAACGGAGCCTGATGTGCCTCGTGTTCGTCCAGGGTGTTCAGGATTCCCGAGGGCCGCTGACAGCTCGTCCTTCTCTCTGTCGGGAACAAACCTCCCTTCCAGCGCTTCCTTGATTACTCCCTCAAGCTTTGTGACGGGTGTTTGAAGTTGAGGTTTCGTCCAGACACATTTCCCCGTGATTGGGTCCAAAGTTCCCCCAACCCCGAAGAACCAAGTGTAGGAGATATGCCCTAGAGGCAGTAATTTCAGTTACTTTTGTATCTCCGAGTTTGTAATGAATGTTTATGATCCATGCTATAACTGCAATGATTCTCGAGTCTACAATAATCACGAGGCTTGGAGGGAAACTCATGTGCACGTGTGGTATAATAAACGGTAAATTGTATTCCTAGTCTTGCCTCTAAGACTGGCTCAAGTATTGCATGATGACCCTGTTTTCCTGATCATGGGCATGGCTATGCCGGCAATTTTGAGGGCACGATGTTGGTAGAACACTTGTGTTGAATCGACCCAAATTGATGTTATGCTATGAGATATATTCGTCACAAGTTAATGGTTAATAACATAGAGATGGTTAACGTTTGCATAATTCCTTAGACCATGAGAGTATCGAGTTTCTTCATGCTTGCTTCATGAACTTTGGGGTTTGTTAAACGTCATCCGTAAATGGGTGGCTATTACGGCAGCTTACGGGTTCATGGAAAAGTATGTCAAGTAACTTGATAGCTCAAGATTGGGATTTGCTCCTCCGACGATGGAGAGATATCTCTGGGCCCTCTCGGTGTTACGGTATCCATCATCGTCTGGCCAGACACTTAGTGATTTGATCATGGGGATGCCGGAACACGGGAACGAGAAAAGAGAACAATACCGGCAACGAGGTAACTAGCATAGTGGACAAGTTGTTGATCCACGAGGATGCCAACATGTCTCACCTCGGGTAATTGTAACATATCGCGATGCAACAGGAATAGCACACGGCAACTGGAGGTTCACTCGAATATTTATTCGTGTGGGTATAGGGATCGATATGGGTGTCCACGGCTCCGATGTTGATCATTGATCGGAAGGGGTTCCGGGTCATGTCTATACTTCACCGAACCTATAGGGTCACACGCTTAAGGGTCATCTATCTGCTGAATACTAGACAGGGAGTCGGAGAGAAAGTTTTCCGGAAAAAGTTTTCGGAGACAGCGGAAAAGTTCCGAAGAGAGATACCAAAAAGTTTCCGATGAGTTCCGGTGAAACTGAAAAGTTGTTTCAGGGGATACCAAAAAGTCAAATTGGTTTCGGCACATGCCTGATAATTCTTGGAGGGTGCCAGAATCATTCTGGAAACTTCTGGGAATTTTCCGGAAGAAAAACCGGAAATGTTCCGGAGCTGCCGGAACCGCTTCAGATGCTTTTCGCAGATGAAAATCACTAATCCGGAATTGTTCCGGATCGCATTGAAAATTATTTTAGTGGGGTACTGGAATTGTTCTAAGCCCACATAAATATTTTCAGTTCGACCGGACGCTGAAAAATGTCATCGTGAATAGTGAAAGTGCTTTTTGGATATTTATGGAAAAACACCTTTTTGGATATTTCCAAAAAGGCTTCTAGAAGGGATTGGGGAGCAAGCAAGCTCCTCATGGGGGGCCCCCCAAGGGGTGGCCGGCCAAGGGTGGAGCTCCTCCATGGAGCTCCACATGGCACCCCTTTTTCCTTCTTATGATTTTTATGTGTGACATAAAGTGGGGTAGTTTGGTATTTTCAAGTGCCAACCCTACCCCTTGGTTTTCCTATAAATAGAGGAGATGTGGGCTGCCATCTCTTCATCCTTTTGCTCTCATACACATGCTATGTTTTGCTAGCTCTCTCTTCTCCCTCCCACGAAAAGAGTTTTTCGTAGAGTCGAAAGGTTGTCTGGGTTCCGGCAGGAACTAGTTCTGGACGGCGAAGCCCTACCGGATAGATGACACCGTATGTGTGCAACCCCGTAGAGAGGTCGTAGTTTCGATCTTTGCCCGAGGGGCTGTTCGTGTGTCCTCCCGAAGGGCTTTCCGAGTTTCCGTTCGAGTTTCGAGGGTCCTCCCGAAGGGCTGTCTGTGACATCGTCCGAGGGACTGTCCGACCGCCTCCCGAAGGGCTGTCCGACGAGGGAGTACATCCTCGCGGTTGGGAGGTTGTAAAATCCTAGCTGCGGGGATCTGCACCAACGATCTCCACCGACTCTTCTTCCGCTGCGCTACGAGTCGGTACGGATCAGATCAAACCTTGTATGCCATCTCCATAGTGATCCTGGGCGTGCTCACTATACCGAATTTTTTTGTTTTCTGTCGCGTTCCCCAACAGTGGCATCAAGAGCCATGCTATGCGTAGATGCATGTTATGATCTAGAATACATGAGATGTATGGGTATTGCATAGTATAATTTTGTAGTAGATGAGATCTATTACTGAAAATTATTTGTGCGGGTAGCAGATGAAATCTGTTACCCTATGTTCCTGTTGCTTCCCTTGAATTTGCGTAGTCCTGATCTTGACGGCATGGAGGAATCTCACAAAGTTCTGGCAATCCGCGATCCTTTCATGCTGCTCCTGAGTATGCTGATTGACAGATCAACGAAGTGCTAACAGTTCTTTGGGTTCCACCATAGTTAAAGAAAGATGGATGTTTCGCAGACGAAAGGGCAATGTAGATATGATCTGCACGGGGGTCACGCGTATGACGAAGTTTAGTATGGGGCTCGAGATTTTACTGTCTCGTGTTTCATACACCCTGGAAAGTTAATCTAGCAACTTGAATTGTCATACTTGATGATGAACGTTGGTAGCTGCGGTTTGAGTCAAAACCTTAGAAGCCACGTAAAATAAAATTTTGCATAAACCGATTAGAGGCGTCTAACTTGGTTTTGCAGGATGGTTTGCATGTGATGTGGTATAGCAGGTCTCATATTAATTTGATTATGTATGAGATGACTATATGATGTAATTAACATGACCCGCGTGTCATGATTCGGCATGATGGCTGGAGCCATATGATTGCACTTTAATGACCTACGTGTCAACCTTATGTAATGCACTTATTTTATTAGCTATAGAGATAGCAATATTATCTGGTGCATCGACAAGGTGGTGGCAATCTTCGCGAAGGTGAACTCCGACGCGAATGCCGAAGACGAAGAATACTTGACTTCTCCGTCAGAAGGGGCTATACCATATCATGCTATTATGAATTGCCTGAGATGTTTATCCCTTATGATGCACCCTTCTTGATTGCGCGGTAGTCGCTTTTATTAGGGTGATCTCTCACTTTAAAAATATCAAGTAGTTAGTGTTCTCCCAAGTGTAGCACCGTCACGGCACCTATCTTTTCGGGGTGCGCCGTGTCACACGGGTACGAACGATTAGAGAAGTGTGAGGCGGGTGAGTTGAGACCTCGCAGGAAGATCACTTGGTTGTCTTGACATTCACGCATGACCGTCATGAGCTCGGAACACACGCATCGAAAGATGAACAAGAGTCACATAGAGATGTGATTGGCAAGTTGGCCTACCGGTTAAGATTTTTGTCATCAGTGGTGTTACACCAATGGCAAACAATCAAGACACGGGTCTTGAATCACTTACAATCAATTTTGAGAGATATTGATTTGAGTGGGAGCGCACTTTAGAATAAAATTGTTTATTCACTAGTGCAAAAATCATTATGAACAAAGTCTAAGTGAACTTGTGTTTTCCGTTGTAGATCAAATGGCTCGCAATAGCGCATTCAACTTAGGCCCGATGTTAGAGAAAGAGAAGTTAGCTGCGAATGGAAACAACTATGCGGACTGGGTCCGTGCCCTGAGGATTGTCCTCAGGAGCGCTAAGAAAGTGTACGTGCTTGACGGACCTCTTCCACCTAAGCCGGCGGAAACAGCCGCGGCAGACATACAAAATGTCTGGACCACTAAGGATGATGATTTCAACTTAGTGTAGTGCCTCCTGCTGTCTTGCATGAGTTCAGAGCTTCAAAAACGTTTTGAATTCCATAACTCCTTTGATATGATCAAGGATCTGGATGCTGTGTACAAGTTTAATGCACGGTCTGAACGTTTTGATATCATGAAAATGATGGCGGAGACCAAGATGGCTGAGGGCAGTTCAGTTGGCGAGCACGTAGTCAATATGATTGGCTACGCTGAAAGGCTTAAAACCCTGGAATTCCCACTTCCAAAAGAGCATGTTATGGACCTGTTGCTAGGTTCACTCCCCCCGTCTTATGGCGGTTTTATCATGAACTACAACATGAATGGGTTGGACAAAACAGCAAATGAGGTGCTTGCCATGCTGAAAATTGCTGAAGGAGGACTGCAGAAAAATCGCAAGCAAGTGTTGATTGTGAATAAAACTGCCAGTTTCAAAAAGAATGGCAAGCCAAAGAAGGGCAAGGGCGCCGGTAAGACCGGCTTCCAACGCAAATCTAAGGGCGGAGCCAAGAATGAAACTGAGTGCTTCTACTGCAAGGGCACAGGACACTGGAAGAGAAACTGCAAGAAGTATCTGGAAGATAAGAAATCCGGGAAAACCGGAAAAGGTATAATTGTTATACAAGTTAATGTCATTGACGTTTTGCTTGCTAGCGAAAATTCTAAGTCTTGGGTATTTGATACCGGATCGGTTGCTCACATTTGCAACTCGATACAGGGGCTTCAGAAGGTGCGCAAGCTGGCAAAGAATGAAGTCGTGATGCGTGTCGGGAACGGCGCTGGGATCGCCGCTCAAGCCGTCGGCATTATGCCTCTACGTCTCCGTTCAAGATTTATTTTGGAACTAAGTAACTGTTATTTTGTTCCGTTGTTGTGTAGAAACATTATCTCTGGATCATGTTTAGTGCACGATGAGTACTCCTACAAATCTGAGAACAATGGTTGTTCACTTTATTGTAAGGATATGTTTTATGGATTTGCACCCATTATTGGGGGCCTTTTCATACTAAATCTTGAATGTGAAAATGGTGTCTTTAACTTGAATGCTAAACGCCTTAAGAAGGCTGATACCACCACCACTTACTTGTGGCACTGTCGGCTTGGCCACATCGGAAAGAAACACATGCAAAGACTCCATAAAGATGGAGTTTTACCGTCCTTTGATTTTGAATCATTTGACACATGTGAAGCTTGCTTGATGGGAAAAATGACCAAGACGCCGTTCACGGGTCATCCTGAACGGGCGAGTGATTTATTGGAAATAATACATAGTGATGTATGTGGTCCAATGAGCACAATCGCACGGGGTGGGTATTTCTACTTCGTGACTTTTACTGATGATTTAAGTAGGTATGGCTATATCTACTTGATGAAGCATAAGTCGGAAACCTTTGAAAAGTTCAAAGAATTTCAGAATGAGGTGGAAAATCATCGTAACAAAAAGATTAAGTTTCTGCGGTCTGATCGCGGAGGCGAATATCTTAGTCACGAGTTTGGCCAACATCTGAGTGACCGTGGAATCGTTTCACAGCTTACGCCTCCCGGAACTCCGCAGAGAAATGGAGTGTCGGAAAGACGTAACCGAACCCTGTTAGACATGGTAAGGTCGATGATGTCTCTTACAGATCTATCGATATCTTTTTGGGGTCACGCACTACTTACTGCCGCTCACACGCTAAACAGAGCACCGTCTAAGTCTGTTGAGACGACGCCATATGAGATATGGCACGGGAAGAAACCCGACCTGTCGTTTCTCAAAATTTGGGGTTGTGAGGCATACGTAAAGCGTTTACAGCCAAGCAAACTTGATCCCAGATCAGACAAATGTTACTTTGTAGGTTATCCCAAGGAGACAGTTGGGTATTCTTTCTACCACGCCTCCGAGAACAAAGTGTTTGTTGCAAAACATGGAGTCTTTCTTGAGAAAGAGTTTCTCGCTAAAGAATTGAGTGGGAGGACAGTACAACTTGATGAGATTAGTGAATCTTCGGCAACCGTTGATATGGCTAAGGAACCGTAAGTAATTCCGCAAATATCCCTACAACCGAGCCGGAAGTTGTCGCATGTGATGCGGAAACTTCAAACAATGTTGTAACTGAACCACGCAGATCAGGTAGGGCTATCCAGCCACCTGAGTGGTTTCATAACGAAATCTTCATTCTTGAAGACGATGAACCTGCGCACTACAAGGAAGCGATGGTGGGGCCTAGCTCAAGGGAATGGCACAAAGCCATGAGATCCGAAATGGAATCCATGTACGAAAACCAAGTTTGGAACTTGGAAGAACTTCCAGATGGCGTAAAACCCATTGGTTGTAAATGGATTTTCAAAAGAAAGACGGACGCGGATGGTAACATTACTATCCACAAAGCTAGACTTGTCGCGAAAGGGTTCACGCAAGTTCCAGGAGTGGACTACGACGAGACTTTCTCGCCCGTAGCTATGCTTAGGTCTGTTCGGATATTACTAGCAATTGCTGCTTATTTCGATTATGAAATATGGCAGATGGATGTCAAAACGGCTTTCCTAAATGGAAACCTTGAAAGGGATGTATACATGATACAGCCAGAAGGTTTTGTCGATCCTAAGAATGCTGGAAAAGTATGTAAGCTTCAGAAAGCCATTTATGGTCTGAAGCAAGCATCAAGGAGCTGGAACATTCGTTTTGATAAAGTGGTCAAAGAGTTTGGCTTCATAAGGAACGATGAAGAATCTTGTGTTTACAAGAAGTTTAGTGGGAGCGAAAAAGCATTTCTAATCTTATATGTGGATGACATATTGTTGATTGGAAATGACGTGAATTTTCTTAGCGAAATAAAAGAATCATTGAAGAAGAGTTTTTCAATGAAAGACTTAGGCGAAGCGGCATATGTATTGGGCATTAGGATCTATAGAGATAGATCAAGACGCCTAATAGCGCTTAGCCAAAGCACGTACATTGACAAGGTGTTGAAAAGGTTCAACATGGAGAACTCCAAGAAAGGCCTACTCCCTATGTCACCTGGCACAGTGCTTTGCAAGAATCAGAGTCCTCGGACCCTCGATGAGCGAGTACAAATGAATGATATTCCATATGCTTCGGCAGTTGGTTCTATTATGTATGCCATGCTATGTACAAGACCGGATGTTTCCTATGCACTAAGTGTTAGCAGCCGGTACCAAGGTGATCCAGGATTGGAACACTGGGCCGCAGTCAAGGGTATTCTTAAGTACCTCAGAAGGACCAAGGATTTACTCCTTGTGTACGGAGGTGATGAAGAGCTCATTGTAAGTTGTTACACTGATGCAGGCTTCATGACTGACCCAGATGACTTCAAATCTCAATCAGGCTATGTTTTCATATTGAACGGCGGCGCAGTTGATTGGAAAAGTTCCAAACAAAAGACTGTGGCGGATTCTACGACGGAGGCGGAATATGTTGCTGCTTCAGAAGCCTCCAAGAAAGCTGTCGGTATCAAGCAATTTCTTGAAGACCTTGGTGTGGTTCCAAGTGCTGTGGACCCGGTGGAGATCTATTGTGATAATAGTGGCGCCGTGGCTCAGGCAAGGGAGCCATGTTCGCACCATAAGACAATGCATATTCAACGCAAATTTAAACTCATTCGACATCATGTCGAAGAAGGTTTAGTGAAAGTACGCAAAGTTCACACGGATCTAAATGTGTCAGACCCGACGACGAAGCCTCTACCACGAGCAAAGCATGAGCAACACCGGATAGCCATTGGTGTTAGGGAAGCCATGTAACTGGATTATGACTCTAGTGCAAGTGGGAGTCTGTAGGAGATATGCCCTAGAGGCAGTAATTTCAGTTACTTTTGTATCTCCGAGTTTGTAATGAATGTTTATGATCCATGCTATAACTGCAATGATTCTCGAGTCTACAATAACCACGAGGCTTGGAGGGAAACTCATGTGCACGTGTGGTATAATAAACGGTAAATTGTATTCCTAGTCTTGCCTCTAAGACTGGCTCAAGTATTGCATGATGATCCTGTTTTCCTGATCATGGGCATGGCTATGCCGGCAATTTTGAGGGCACGATGTTGGTAGAACACTTGTGTTGAATCGACCCAAATTGATGTTATGCTATGAGATATATTCGTCACAAGTTAATGGTTAATAACACAGAGATGGTTAACGTTTGCATAATTCCTTAGACCATGAGAGTATCGAGTTTCTTCATGCTTGCTTCATGAACTTTGGGGTTTGTTAAACGTCATCCGTAAATGGGTGGCTATTACGGCAGCTTACGGGTTCATGGAAAAGTATGTCAAGTAACTTGATAGCTCAAGATTGGGATTTGCTCCTCCTACGATGGAGAGATATCTCTGGGCCCTCTCGGTGTTACGGTATCCATCATCGTCTGGCCAGACACTTTGTGATTTGATCATGGGGATGCCGGAACACGGGAACGAGAAAAGAGAACAATACCGGCAACGAGGTAACTGGCATAGTGGACAAGTTGTTGATCCACGAGGATGCCAACATGTCTCACCTCGGGTAATTGTAACATATCGCGATGCAACAGGAATAGCACACGGCAACTGGAGGTTCACTCGAATATTTATTCGTGTGGGTATAGGGATCGATATGGGTGTCCACGGCTCCGATGTTGATAATTGATCGGAAGGGGTTCCGGGTCATGTCTATACTTCACCGAACCTATAGGGTCACACGCTTAAGGGTCATCTATCTGCTGAATACTAGACAGGGAGTCGGAGAGAAAGTTTTCCGGAAAAAGTTTTCGGAGACAGCGGAAAAGTTCCGAAGAGAGAGGTCACCGGATGAGTTCCGGTGAAACTGAAAAGTTGTTTCAGGGGATACCAAAAAGTCAAATTGGTTTCGGCACATGCCTGATAATTCTTGGAGGGTGCCAGAATCATTCTGGAAACTTCTGGGAATTTTCCGGAAGAAAAACCGGAAATGTTCCGGAGCTGCCGGAACCGCTTCAGATGCTTTTCGCAGATGAAAATCACTAATCCGGAATTGTTCCGGATCGCATTGAAAATTATTTTAGTGGGGTACTGGAATTGTTCTAAGCCCACATAAATATTTTCAGTTCGACCGGACGCTGAAAAATGTCATCGTGAATAGTGAAAGTGCTTTTTGGATATTTATGGAAAAACACCTTTTTGGATATTTCCAAAAAGGCTTCTAGAAGGGATTGGGGAGCAAGCAAGCTCCTCATGGGGGGGGGGGGGGGGCAAGGGGTGGCCGGCCAAGGGTGGAGCTCCTCCATGGAGCTCCACATGGCACCCCTTTTTCCTTCTTATGATTTTTATGTGTGACATAAAGTGGGGTAGTTTGGTATTTTCAAGTGCCAACCCTACCCCTTGGTTTTCCTATAAATAGAGGAGATGTGGGCTGCCATCTCTTCATCCTTTTGCTCTCATACATATGCTATGTTTTGCTAGCTCTCTCTTCTCCCTCCCACGAAAAGAGTTTTTCGTAGAGCCGAAAGGCTGTCTGGGTTCCGGCAGGAACTAGTTCTGGACGGCGAAGCCCTGCCGGATAGATGACATCGTATGTGTGCAACCCCGTAGAGAGGTCGTAGTTTCGATCTTTGCCCGAGGGGCTGTTCGTGTGTCCTCCCGAAGGGCTGTCTGAGTTTCCGTTCGAGTTTCGAGGGTCCTCCGGAAGGGCTGTCCGTGACATCGTCCGAGGGACTGTCCGACCGCCTCCCGAAGGGCTGTCCGACGAGGGAGTACATCCTCGCGGTTGGGAGGTTGTAAAATCCTAGCTGCGGGGATCTGCACCAACGATCTCCACCGACTCTTCTTCCGCTGCGCTACGAGTCGGTACGGATCAGATCAAACCTTGTATGCCATCTCCATAGTGATCCTGGGCGTGCTCGCTATACCGATTTTTTTTGTTTTCTGTTGCGTTCCCCAACACCATGTCCTTGCACGATCTGGCCAGTGCAAAGTCGCTGGTTGGACATTTTTAGCAAGCAGGTCTTGCTCAGCTTTGTCCCACATAGGCCGGGCTTTGCTGTAGCCACCTGACCCCATAACATGGTGATACTGCTTCTTTGCAGCATTTTTCTTATTTATAAGTGACCTCTGCTTGGCCTTCTCCGATTTCTTGTAGGCCACAAATGCGGGCCAGTGATGCTTTAACTTGAAGTATTGACCTTTGAACTCTGGAGTCTCGTCTTTCTCGACAAACTTTTTGTTCAGTAGTTTCTTCCAGTTCTTGAATAGTTCTGCCATTTTCTTAAGAGCAAATGGCTTGACCTTTTGCTGTATAACTGGGTTATTCGGATCCTCCTCTGGCGGTAGGCTGAAATTTCTCAACATCGAGTTCCAAAGATCATCTTTTAGTCTATCGTTGACATAAGGAACTTCAGGGTCCTTCTTCTTATTCCATTCTTGGATGCTGATCGGGACGCTGTCCCTAACAACAACTCCGCACTGATGTATAAATTTGTCCTTGGTCCGCTTGGGAGCAATCGGTTGGCCTTCTGGAGAGACTTCTTCGATCGTGAACCTTTCATCCGGGTCCAACTTTTTCTTCGGGCCTCGTCTCCTTACCGAAGTTTGGCTCGATCCGGAGGGCTAAAAGAAGAAAGAAGCGTTAATATATGTACATACAAAACAATTAATGCATCTAGTCAGGAGAGGCTTAATATATATATATATATATATATATATATATATATATATATATATATATATATACCTCGCCGGACTTTGAAACAGTTAAGGCTCCTTTCTCCATTCGATCACCGGAGCCGTCATGATCTCCTTCCTCCTCCATTCCATCACCGGAGCCGTCATGATCTCCTTCCTCCTCCATTGGATCACTGGAGCCGTCACCCTCTCTTCTATCACCATCGTTGTCGTTGAGCCACGACAAGATATTATCATCACCTCCATCGCGGATTATATCCCCCAACAAGTCTTCTTTTTCTAAGTCTTTGTGATCCATAGCTTCTGCACATAAAGCATTGACACTTCAAACTAGCTATCACATAAACCAAAAAAGAAGTATATTTGTCACCAAAATACAACACTTGACAGAGTTTCTTCTATTTAAAAAATAGTTCTCTATTTTCAAAAATCATTCCCTCCATATAGAAACTTGCGGACCCCCCCCCTCATGTCGAAGTTATCGGGGATATGTTGAATTCCCGAGAGAGTTAGGGGTGTTCTAACGCGGCACTACACGATATAGGTGAAGGGGGATAACATCCGGGGAACCCACGGGGAAACCATCACATTGAAACAAACATTGTAATAACACAAAATCGCGAGATGAAGGCTGTGGGAGGCGAGATTGGACGTCGGCAATGGGATTGCTAGGTTTAGTGAAGGCGAGATCGGGCGTAGTATTTTGACGGGGATGGCGGGTTTCGGGTTCGGGTATTACTGAAACGGGTTTGAACCCGCGAAACGTGTCGGGTTTTATACTTTACCCAACGACAGCCCCACGGGGTTAAAAAGGCGCCCATCCCCGTCCCCTAATAGGGTAAAAACCCGCGTGGGACCCGGGTTTCGGGGCCCATTGCCATCTTGATACACATATAGTGCCATACATATACATGAACATATACATACATACATACATGAAAAAAAATAGTGCCATACATATACAGAACATATACATACATACATACATGAACATACATACATACATTAAAAAAATATAGTGCCATACACAAATATAGTGCCAATGGCGGCAGCGCAGGGCGGCGGCGGCAGCGGAGGCCTTGGGAAAGGGGGGGGGAGCTCACTGGGGGAGCGGCGATGGAGCTGGAGGCCGGCGACGTTGATGAGGGCCGGCTCGGGGGTACGCGGCGACGGGGCGGAGAGCGCACGAGGAGGTCCACCGCCGGCGACGGTCAGCGGGCTCGGGGACGGCAGGGAGTCGGAGAGGGCGACGGCAAAATCCGGCAGCCTGGCGGCGTCGATGTCGTCGTCGGCGCCGTCGGGGGAGAGGAGAGAAGAAACTACAGATGGATTGGAAAAACTACTAAGTCCCGCTTATATAGCCCCCCTTTAGTCCCGGTTGGTGGCTACAACCGGGACTAATGCCCCCCTTTAGTCCCGGTTGGAGCAACCAACCGGGACTAAAGGTAAATTTCAGCAGCCCAAAGGGCGGGAAGCAGAGGCCTTTAGTCCCGGTTGGTGGCTCCAACCGGGACTAAAGGGGGGCATTAGTCCCGGTTGGAGCCACCAACCGGGACTAAAGGGCTGTGCTTCCCGCAGCCACAAGTATAGTCCCACCTTGCTAGTCGAGAGGGGCTCGGAGTGGTTTATAAGCGCTGCTGCCGCTGCCCTCTCGAGCTCCTCTCTAATGCAGGCAGTACATGCCTATTTGATGCCCTCCTGGGCCTTCTAGCACTGCGGGCTTGCATCCTGGCCCATTTGTAGGGTTTCTAGTCGTATGCAGGCCGTGGTGCCTAGTAGGCGGGTCCTTTTTTTTGCATATATTATGTTTTAAATTTTTAATGTTATTTTTTGCATATGTTATTTTTAGTTATATAATTTTAGCTGCATAAATTTTATATAATTTTAGTTGCATAAGTTTTATTTTTTATTGATTCTTTTTAGTTGATTCCTTTTGCTATTAGAGTTTTATAAAAGCTTTTTAGTTTCTACTAAAGCTTGTAACAAAATATACTTTATGAAAATTTATTTTACTATTAAAGTTTTTAACAAATAAATACTTTGATAATTTTAGTTAATATTATTTTGATTCTTTTTGCTAATGAAGAATATTATATTTAATTGATTCTTTTTAGTTCATTCTTTGTGCTATTACAGTTTTCTAAAAGACTTTTTCTGCATATTTTTAAACATATTTTAACTCAAGACTTTTTCTGCATTCAATATGCACCATTCAAAGCCACATCATCACTTTTCAACCCTTTTCTGACTTCATTTGCTATTTTTCATGCATTTCATGATTTATTTTGAGCTAAAATGACCCTGAAATTGAAAAGCATTGCAAATGAACTCTGAAATGGTTGAAAGTTGGCATGGTATCATAATTTCACCCACATAGCATGTGCTAAAATGTTGAGAGGGTTACGGGGAAAACTGGATGCACTTCGTGTACAAACTGGACAATCTCCTTCGAAGTATCAGGGTTTTGGACAAAAACTCGTCTATTACAAAGGGATTTCATTTTTTAAACATATTTTAACTCAAGACTTTTTTTGCATTCAATATGCACCATTCAAAGCCACATCATCACTTTTCAATCCTTTTCCGACTTCATTTGCTATTTTTCATGCATTTCAGGGTTTCGGACGAAACCATTACAGAACATCATGAATAGAGAAGTGACCAAATTAATACAAGTTCATCATCACATTAAAACCAAAATACAGTAGTGATCAAATGTTATTACTGAAAAAATAAATACATAAAGTTCATACATAGTTCTCATAGAACAACATATAGCTCTCTAGATCATCTAATTAAAACATAAATTGAAACTAATGTACAACTATGTAAAACATTTAAATACAACAACAAATACGATCATAATCGCAACTAAGGTAACACTTGATCCAACAGCATAATGATACCAAGCCTCATTATCAATGGCATATTTTCTTATCTTTCTAATCTTCAAGCGCATTGCATCCATCTTGATCTTGTGGTCATCGACGACATCGGCAACATGCAACTCCAATTTCATCTTCTCCTCCTCAATTCTTTTCAATTTTTCTTTCAAATCCTCATTTTCTTTTTCAACTAAATTTAACCTCTCGACAAGAGGGTCGGTTGGAATTTCCGGTTCACATACCACCTAGATAAACACATCTATGTCACGTTGGTCGGCACAATTGTCATAAACACTAAATGAAACAAATAGTTATAAAAGATAATATACCACATCCGAATCATAGACCGGACGAGGGCCGACGTGGGCGGATACCATGACCATGGCACTATATAATAAGAAACAATAATAAAAGTAAGAAATTTATACAAGTATCTATGTAAATCATACAAGTAAGAATTTTTTTTCTTTCAAAAAGAAGATAAGAATAGGAGGCTCACCACGGTGGTGCCAGCGACGAGATCGGCGCAGACGATCGACGACGGTGAGGACGGGGACGGGACGTGACGGACCGCCAAACCTAGACAAATCTTGGGGAAAATGGAGCTTGGAGGTCGAGCTTGGAGAGGAGTGTAACGCCCGGATAATTAGGCTACAGTAATCCCACTCTAATGTTGCCAGGTCACCATGATTAACAGTGCTTAATCATCATAGGAATCATATCTCATTTAAATTCCAATCCAATTGAAAATTCCAACCTAAAGTGAAAATAAAAGTTGTTCAAGTTTGAAAACTAAAATGTTCTTAATATTGCAAATAATTCTGAGGCAATTATGAAAATAATCTCAACATTTATTGGATTAGTTAATTGACTCTAAGATCATCAACACAGTACCAAACAGCAATTTTTAACCCCATTTTATTTAATAAAATTGCAAATAAAAGCATAGGGACTCCAAACCAATTTCTAACAGTGAGATAAATTGCACTATATTTATCCGGGCAAGATTCATATTTTACAAAATTGCATTAGAGCTAATAGAAAAGTCAAAACAATAAAAGAAAAAAAAGAAAAAAAAGAAAATACAAAGTAAAAAAAAAAGGAAAAGACCCCCCCGGCCTACTAGGCCTCGGCCCACCTAGCCGGCCTAGCACCCACCACAGCCCGCACCCCCTTCTTCCTCCTGTAGCGACTAGAGCGGTCGCTACAGGGCGCCGACCGGCCGTCGCCGTCCAACCCCGTCGCCGGGGAGGATAAGGCCGCCACCGGGGCACCTCACCTGCCCCCCCCCCCTAAACCCTAGATCGCCACTCTCCCCCTTGCTCTCTCCTCGCGCCGCCCCTCTCCCTCGTTCCCCACCGCACCCGAGCGCCGCCATGTTCGGCCGCGACTGAGCTACGCGGCCACCGTCACCGCCCCGCCTCGTTGACCTGTCCACCGGGCCCGCCGTCCTCGACTACGCCACCCACGCCAACTAGCCAAAGGCGGGAGCCACCGCAGTGCCTTCCCGAGCCCTTCATCCTCCTCGGATCGCCGCCGCACGCCGTCGCTGATTCGCCGCCTCGAGCCCACCCCGAGCCCACGCTAGCACCTCTACAGGCTCAACGTGAGCCCCCTTCCTTCTCCCCCTTTCCCCGGCCTCTCCCAGTAGCCGTAGACGCCGTCCCCTTCTCGCCCGTACTCGCCGCCGAGGACGAGCTCGCCGCCGTAGCCACCGTAGCCGCAGCCCGTGTCCGAGCTCGCCTGCGTGCTCCTGGGGCTCCCAGAAGCCCAACGCACCCATGCACACGCCCTCTCGTGCCCTGCAACGCCGTTTGCCTTGCGCCACCGAACGCCACCGCCGCCTTGCTCGTCTCCGGCGACGTTCCGGCCATCCCCGACGCTAGCCACGGCCACCATCGGACGAGGCGCGTCGCGCCCGTCCCGTAGGACGAAACCGCGGGCCGAATGCCCCCCTGCGCGCCATTTCCGCGCATCGCCGCCGTCTCTGGTGGTCGCCGGAGCGCGCGCCGGCATGAAACGCCGGCCGGCCGACGTGGCAGCTGCGGGCCCCGCCCCCGTGCCGCTGACTGTGGGGCCCTGTGGGGTCCGTTGACCAGTCAGCGCTGCTGACTATGCAACCCGTGTCACTGACACGCGGGCCCCACACTTAAAACGATTTAAAAAAATAATTAAACGGTTAATTAAATTGTTAATTAATTAAATAGTTAATTAAACACTAATTAGTCACTGACTAACCGGGCCCGCTGCTCTAATTAGTTAATTAGCTAAAATTAACTCTGTTTAAAACTAACAGAGGCTGACATGTGGGCCCCACATGTCAGGTTTGACCTGGTCAGCCGTCTGTTGACTGCTGACGCCATCAATGCGTCGTGCTGACGTCATCCCCGTACTGTTCTGGATAATGTTGATTTAAATAATTAAATTCCAGAAAATCATTTAAACTTTGAAAAATCATATCTTTTAAACCGTAACTTGGATGAAAATAAATTATATATGAAAAATGACCAGAAAAATGAGACGAATCCAAATATGCCATCCATTCATCTGTCACATGATCCTAGCATGGTGAACATGGAACTTTTCCCCTCCGGATCGCCTGTCCGATAAATCCAAAGACCCGGGAAATATCGTCAGATATTCTCCCGCTTCGTCTGCAACGCGTAGTACTGCGTTAGTGCATACCTAGCTCTGCATATTGTCATGTCATGCATCGTGATGCATTTGTCTGCTTTATATTTATTGTTTCTTCCCCCTCTTCTCTCCGGTAGCCTCCGAGACTGACGCTATTGCCGAGTACGACTACGCCCCTGACGACCAGTCTTTTGCAGCAGAGCAGCAAGGCAAGCAACCCCCCCCCCCCCCCTTGAGCATTCCGATATCGCCCATTCTCCCCTCTTATTCTTGCATTAGAATTTTGCTACTGTATTAGTTAGCTCCTATTCTGATGCATAGCCTGCTTTTGATGAACTGTTACTATACCTGCAATCATACCAACTGCTTAGTATAGGTTGATCAGTGAATCCCCAGTGACCCCTTAGTCCCAGTTGCCCCTGCTTCTTCATCGACGACTCGACAACCCGAAGAGTCGAAGACTCGGTCAACCGACCGACAAGCCAGGCCCCTCACATCACCGCACACCCCTTTGTTGTACGACTCTGCAGCGCTACTATCGAGTACCGGGGGTGACACCTCGTGAAGTACTCATGATGCTATCTCTGTAGTGCAGCTAGTCGGTCGTGGTTATCGAGGGTGATTCCTCCTTCACCACTCCCGACGATGACTCTGTCGTGCAACCCCTCAAGTGTGGGACCCTCGAGGGTGATTCCTCTAGGTCCACCTTGACGGTTTCATCGAGCGGGCCCCCTTGAGGGTGATTCCTCGGGTTCCGCCTTGATGTTTTATACACACAGTTACTATGACCGGGTTACTGAAACATGTTGGTGATGGGTCGGCCCTGAGGGGTACCCACGTGTTGATGATGATGAGGCGTGGACTGGCGAGAGAGGCCTTTGCCACACATCCTCGTGACGGGGCGACGTACCGCACTTTATGGGTCGTGCTTTCCCTGCATTAATAAAATGCTGATGGGTTGGGTATTTGATCTGAGTTGGTCGTTGGCCTTATTGCGCACCAAACCATCACGTGGGAAAGTTATGGGCACTCAGCGTCGTTGTATCAGCCGAAGCTCTTCAGACGTCAGCAATGGAGCGGCGCGCGCCCGAGTGGTCCGCAACGGCATCGCGCTTGTTACTAAGGGGTGCTAGGACTGACCTCGGCCGCCCTCGCATCGTGCAGGTGTGCAAAGGGTGATTGGGCCCATGACCCCTGCGCGCATAGGATTTAGACCGGCGGGCTGGCCTCTTCGTTGAGCCTAGGTGGGGCGACGACGTGCTACTATCCCGAGGCCGGGCATGACCCAGGAGAGTGTGTCCGGTCGGAGGTGATCAGGCGTATTGGAGATGTGGTGCACCCCTGCAGGGATGATTAATCTATTCGAATAGCCGTGTCCACGGTAACAGGACGACTTGGAGTTGTACCTTGACCTTATACAACTATAATTGTGACTTTAATTTGAAATGAATTGTGGCTCCGAGATTGCTTCCTCGCAGGGAGTCGAGGAAGAATCTCTGGGCGTGGTTACTTAATAAAATTGCTACAATAATATGACTATATATGAGATACAGGTCTACTCTCTTCTAATGCTGCAAGATACTGAAGATGCTAGTCTTCGATAGGACTAGGCCTTCCCCCTATTCTTGCTTTCTGCAGTCAGTCCAGATATAACCCCCATTCCTTGATAATGATGCATATTTAGCATAGTTCTGATGTCAGTCTTGCGAGTACTTTGGATGAGTACTCACCGCTGCTTTGCTTTCTCTTTTCCCCTCGATACGATTTCCGCGTTCAGACGTTGGAGCCCAGGAGATGGAGTACGCCGGAGACGACTACTACACCACCGCTGGAGCCTACTACTACGTGGAGAACGCCGACGCTCAGGAGTAGTTAGGAGGTTCCCAGGCAGGAGGCCTCGCCTCTTTCGATCCGCTGCTTATGTTTGTGCTAGCCTTCTTAAGACAAAACTTGTCTAACTTATGTCTGTACTCAGATATTATTTGCTTCCGCTGACTCGTGCTTGTCGAGCTTTGTATTCGAGCCCTCGAGGCCCCTGGCTTGTAATATGAAGCTGTATGAATTTAATTTGTGTCTAGTGTTGTGTTGTGATATCGATCAGTGAGTCCCTAATATTGGTCGTACGCATTGCATGATTGATTAGCGTACGGTCGAGATCGGGGGCGTCACAAGGAGAAAGCTTAAGCGTGGCTCGGTCATTTCATCGAACACCTCGTGTGCATAGGAGGTGAGAGCAGAGCAGCACACACCTCCCACACGCCGGCCGGCCAAAAAACAGAGGAGTGAGCGAGCAGGGGCAAGCATATATATAGACATATCTTTAGTCCCGGTTCCAGCCACCAACCGGGAGTAAAGGGGCTGCGCTAGGAGCGAGGACCTTTAGTCCCGCTTCGTGTCTGGAACCGGGACTAAAGGGGTCAGACGAACCGGGACTGGTGCCCGCCGAGGCCCGGCCGGCGTCCTGGCCTCACGAACCGGAACTGATGCACCCATTAGTCCCGGTTCGTATCACGACCGGGACTAATGCAATATTCTGGCCTGGACCAAAGTCCTGTTTTCTACTAGTGGACGCTGATGACTACGGACCGGCTGCTTCCTTGGTGCACGTCTCATACACCACAACCTCACCTCCGGAAAGACTTTACCACACAATGAAGAGTGGTGACCGTCGTCAAGAGGATCGTTGAGGAAGGAAGACTTGACACACGGCAGGGTTGTTCCGAGGTGACATGCAAGTTTTCTTGGCGGAGTTCTATAGGCAGGGGTGTACCGAGTAGTCCGTGTAAGTATATGGGCTTTGTGCCTAGATTGTAAACTGGTGGACGGGTTTCTTTACACATTTTTTTATCAATATACTCTATATGATATGCATGCTTACGCGTATTCTAGGCGGAAAATGCTGTTTGACAAAATCTGAATGACTTATATGGAGAGAAATCAGTGTTGCCTCACATCCGAGTTTAATCAGAGACTCATCAACCTCCTCAACGAGGCGCCAGAAGAGCAGGCCTTCCTGAAGTAGCAAAGTGAGACCAACAAAACATCTACAAACCCTTCACTAAATTAGCATATACTAGTAGTAGCTTTTAACTGAGTCTAACAAGAACACATAACATTGACTTCTTGCCACTGATCTAGGACACAAGCTAATCATCAAAGGCCGGCAAAACCCTGGTTATGAGATTACGGAAAAATCCAAAGGCGACGAGGGTCCAGCTCGGGGTGCTAGTGCTACTATGTTCCTCCTCCTGTTCATGTTCCTGTTCCTCCGGAGCTGCCACATCCTCCTTGTCCTTGCCTTCAACACTTGCCGTGGGGCATGTGAACGGCTTCTCAAGCAGATTCATGAAGTGCGTGAAGCCCCGCCCTTCATCTGCTTGGTTCTTCTTTCCGCACACGAAACTGCCGTCAAGGGGGTGCACGATCTCAAAGCTCTCGGGGCAGAATGCGCACGCAGACGCAGTCTTCATCAAGTGGCGCGACGGCTTATCTGTCGGTATAGAGAACAAACGGAAGAAAAACATATGGTGAGAATCCGATCGAAGAGATGATTTTGTTTTCTCATGGCGGTTAAGGTGTGGTCGATCGCTGCTTACCGACGATGGTGCATGTTTCGACGGCCGGCGCGCCGGAGTGCTTGTGGCTGTAGCGCAGCTCGGCGAAGAAGTGGTTGTCGGTGACGGTGTCGCTGACATGGTTGCGCCTCCGTCTGCCGCTGACGATCATCCTCCCGCGAGCCACGAAGCTGACGTGGACCCAGACGTGGCCTTCGAAGCCCACGTACGCGGCCATGAGAGGCTTGACGGGGACGAACTCTGAGCCCGGGTTGCTGGCGTTGTAGTGGCGGAGGGCGTGGTGGACGTGGCCGATGATGGAGGCGTCGCGCTCCCTGCAAATCGATCAAGAGTTCAAGACATCACCATTAGCGAATAGCAATAGGTCAGTGGACTCGAAGAGCTAAGCAAGGAGAAGGCCGGATCGGAGATCGGAGACGTACTCTTCGGTGCGCTGACGGCAAGGAGTCGTCGATGTCGATTGCTTGTCGCAGCCGCACATGGAGCGCTCCTGGAGCGTTTGGTCCTGGCGGTGCAGGTCGTGCACGAAAGCCGGCGGCGCGCCGTCCTGCTTCCGCATCATCATCCGCACCATCGACGACAGTACGGTCGCCATTGATGATGATCGAAAGATCGATCGAGCGTCCTCTTCTATTCTCCCGCTGAGCCTCTCGAGTGTTGGAGCTAGCTAGTAGCCTATGTCGCAACTCTCGACGGATCACCAAGAGAAGCACTACGTCTGTTTGGCTATGGTTAGTGTACCGTGGGTACGTGCGTATATATTAGGGAGAAGAGAAGCAGGGAACATGTGCAACCCGACTCGACTCGGATCACGGACCCGAGCAACCGAATCCCATGGCAAGTCGGACACCCGAACAACCTTGGCGCTGGCGGTCGAGGAAGCCGTTGCGAGTGAGCGGCGGTGGTGGCTTGCCGGCCGGGTTAATTTATAGCATAGGTCCGAGATGTTCGTGTGGCCTGGTGCTTATTGGCTGGTCACGCCCATGCATGGAGCTAGCACTACGGGCTAAATCGGATCAACTTCTCTAATTCGCCATTCAATCATTAGCCTTGGCCCTGAGAAGATTGCATTTGCAGGATCAAGGACATACGTTGATCTGCAGCACACCCATCAGCCGACCGATGGGGTCGTTGCGCCGGTCCTCCGCCGTCGCCGCTGCCGTCCTTGTCCTTCTGCTGCTTCTTGTGTCCACCGGTAAGTAGCTAGGCAAGTCTAGCTTGACCGATGATGGTATTTGTTTGTTTTGTGCATGCTTGCAAAACTAACAAAAGAACTGATGTCATTTATTTTATTCGAAAACTCAAAACGTAAAAAAAAAAAACATGTACACAATTTATGATCTGTGATAGTTGCGGGCCTTGCTTCGATGAGGGCTTCAAAACTAGACCCTATGTCGTATGTTATAATGGAATTCATGGGTTACAAAAGTTAATGATACACATGTTTGTAGGCAAGGTCGTCAAGAATCACAACTTTTTTGTATGATTCTACGACTTTAAGATCCAAACTAGCCACTCTAATTCTATGATTTTGGTTAGTAGAAATCTACGTTTTATGATTTTGATAGTTAAGATTCTATGATTTGCAATCCTACCATCGGAGCTCTGATCCGATTTAGAATCACTATTCTGACAACCTTCAGGTGATATCTTGTAGATATTTTAATAAGAGGGTCAAACTCAACGAGGATCAGAAGAAATTCGTGCATACAAATAGTCAAGAATAACTGCAAAAGTTGAATCAAGTGAGAGTAGTGTGTTTAATTGATTGGATGGTTGCAAGTGATGAAAGAACGATGAGAAGTAAAAGACGGTAACAAGTGGCTCAATCATAATTGTTCTAAGGACAAACCTGTTGCGTTTTGTATAAAGACTGGATCCTTTCAAGGACGACATGGATATCACATTTTTGTTTGATCATGTGGAAAAAAGCTAATCTTACATGTTGCATAACCATTGACTCACTTATACTTATGATTATACTGCAGACGGACAACCCGGTAATCCATTCGAATAAATTCCCCGAAAAAAAATCCATTCGAATAATTAAGGAAAAATATAGCCTTTGCTTTAAGTTATTAGATCCTTTGTACTCCCTTAATTACATTATAACTCATCAACTTCACGAATGGATGCCACTCTGGCCAACTCTCGTAGACTCATTATAACACATTGCTCTTCCTTAGGCCCATAAAGGTGAGGTGACATGCAATCAACATTTGCACATCACCATTACAAAATTACATCATACCATATAACCATCCATCAACCTTTATTGCAATTCATATGGGCCTTAAAAATCTTTTTTTTGTGTCCTAAGGAAGGTAATGGATTACTAACGGGTCATAGACATGGTTATTTTTAGGGGCATATTAATATGTATAAAAATGCAAATGTATAAATATTTCATCAATATAAAGGCTTCAACTAAAAGATATCAAATAATGTCGGATAATGATTACTGGGAACCGATCTACACCAATTGTAGATGGATGATTGTGGAGATGGAGATGGATGTGTTATTGTAGATGAGGATGGTATGAATGATGTTGTTGTCATGGTATTGGTGACAATGATGGTGACGAATTTCGACAACAGAGGTGGCCTAATCAATAGAATCAACTAGGGTTCCCTAGCACACGCCGCCAACTCAAAAATGTATGCAAAAATTAGTCTCTTGAGTACGAAGGGGGTAATCCTCATGTTTCCTTGGTATTGATGTTTGATGGTGATGAATTTCCCCGACCGTAAGTGGCATAATCAACATAATCAGCCCTCCTGAAGAGAAACTAGGGTTCCCTGGCGGATGCCTCCACCTAAAAAAGGTATATGAAAATTTGGCATGTCTCTTGAGTACAAAGGGGATACCCCTCATAAGGAGAGACGAAGGGGATCTAGATGGGCTACACACGGCCATGTCACAACATCCTTCTTCATGGGCCACATGAGCCCACCTCAGGGTTCTCCTAGGCCTTTCTCCGGTGGGCCTACTTGGCCCTGCTCCTTTTTCTACCTGTTTTTATGACATGTTTTTGCTGATTTTTTTTGTCCTAGAAATGTCTTTTTGTTTGTGTTCTAATCACATATTGTGAACCTGGCCGATTCATCTACATAACATTTCATTGTTTAAAATTGGTTGATATCATCAATTTTCTTTCTTACATGTGTGTTTCCTTAGCAAGTATACTTCTTTCTTTGTGCGCATTTAGCTATTTGATTCTTGCGCAGTACAACATTCTCTGATCATGCAAACCTGGAATTAATGCTTCGTCCCAAAGCCACACACGCACATGCACACAATTTACGGCTAATTACTATACATAAATAGATAATAAAATATATGCTTGTTTAATAACTGTTGCACTGTTCTAGATAAACATATTTGGAAAAATAATCTGATGCATGCTTGTGTTGTAATTCTTCCTTGTCAGAGGTGGTTATAGCCCAAGGATACAAGAGAAAGGTGTGCTTAAAGCCGAGCAAGAGGTACAGGGGTCCATGCTTCCTTAACATTGACTGCACACTAGAATGTAATAAGGAATGGCTCCCTCGAGGGCGTTGTAGTGGCTTCGCCGGTCAATGCCTGTGCAGCCAACATGGATGTTATTAGAATATATATTTTTACTTTGAGAAAGACAATTTAATGAAGAAGACATGATTGTTCGATTCGATGTATTGTATTGCTCTTAAGAGTATATATCTACATTGCTCTCCAAATCAACTTCTGAAGATCAGGTCACCATAGTCTGCTAGTCCACCAATAAGATAGCTCGTGTGCAATGAGTTCGCACCCGAATTTATGCATAAGTAGTAAGACGGCTGCGGTCCATGTTCAAGTCAATATGGGTTGGCATGCCACAAAATAAGTGCATATTGAATTTTACAGAACATTAGAAATAGCACGATGTTGACATATATTTTATACCACAGGGTCTCTTGAATAAATATTTTATACTGGCCGCGATGTAAAAATAACCACATACTTCAAGAAAGGTCTGAAACCATGCATCAGTAGGGACGGAGCTAGATAAAAATAACTCGGGTGCACAATTTTGGGATCGACACAACGTCATATAATTTTGACCAAAAATATACAAGCAATAATGTGATTGGTAAGTCCTTCCGTAAAGAGTTCAACACAAAACAAACAGCACGCCATATGATAACAAATAAGGGATGATTGATCTTATAGAAATAAATAAACTCTTGATGATGTCACTTACAAAAGACAGTCGGTACTATAAAATACATTATCCGACCTAGAATCCTTAGTAACCTATAATATTGGCATCGCGTCATCAAATTATTGAGTATTATAAAATGACCAAAAATAATAATTAACAATGTGACATCAAATCATAAAAACCCATAGTTACATTTAAGTAATGTCACACTTTTAAAAACTTCACTTCGAATCAATAAGAGCGTGAGCCTCTATTTTAGAAGACTTGAGAGACCCTACCCACATATGAGAAATGGGTATGGGGATACGAGATCTCTCCGCTGAAGCTCCCGATGCAAGTGCATGCTTACGCTTTATGTAGTGCTTGGCCTTCCTACATTCATGCCTCTAGAAGCTTCTACAAAGCTTTCCACCCGTTAGAAGCTAGTCACTTTGGAAGCTTACGTGTCGAGACGCATGTAGGCGAAGGGCCGAAGGAAGGAGAGTGCAAAGTTGATCATGGACTTGTCATGTGACCCACTGGTCCTATGCAATGTTTTCTGCAAAAAAAACTCACCTAGAAACATATCTCCTTTTGGGGGGCAAAAATTAATGAAACTTTGGTTTGACAAAGGTATCCAAAAACTATCCTTTGCTTCACAATAAGTTGAAAAATATAATTTTATTGGGCTTTGATTCCCACAAAATCTTCCAAGTCCACAAGCCGTAGGATCTTCCCTTGGGGTGCTCATGTGGCCCATAAGGTGATCTATCTTGACCAATATGCATTCATTCAAGGGATGAGCATCTTCGACTTATAACGACAACTTTTAGGTACATCAGAAAAGTATGTCTAAGCACTAGATGGTGCGAGATTTGGATTTTCCCTTCCGATGATGGGGAGATACTCTCCGGGGACACTCGGTATTATGGTATCCATCATCATCTGGCAAGACACAACTTGATATGATCACAGGGATACCAGAATCAGAAACATGAAAAGAGAACAAAACTGGTAATGAGGATAACTTGGTATCGTGATCAAGTTGTTGCTTCACAAGTATACCGGCAAAAGTCTCGCATCGGGTTTTGTTAAGTATCATGGACCAAAGGGAATTATATATGCAAACAAAGGTCCGCCCGATAAATATATTTTTGTATGTGCAAGAGTCAATATGGGTCTCCAAATCCTGCTATTGATTATTGACCGGAAGGTGTTCTGGGTCATGTATGTACATTACCGAACATGCGAGGTCACATGCTTAAGGATTGTTAGTTCGTTCAATACTAGGAGGTATTAGGATCACGAGAGAAAAGCACAATAAAATTCCAAAAGTGTTTCGAGCGAAACCAAAAAAGTTTTGGCAATATTAGAATGTCCTAAAGTAACCGGGAAGACACCAGAAGGTCCAAGAAGGTTCTAGAATCTTTTTGAACCTTCTGTAAAGTTCGGCCAGGCCCTATTTGGTTGCCTTATTGTATGACTCAGGGCGTTGGGAGCCATAAGGCCCATACGGGAATCTCGACCAGAATTGTCGGACGGTCTCCCCGATTTTTTGTTTTGTATGGATTAGGTCCCAGGCATCGGTAGGCCCGAATTATGTTGGGGAACGTAGTAATAATTCAAAATTTTCCTACGTG
This sequence comes from Elymus sibiricus, assembly GCA_039707655.1. Taxonomy (NCBI): domain Eukaryota; kingdom Viridiplantae; phylum Streptophyta; class Magnoliopsida; order Poales; family Poaceae; genus Elymus; species Elymus sibiricus. Next base: position 345,174,915 of record CM077671.1, read on the forward strand.
TCACCAAGATCAATCTAGGAGATGCTAGCAACGAGAGAGAGGGAGTGCATCTTCATACCATTGAAGATCGCTAAGCGGAAGCGTTGCAAAGAACGCGGTTGATGGAGTCGTACTCGCGGCGATTCAAATCGCGGAAGATCCGATCCAAGCGCCGAACGGACGGCGCCTCTGCGTTCAACACACGTACAGCCCGAGGATGTCTCCTCCTTCTTGATCCAGCAAGGGGGGAGGAGAAGTTGAGGGAGAGCTCCGGCAGCACGACGGCGTGGTGGCGGTGGAGCTCGTGGTTCTCCGCAGAGCTTCACTAAGCACTACGGAGGAGGAGGAGGTGTAGGAGGGGGGAGGGTTGCACCAGGGGCAAGGGGTGCAGCTCCCATGCGCCTCCCCACTATATATATGGGTGGAGGGGGCTGGTTTCTTTCCCTCCAAGTCCATTGGGGCGTTGGCAAAGGTGGGAGGAAAGAAATCCCATCCTTTCCCTTCCCCACCGATTGTTATCCCCCTTTTTTAGGGATCTTGATCTTATCCCTTCGGGATATGATCTTATTCCTTCTAAGGGGGGATCTTGGTGCGCCTTGACCAGGGATGTGGGGCCTTGCCCCCACTACCCACGTTCATGTGGGTCCCCCCATGCAGGTGGGCCCCACTCCGGAACCTTCTAGAACCTTCCCGGTACAATACCGAAAAATCCCGAACATTTTCCGGTGGCCAAAATAGGACTTCCCATATATAAATCTTCACCTACGGACCATTCCGGAACTCCTCGTGACGTCCGGGATCTCATCCGGGACTCCGAACATCTTTCGGTAACCACATACAATTCCCATTACAACTCTAGCGTCACCGAACCTTAAGTGTGTAGACCCTACGGGTTCGGGAACCATGCAGACATGACCGAGACACCTCTCCGGACAATAACCAATAGCGGGATCTGGATACCCATATTGGCTCCCACATGTTCCACGATGATCTCATCGGATGAACCACAATGTCGGGGATTCAATTAATCCCGTATACAATTCCCTTTGTCCATCAGTATGTTACTTGCCCGAGATTCGATCGTCGGTATCCCTATACCTTGTTCAATCTCGTTACCGGCAAGTCTCTTTACTCGTTCCGTAACACATGATCCCGTGACTAACTCCTTAGTCACATTGAGCTCATTATGATGATGTATTACCGAGTGGGCCCAGAGATACCTCTCCGTCGCACGGAGTGACAAATCCCAGTCTCGATTCGTGCCAACCCAACAGACACTTTCGGAGATACCTGTAGTGCACCTTTATAGTCACCCAGTTAAGTTGTGACGTTTGATACACCCAAAGCATTCCTACGGTATCCGGGAGTTGCACAATCTCATGGTCTAAGGAAATGATACTTGACATTAGAAAAGCTCTAGCAGACGAACTACACGATCTTGTGCTATGCTTAGGATTGGGTCTTGTCCATCACATCATTCTCCTAATGATGTGATCCCGTTATCAACGACATCCAATGCCCATGGTCAGGAAACCATGACCATCTATTGATCAACGAGCTAGTCAACTAGAGGCTCACTAGGGACATGGTGTGGTCTATGTATTCACACATGTATTACAGTTTCCGGTTAATACAATTATAGCATGAACAATATCATGAACAAGGAAATATAATAATAACCATTTTATTATTGCCTCTAGGGCATATTTCCAACAAATTACTTGGGCAATACTTGATGTGGGGGTGTATGGGATCAAATAATTTAATTCGATTGGGGGGACTCCAATGTGCCCTCGTGTTCCTTGCGAGAAGATTGCACTGAGAGGGAGGCATCCGGGTTTGGATGAACATCCGAAACACTCCTCCTCTCTATCTGATCAGTCTTATGCTCGTCCCTCGAAGGGGAGTTTGGATCGGAGGTTTCCTCAACTCGAAAGCCAATGGCCGAGCTAGTCAAAGGAGCATAAAGCTCCGAACGGAGTTCCAGATCACCCCCTGCCACCTTGAAGGGGGAGTGCGACTTGGATTCCGCCGTGTCCTCAGATGACCCGCTGGTGAAAATCGTCGATACAACAGGGGTTCCGAGGGGATTCAGATTGCCAATCAGCGAAGCCATCGTTCCAAGGCGATCACACAGCGAGCCCGCAATGAAAGCATCAATGTCGGTGTCAAAACTGGTAGACCTCCAGTTGGGGGGCCCGAGCTATGAGATCGGATCGATGGGTAACAAGAGACAGGAGACACGAAGCTTTTACCCAGGTTCGGGCCCTCTTTAAGGAGGTAAAACCCTACGTCCTGCTCTTGCTTATATTATGAGTGTATCAAAGTACAGAGTTGATCTACCTCGAGATCGTAAGTTGTGGTCTAAACCCTAGGGGTGATGATGATGAATGTCTCTCTCTCCTTTACGGACTAAACCCTCTGGCTTATATAGGCACCGGGGGTATCTAGGGTTACATGTGGTCGGTTGCCATCTAGAGATTACATGCTGAATCTAATGGCCATACTTGGAGTACACGTCGGGTCTTCGGCGAAGTCTGATATGCTTACGCCATAGGTTGAGGGCCTCCGGATTCCTTCTTGACGAGCCGTCAGTCCGGCCCACGGACTAGGCAAGCTCGGTCGGGACCCCCTAGTCCACGACACCGTCACCTAAGTATACAAGTAATGACATGAGGGGATGAATAGGGGTCCTAGAGGAAGTTATCACTATGGTTCAGTCTTTATCTTAATATAAATCTTAGTAGTTATGGATTGCTTGCTAAGAGTACAATCATAAGTATGTGTTATTCAATAGTTTTGCAACACATATCATTAGGCTCTATCCCTACAACACCACTAAAACAACAGTAGTCAATGCAAGCCATTATGGAATTAACAACTATGCCATTATCTTGTCGTCCCCAAGAACGTTTGATCATCATAAGTAACACAATCATCATGTCCTTAGCATTATGAAGGATTAGGCCACTTTTTGCACAATTTTACATTTTGTTATTACTCGCATTTTGTTGCCATGTCACCTACACAAACACTATGACACATTTTTAGCATATGCATTGAATCATTGCTACTTTTGCACTTACCATTTGCTTCAACAACTTGTGAGATCGATACTTTTACTTATCGAAAAGATCTACAATTGGCCCTCTGTGAAATAGGCTTCTACCTATTACAAGATGGGGTACACGAAAAATTGGATAAAGTGGAAAAGTTTAGGCCATGGGAGGACGTGAGATTAGGCCCACTATTAAGCGGTCCAATTTGCGACCACATTGGGGAAGGTGCAACACCTTCTTCGGTCAGGAACCGGTTTGTGATTGGTAATGGGCAGATGGCCCAGTTCTCATGGAATCTTTGGTGTGGGGATAAATCCTTTCGCACTAAATTCCCACGCTTATTTGCAATTTTAGAAAGCCTAATACCACGGTAGTGAGATGCGGGCGTCCCTGCCAAGATTGAGGAATGTAACGAGTTAAGATAGGATCTAGGTTTGGTCAATATTATGGTAGAAAGAGACTAGGTGACATGGAGACTTGAACCGTCTGGTGTGTTCTAGTGGTTTCATTGTATAAGGAGACATTTAGATCGACTCCTAGATGTGAGACTATGGGGATTTGGAAAGCCCGAATTCTTGCAAAGATAAAAATCTTCTTATGGCAAGTGGCTAGGAACCGAATTCCGAGTGATGACCAAGTAATAAAGCGTCAGGGGCCGGGAGATGGCAAGTGTGTTTGATGTGATCTATACAAAGACCGCGGTCATATTTTGTTTCGATGTATTGTGGCACGTTTTTCTTGGAGTGTCATCCGAGAATCTACGGGGTGTGCGTGTAACCTAGTTGGTTTTGCTGATTTCAGCCCGCTTGTTCAAGGGACGAATGGCAAGGATCGTAGAATTGCACAGGTTGACTTTGGGGCACTTGCGTGGATGCTTTGGACCGTTAGAAACAAAATTGTGGTGCTTTTACAGCTGTTTTGACTTCTATCGAAACCGTGTGACTTGCATATGGTGGATCCAATGATTGCATCGCTTTGTTCTAGATGTCATGCTCTTCGGTGTGCAGCAAGACGGGGAAACACCAACTAGGCTAGTCGCCCGCATGGATTTTTGGGGAGTTTGGTCTTTCGTTCGTCGAGTTGCTACTATCTATGCTAGCATTGTGTAGCTTGATTGGCTCTTTTGGCTTTGTAGCGTATTCTTTGTTTCTGCAACTCTAGAACCTCCTTTGTGTATTTTGACTTGTAATGGCCTCATTTTAAGGCTGGGCATATGCCTCCGCTCTAAACACAATCACCCCTTTGCACCGGACAGAAGGCCACGACCACGGTGTCGTAGTCCGCGAGCATCGGAGCTAGGCGGCATGGCGATGGTGCGTTCATACTGGCTCAGGAGCGGTACCCGTCGATCAGACACCAAAGAGCAAGTAAAGTGTCGGCGCACAGCGAAGGCAAGGTCAGCTCCATGCTTGGTACAACGAGGTACACAAACACCCTGGGTGCGGCGAGTCGAGCGTGGACCGTGTAAACTTGCAATAGGTTCAGTCATAGACCCATAAATAGTACTTCCTTCGTCCCAAAATAAGTGTCTCAACTTTATACTAACGTTAGTATAAAGTTGTACTAAGGTTGAAACACTTATTTTGGGATGGAGAGAGTATTTTTTTTTATGGAGTGTTTTATCCCAAGGTCACGAGCACCCAGGTGAATAATAGAATTGAAAAGAAAAATAGTAAACAAATTCAAAAATTATGACTTTTTTTATGATAAAGAATGACAAATGTTTTACATGCGTGTAAAATCTGATGATGGAATAACATTGGTGGAGGTCTCGAATGAAAAAAAATCAATTGTTCCAAAGAGACTATTTGTGCGAGAATTTTGGAGCATTGGTTTTTGCTTTTCTTTTTGCCCAAACCTCCATGAATGTCAATCCATCACGAAAATTTACAGGTGAAAAACTCATCGTTGTTTGTTGACAAAAAAAATCAGAATTGATTGAATTTTTACCTTTTCTACTGTTCACCTAGGTGCATATGAGCTTTGGGTTTATAAGAGCACTTTCCATTTGTGTTCTTTCAATTTGTATTGTATACGTATACGTGAGATTTTTTGCGTTTTCTGGAAGACAAGTACTGAAGTACACCTGTAGTTGAACTGTCAAAATGTCTTACATTTGAACAGAGGTAGTATTATCATATCGTCTCGATTACAAGTGCCACCGCGCCCGGCGGCCGGCCTCCTCCTCTCCTACTAGTTGAATGCGGTGCAGTCTCGTCTGATCTCCCCGTCCCCGCCGCTCTTCACCCCGACCCTCCCGAGCTTGACCATGGCCTCCTTGAACGCCTCGAAGAAGAGCGTCTGGTTCCCGGCGAACCCCTCCACGGCAGGCCGCGAGGCGGCGCCGTCGTGCAGCGCCTGGTCGGAGGCGAACAGCCCCAGGCCCGCGGCGAGGTTGGCGTAGTATTTGTTGTCGAAGACGGTGGGCGTGACGGGGTCCATGTCGACGGCGATGGTCGGGTCGACGTCCCGCGGGCACGCCGCCATCAGCTGCTGCGCGTAGGACGGGCTGTAGGACGGGTCCACCGCGCCGCTCCGATAGAGCCGCCCCGCGAAGCGCGCGCAGTGGGAGAAGCCGACGGTGTGCGCGCCCGAGAGCGCGACCATGTCGCGCACGGCGAGGCCGTTGCCGTCGAACAGCGCGGCGATGGCGTCCGGCTGCATGTCCGGACCCGGTAGCCTGCCCGCGACGTCGCCCGCCTTGGAGACGAGCCCGTCCAGCCGGCCGAGCTCCACCTTCCAGCTCGGGCCTGACGACTGCCATCGCCGCGCACCGGCACAGGGATCAGATCAGAGACAGGCATTGTCAGTGACAGACAGGACACGACAGAAGGTGCAAGGCAGTGCGTGCGAAAGATGGCATGGTTGAGACAGACAGAGCGTGATCGATCACTAACCATGGAGACGACGTCCCGGGCGGCGAGGGCGAGGACGTCGGCGCAGGAGACGACGCCGGGGCAGGCCTTCTCGACGGCGGCCTTGGCGCGCACGACGGTGTCGAAGCCGTCGCCGGCGAGGGACTGGTTGTCCGGCGCGTCCTTCTCCGCGTCGTTGCCGCCGGACGCGATCATCACCGACGCGTCGCAGCCCTGCCCAGCAAAACATACCACCGCATGAGCACCAGCAGTAAAAAGGTCATCATCCTCAAAAAGTGACGTCGACCACGTGGTCGGCCACGTCGGACGCGGCAAAGCAGCCGGGTTGACAGGGAGGTCGTGCGGTCACATGGCAGGAGCCACGGGCGCGCCCGCGATCACGCGCGCTCGCAGGCAGCAATTATCTGCCGCTCTGTCTGATCTGATCTCCACCAAACCTCTCACTGAGAAAAGTACTACATACTCGTCAAGTGCAAAATTTCTCTCTCCTTTGATGGGATAAGCAGATTAATCACCCAATTCCACAGTGATCTACTAGTACGTGCTCCAGAGTCCAGATGGGACCAATCAGTGCGTGGATAATGGTGTCACATCACTAGTGCAGGACAAGCGGCTCGTGCCGCTGAGCTGGAAACTGCAAAAGCAGCTGGCTGCAAGTTGCAAATGCTTGCAATCTGCAAATGCAGCTGGAAGAAATCCCCTCTAGCAGTGACGAAATCGTGGAACTTCACACGAAAAAAAAAGAATCTGATTCCAGAGAGAGCTCAGAGGAAGCAATGATGCGTGGATGGATCGATCTCAGCGGCGGGCGGCGGGCGGGCGGCTCACCTGGACGAAGCAGTCGTGGAAGAAGAGCCTGAGGGTGGCGGGGACGGTGACGAAGGTCGCCCTGACCTTCCTGGCCACGGCCGACCGCACGATCGACTCCACGCGCGGGCACGTCCTGCGGTAGTGGTCCGGCGACAGCTTCGCCTCGCCGCCGGCCGCCGCCGCCGCGAGCACCACCGCCACAGCGAGCAAGCAGAAGCAGCCGCCCCTTCTCCGCCGCTCCATGGCCCTGGCCCTGGGAAGCTCAGCCGGCTCAGCCGCTCAGGGGTGCGGTGCTTCGGCGTGCGTGCGTGCGCGTGTTGGAATCGAATTTTGGCTTCCCGTGGGGGGAAGGCAGCTATAGCTACAAGCCAGTGCCTCACTGGTCACTGGCCACAAGTGAGTGACAGTGAGAGGCGGGCCAGGGGACAGCAAAGATGGGCCTATGTACAGAGCTTTTCCTCTCTCTTTTTTCGTCTTGATCCAGAATTATTATACAGACGATGATGATGATGATGATGATTGAGCTGAGGATAATGGAAATTGGAAGCTGTATTATACTCGCAGCGACACTTATTTTGGGACGGAGGGAGTATGTCATACGATTTGCTGAAAGATATTATTCACACAGAGGATTTGTTCGTTAATTATGCGAAACATTTTTAAAAGTGCATACATTATGATCATGACACTGAAAAGGGATATATTCCTGGCACGATGCTAGTGAGAGACGGCCATGCCAAGTCGCCAATCATGTTGGACTTTTCAAATGCTCATCAGTTTGAGACGCTGTGGAACCAATCAAATCTAGAGAAGAGGAATTTGTGGGTTAAGTGAGGCTGGGCTGCACATGGGTTCCAACTGTTTCTTCTCCTTGGATTTGGCACCGTCTGACGATCGAGATCTCTTAAGTCCAGGCAATCAGAACCAAGGAATCACGGCAGGATCACAAGATGATTGGATAATTCAAACAAAATTATCTGTTAACATTTGGAAATATAGCTGTGATTGCAGCCTAGCAGGTCTGGGCTGGCAGTACAATCCTTCCAGTTCAATCCAGCCATTTTTGTTGTTCAGAGAGCTTGACAACAAAAGGATCCCTATTTATTTACAACAACAACAAACAAAAAACTCACTTCAACTTTTCCCAAAACTTAAAATTAGGAACCCTTGTCGTTTGACCTTCATGTTTCGAACATTTTCATAATTGTGCCACAATGCGGTTAGAACATACTACGTAGTATGCAAGCGTTGATGGATATCATAGCTGAAGTGAAACTCAAGAGGGCAACTAGGATCACAGACGGCACTTTAATGCTGCGCCATAGTGTGTCATCCAAATTACAAAATCCTAAACTCATGAATATCTGAACAGGGTGTAGAACATCCTGAAACCACACACTGTTGCAATGAAGTCCAGTCGGGTTGGTGAGTATGAGGAGAGCTAGAGGTAGAAATTAGACCCTAGATGTACCAAGCTTGCGCTCGAAGAGGCGTCGCAGCAAGTAGACCTGCACAGCACTGGCTGCAATAAGGGCAGCTGATTCGAGGAGTGCCTTGTGAATCGCCCGCTTGCTCATGTTCTCGTTCACTGCATCACAATACATGAGGGAAATACTGTGCCTTTAGCAACAATGTTTTTTTATGGTGATGTCAAATATGCAACAGAGGGTAAATAAAAATTCTTGCATGTCCGTTTCAAAAAAAAAATTCTTGCATGACAGCATAATGGAGTTAAGACATTGGGGAGAAAGACTCTGCAATGGAAGGACTCTGCTAAAAAATGATGTTCATACAAAATAACATGCCACGCATGCTCACAATCCTAATTAGTGGAGTACCCAGTAACCCCCGAAGTTCAAAACTGGCGTTCTTTTCAAGTTGGTAAATGGTAACTCTAGCTGAAGATGCTTGTGTTAGCAACTTCAGACAAGATGAACAAATAGCAGGCTGGAGCACCTAACATTGCTAAAATTATTTTTCATTAAGCAACAGGAGAATCGCACATTGGCCAATGGTTACAGGTTACAGCTTCAGAGGAGATAACAGAGAAAGAGGTAAACAAGAGAGCCTTAAAATATTGTACAATGCTACTTACAAGAGAGAATGTGAGAGGAGAAACTTACATATTGCTTGGCGGTCAGTTTGGGCAGTTAGCCAGTGCTGTTCAAACTGAATGTTGAACAGATCTTCATCCAACTTTCTCATTTGTTCAAACAAAGGACCAAAATGCTCTGCACCATTTTTCAGAAGAAAGGAATTAGTGGCATGTTGCTTGTTAGAAGACTAACACACACACGCGCGCGCACACACACACACACAGAAGAGAGAGAATGTTTACCATCTTTGGCATGCTGGTCAAAATATGAAAAATGACCAACATGCACATCAAAGTCCACAGTTTCATGATACGGGGACTTATTGGTGAAGCAGAAACGGTGGACACCTCTCTTCTGAACTGTGAATTCGAACTTATCGCTAACCTTCGCACGAGAATCATGGAGTTGATTGCCATTAGGGTCTTTCACCTGAAATAAATCATGATTGAATCAGCTTCAGTAGATGTGACTTACACTGAATCATCTTAGTAAAAGTACACAGATAAACTACAAAACGATGATAGTTAACCAATTATCGTTCCCTGCCAACAACAAGCACATATTTCATCATGCTAAAGTTAATGGAGTAATGCACAGATGGAGAAGAAGATCATACCACGAGGTCGACACCATCCTCGCTATAGTGCCATGGGGTGTCTGCCTTGATCACCACAAATGATACATGAACTGTATCCCCTTCATAATCAACATTGTGAGAGAAGCACTCTCCCCTGTCCATCACAAAGCGAATGGCCACGGCATGGCGCAAGAAAGGCACGAGGCATAGGACCAAGAAATAACCCAATCTCAAACCCCTCCCGTCCATCATTTAACTGGCAGAGACAAAAGTAATCAAGTTGGACCCTGTCCAGCTAGGACTGAAGAATTATCGAATGACTGCAATGCAACTGCATGACGCCATTCATGACAGTTTGACTGCCGCTTCTCAACCAAAACCAGTGACGGTCGAGGCCACCGACTCAAAAGACAACATACAGCATCTGCTTATCAAATTCACACGGATCCATGACAGCAAATTCACACAAGTGCATGACCGCAGTTCAAGATTACACTAGTGCACTAGCTACTGTGAGTGCCTCGGCAGGACAGTTTACCATGAACAAATCACAGACCCTAAAAGTTAAAAGGACTAAAGGAGTGAATCTCACATCAGCTTCGGGCGATTGCTTCATTCACAGGATAGCCGCACAGCTGCACAATTTATACATCACTGGAATAAAATACGGAGCAACCGCGCAATTTCTACATCGCTGGAAAATACAGGGCATTAGCACGATGCGCATACAGCGAGCCGGGCGTTCCCACTAGATCTATGACGGCGCTCCCAGAAAAGAAAACCAAATCAAATCAAATCAAATCAGCACGTGCTCTCCCTGACCCATCAATTCGGGCAGCGAAATGAGAAGCCAAAAACACGGAAGGCGCGCGCGCCACGGCGTGCAAACAACGACGGAACGGGACGCGGGCTAGCCCCGAGAAACCCCACGAATCTAGCGAGAGAGGGGGCGATTTCGTTCCAAAAACAAATCGAATCGCGAACGCGAGCTGTCACGCGCGCTGATCGATCGGTCGATGGATTCAGAGGAGGGGGGGGGGGGGGGGGGGGGGGATCGATCCGGGGTGGCGGCGGCGGCATCGATCGAGGCGCGCGTGTTCGGAGATTGGATGGATCGGGCTCACCTTGGGCGAAGGCGGTTCCGGGGAATCTCCGGCGGGGGTGCGTGCGGAGGAGAGGTTTGGCCTTTTCGTTGGGTTTACGTTCTGTTTAGAAGAAAAATTCGTTGGGTTTACGTGACTTGTTCACTCTGGGCATTTTTCTGGGCTTTTTGGATGAACCCGGGAGCCCACTTTCAGTAATGGCGCGACGCACTGGCTCGGTCCGCATAGAGACCATCTCTTTCTTTTTTTGAGGTGCATAGATATTAGTATTATCTCTCTCTACACGATTGTCTCAAAAAAAAAATCTCTCTCTACACGAGTTTGAACGTTGTTTGTTTCTGCCCGGCAGTAGTTTATGCGAAAACAATTTGAAAACTGAGTGGCAAATAAATTTTAAAATCGAGACTTTGCCAAAAATAATAATTTAAAACCGAGACATTAATACATTTATAATTTTAATTAGCCACACAGTTAATTAGGTCCATTTATATAGGGATTTTTCCGCTTCGAATCAATTTGAAAATAGAGCAATAATGTAATTAACTAGCTAAGTTAATTAGTTCCATTTAAATAGGTATTTCTTCGCAGCGGTATAATCTATATATACCTATTCTATACAGTTTTTTAGGGAAATGCCATCATGGCGGTTTACATTTCATGTGATAACAACGATACATCGTTTGTCAATACATCTAGCAGAAAATCTGGAGGCTCCGGTTTTCAAACAATAGTTCGAGAGACCTCCGAATTCCTAGCCAACAAATCTGTCGCCATATTAGCTTCCCTAGGACAGTGAGAAAAAACTATAGAAATAAAATTACGAGCTAAGAAAGAGCATTCCTCATAAATTGTTGCTGCCGGTCCAAGTGAATTTCCTCCATCTTGCATGACTTCAATGACTTCCATGCAATCGGCTTCTACGCATAGCTTGTTGCATCCATTTTCATATGCGAGGAGAAGTCCATCTCTTAAACCTCGTGCTTCCGCTGTAGCCACTTCTTCAACAAAAGGGCATAGTTTAAAAAACTAGACCGGACCGCCGATCGAACCGGAAAAACCGGAACCGGCAGGCTCAATGGTTTTTTAAGCTATGCGGATCGTTCTGCAATCGGACCGGTGAAAACCGGTCAAACCGGTGGGTTTTTGGGAAAAACGGATGATAAACCGGACTGATGAGCTAAAGGAAAATATGTTTGCTAGTATAAGGATTCAAACCTGCACCCCCTTGCTACCATTTGAAGCGGCTATACCTGGCCCAATGACCAACTGAGCTACGATTAGTTGTTGTACACATCAAATAAATCCACTATTTGACCTTTGTGCTGTTAGAAAATTTTACCTACTGAACCAGCATCGAACCGAACGAACCAACGGTCTGACCGGTGAAAACCTGAACCAACAGGCTCACCGGTTCGATTGTCGGTCCGGTTTTTTAAACTACGCAAAAGGGATGTTGCTGCAAGATGCCGCCACAAAGAAACCGGAGTGGTCTCGAAGTATAGCACATGTAGCGCCAGTGCCACTATCGATGTCAAAACCAGTGTTCACATTCAGCTTGATCGTGCCCTCTGGTGGTTTCTCCCAGCCATGACTCTTAATTCTATTGTGTTTGAACTTTGGTGTTGAAAAGTTTTTTGCGAATCCCGATATTGCTTGCGCCGATCTTGTAGGCTCGTATAGGTGCTCGCCGTGGGTATACCTGCGTCGTTCCCACCACAAGTACCACACAGTCATGGCAGCAAGCTCATTGCGCTGAACATCATTAACCAATGCCTTAGTTGGATTCTTGGACAAGAGGAGCTCAGCCATCACCGAGCCACCCTCTCTTTCCACCATGCATACCTCATTCACCACTGCAGTCATACCCAGTAAATGTCACACCTCATGCACTCGAGGGCACAAGAATAGAGCATGTTTTGATGCTCTCACAATCTGAATTGCATAAGGAGCATTGAGAACTCATAATTATATGTCTGTTTGCTAAGACTCCATGACAGGGAATGGCTCCAAGCAAAGTTTTCCACACGTGAGTTTTAACTTTCGAAGGCACATGTAGTTTCCAAATGGTCCTCCAAACTGGACTAGTACTTGAGGTTTGTATCGAGTTTGTCATCCTCAACTTTCGTCCATGTTGATATTCCCATTCTTCATGATAGGCCGACCTCACCGTAAAATTTCCACTTTTGTTAAAATGCCAAGAAACCAATTCATCCATCATCCCTAGAGCCAAGGGGGTGGTGAGGATACGATGTGCATCAATTATCCAAAATAGATCATTAATTAATTGTTCGTCCCAAGCTCTATTATCCGCATCAATGACCTCCGACACCTTGGTGATCACAATATTCATCCTTGGTGTCATGACTTTCCGAGTGGGGCTGCTAGGTACCCAAGAGTCCTCCCATATATTTATTTGAGACCCATCTTCTACTCTCCATATATGACCTCGCACTACAAGAAATATGTCAACTTGTGACCTTCTGACAGTGACCCCAGAATAAATGGTCGTAAATCTACGACCATTTGAGACTAATTGGTCGTAAGCTGTTCGGGGGGCTCCAAACCCTAAACCATAACGACGATTTTGCTCAGAAAGGTCGTAATTTCCTTACACGAAATGGTCGTAAAGCAGACAACACTGGGCCGCAGTCTTATTTCTAGCTGATCACGACCAAAAGAGATGGACATAGCCTTGTAAATTGTGGTGCATTGCTATGACTAGGCGCCACCTCATCGGTTTTTCCTATGTGTCATGTCCATGTGTCAATTTTTGCCCTAGGTTGTGATGGAGCCTACATTTCTGTCATTCCTAAAATTCCCAAAAAATTCTCATAAATTCTTTGGATCATATCTTCCTCAAATATGTCAAAACCCTTCCTTGCCTAGTTCAAAAATAATTCAGGAATATTCATTTTCCTATTCTGTTCAGAACAACACTTTGTGAAGGAAGTGCTATTTATATTTTTTGGATTGTCCTAAAAAATTTTGGGCACTCTTTACTATCCAAATAATTTCCTCATGACAAAAGTCAACTCCATTTGCCTATTAAATCTCCCTCAGCAAATTTCCAAGGTTTCTGTTTGGCTAGAAGCTTTGTGAAAGAAGTACTAGCTAGGCATCTCCTAATGAGCTGAATTTTTTCCACATATTCTATATACCCAAATCATAGCTCTCCACAAAATTTGATCCCCATATAATAATCCATGTGAGCTCACCATGCAATATTTGTTTCTGGTAATATTTTCAGTTTGTGAAGCAACTATATTTTATATTGCTTTATAATTGCTGAAAATTTACCAGGACATTACTCTGTCCATAGAAACTCCCTCCACCAAATTTTATCTCGTTTTAATTTAGCCAATTTTCCTCAAAATTTTTCCCAATTTTTTGTTCAGTGGAGAGCATTGTGAAGGAAGTACCATTTTTATTTATCCAAATGGTATGAAAATTTTAACGTGCCTTCATATACCCAAATTATCATCTTCCAGTAAATTACAGCTTAATCCAATAATCTATGTGAGCCCATCTTCAATTTCTATTTTCTGGCCAGATTGGCACATTGCAAAGCAAGTTCTATCTAGACCCATCATATTGCCCTCAAACTTTTTTTTGAACTCTTACATACTCAAATAATTGCCACATGACAAAATTCAGCTCCATTTAAAAAGTAAATCTTCCTCAAGAATTTTCCAAAGTTTCTATCGAGAGAGAAGCTTTGTGAAGGAAGTACTAGCTAGGATTATCAAAATTATCTGAGATTTTATCAAATCTTCCATATGCTCAAATCATCACTCTCCACAAAATGTGAGCTCTATCCAGCAATCCATGTCAACTCGTCATCCAATCTTTTATTCTGGTCATATTTTCAGTTTGTGAAGCAACTACATTTTATGTTGCTTAAATACTTCTGAAACTTTTCCAGGGCATGATTCTTCCTATATAACTTCCCTCCACCAAATTTGAGCTCATTTAATTTAGCCAATTTCTCTCAATAATTTTCCCAAGTTTCTGTCCAGAGAAGAGTAGTGTGAAGGAAGTACCACTTTGGCATGTCCAAATGATATAAAAAATTACAGTGCTTTCCTATGCCCAAATGACCATCCTCAACCAAATTTCAGCTTAATGCAATCATTCATTGAGCCCAGCTTCAACATTCATATTTCTGTCCACTATGGTACTTTGCAAAGCAAGTGCCACTTAGGCTCCTCCATTTGAGATGCAAATTTGCCAATATAGTATACTTAGTAGATGATAATCCTCAGCCAAAACTCAGGCCCATTGGCCATGTGCATTTCCCCCACCGCTAATCAAACACTTGGCTGCTAATTCATGTTTGAGCTTAGTTCAATCTCCTCGTGAGATTATTCTGTTGTATTCTTCTTCCCAACACCTACCAGGGGAGTGCCCAACCCACCAGACATGCCCAGGATGCCCAGAACACGTAGCAACGCCACGGTCATAAGGTGACCACGCAGCTGGCATGACAGTTTACGCGCTCTGGAGTTGGGGCCCTCGGTCACCGTTCAAACCTTGACATATCGCCACCACACCATGTATCTCTCATTAAATATATACTTTGTACCTAGAAATGATTTTTTGAAAAAATCACAAGCAAACTATGAGGCAGCTGTAGTTCAAACTTGACCTGCTTCCAACTGAATGAACGGAAATTTGTCTTTTTCACGAGAGGTGGATCAAAATATTTTGACACCCAACCATTTTGTCAATTGTACATTAAATATGGCCTAGTATTTTAGAAAATTGATTTGGTCCAATTTTGCAACAAATATATGGTAGGTCCTTCACAAAAAAAACTCATTTTGGGCACTCGAAAAATGGAAAATGAATTTTCCTTCCAAAGAAAACTCCCTTTAGAAACATTGTTTTCCATTCCAATATGCACCCATATGCATAATATTAGATCATTTTAACAAACTATGCCATGAATGTGGCCATAAGATTGATCATTTGGCTTGAAAGCCATGAATCTTCACACATGATAGCTCATTTCTGAGAACACTTTTTTTTAAATAATTGATGTATTACAAGTTTATTATTTTTCCTAGTAACTTGCTCACATATAATGACACAATGCGAAGGTTTTCCATTCTTTTGATTTTTTTTGAATTTTTCATGCCCATTTCAAAATGCGGTCAAAACAGCGGGCATGACGGTCCTAGCTAGTGATTGAATCTTGGAAAAAATTTGGTGTTTCTCTGATTAAATATATACTTTTGTACCTAGAAATGATTTTTTCAAAAAATCACGAGCAAACTATGAGGCAGATGTAGTTCAAACTTGACCCGCTTCCAACTAAATCGACGGAAATTTGTCTTTTTCACGAGAGGTGGATCAAAATCTTTTGACACCCAACCATTTGGTAAATTGTACATTAAATATGGCCTAGTATTTTATAAAATTGATTTGGTCCAATTTTGCAACAAATATATGGTAGGTCCTTCACAAAAAAACTCATTTTGGGCACTCGAAAAATGGAAAATGAATTTTCCTTCCAAAGAAAATAAAAACTCCCTTTAGAAACATTGTTTTCCATTCCAATATGCACCCATATGCACAATATTAGATCATTTTAACAAACTATGCCATGAATGTGGCCATAAGATTGATCATTTGGCTTGAAAGTCATGAATCTTCACACATGATAGCTCATTTCTGAGAACACTTTTTTAAATAATTGATGTATTACAAGTTTATTATTTTTCCTAGTAACTTTCTCACATATAATGACACAATGCGAAGGTTTTCCATTTTTTTGAAATTTTCATGCCAATTTCAAAATTCGGTCAAAACAGCGGGCATGACGGTTCCTAGCTAGTGATTGAATCTTGGAAAACTTTTGGTGTTTCTCTGATTAAATATATACTTTTGTACCAAGAAATGATTTTTTCAAAAAATCACGAGCAAACTATGAGGCAGATGTAGTTCAAACTTGACCCGCTTCCAACTGAATCGGCGGAAATTTATCTTTTTAACGAGAGGTGGATCAAAGCTTTTGACACCCAACCATTTGGTCAATTGTACATTAAATATGGCCTAATATTTTAGAAAATTGATTCGGTCTAATTTTGCAACAAATACATGGTATGTTCGCCATAAAAAACTCATTTTGGACAGTCGAAAAATGAAAAATGAAATTTCCGTGCAAAGAAAATTAAAACTCCATTTGAAAATATCGTTTGCCATTCGAATATGCACCCGCGTGTATGATAAGAGATCGTTTTATTGATTTTTTTCATCTGAAAATATAGAAGAAAAAAAAATAGGAAAAACATAATTGCATATGTTTTATTCTTATTGGTGGAATTAGTTGTGACGCGAATCGCTCGCATGGCATCCATCCATCCATCCATCTCTCCATCCCACATCCATCCATCCATCTATCTACAGGAAAGAAAAAAAGAAAATGAAAAAAGATCCCACCCAACCCCTCGCTCACTCTCTCCCTCACGAACCCCTCTCTGTCCCGCTCCCTCTCAGTCTCCCCATGAACCTCTCCCCCTCGCCGCCACCCACATCGGCCAGTTCTGGCGAGCTCCGACGGCGCGCAGCACACCCCGGACCTCCCCTAGGACCGTGCCTCCTTCCCCTCCTGCTAGAATCGGCGCTCAAGCCGTCCACCATCCCGCGTGGCTAGCTAGGGTTTCAGTCGCCACCCCTAATCTGGTCCAGATCTGCCTATTCGGCGACGGCGAGGCCAGTGGGCGCCGGCATAGGCGGGCGACGGATCAAGGCCAAAGCGAGTGACCCATCGAGCGATTCCCAGGAGAGGAGGTGGAGATGACCAAGGGCGAGGGTCCGGCGATCAGCATCGACCTCGAGATGACCTACTCCTGCATCAGCGTGTGGTAGCATGACCGGGTCAAGATCATCGCCAACGACCAGGGCAACCGCACCGCGCCCTCCTACCTCACCTTCACCGACACCGAGCGCCTCATCGGCGACGCCGCCAAGAACTAGGTCACCATGAACCCCACCAACACCGTCTTCGGTACATGCCCCACGTCCATCTCTCCCTTCCCCCCGTCTGCCCCCGCCGTGTGTCATGCGTCGTCTGTTAGATCTCCGTGCGGTTCTGTGCCAGTGCACTTCTGTTTTCTGAATCTGTGCTGGTGCTTGCGTTCCTTGTTCTGTTCATGTACACAACAATATGATTTGTTCTGAATGATCAGATGTGGCTGGCTGTTGTCGACTCCGTCATGATGTCCCTTGTTTGCGAGATTTATTACAGATTTGTTGTTGGTTCATATCTCGGACATGTCTACTCTCTGTTGTTTGGCATGGTGAAGTCCCCTATTTTTGAGATTTGTTGTTTGTCAGATTCTTAAATTAGATCTTTAGGAATGGATGGCTTGATTAAGTTGGGATGCAACTTTAAGATTGAAAATATGTTGTAGATTGGGCCTTATTTAAACTGAACATGAGAATTCTACTATGTGATTATATCAACGCACTACCGTGCTATTAGAATTATGCTGATTGAATAATTTCTCGAATTGAACATGAATTACGTTGCATTATTAGGTCCCTAAATTAATGCAGAAGAAACAAGGACTTGAATTTATGCTAGTACTAGGGAGTTTTGGAATAACATTGTTTGGATTTCCTGATATGATTTGATCGATGTACTAAGGATTATTTGGAATTTGATGAGTAGCAGCTAGGAGTACCGCATTGCTCTGTGTCCTTATGCACAAATAAATATGTTCTTGTATTCAATTCGAGCAAGGAGAGAAAGGGAAAGCAAAGTGGATCTTGCTCCATGTGTTAACTGGTTAAAACTGAGAAAAATGCTAGTTATTGATGATACGAGATGTTGCACTAGATAGCTAGGCTCTGAATAACTGTTTCCAAATGAGTCCAAGAGGATCCTGGTGAACATAGTTTTCTGCTGATTACCTCTTTTACTTGTAAACGGTTGTTTGCTAATTTCACTTTTGGACTGATATTATCTTCTGTCAAACAGCTACGGAAATGGAACGAAAGATGGATAATATTGGACCCAACATCTGGCAAGATGGAATACAAGTACGGAACGCCTTGTGTTTTGTAACAGAGAAGCCAAAGAACATTTCCACAGCCATCTTCTTATCTATTCTGTTTTTCTTTTTCCAGACTTTGGAGGAATGAAACTACCACTAAGGGAGCCATTCTATTTGATGCTTCAACCACAATTACTTTGTCTCCTGTAAATTTTTAGTAAGATTGGTCCCTGAACATAAATGTTTTCTTCATTTGTTCTTTTTAAATTTGAAGGTTGTATAACTACCACTTCAATTCTTAAATCGGCATGCCAAAGTATGATGGATGATGTTTCTATATCCTTTACTACGTCTGATGAGCTTTAAGTTTTTTTATACCTGGGTATATGCTTGTAGTTTTTAGTATTCCTTTACTATAGTAGACATTCGACCTCCTCAGAAAAAGGATTACTTTCTTTGCGCTGAAACTCCTGGTGCAGTAAGTTTTTCTGATCCATTACCTGTAAAATATTATCAAATCAGGTCTGTCACTCACGCCTAGTGGTCCTTTAGCTACTAGTTAAGTAGACTGTAATTGGTTAGTGATGGTACTTGCAGCCGTATATTCGTATGACATCTTCAGGTTATGATTGATGATCGGCGAGGGTACTTGTTGTTAACAAATAAACCATGAAATGTACTCCTGGGAGGGATAAACATCTTTTTTGGAACATAGGCTTAAGCAGACTGTAATTGCTTACTGAGAATATCTCGGTTTCTGAGCTTTTCTCTTATATAAGATGAACAAATGTTCCGTTTAAGGTGTGGGCTGACTAGTAGTCCTGGAGAGAACCTAGTTCCATTTTTGCAAATGTTATGTTTACACATTATTTGGTTTCTTTAGCTATGCGATGCCACATACTTATATTTTAAAACTTCTGTTTGATGTTAATTTTGCTCTCTGTTCTCAGTTTTGGTGCATGTGGTTGATGTAGGTGCACATGAGTGTTGTTGAGAACATGGCCTCCTTTTTAGCACGCATCACTGCCCCCATAGAAGGACTTATCCTCGGCCTCAGTGCACAGTGTTTCTCGGGGCGTCACCGACGGGGCGCTCAGGAGCCAGGTGAGGTGGATGTTGCCCATCCAGATGGTCCACAACATGGGGCATCTCCGACTGCCACTGTCTTCCATGTCTCCAACGAGGTGGATGACGACAATCCGCGTGTCACGTACCTTTGTGAGCCCTTCTTGTCGGTGTCAAAACCGGCGGATCTCGGGTAGGGGGTCCCGAGCTGTGAGACTAGAATCGATGGTAACAGGAGACGAGGGAGACGATGTTTACCCAGGTTCGGACGCTCCTATGGAGGTAATACCCTACGTCCTGCTTGATTATAGTGATGGTATAAGGGTTACAGAGTTGATCTACCTCGAGATCGAATGACTAAAACCCTAGATGAGTTCTCTTGCCCTACTACCTAAAACCATCCGGCTTATATAGACGCCGAGGGTACCTAGGGTTTACACATGGTCGGTTACACGTCGAAGGGATAAACATGCCTATTCACTACTCCAAACGTGGAGGATACGCCACGATTCCCAAAGCTTCCTTCCTGGAAACAAGGTCTTCGATCAATCCAATGCTCGGCAAGCGGCCCATATAGTCCGGCCCATAAGAAAGAGGTCGGCCTCCCGAGGACCCCTTAAACCAGGACTCCTTCAGTAGCCCCCGAACTAGCCTCCAACGCCAAGGGTCCTAGCTCCAGCTGCTTCATATGATCAGAGTCTTTGGCTTGCGAGGCGAGTTCCTTTCTCCAAACAGTGATTCGGCCGAGTTTAGTTCGGCCTCCGACGATGTGTAGTTTCCCCGATCATGGATCGTCCGAACACCATGAATAACTCGGCCCTGAAGGCCAAACGTCAAGGAGTAAACAGTGCTCCCTGACAACCTTTCAGACGAAAGGTCACGACCCACCACGACCACTGAATCAGTCACAAAAGCTCGATTCGCGGTTCGAGGCCGTTTTCATCAGCACGACCCATCAATGCACAGATCGTGCTCCGTTTCACACGGGATATGTTTAATCATGCGCGTATAACGGCACGCACGTCTTGGGAAGCGGAGGGATTCATGGCACAGTGAAGGGAGGCTAGCCGGCGACAAGCCCAATAAAAGGGAAAGAAAACCCCAAGGCTTAACCGCGCTTCCCATTCGCATCCCTGCTTCCCCAATCTCCTGAGCCTCCAGAGCTCAGATCTAGGTTTTCCACCCTTTCCCCTCCGAGCTCAGCCATGGCCGGCTCAGGCTCCAACGGCAAGTGGGAGGCTTCCACGGTCACAGACCAGGACATCCGGGACCTCAAGGACGTCGGCTACCTCCCCGCCAACATCTTCCACCGCGCCCCAGAGGAGGGCAAGGTGATCCCCACTCCCAAACCATGCGAGAGGGTAGTTTTCATTCCTCACTTCATCCGAGGATTGAGGTTCCCGCTCCACCCCTTCGTTAGGGGCCTCATTTTCTTCTACAGACTTGACTTCCACGACCTCCCGCCGAACTCCTTCATGCACATATCGGCCTTCATCATCGTCCGGGAGGCCTTCTTGCGGGTCAAACCACACTTCGGACTATGGCTCAAGATATTCAATGTCAAGCCGAAGTGTGTCGCAGGCGAACACGCAGACTGCGGCGGGGCGGTCATCAGCAAGCTTCCCCACGCAGGATGGCCATCCGGCACCTTCATCGACACCATCAAGACTTGGCAAAAAGAGTGGTTTTACATCACCGAGCCAAGGGAGGAGGGCGGAACTGTTCCTGCCGAATTCAGATATGGTCCCCCGACCAGATTAACCTCATGGGTCCGAAAGGGCCTCGACTGGGGGTCAGATACAGAGGTGGACGACCTGCAGAGGCGGATCGCCTCCATGATCAAGGACAAAATCGATCTGACCAACGTGGTCCAGATTATGCTCCGGCGGCGCATCCTCCCCTGCCAGCGTCGGGGCTCTCCTATGTGGACTTATCGGCTTGACGATGAGCCTACGATTCGTCAGCTCTTCCGCACCACTTGGGAGAAGCTGTGGGAGGCGCTGTTCAAGGCGCAGGAGAACTGGCCAGCCAAGAAGGAGGACCAGGGCCTGCGCGTCGATAAACCCCCTTCCGAGGTATAACATAGTTTTGCTTGATCGGCTTCGTTTTCCTGAAGAAAATCTAAGCACTATCCGATCACTTCCGCAGGAATGGTTGAGCAAGCCTACTGGCATCAAATGCCCGGCTCCACAGCCCGAAGACCCTAGGTCCCAGCTGCTGTCGGAGATGCTCGTCGTGGCGCCTTACAAGGCACCAGAGAAGAAGGAGAAGAAGAAGAAACCAGGCTGAGAAGGCCTGTGCATCAGGGACCAGCCAGGGGCTGTGTCCGAGGAAACCCATGCCTCCTCGAATAAAGAAGAGGAGCATGAGGGTGAGGGGGAAGGCGATTCCCCCCTCGCAAGAAAGAGGGCGGCGTCATCGGACGCCACAGAGGATGTACCTCCTCCCGCCCTGAAGGAAGTGCGTCGGACACAGCTAGTTCTGTCCGATGACAGTTCGGACTTGGAAACCGAGTCCGAGGACTTCGAGAAGGTTCCACGAAGGAACCTCAGGGTCAAGCCCCCAGCTCGAAGGTAAAGATCCGAAGACTTCCCGAGCTATTAGTGCTAAGTTTTGAATTAACATGTGAGCGCTTATTGACTTGCAGCCCACAACGTGTTCTCCCCACCGATCATGTCTCGGACGGGGAGATCCCGCCCGCCGAGCTAGCGGAGAGCGGGACCACGTCGCACCCCTCTCCTCCGGGCACCACAAAGGATGTCGTGGAGGTGTCATCCCAACAGGCTACTTTGGAGCCGGACACCAGCGGTGGGGGCGACGACGTCATGGTCGAGGCTAACGCCTCGGCCGCCGAAGACCGGGGGGAAAAGCCCCTCCCGGACACTGAGGGGACCGGACGAGGGGATGTCCAGTCCCTTTCGAGGTCGTCTCCGGAGCGCACCACGCCTCCGGAGGCACCGGTTCAGTCCCCGGTTGGAGATCGGGTTAACCGACCTCCACCGGCGCCATCGACCAATGGATGGCCGGCTATGGGGGAGGCTCTGTCAAGCGCCTCCATCTCCGAGGAGCACCGCACCCTTATGGGTGCGGTTTTACAAAGCATTCAGTCCGTTGATAGCGGACTGAAGGAGGCCTTCAAGGGTCTCATGACGGACTTCCAGGTAAGCCACGTAATGTTTTGTTAATTTACTATTTTGTGCTATCGTTATATATATAGCAGCCCCCGAGCCCTAGGTGAGTTTGGGAAAACTCACCTGGGGGTCAATCATAGACCATTAACTGGACAATGCATGAGACAATAGTTGTTCGGAATAGCCCTTAAGAGGACCGAACACGTGATCATGTTTATGATAGTTCGGAGGTTCGAATCCATGTAACCTGATAGTGGTTTGTTATGTGTAGGCTTCGTCATCGGCGGCGGCTGTTAATGCCGCCGAGCTAGACGAGCTAAATCGGAAGCTCAAGATCTCCGAAGATGAGCTCGACGCTCTGAATAAGAGATTCGACGAGGCCCGAGGTAAGATGGATTTTAATATCCGAGTTGTTCATCACCGTACTGTCGATGCAGTATTTTTATATGTTTGGTGCTTACGCAGCCTCGGCAAAGGAAATTGAGAAGCTCAAGGCCGAGCTTGAGAAGTCGAAACAGGAGGCCACGAGCGAGAAGGCGGCGGCCGAACGAGCGGCTGCCGCGCTCTCCGATTTAAAAGCCAACGGTGCCAAACATGAGGCTCGGGTGGAGGAAATCCAGCAGGAGCTCAAAGACGCCGGTCAAAAGTGCGAGGACCTCGAGCAGAAAGGCAAGGAGCAGGCCGCCGAACTATCCACTCTGAAATCCGATCTCCAGAAGGAGCGGATGGATAGGCGGTCCTTTGAAGAGCATGTCAGCCAGGCCAAGGCTATCATGGATGGTAAGCCATATTTACTGCAGTATGTCTTCGGGGATAGCAAGTTCGCATTGCTTACCCAAGTATGGCATTCCTCAGGTGCCTGCTCGGACCTCCAGAAGAGCACAGCGGACGCGAACCAGTTCTATGCTTCGCGGGGAGAGGGAGATGAAGCTCGGCTGTTTTGGGCGCAATTTGAATCTTCTGAGCGCTCTCCTCTCCTCGTTGAGCAGCTGAAGCAGCTGATGGAGCTACACCGGATGGCGGAGCCAGCCATGAAGGATCTCTCCATCCGGCTATGGCCCGACGAGCCGTTGCCGAGTAGCTACTTCGGCCTGGTGCAGAAGCTGAGCAACGCCTCGCCTCGGATCGACGCATTAAGGCGGTCCTCCTGTATCGAGGGAGCTCGGATGGCCTTCGCAAGGGCCAAGGTGCACTGGCCGGATCTTGATCCGACGAAGATAGCCACTGCTCCGCCGCCCCCTGGAAAGGAGCATAGGTGTCCCGAGCGATACTTCTGCGTAGTTATGGAGGGTGCTCGGGCAATAGAGGCTCACTGTTCGAGAGAAAACATTTATGAGTAGATGCGTTGTAATATGTCCGAAGACCTTTTCATGCGTTTATATTTAAGATGCATGGTTTATCATGTCTTTCGTGTTTTGCATCCTTTATAACTCCTATGTGGCCGTTGAAACTGAAAGTTGCGAGTCGTCGGCTTCAGCCCCCATGTAGATACTACGCGGGGTGTCCCTGCCAACGCAATGTTACCCTTAGCCGAGCTATCGGTACCCGAAGGCGGTTGTGTAGGGCGGACAAGGCAATCGGACCATAGTGCTTTATTGCTTTCACTTAGCCGTAGGGGCGCGAGAAAGGAGTGCGGGGGGCTGATGACTAGCCCACAGGGGTTTGTGATGTTCGGATGAACCGCGGCCAAAGCCGATATCACATGGTCTGTACGAATACCAAACCCATCGCATGACACGGAATAACCTCTAACGAGGTTTATTTAAACTCGGATTAGCAGACCGGTTCTCACATACTATGAGAGTCAGTTTTTGGCTTTCTCCACTGAGGTGCTTGACCAGGCTAGCCGGAAGCACAATCGCAGTGGTGCTCCCTTTGCCCCTTTAGCCGAATGAGCGGAACATAAAGGGGCAAGCATAGGAGCCGGGCAACCCAACTATTGACCCAAGACATAATTCGGAACCAATGCATATAAAGCGAAATCAGTTGTGCTTAGGGCGATTTTTTAAGTTTGAGCCCCCGGTCTATTAGCCGGTTGCATCGTAAAGTATACCAAACAGGTTCACAAGAAAAGGGGAAAAATAAAGAGCGTGCCAAAAAAAAGACAGCGAAGCGACCATGTATGATACATCTGTATTTTACTCAACAACTCTTATTATTCAAATTTGCCGATGCAACTATTTATAGGTATTTAAAAATGAAATATAAACCTTACAGGAGGGGTTGTACCAGGGGTCTTCGATGGGTGACCTGACGTCCTCGATGTGCCCTGTTGTTTGTCCACTCCTGCGTCTCCATAGGAGTTGTATTCCGTTATGGGTTTTGCTGTTCGGCGAGCGGACTTTGGAGAAAATCTTGAGAAGTCGCCGAAGTGTGAATGAGCTTTACGCCTGAGCAGGTACTTTATGGTACCTGTAGTGTGTCCGAAGACATTTTGATGGTGATAGTTCGGTCCAGCCGAACACTTACCCTTTGATAGTTTTTCCCCACCGCTGCACATGGAATTTTGAGCGCGATGTTGTGCCTCCTTGGCACGTACTTTGCTGGTTCTAGGGCTGTGCGATGGGGGGCGAGTCCCTATTTATGGCGATAAGAAGGTTCTGGTACTTCAGGTTGAAACCGAGCTCGCTTCCCAACATTACGTGCTTTTACAACAGATGTCGGCGTTTGCCGATCATCAGTGTAATGGAATTTGGCCGCCAGGGCCAACGCATGTTCCTCAGTTCGGAGGGAGCGCTCTGTGTTGGCATTAACAGTAATGACCCCCTTGGGGCCGGGCATTTTGAGCTTGAGGTATGCGTAGTGTGGGACGGCATTAAAGCGAGCGAACGTTGTACGGCCGAGCAGGGCGTGATAGCCGCTGCGGAAAGGTACGATGTCGAAGATCAAGTCCTCGCTTCGAAAGTTATCGGGCGAGCCGAACACTACTTCCAGGCTTACAGAGCCCATGCACCGGGCCTCGACGCCTGGGATCACTCCTTTAAAGGTAGTGTTACTAGGTTTGATCCTTGATGGATCTATGCCCATCTTTTTCACCGTGTCTGAGTAAATCAGATTTAGGCTACTTCCTCCGTCCATTAGGACTTTAGTGAGGTGATACCCGTCTATCATGGGGTCTAGGACGAGGGCGGCCGAACCCCCATGACGGATACTGGTAGGGTGGTCACGTCGATCGAAGGTGATCGGGTATGCCGACCATGGGTTATACTTCGGGGCTACAGGCTCTACGGCGTAGACCTCTCGAAGGGCACGCTTTCTCTCTTTTTTGGGTATATGAGTGGCGTATATCATATTTACTGTTTTTACCTCTGGAGGGAATTTCTTTTGTCCGCCACCGATCGGACCGCGGGGCTCATCCTCGTCCTCGCTGTGTGGGCTCTTGCCTTGGTCCTCGGATGCGAGCTAGCCGGCCTGTTTGAATACCCAACAGTTACGGTTGGTGTGGTTGGCGGGCTTCTCTTGAGTGCCATGGATCTAGCAAGGCCTCTCCATGATCTTGTCCAGTGGGGTGGGTCCGTTGTGATTGCCATTAGGAGGCTTCTTCCGCTGCCCAGGCCGGGAGTTGCGGAAGCCGGCGTTAACGGCCGTGTCATCGGCATCACTATTGTTGTGCCGGCGCTTATTCTTGTTGCGCTTTGGTTTCCCGTTTCCATCCCAAACTTCGGAGGTTCCGGGGTCTTCGGAGTTGTGGCTATGTCTTGCTAGCCAGTTATCCTCACAACGTAAAAGCGAGTCATGAGTGATGTAAGGGCGGACATTGTCCTTGGTTTATCCTGGCCGAGCTGACGAGCCAGTCACTCATCCCGAATATTGTGCCTGAAAGAGGCTATTGCTTCGGCGTCCGGGCAGTCAACGATCTGGTTTTTCTTGGTCAAGAACCGATTCCAGAATAGCCACGTGGATTCTCCTGGCTTCTGGACGACGTTCCTTAGGTCGGAGGAGTCCGGCGGCCGAACATAAGTGCTCTGGAAGTTAGATCGGAATGCATCTTCTAGATCCTCCCAGCACCCAATGGAGTTTTCGGGGAGGCTATTTAACCAGTGCCTAGCTGGACCCTTAAGCTTCAGGGGTAGGTACTTGATGGCATGGAGGTCATCTCCTCGCGCCATGTGGATGTGGAGGAGGAAATCTTCGATCCATACGGTTGGGTCAGTTGTCCCATCGTATTGTTCTATGTTTACGGGTTTAAGCCCTTCCGGGAACTAATGCTGCATCACCTCGTCCGTGAAGCACAGTGGGTGGGCAGCGCCTCTGACCCGAGCTATGTCGCGCTGGTGATCGGCGTCTGTCCTAGCCCGGTTTCGTTCCCGACCTTTATTGTTGCGGTCGAGCCAAGGCCGGTACTCTTCCCGTCTATCGGGCGAGTATCCTCTGGATCCATAGATGGATCACGTACGACCTGCTCTGTAGTCCAGGTCGTGTCGCAGGTCGAACCTGTCATCGGGCTCTAGTGGCTCTTTTCCCCGTCTACGGGGTATCGTCGGCCTATAGCCGGTGTCATCAGCCGTTCTATCTCGTCCTCGAGGAGGGCGGTCTGGCTTGTCGTATGGGGTATGTTTGGGAGACGGCGTATCAGTGAGCTCGTCATCGAATTGTGGCAGCAGCCTTCTGCGTGGATAGCTCTTAGGTTGGTCAGATAGACCGGTACCGTATCCTTCCTCAGCTGAGAGGACTCTCGTCCATTGATCGTTGAGGTTGTCTTCTTCGGCTTTAAGCTGCCGTTCTTTTGCTTTCAGGCTGCGGGCCGTGGCTATAAGCTGTTGCCTGAACAGTTCCTGATCTTCAAGATTATCGGGGATGGCGAAGTCATCGGCTTCCGGGATGTCCTCCTCCTCGACAGGGGGGAGGTAATTGTCGTCCTCGGAATCATTTAGATCGTTGGGGTTGCGCCGGTCTTCCGGCCTCTCCTGACCCTCTAACGGGTGTTCGGGGATTTCGGGATCGCCGAGGTCTTCCGGGGTGTCTCCGTCCCCGGGGCCGTCGATAGCTTTTCTTCCCTTTTTTCCTTTTGACCGTTTATGCGGCTTTCGGTGTCTTGACGGCGCTTCATCCGATTTGTCGCCATCGTTTTTCGGAGTGTCCACCATGTAGACGTCGTATGTGGAGGTGGCAGTCCACCGCCCGGTGTTAACGGGGGTGAGGGCGCTATCCTCCTCATCCATGTATTCTGCCTCCTCAGAGGCATAGTCCAACATGTCGGTTAAATCCTCGACAGTGGCTACCAAGTGGGTGGTGGGTGGGACGAAAAATTCGTCTTGACCCGCCTTGAGCCCAATATGAGCACAGATCGGGGTTGGGTCCTCGGTAATCTTCATCGACGAGATCCGATCTAGGGCCTCGTTGAGTATCGAGAGCTCGATCGGGTCGGCCTGCTCAGAGCTTCCGGAGTTAACCTCCGATGCGTCCGCACGGGGGGAGTATTCGGCAAGAACAGGTGTCCGGACGTCTGGCGCTATGACTGGGTCCGGACTGAAAGTCGGGTCCTCGTCGGGGTAGATCCCGTGGGCGGGACCGAAAGATGGATCTGAGGTTAAAGCCTCAGAGTCTTCGGGCGTGGCAGGCGAGACCACGAGCCCGGTTAGTGACAGGTCGCCCCGAGAGTGCACGGAGAACTCTAGGTTCCCGAATCTGACCTCTTGATCAGGGGCGAAACTTCCGACACGGCCTAGATGGCCGGTCGGGTCAGCATGCAGCACAATGCTGCCGAAAGCGAAGATCTGTCCGGGGACGAAAGTGTCCGTATTGCGGACCTCTTCGTTGATGACGAGGCGAGCCATCGATTCCTTTGGCGATCACAGCGGAACTCTCAATGAAAGCACCAATGTCGGTGTCAAAACCGGCGGATCTCAGGTAGGGGGTCCCGAGCTGTGAGACTAGAATCGATGGTAACAGGAGACGAGGGAGACGATGTTTACCCAGGTTCGGGCCCTCTTATGGAGGTAATACCCTACGTCCTTCTTGATTATATTGATGGTATAAGGGTTACAGAGTTGATCTACCTCGAGATCGAATGACTAAAACCCTTGATGAGTTCTCTTGCCCTACTACCTAAAACCATCCGGCTTATATAGACACCGAGGGTACCTAGGGTTTACACATGGTCGGTTACACGTCGAAGGGATAAACATGCCTATTCACTACTCCAAACGTAGAGGATACGCCACGATTCCCGAAGCTTCCTTCCTGGAAACAAGGTCTTCGATCAATCCAATGCTCGGCAAGCGGCCCATATAGTCCGGCCCATAAGAAAGAGGTCGGCCTCTCGAGGACCCCTTAAACCAGGACTCCCTCACTTCTCCCCTCCCCAATCTTGTTTTAGGCACGATTGATGTACTAGTTATCTGCAATAGAAGCTAGACATGAACCATCTCTTTTATGGAACCGAATCCGATACATTTGCGCAGTAAATGAGTATGTTTGCATTTCACCTGGCTTGTAATCAAATTTCCTTACTGCTAGTGTACCTCAAGTTTATTTATTTGTAGATGAGATGCGTGAGTTTTGTAGTTCTGGAATCCCTATTAGTTGAAACATGAGCATTACAAAGTTTCATATCTATGATCAATTTGTTGACAGACCCTCTTCTTGGTAGAGTTTCTCTTGCTGATATATGCTTATTTTTGTAGGCTTTATTTTTCATGTGTATTTAGCTGATGCTCATGATGTCGCCGTTGTCTTTTTTTTGTCTCAGGGTCTGATCGTTCTGATCTCCTACTTCAACAGCGGCTCAGGTGCGTGTGCCTCAAACTCGCAATATGGACTCAGTGTATATTTTATAAATGATAACCTGATGCGGTGTCTCCTCAAGTTAAAACATGACTCATTCTCCTATCTTAGCCGCATGTCATGTGCTTATAGTTGAGCAAGTATAATATCGCAGTATGAATATAATGTCTTACCCCAGCTTGCATCTCCATACCTTTCCTATAATAGGATCCCATGGTAATGTGATGTGGTACTGGTTTCTAGTTTGCATACAAAGTAAATTGATTTCGGGACACTACCCTTAGTTTCTGATTTGACGTATGTTTGTTTGCTTGGTGTGTGTAGATCACAAACTGGAGGACAAAACATAACAAGTAACACTCAGAGGCTCTGTTTCTTGTTCCCTACTGTAGTTTTTGGATTTATTGTCATATGCACCACATCATCTTGAATAACGTGATGTGTCGATGTGGAGTTGCTTAATTTGCCTTTTAATGTATTTGGTCAATCTACCATCTGTATGTATATGGTTAGGGTATGCATGATGCCTTGTTGTCTATAAGATCTGTTCGTTGATAGTAGTAGGCATATATCCATGTATGAGCGGTGCATAGTGCATTTGATTGTATTCTAGCTCGTAGAGAATTTCATGTGATTTTATTGATGCAGTTCTATTTTGTTTCATTGTTTTTTTTATTTTGTCCCTAACCATTTTGTTCTGTAACATGCAGATGTTGGCCTACTTTCATGTTCCGTCGTGAGGTCCAGGACAAAGAAGTGAAGAAGTATAGCGTTCTAGCTCACTGGACCTAGTTATACTTTGATAGATAGTTATATTTTGATATTTAGTTGTGTTGTTGGTGGTTGTAAAACTAATATGTAGTGTCTTTGATTATAAACCTGATGTGACCTATGTTTGATTGTAATGAGCCAAATTTAGTTGTTTGCTCTATTTGAAGTATCAGTGTTGTTTTGTGTCTTTTGATTTAAATATTTTTTTTTGCTTATTGCAAAATTGATATTTAAATTTTAAAGATTATGACCCTGACATTTGGGACCCACTCACTACAAACCTGACAATTGGGACCCATCTGACTGGTGGTCCTATCTAAAAAACTGTAATTATTGAGGGGAAAAGGACCCAAAAATAAAAAGGCCGAATTTTAGGGCTTGGCCCGTGTAGCTGACCAAAATTGGTAGGAAAAAATATATAAATGGGCTGCCAAAATTGGTAGAATATATATATATATATATATATATATATATAAACACTATTCTGATCACGGGATCAGAATATTATTCTGATCACGGGTTGAACTTCCTGAGTTACATAACCCTGAACTTCCCTTTGTAGGAACCCGACCTTCGGGCTATCTTCGCAACCGTGTCTCCCCGCGCGAATTTTTCTGGTCAGTCGTGTTCTATGTTATGTAAGTGTAATCTGGGAACGGTTTTTAGCAACTAAATGCCCGTTTTAAATACGAAACTCGCTCGTTGGCGGATTTGCTCTCGGGGATGTGATGAACTTGCTTCTGCTCCAATTTTATTGCCTGAGTTGTTCGACCTGAACTTCCCCGAGTGCTAGGTTGAACTTCCGGCAAACTGCCCAAATGGGTCTTGCAATATACTATTTGAAAGCTATGGACACCGGTATAACAGCCTTTGTTGAATTTTTGGCAAACTGTACACGGTTTAAGAGCAGTTTTGAAAACCGTTTTTCTTCATACATAAAAACGTGAATCATATTTTCGAGGATATTTCTAAACCGTTCATCGGAATGAGGCAATGAGATGGCGTTGGATAGCTGCTGCAAATCCGCTCATTTCACATGTTGAATGTTTTTCCAAATTCCCTACGGTTAAAGAGGAATTTCAAAAATGGCGGAATTTCTGAAACCGAACAGCCGGGTTCGTATTTCGTTGTTAGTTTCAAAACGGCTAGTCCTGTCGACGCATATGATATGGCGTTGGAAAGCTTATGAAAATGCGCATCTTTCCATATAAAAAGTTTGTTCTAACTATAAAAGGTTCAAAAGTAATTTAGAAAATGGCCGAATCTGTACCGAGTGCGTATTTTCACATTATTTTCTCAACGGTTCGTCGGAATGAGGCAAATGATATGGCATTGGAAAGCTTTAAGAAATGCGAAACTTCTATATGTAGATCGTTTCTTCCAATTCTTTACGCTTTTAGGTCAATTTCGAAAATGGCTGAAAACGTATTTTGGCCGTAATTTCTAGAACTTTTATCGGAATGGGGCAAATAATATACCGTTTAAAAGCTACGGAAAATGCGCAACTTTTTCATGCAGGTGGTTTTCTCTAATTCCTAACCGTTTTCAAGCAATTTCGAAAACGGCGAGATGACGCATTCTGCCTTTTATCGCGAAACAGGTTCTTCGAAAATGCACCGCGTGAAGAACTTGAACTTCATCGGCATGTCTACCTGAACTTCACTCTGTTTCTTCACGTACTGTTTTTTTGCTCGTAGCTCTTCATCCACTCACCGGAATTGAGCAAGTGATATACCGATGGAAAGCTGCTGTAAACACGCAATTTTTCTGTCTTGATCATTTTTTTCATACTCGCGACGGTTTAAAAGATTTTCATCCAAAATTCATTTAGCGTAGTAGTTGAACTTCCTGCTGTTTCCACGTTGAACTTCTGTCGCGTATTTTTGTTTGTAATTTCTCACCCATTTGTCTTTTAGCATACTCGCACTAGGGATCTCGAACTGCACCGGGAGGAGCACGTGAACTTCTTGCAACAAATCTTTTAGGCTTTTAGTTTTTTATTCGTTTTATTCTCATTTGAAATGCATTCCGTATAGTAGTTGAACTTCCCGGTGTTTTCACTTTGAACTTCTAGCACGTATTTTTGTTCGTAATTTCTCACCCGTTCATCGGAGTTGCACAAATGAAGAAAAATGAATTTTTTGAACTTCTTAGTTTTATTCTTTTGTAACGAAGAAAATTGAGTTTTTTGAACTTCTTTGTTTTAAAATTTTGAACTTCTTGGTTTTATTTTTTTAATAATGTGAAAAATCCAAATTTTTTATAGACATCGAACTTCACCATTTTTTAAATTTGAATTTCTTAGTTTTATTGGTTAGTAATGGGGAAAATTCTTTTTTATATAAACAATGAAACTGCACCGTTATTTTAATTTGAACTTCTAGTTTTTATAGAATGGGGAAAATCAGTTTTTATAAACTTTGGTAATGCTCCTCTTTTTAATTTGAACTTCTCTGATTTTTTTACAAACGGGGAAAATCCATTATAAAGATTATTGAAGTACTTTTTTAATTTGAACTTCTTGCTCATTTTTTTTGAACTTCCAAATTTGTCTTTTAGATATTAAAAACTTCATATTTTAACGTCGACCTGCTCCGGTTTTTAAATTTGAACTTCTTATAGAATTTTGTCGTAGTACACGTGATGATTTTTCATTGATGATTTTTCTTCTGTTTGTAGTACACATGAACTTCAAAATTTCTAAAACATGAACTTCGCGTGCTATTCACAATCTGAAAATTACACACAACGATACACACGCGCAGTACATGACAGCGATTCACAGTCAACACACACCCAAATGTTTGTATTATCATCGAACTGATCCTCTTTTTTAATTTGGATTACTTTGTTTTTTTTCTTTTATTAGTAATGAAAAATCATAGTTTTCAACAAGCCACTCCATTTTTTAAATTTGGACTTCTAGTTTCTTTAACCTTTTTAGGTACATTTTTTCATTGACGAGTTTGATTTTTTGCAACCTCCCGCATTCGCTTTATTATATGTATGCACTTTTCTAGAGGATAATACTTGCACAATTTTTTAACTATCATTATGTTACGTGTGAGCTCTACGTTTTTAGTCCTCGGGGACAACCATATAAGCATCAGGAATTAGAGAACACGTACCTTCCATTACATCTTTTTCAGAAATGCGCATTTTTATTCTATGCGAACTTCAAGTTTTTTATACATGAACTTCATTGTGAATTTACATTTCATTTCTGTACGTGATTTTGGTACACGAACTTTTAATCATGTTCCGTATTTTGAACTTTTTTATTTATTATATTTGGACTTCTTTCTTTTATACACAAAAAGAAAATAAAACCAACCATTTTTTGCATGAATTTGAGGTTCTTAATTTAATTTTTTTATTAAGATCAAACTACTCTTGCTGAAAAACTCGACAGCCTTGTGAAACATCACATCACAAAAACTTCACCAGTCCAGAAATAAAACCCCAAGCGGAAAACTACCATGCTTCCAGCTATTGGAATTTGGAAGCCACAAGTTTACATGTATTACCCGCAAAAAAAAACAAGTTTACATGCATGAGCAGGAGATAGACGTGTACATGTTTTACAACTTAAAAAAGGGACACCTAGTTGGGAAAAACTAGTGGTCAATTCTTAATGTCAAAAAAAGCAAAAAGCAGAAAGCAATAGTCGTTTGATATGAAAAAAGTCCAATGTAATTTCTTGCTGTTGCTCGATCCTTGGTGGATGAAGCAAGGAGCAGCAAGCTAGCGGGGGAGGCCATTCGCTCACCTCTAGCAGCAGCACAACTGATAGCAAGCAAAGTCAGCAGCAGCTCGATGCCATAGCCTCACCGGTACAGATGCATAGTGGTCATCTTTTGACAGAGGAAACCAGAAGCGCAGTGTGCGGCAGCAATGTGAGACGCCAGGGGAAGGTCGACGACATGCGCTGCGGAAGGTCGGTGAAAGACGCCCAAGCAGGTCACGCGCGAGGATGGCGAACATATTACAGAGGGAATATCGAAGGAGTTGCATTGCATCCTAGTCATCAAGCACTCGTCAGTTCAAATCAAAATTTCCAGGCAGTACGAATAAACGATGTTGCTGCTTTGAAGATGATCAAGAACATGGGTCGACTGCTGCTGCTTGAAGAACAAGAACGGATGGTTGCGGGATGATGAAGCTGGCGGCTGGGGGCGACTGTTGCGGGCGCGGCGGCAGTCGTCGGTTGAGGTCGCCGATGGAGGTCCGGCGGCTGCTGGCACGTCTGGGTCGAGGGCGGCGACGGGAGGTGGGTTGGCCGGCGACGGGAGGCGCACTGGGGGCGGCGATGGGCCGGGGTGGCCGGCGGTTGTAGGCGCGTCGGGGTTGGGTGGCCGGCGGCGGGAGGCGCGCGGTAGTCGGGGGCATCGACGGGAGGCGCGATAGCCGATGGCGGTAGGCGCGTCGGGGTCGGGGGCCGGCGACGGGAGGCGAGTTGGCCGGCGGCAGGAGGCGCGCCGGAGCCAGAGGGCCGGCGGTGGCTGGGGGCGGCGCTAGATCGGGGGAGGTGGGGATCGAGGAGGAGGTGGGGGATCAGGCAGGAGGAGGTGAGGGACGTGGGGCGTGGGCTTTTTTTTCTTTCTTCGCAGGTGCCGGTTCGGGAGGATCTGCGTCGGCCCTATATAGGAGGCTTGGATCAGAATAGTTATTCTAATCCTGGGATTAGAAAAGTGCTACTATATATATATATATATATATATATATATATATATATATATATATGTGTGTGTGTGTGTGTGGGCTGAATTAATGGGCTAGGCCCATATAGATACCGAAAGGACCGGGCTGATTCTTATCAATGACCTTTTCATTTGGTCGTAATTTTGCCACGTCAGCTTGCCACGTCGGATCTGATGTGGTCTGGGCAGGGTGCCAGTGACCAAAACAATTGGTCGTAGAGTCTACGACCTTTTGTTTTGGTCGTAACCTCCTATGACCATTTCACAAAAAAGGTCGTTAAGTTTCATTAAAGACGGCCAGCTTTTGACCAACTGTTTTTTGTCATAAAAAGGTCAAAAATGGAAAACAATGACCATTCAGTGACCAATATTGATGGTCGCAAGTTGACATATTTCTTGTAGTGTCTCTTGAAAGTCTGAATACCACTC
Organism: Elymus sibiricus; assembly: GCA_039707655.1. Classification (NCBI taxonomy): domain Eukaryota; kingdom Viridiplantae; phylum Streptophyta; class Magnoliopsida; order Poales; family Poaceae; genus Elymus; species Elymus sibiricus. Next base: position 345,210,237 of record CM077671.1, read on the forward strand.
CAAAGGCTCTACTAGGTGTAAGAGTTGCCCTTCTTTAAGCTGCAAGTAAGGAGGTTGCCCTCTGGAAAATAGTTTGCTCTTAATACTCTGGCACATAAAGAATCTTGTTCTCAGGAGCCTCCAACACCGCTTTGCTAGAAGGGCCAAATTAAAGCGTGTAGATCTCGAAATCCCATACCACCCCTCTCCTTTGGTACACACATTTTCCATCAAACAAGTCAGTACTTGTGTTGTTTCAAGTCACCATCTCCCCACCAATATTTAGACACAGTTGTAGTAATTGCATTATGATAACCCACAAGTATAGGGGATCGCAACAGTTTTCGAGGGTAGATTATACAACCCAAATTTATAGATTCGACACAAGGGAAGCCAAAGAATATTTGAGTGTGTTAGTAGTTGAGTTGTCAATTCAACTACACCTGGAGATTAAATATCTACAGCTGAGTGATCAGTAGCACAGTAGTGTGATAGTTTTGATAGCAATAGTAAAAGTAACAGTAGCAGTGATAGCAATAGTTTTGTAGCAGTTGGAACAGTAGCAGCAGCAATAGTAACTTAGCAAGAATAATAAGTGGAAAACTCGTAGGCACTTGATCGGTGAACTCGTTGGATGATATTCATCATATAACAGTCATAACCTAGGGCGACACAGAATTAGCTCTAGTTCATAAATGTAATGTAGGCATGTATTCCGTAAATAGTCATACGTGCTTATGGAAAAGAACTTGCATGACATCTTTTGTCCTACCCTCCCGTGGCAGCGGGGTCCATAAGGAAACTAAGGGATATTAAGACCTCCTTTTAATAGAGAACCGGAACAAAGCATTAACACACGGTGAATACATGAACTCCTCAAACTACGGTCATCACCGGAAAGTATCCCGACTATTGTCACTCCGGGGTTTGCGGATCAGAACACGTAATAGGTGCATATGACTAGCAAGATCGGATCAAGAACATAGATATAATGGTGATAACATAAACGGTTCAGATCTGAAATCATGGCACTCGGGCCCTAGTGACAAGCAGTAAGCATGGCAAGTCATAGCAACATCAATCTCAGAACATAGTGGATACTAGGGATCAAGCCCTAACAAAACTAACTCGATTACATGATGAATCTCATCCAACTCCTCACCGACCAGCAAGCCTACGAAGGAATTACTCACTCCCGGTGGGGAGCATCACGGAATTGGCGATGGAGAAGGCTTGATGATGACGAAGACCGGAGATTCCCCTCTCTGGAGCCCCAAATGGGCTCCAGATCTGGCCTCCCGATGAAGAACAGGAGGTGGCGGTGGCTCCGTATCGTAAAACGCGATGAAACTTTCTCCTTGATTTTTTCTCCGAAAATAGGAATTTATAGTGCCGGAATTAGGGTCAGTGGGGCCACGAGGTGGGAACTGGTGGAAATATGCCCTAGAGGCAATAATAAAAGTAGTTATTATTATATTTCCTTGTTCATGATAATCGTTTATTATCCGTGCTATAATTGTTGATTGGAAACTCAATTGCATATGTGGATACATAGACAACAATGTGTCCCTAGTATGCCTCTAGTAGACTAGCTCGTTGATCAAAGATGGTCAAGGTTTCCTAGCCATGGACATGAGATGTCATTTGATAACGGGATCACATCATTAGGAGAATGATGTGATGGACAAGACCCAAACTATGAACGTAGCATATGATCGTGTCAGTTTATTGCTATTGTTTTCTGCATGTCAAGTATTTGTTCCTATGACCATGAGATCACGCAACTCACTGACACTGGAGGAATACCTTGTGTGTATCAAACGTCACAACGTAACTGGGTGACTATAAAGATGCTCTACAGGTATCTCCGAAGGTGTCTGTTGAGCTGGCATGGATCGAGACTGGGATTTGTTACTCCGTATGACGGAGAGGTATCTCAGGGCCCACTCGGTAATACAACATCACAATAAGCCTTGCAAGCAATGTGACTAAGTGTTAGCCACGAGATCTTGTATTACAGAACGAGTAAAGAGACTTGCCGGTAACGAGATTGAATTAGGTATAGAGATACCGACGATCGAATCTCGGGAAAGTAACATACCGAAGAACAAAGGGAACAGCATACGGGATTAACTGAATCCTTGACATAGAGGTTCAACCGATGAAGATCTTCGTAGAATATGTAGGAACCAATATGGGCATCGAGGTCCCGCTATTGGTTATTGACCGTAGAGGTGTCTCGGTCAAGTCTACATAGTTCTCGAACCCGCAGGGTCTGCACACTTAACGTTCGGTGACGTTTCGATAGTATTGAGTTACGTATGGTGGTGACCAAAGGTTGTTCGGAGTCCTGGATGAGATCCAGGATGTCACGAGGAGCTCCGGAATGGTCCAGAGGTAAAGATTGATATATAGGAAGTCCCGTTTTGGTCACCGGAAAAGTTTCGGGTACTTCGGTAGTGTACCGGGAGTGCCGGGAGGGTACCGGGGGACCATCGGGAGGGGCCTCTCGCCCCAAAGGGCCTCATGGGCTGTGGGAGGAGGTAAACCAGCCCCTAGTGGGCTGGCCGAACCCCCCCCCCCCCAATAAGGCCCATGTGGCTGGGGGTGGGAAAGCCGAAGTGGAGGAAAGGAAAACCAAGTGGGGGAGGAATCCTGCTCCTAGTAGCATTGGAGTTGGACTCCTCCACCTCCCCATTTCGGCCGACTCCTAGGGGCAGCCCTAGGGGCGCTGGCCCCTCCCCTCCCTCCTATATATACTAGAGGGAGAGAGGGCCAAAGACACCCAACCCTAAAGGCCACGGTGCAGCCCTCTCTCCCAATAGATCGTCTCCTCTAGTTTTCAGCAGTGCTTAGGCGAAGCCCTGCTGGAATAGTTCCACCACCGCCGCCGCCACGCCGTCGCGCTGCCGGAGAACTCATCTACCTCTCCGCTCCCTCTTGCTGGATCAAGAAGGCGGAGATCGTCATCGAGCTATACGTGTGTTGAACGCGGAGGTGCCGTCAGTTCGGTACTAGATCGTGATTGGATCGCGGGACGACTAACGATTTGGATCGCGAAGACGTTCGACTACATCAATCGCGTTTCTTAACGCTTCCCGCTTAGCGATCTACAAGGGTATGTAGATCCACTCTCCCTGTCGTAGATGCTCATCACCATGGATAGATCTTGCGTGTGCGTAGGAATTTTTTTTGTTTTCCATGCAACGTTCCCCAACAGTGGCATCATGAGCTAGGTCTATGTGTAGATGAGATCACGAGTAGAACACAAAGGAGTTTGAGGGCGTTGATATTCAGATTGCTTCCTCCCTTGGTCTTTTCTTGATTCAGCGGTATTGTGGGATGAAGCGGCCCGGACCAACATTACTCGTACGCTTACGAGAGACCGGTTCCATCAACTGGCATGTAACTTTGTTGCATAAAGATGGCTGGCGGGTGTCTGTTTCTCCCACTTTAGTTGGATCGGATTCGACAAAGGCGGTCCTTGAGAAGGTTGAATAGCAATTTGTGTATCACCGTTGTGCTTTTTGCATAGGTAAGAATTGCTCTTGCTAGATACCCGTAGCAGCCACGTAAAACATGCAACAACAATTAGAGGACGTCTAACTTGTTTTTGCAAGGTATGTTGTGATGTGATATGGCCAATTACATGATGAGATATATGTGATGTATGAGATTATCATGTATTGTATAGAATATCACGACTTGCATGTCGATGAGTACGGCAACCGGCAGGAGCCATAGGGTTGTCTTTAATTTATTTTCGCCGTTTTGCTTTACTTTATCGCTATGAGTTAGCAATAGTCATAGTAGCAATAGTTGGCGCGACAACCTCATGGTGACACGTTGATGGAGATCAAGATGATGGAGATCATGGTGTCATGCCGGTGACGATGGAGATCATGCCGGTGCTTTGGAGATGGAGATCAAAAGCACAAGATCATGGCCATATCATGTCACTTATGATTTGCATGTGATGTTAATCCTTTTATGCATCTTATCTTGCTTAGGACGACGGTAGCATTATAAGGCGACCCCTCACTTAAATTTCAAGATAAAATTGTGTTCTCCCCGAGTGTGCACCGTTGCGAAAGTTCGTCGTTTCGACACACCTCGTGATGATCGGGTGTGATAGACTCTATGTTCACATACAACGGGTGCAAGCCAGTGTTGCACGTGCGGAACACTCAGGTTAAACTTGACGAGCCTAGTATGTACAGACATGGCCTCGGAACACAAGAGACTGAAAGGTCGAACATGAGTCATATAGTAGATATGATCAACATGAAGATGTTCACCATTGAAACCACCTCATCTCACGTGATGATCGGACTTGACTTGGTGGATTTGGATCATGTGACACTCGAATGACCGGAGGGATGTCAATTTGAGTGGGAGTTTTTTAAGTAATATGATTAACTAAACTCATTATCTTGAAAAATAGTCTAAGTTGTCTTTGCAATATTTATGTTGTAGATCAATGGTTCGCGCAGTAGCACCCTTGAATTTTAATGCGTTCCTAGAGAAAGCTAAGTTGAAAGATGATGGAAGTAACTTTGTGGACTGGGCCCGTAATCTAAGGATTATCCTTACGGCTTCCCAAAAGGCTTATGTCCTTGATGCACCACTTGGTGAACCACCCCCTCCAGTAGAGTCTCCAGACGTTGTGAACGCCTGGCAGGCACGTTCTGATGATTACTCAATGGTTCAATGTGCAATGTTGTATGGCTTAGAACCGGGACTTCAAAGACGTTTTGAACGTCATGGAGCATATGATATGTTCCTAGAGTTGAAGTTTATCTTTCATAAGAATGCCCGGATCGAGAGGTATGAGACCTCCGATAAGTTCTATGCTTGCAAGATGGAGGAGAACGGGTCTGCCAGTGAACACATACTCAGAATGTCTGGGTATTCCACCCGTCTGGCTGAATTGGGTATGCCCCTTCCGCAAGAGGCGATCACTGACAGAGTTCTTCAATCATTGCCACCTAGCTACAAAAGCTTCGTGTTGAACTATAACATGCACGGGATGAACAAGTCAGTCGCCGAGCTGTTTGCGATGTTGAAAGTCGCTGAGTCTGAGATTCAGAAGGAGCATCAAGTGTTGATGGTCAATAAAACCACTAGTTTCAAGAAGAATGGCAAGGGTAAGAAGGGTAACTCCAAGAAGAGTGGCAAAGCAGTTGCCCCTCCCGTGAAGAAACCCAAGGCTGGACCCAAGCCAGAAACTGAGTGCTTTCATTGCAAAGGAACTGGTCACTGGAAGCGGAACTGCCCCAAGTATTTGGCAGACAAGAAGGCGGCCAACAACAAACAAGGTATATATGATATACATGTTATTGATGTGTAGCTTACCAACTCTCGTTGTAGTGCCTAGGTATTTGATACCGGTGCGGTTGCTCACATTTGCAACTCAAAACAGGAACTGCGGAATAGACGGAGGCTGGCAAAGGACGAAGTGATGATGGTTCCAAGGTTGATGTGATCGCCGTCGGCACGCTCGCTCTTCGATTACCATCGGGATTAGTGATGAACCTGAATAATTGTTATTTAGTGCCTGCGTTAAGCATGAACATTATATCTGGATCTTGTTTATTGCGAGACGGTTACTCATTTAAATCGGAGAATAATGGTTGTTCTATTTATATGAGTAATATCTTTTATGGTCATGCACCCAATGTGAGGGGTTTATTCTTATTGAATCTCGATAGTGATGATACACATGTTCATAACATTGATGCCAAAAGATGTAGAGTTGATAATGATAGTACCACTTTCTTGTGGCACTGCCGTTTAGGTCATATTGGTGTAAAACGCATGAAGAAGCTCCATGCTGATGGACTTTTGGAGTCACTTGATTTTGAATCACTTGACACATGTGAACCATGCCTCATGGGCAAGATGACTAAGACCCTGTTCTCTGGAACAATGGAACGGGCAAGTGACTTGTTGGAAATCATACATACTGATGTGTGCAGTCCGATGAGCATTGAGGCGCGCGGTGGATATCGTTATTTTCTCACCTTTACTGATGATTTAAGCAGATATGGGTATATTTACTTAATGAAACACAAGTCTGAAACGTTTGAAAAGTTCAAGCAATTTCAGAGTGAAGTTGAGAATCATCGTAACAAGAAGATAAAATTCCTACGATCTGATCGAGGAGGAGAATATCTGAGTTATGAGTTTGGCAGTCACTTAAGACAGTGTGGAATTGTTTCACAATTGACACCGCCTGGAACACCACAGCGTAATGGTGTGTCCGAACGTCATAATCGAACCTTATTGGATATGGTGCGATCTATGATGTCTCTTGCCGATTTGCCACTATCGTTTTGGGGTTATGCATTAGAGACAGCTGCATTCACTTTAAATAGGGCACCATCAACATCCGTTGAGACAACGCCATATGAACTATGGTTTGGCAAGAAGCCAAAGTTGTCGTTTCTTAAAGTTTGGGGATGTGATGCTTATGTCAAAAAGCTTCAGCCTGAAAAGCTGGAACCCAAAGAGGAGAAATGCGTCTTCATACGATACCCAAAAGAGACAGTTGGGTATACCTTCTATCTCAGATCCGAAGGCAAAGTGTTTGTCGCTAAAAACGGAACATTTCTTGAGAAAGAGTTTCTCTCGAAAGAATTGAGTGGGAGGAAGATAGAACTTGATGAGGTTGTTGAACCTTTACTTCAACTAGAGATTAGCGCAACACAGAAAGATGTTTCTGTGGAGCCTACATCAGTTGAAGAAGAAGTTATTGATGATGATCATGAAGCTTCGGATCAAGTTGCTATCGAACCTCGTAGGCCGACAAGGACGCGTACTGCTCCTGAGTGGTACGGCAACCCTGTCTTAGAGGTCATGTTGTTGGACAACGATGAACCTACGAGCTATGGAGAAGCGATGATGGGCCCGGATTCCGAGAAATGGTTAGAGGCCATGAAATCCGAGATGGGATCCATGTATGAAAACAAAGTATGGGCTTTGGAAGTATTACCTGAAGGGCGAAAGGCCATTCAGAACAAATGGATCTTTAAGAGGAAGACGGACGCGGACGGTAATGTCACCGTCTATAAAGCTTGACTTGTGGCAAAAGGTTTTTCACAAGTTCAAGGAGTTCACTACGATGAGACCTTCTCACCCGTAGCGATGCTTAAGTCTGTCGGAATCATGTTCGCAATAGCTGCCTTTTTCGATTATGAAATTTGGCAGATGGATGTCAAAACAGCGTTCCTTAACGGTTTTCTTAAGGAAGAGTTGTATATGATGCAACCAGAAGGTTTTGTCGATCCAGAGAATGCTGACAAAGTTTGCAGACTCCAGCGATCCATTTATGGACTGGTGCAAGCATCTCGGAGTTGGAATCTTCGCTTTGATGAGGTGATCAAATTGTTCGGGTTTATACAAGTTTACGGAGAAGCTTGTATTTACAAAAAAGGGAGTGGGAGCTCTATAGTGTTTCTAATATTATATGTGGATGACATATTGCTGATTGGAAACAATATAGAAATGTTGGAAAGCGTGAAGGAATATTTGAACAAGAGTTTTTCAATGAAGGACCTAGGACAAGCTGCTTTCATATTAGGCATCAAGATCTATAGAGATAGATCGAGACGCTTAATAGGACTTTCAAAGAGCACATACCTTGACAAAGTTTTGAAGAAGTTCAAAATGGATCAGTCCAAGAAGGGTTTCTTGCCTGTATTGCAAGGTGTGAAGTTGAGTAAGACTCAATGCCCAGTGACTGCAGAAGATAGAGAAAAGATGAGTGTCGTCCCCTATGCTTCAGCCATAGGCTCTATCATGTATGCAATGCTCTGCACAAGACCCGATGTCAGCCTTGCCATAAGTATGGCCGGAAGGTTTCAAAGTGATCCAGGAATGGAACACTGGACGGCGGTCAAGAATATCCTGAAGTACCTAAAAAGGACTAAGGACATGTTTCTCGTTTATGGAGGTGATCAAGAGCTCGTCGTAAAGGGTTACGTCGATGCAAGCTTTGACACTGATCCGGATGACTCCAAGTCTCAAACCGGATACATATTTATTCTTAATGGGGGTGCGGTAAGCTGGTGCAGTTCCAAGCAAAGCATGGTAGCTGATTCTACATGTGAAGCGGAGTACATCGCTGCCTCGAAGGCGGCGAAGGAAGGTGTCTGGATGAAGGAGTTCATGACAGATCTTGGAATAGTGCCTAGTGCACTAAACCCAATGACTCTGTTCTGTGACAACACTGGTGCCATTGCTCTAGCCAAGGAACCAAGGTTTCACAAAAGGACCAGACACATAAAGCGACGTTTCAATTCCATCCGCGGTTACATCAAGGACGAGGACATAAATATTTGCAAAGTGCACACGGATCTGAATGTTGCAGATCCGATGACTAAACCTCTTCCAAGGGCTAAACATGATCAACACCAGAACTGTATGGGTGTTAGATTCATTACAATGTAAATCACATAGTGATGTGAGCTAGATTATTGACTCTAGTGCAAGTGGGAGACTGTTGGAAATATGCCCTAGAGGCAATAATAAAAGTAGTTATTATTATATTTCCTTGTTCATGATAATCGTTTATTATCCATGCTATAATTGTATTGATTGGAAACTCAATTGCATGTGTGGATACATAGACAACACTGTGTCCCTAGTATGCCTCTAGTAGACTAGCTCGTTGATCAAAGATGGTCAAGGTTTCCTAGCCATGGACATGAGATGTCATTTGATAATGGGATCACATCATTAGGAGAATGATGTGATGGACAAGACCAAAACTATGAACGTAGCATATGATCGTGTCAGTTTATTGCTATTGTTTTCTGCATGTCAAGTATTTGTTCCTATGACCATGAGATCATGCAACTCACTAACATCGGAGGGATACCTTGTGGGTATCAAACGTCACAACGTAACTGGGTGACTATAAAGATGCTCTACAGCTTTCTCCGAAGGTGTCTGTTGAGCTGGCATGGATCGAGACTGGGATTTGTTACTCCGTATGACGGAGAGGTATCTCAGGGCCCACTCGGTAATACAACATCACAATAAGCCATGCAAGCAATGTGACTAAGTGTTAGCCACGGGATCTTGTATTACGGAACGAGTAAAGAGACTTGCCGGTAACGAGATTGAACTAGGTATAGAGATACCGACGATCGAATCTCGGGCAAGTAACATACCGAAGAACAAAGGGATCAGCATACGAGATTAATTGAATCCTTGACATAGAGGTTCAACCGATGAAGATCTTCGTACAATATGTAGGAACCAATATGGGCATCCAGGCCCCGCTATTGGTTATTGACCGTAGAGGTGTCTCGGTCATGTCTACATAGTTCTCGAACCCGCAGGGTCTGCACACTTAACGTTCGGTGACATTTCGGTAGTATTGAGTTACGTATGGTGGTGACCGAAGGTTGTTCAGATTCCGAGATGAGATCCAGGACGTCATGACGAGCTCCGGAATGGTCCGGAGGTAAATGTTGATATATAGGAAGTCCCGTTTTGGTCACCGGAAAAGTTTCGGGGTACTTCGGTAGTGTACCGGGAGTGCCGGGAGGGTACCGGGGGACCATCGGGAGGGGCCTCTCGCCCCAAAGGGCCTCATGGGCTGTGGGAGGAGGTAAACCAGCCCCTAATGGGCTGGCCGAACCCCCCAACAAGGCCCATGCGGCTAGGGGTGGGAAAGCCCAAGTGGAGGAAAGGAAAACCAAGTGGGGGAGGAATCCTACTCCTAGTATGATTGGAGTTGGACTCCTCCACCTCCCCACTTCGGCCGACTCCTAGGGGAAGCCCTAGGGGCGTCGGCCCCTCCCCTCCCTCCTATATATACTAGTGGGAGAGAGGGCCAAAGACACCCAATCCTAAAGGCCACGGTGCAGCCCTCTCTCCCAATAGATCGTCTCCTCTAGTTTTCAGCAGTGCTTAGGCGAAGCCCTGTTGGAATAGTTCCACCACCATCGCCGCCACGCCATCGCGCTGCCGGAGAACTCATCTACCTCTCTGCTCCCTCTTGCTGGATCAATAAGGCGGAGATCGTCATCGAGCTGTACGTGTGTTGAACGCGGAGGTGCCGTCCGTTCGGTACTAGATCGTGATTGGATCGCAGGACGACAAGCGATTTGGATCGCAAAGACGTTCGACTACATCAACCGCGTTTCTTAACGCCTCCCACTTAGTGATCTACAAGGGTATGTAGATCCACTCTCCCTCTCGTAGATGCTCATCACCATGGATAGATCTTGCGTGTGCGTAGGATTTTTTTTTTCTCATGCAACGTTCCCCAACAGGAACAACCCACCAGGGCGCGCCTGGGGGGGGGGGGGGCTGGCGCGCCCTGGTGTATCTTACCCAGCCAGGGGCCCCCCTCCGGAGGTTCTTTGCTCCAGTATTTTTGATTTATTCTAAAATAAATCTCCAAAAAGTTTCGTCCAGTTCTGACAACTTTTATTTCTGCACAAAAACAACACCATGGTAGTTCTGCTGAAAACAGCGTCAGCCCTGGTTAGTTTCATTCAAATCATGCAAATTAGAGTCAAAAACAAGGGCAAAAGTGTGAGGAAAAGTAGATACGACGGAGACGTATCAACTTGTTGGGGAACATTGCATGGGAAACAAAAAAAATTCCTACGCACACGCAGGATCTATCCATGGTGATAAGCATCTACGAGAGGGAGAGCGATCTACATACCCTTCTAGATCGCTAAGCGGAAGCGTTAAGAAACGTGGTTGATGTAGTCGAACGTCTTCATGATCCAAATTGCAAGCCGTCCTGCGATCCCATCACGACCCGTCTCGCGATCCAATCACGATCCGTCCCGCGATCCAATCACAGTCCTTCCAATCTAGTGCCGAACGGACGGCACCTCCGCGTTCAGTACACGTACAGCTCAATGACGATCTCCACCTTGTTGATCCAGCAAGAGGGAGCGGAGCAGTAGATGAGTTCTCCGGCAGCGCGACGGCGTGGCGGCGGTGGTGGTGGAACTATTCCAGCAAGGCTTCGCCTAAGCACTACTGGAAACTAGAGGATTTGATCTATCGGGGAGAGAGGGCTGCACCGTGGCTTAGGGTTTTCTGGTGCGGCTGCACTCTCTCCCATCCAGTATATATAGGAGGAAGGGGAGGGAGGCCGGCGCCCCTAGGGCTGCCCCTAGGAGTCCGCCGAAGTGGGAGAGGTGGAGGAGTCCTACTCCAATCCTACTAGGAGTAGGATTCCTCCCCCACTTGGAAACCTTTTCCACCTCTTGGGTTTTTCCACCCCTAGCCGCATGGGATTTATTAGGGGTTTCGGCCAGCCCACTAGGGGCTGGTTTGCCTCCTCCCACAGCCCATGAGGCCCTTTGGGGCGAGAGGCCCCTCCCGATGGTCCCCCGGTACCCTCCCAGTACTCCCGGTACACTACCGAAGTACCCGAAACTTTTCCGGTGACCAAAACGGGACTTCCTATAGATCAATCTTTACCTCCGAACCATTCCGGAGCTCCTCGTGACGTCCGGGATCTCATCCGGGACTCCGAACAACCTTCGGTCACCATCATATATAACTCAATACTACAGAAACATCATCGAACGGTAAGTGTGCAGACCCTGCGCGTTCGAGAACTATGTGGACATGACCGAGACACCTCTACGGTCAATAACCAATAGCGGGACCTGGATGCCCATATTGGTTCCTACATATTCTACGAAGATCTTTATCGGTTGAACCTCTATGTCAAGGATTCAGTTAATCCCGTATGCTGTTCCCTTTGTTCTTCGGTATGTTACTTGCCCGAGATTCGATCATCGGTATCTCTATACCTAGTTCAATCTCGTTACCGGCAAGTCTCTTTACTCGTTTTGTAATACAAGATCCCGTGGCTAACACTTTAGTCACATTGCTTGCAAGGCTTATTGTGATGTTGTATTACCGAGTGGGCCCTAAGATCCTCTCCGTCACACGGAGTAACAAATCCCAGTCTTGATCCATACCCACTCAACAGACACCCTCGGAGATACCTGTAGAGCATCTTTATAGTCACCCAGTTATGTTGCGATGTTTGATACACACAAGGTACTCCTCCGGTGTCAGTGAGTTGCATGATCTCATGGTCATAGGAACAGATACTTGACATGCAGAAAACTATAGCAATAAACTGACACGATCATATGCTATGTTTATAGTTTTGGGTCTTGTCCATCACATCATTCTACTAATGATGTGATCCCGTTATCAAATGACATCTCATGTCTATGGCTAGGAAACCTTTACCATCTTTTATCAACGAGCTAGTCTAGTAGAGGCTTACTAGGGACACTTTGTTGTCTATGTATCCACACATGTATTTGAGTTTCCAATCAATACAATTATAGCATGGATAATAAACGATTATCATGAACAAGGAAATATAATAATAACCATTTTATTATTGCCTCTAGGGCATATTTCCAACAGTCTCCCACTTGTACTAGAGACAATAATCTAGCTCACATCGCTATGTGATTTACATTGTTATGAATCTAACACCCAATGAGTTCTGGGGTTCGATCATGTTTTGCATGTGAGAGAGGTTCTAGTCAACGGTCTGCAACATTCATATCCGTGTGTTCTTTGCAAATCTATATGTCATACTACAGATGCTACCATGCTCCACTTGGAGCTATTCCAAATGGCCGCTCCACTATACATATCCGGATTGCTACTCAGTGTCATCCGGATTGGTGTCAAAGCTTGCATCGACGTAACCCTTTACGACGAACTCTTTATCACCTCCATAATCGAGAAACATTTCCTTAGTCTTCTAGTTACTAAGGATAATTTTGACCGCTGTTCAGTGATCCACTCCTGGACCACTCTTGTACCCCTTGACAGACTCATGGCAAGGCACACACCAGGTGCGGTACACAACATAGCATACTATACAGAGCCTATGGATAAGGCATAGGGGACGACCTTCGTCCTTTCTCTTTCTTCTGCCGTGGTCGAGCTTTGAGTCTCACTCAACTTCACACCTTACAAATCAGGCAAGAACTCTTTCTTTGAGTGATCCATTTTGAACTCTTTCAAAATCTTGTCAAGGTATGTACTCATTGAAAGTTTTATCAGACGTCTTGATCTATCTCTATAGATCCTGATGCCCAATATTTAAGTAGCTTCATTCCAGGTTTTCCTTTGAAAAACTCCTTTTCAAACAACCCTTTATGCTTTCCAGAAATTCAGCATCATTTCCGATCAACAATATGTCATCCACATATACTTATCAGAAATTCTATAGTGCTCCCACTCACTTTATTGTAAATACAAGTTTCTCATAAACTTTGTATAGACCCAAAAACTGTGATCACCTCATGAAAGCGTATATTCCAACTCCGAGATGCTTGCTCCTGTCCATAGAAGGATCGCTGGAGCTTGCATACATTTTAGCATCCTTAGGACTGACAAAACCTTCCGGTTGTATCAGATACAACCTTTCCTCATGGATACCGTTAAGGAAACGATGTTTTGACATCCATCTGCCAGATTTCATAAAGCAACTGCTAACATAATTCCAATAGACTTTAGCATCGCTACGGGTGAGAAAGTCTCATCGTAGTCAACTCCTTGAACTTGTCGGAAACTTCTTTGTGACAAGTCGAGCTTTACAAATGGTGACATTTACCATCAGCGTCTGTCTTCTTCTTAAAGGTCCATTTGTATTCAATGGCCTGTCGTTCAACGGGCAAGTCTACCAAAGTCCATACTTGGTTTTCATACATGGATCATTTCTCGGATTTCATGGCTCCTAGCCATTTGTTGGAATCCGGGCCCACCATCGCTTCTTCATAGCTCGTAGGTTCACTGTTGTCTAACAACATGACCTCCAAGACAGGATTGAAGTACCACTCAGAGGCGGTACGATTTCTTGTCGACCTACGAGGTTCGGTAGTAACTTGATCCGAAGCTTCATGATCATCATCATTTGCTTCCTCTTCACTTGGTGTAGGCATCACAGAAACATGTTTCTGCGTTGTGCTACTATCCAACTGAAGTGACGGTTTAACAACCGCATCAAGTTCTACTTTCCTCCCACTCAATTCTTTCGAGAGAAACTCTTTCTCGAGAAAGGACCCGTTTTAGTAACAAACACTTTGCGCTTGGATCTGAGATAGAAGGTATACCCAACTGTTATGTTAGGATATTCTATGAATATGCATTTGTCCGCTTTGGGTTCGAGCTCATCAGGTTGAAACCTTTTTCACATAAGCATCGCAGCCCCAAACATTAAGAAATGACAGCTTAGGTTTCTGCCAAACCAAAATTCATACGGTGTCATCTCAACGGATTTAGATGGTGCCCTATTTAAAGTGAATGTAGTTGTCTCTAATGCATAACCCCAAAACGATAGTGGTAAAACGATAAGAGGCATCATAGTACGCACCATATCCAATAGAGCACGACTACGACGTTCGGACACACCATCACACTATGGTGTTCCAGGTGGCGTGAGTTGTGAAACAATTTCCACATTGTCTTAAGTTGCATACCAAACTCGTAACTCAGATATTTACCTCCACGATCATATCGTAGACATTTTATCTTCTTGTCACGATGATCTCAAACTTCACTCTGAATTTGTTTGAACTTTTCAAACGTTTCAGACTTGTGTTTCATTAAGTAAATATCCCCATATCTACTCAAATCATCAGTGAAGGTAAGAAAATAGCGATATCCACCGCATGCTTCAACACTCATTGGACCGCATACATCAACATGTATCATTTCAATAAGTCACTTGCCCGCTCCATCAAGCCGGAAAATGGGGTTTTAGTCATCTTGCCCATGAGGCATGGTCCGCATGTCTCAACCGATTCGAAATCGTGTGAGTCAAAAGATCCATCAGCATGGAGTTTCTTCATGCGCTTAACACCAATATGACCTTGGCGGCAGTGCCACAAGTAAGTGGTACTATCATTATTAACTTTGCATTTTTGGCATCAATATTAGGAACATGTGTATCACTACGATCGAGATTCAATAAACTATTCACATTGGGTGCATGGCCATTGAAGGTATTATTCATGTAAACAGAATAACCATTATTCTCCGACTTAAATGAATAACCGTATTGCAATAAACACGGTCTAATCATGTTCATGCTCAACACAAAGACCAAATAACATTTATTTAGGTTCATTACTAATCCCGAAGGTAGAGAGAGCGTGCGATGGTGATCACATCAGCCTTGGAAACACTTCCAACACACATCGTCACCTCACCCTTAGCTAGTCTCCCTTTATTCCGCAGCTTTTATTTCGAGTTACCAACATTTAGCAACTGAACCGGTATCTAATACCCAGGTGCTACTAGGAGTACTAGCAAGGTACACATGAATAAAACATATATCAAATATACTGCTGTCGACGTTGCCAGCCTTCTTATCTACCAAGTATCTAGGGTTGTTCCGCTTCAGGGACCGTTCTCCTCATAATAGAAGCACTTAGTCTCGGGTTTGGGTTCAACCTTGGGTTTCTTCACTGGAGCAACAACTGACTTGCCATCCATGAAGTTTCCCTCCTTGCCCTTGCCCTTCTCGAAACTAGTGGTTTCACTAACCATCAACACTTGATGCTCCTTCTTGATTTCTGCCTTCGCGGTGTCAAACATCGCGAATAGCTCAGGGATCATTATTTCCATCCCTGGCATTTTATAGTTCATCACGAAGCTCTAGTAGCTTAGTGACAGTGACTTGGAGAACTATATCAATCACTATCTTATCTGGAAGATCAACTCCCACTCGATTCAAGCGATTGTAGCACCCAACACATGCTCACCGATTGAGCTATTCTCCTTCATCTTGCGGGCAAAGAATCTTGTTGGAGGTCTCATACCTCTCAACATGGGCATGAGCCTGAGATCCCAATTTCAGCTCTTAGAACATCTCATATGTTCTGTGACGTTCAAAACGTTTTGGAGCCTCAATTCTAAGCCGTAATGCATGACGCACTGAACTATCAAGTAGTCATCAGAACGCTTGAGGGGGTGGCGCACCGAGCGGTGCATTAAGGACATAAGCCTTCTGTGCAGCAATGAGGACAATTCTCATATCACGGACCCAGTCTGCATTACTGCTACCATCATCTTTCAACTCTATTTTCTCTAGGAACGTATAAAAAATACAGGGGAGCTACGGCGCAAGCTATTGATCTACAACATAATTTGCAAAGTCATTTTGACTATGTTCATGATAATGAGTTCAGTTAATCATATTACTAAAGAACTCCCACTCAAATTGACATCCCTCTGGTCATCCGAGTGTTACATGATCCAAATTCACCAACCCAAGTCTGATCATCACGTGAGATGAGGTGGTTTCCATGGTGAACATCTCCATGTTGATCATATCTACTATATGACTCATGTTCGACCTTTCGGTCTCTTGTGTTCCGAGGCCATGTCTGTACATGCTAGGCTCATCAAGCTTAACCCGAGTGTTCCACACATGCAACACTGGCTTGCACCCATTGTATGTGAACGTAGAGTCTATCACACCCGATCATCATGTGGTTTCTCGAAACGACTAACTTTCGCAATGGTGCACACTCAGGGAGAACACAATTTTATCTTAAAATTTTAGTGAGGGATCACCTTATAATGCTACCGTCGTCCTAAGCAAAATATGCATAAAAGGATTAACATCACATGCAAATCATAAGTGACATGATATGGCCATGAACTTGTGCTTTTGATCTCCATCTCCAAAGCACCGGCATGATCTCCATCGTCACCGGCTTGACACCATGATCTCCATCATCTTGATCTCCCTCAACGTGTCGCCATGAGGTTGTCGCGCCGATTATTGCTTCTACAACTATTGCTAACTCATAGCGATAAAGTAAAGCAAAACGGCGAAAATAAATTAAAGACAACCCTATGGCTCCTGCCGGTTGCCGTACTCATCGACATGCAAGTCGTGATATTCTATACAATACATGATTATCTCATACATCACATATATCTCATCATGTAATTGGCCATATCACATCACAACATACCCTGCAAAGACAAGTTAGACATCCTCTAATTGTTGTTGCAAGTTTTACGTGGCTGCTACGGGTATCTAGCAAGAACAATTCTTACCTACGCCAAAACCACAACGGTGATACGCAAATTGCTATTCAACCTTCTCAAGGACCGCCTTTGTTGAATCCGATCCAACTAAAGAGGGAGAAACAGACACTCGCCAGCCATCTTTATGCAATAGAGTTACATGTCAGTTGATGGAACCGGTCTCTCAAAAGCGTACGAGTAATGTTGGTCTGGGCCGCTTCATCCCACAATACCGCTGAATCAAGAAAATACCAAGGGAGGAAGTAATCTGAATATCAACGCCCACAAACTCCTTTGTGTTCTACTCGTGATCTCATCTACACATAGACCTAGCTCTGATACCACTGTTGGGGAACGTTGCATGGGAAACAAAAAAAATTCCTACGCACACTCAAGATCTATCCTTGGTGATGGGCATCTACGAGAGGGAGAACGATCTACATACCCTTGTAGATTGCTAAGCGAAAGCGTTAAGAAACGCGGTTGATGTAGTCGAACGTCTTCGCGATCCAAATCGCAAGCCGTCCCGCGATCACATCACGATCCGTCTCGCGATCCAATCACGATCCGTCCCCCGATCCAATCACGGTCCTTCCAATCTAGTGTCGAACGGACGGCACCTCCGCGTTCAGCACACGTACAGCTCGATGACGATCTCCGCCTTCTTGATCCAGCAAGAGGGAGCAGAGAGGTAGATGAGTTCTCCAGCAGCGCGACGGCACGGCGGCGGTGGTGGTGGAACTATTCCAGCAGGGCTTCGCCTAAGCACTACTGAAAACTAGAGGATTTGATCTATCGGGGAGAGAGGGCTGCACCGTGGCTTAGGGTTTTCTGGTACGGATGTCCTCTCTCCCCTCCAGTATATATAGGAGGAAGGGGAGGGAGGCCGGTGCCCCTAGGGCTGCCCCTAGGAGTCGGCCGAAGTGGGAGAGGTGGAGGAGTCCTACTCCAATCCTACTAGGAGTAGGATTCCTCCCCCACTTGGAAACCTTTTCCACCTCTTGGGTTTTTCCACCCCTAGCCTCATGGGATTTAGTGGGGGCTTCGGCCAGCCCACTAGGGTCTGGTTTGCCTCCTCCCACAGCCCATGAGGCCCTTTGGGGCGAGAGGCCCCTCCCGATGGTCCCCCGGTACCCTCCCAGCACTCCTGGTACACTACCGAAGTACTCAAAACTTTTTCGGTGACCAAGACGGGACTTCCTATATATCAATCTTTACCTCCGAACCATTCCAGAGCTCCTCGTGACATCCGGGATCTCATCCGGGACTCCGAACAACCTTCGGTCACCATCATATATAACTCAATACTACCGAAATGTCACCAGACATTAAGTGTGCAGACCCTGCGGGTTCGAGAACTATGTAGACTTGACCGAGACACCTCTACGGTCAATAACCAATAGCAGGACCTGGATGCCCATATTGGTTCCTAAATATTCTACGAAGATCTTCATCGGTTGAACCTCTATGTCAAGGATTCAGTTAATCCCGTATGTTGTTCCCTTTGTTCTTCGGTATGTTACTTGCCCGAGATTCGATCGTCGGTGTCTCTATACCTAGTTCAATCTCGTTACCTGCAAGTCTCTTTACTCGTTCCGTAATACAAGATCCCATGGCTAACGCTTTAGTCACATTGCTTGCAAGGCTTATTGTGATGTTGTATTACCGAGTGGGCCCTGACATACCTCTCCGTCACACGGAGTAACAAATCCCAGTCTTGATCCATACCCACTCAACAGACACCCTCGGAGATACCTGTAGAGCATCTTTATAGTCACCCAGTTACGTTGCGACGTTTGATACACACAAGGTACTCCTCCGGTGTCACTAAGTTGCATGATCTCATGGTCATAGGAACAGATACTTGACATGCAGAAAACTATAGCAATAAACTAACACGATCTTATGCTATGTTTATAGTTTTGGGTCTTGTCCATCACATCATTCTCCAAATGATTTGATCCCATTGTCAAATAACATCTCATGTCTATGGCTAGGAAACCTTAACCATCTTTGATCAACGAGCTAGTCTAGTAGAGGCTTACTAGGGACACTTTGTTGTCTATGTATCCACACATGTATTTGAGTTTCCAATCAATACAATTATAGCATGGATAATAAACGATTATCATGAACAAGGAAATACAATAATAACCATTTTATTATTACCTCTAGGGCATATTTCCAACACAACTCCCCCAAGCTTAACCTATTGCTTGTCCTCAAGCAATTCAGTTGACAAACTGAAAGTGATAAAGAAAAACTTCTACGAACTCTTTTGTTCTTGTTTACATATATATGCTTAAGTATCACCCAGGTTTTCAGCAAAGATCATGACTAACCATGCCAACAATAACTCTTATAAATTATATTAACTCATAACAATAACATAAGCAACTAGCGAGCAATAATAAGATATCTCAAGCGCCAACACTTTGTCAAAACAATCATGATACAATATGACAATAGTGGTATCTTGCAAGCCCTTTCTGAGACCGCAAAACATAAATGCAGAGTACCTCCAAAGTTCAAGCAGTGACTAAACATTGTAATTCATGGTAGAAAAGATCCAGTCATGCTGCACACAACATCAACTATACACAATGCATGAGGATAACAATAGTGCTCTCAGGTCTGGCGCTTATTTGAGAAAATGATGACTCAACATAAAAATAAATAGATAGTCCCTTCGCAGAGGGAAGCATGGATTTGCAGAGGTGCCAGAGCTCAAAGCTTAAAATAGAGATAGATATAATTTTGGGAGGTACACCCTTCCTGTCAATGTTACGACCAAGAGTTCTCAATATCTTCCATGCTAAACAAATTAGCGGCGGTTCCCAAGCGGTAAAAGTAAAGGTTTACTCCCCCTCCACTAACAATCACTCTCCACGGCTAGCCGCATCCACGGGTACCATCCAAACCAACAACGTTCCAGGGGGGGTTGTTTAATTATTTTTTATTTTTGATTTCGGGTCTGGGAATCCCCATTACCACCCCTCTCGTGTAAGGATGAGTGAATAAACACTCATTGTGAGAATTACCCGCTTAGCATGGAAGATACTAACCGCCCCATGTCATTCCATGAACGGTCCAGGCACACAAAACAGGTGTTCATTTGAATTTTTAGAGATGGCACATGCAAACTTACTTTGGAACGGCAGGGTAGTACCACATATAGGCAGATATAGTGGACTCATCTGGAATAACTTTGGTTCAAGGATTTTGATGCACAAGTAGTATTCCCGCTTAGTACAAGCGAAGGCTAGCAAATAGATTGAGAAGCGGCCAGCTAGAGAGCGAAAACGGTCATGAACATGCATTACATATAATAAACATTGACTACTAGCATGAGTAGGATATGGGCACCATGAACATAAATATCATGAAGGCTATGTTGGTTTTGATTCAACTACATCCGTGAACATGTGACAAGTCAAGCCACTTGAAGCATTTAGAGGAGTATACCATATCATCATACTGCATCACAACCATTTTAATGCATGTTGACATCCAAGATAAATCATTATCCACTCCTAGCTACTTAAGCATGGCATGAACAACTATAATCTCTAATGGTCATTGCAAACATGTTTGATCATAATATGCTGAATCAAGGATACTAGGCTAAACATATTTACAAAAACAAAAACAAGTTGAGTTCATACCCGCTTTTCTCTGCCACAGCCACTTCATCAAATATCGTCATTATTGCCTTTCACTTGCACGACCGAATGATAAGAAAATAATAATAGAGCAAGAGTGTCGTGGACTAAGCTGGAATCTGCAACATTTTATTCAAGAGGAGAAGACAAGGTAACATGGGTTTTTTGTTAAATTAACAATAGTGCATATGAGAGCCACTCAACATTTTCATCGTGGTCTTCTCCTTGGTACGACTCAAACGAAGAGAAAAGAATTACAGAGAAACACACTGAAATATTTTTGGAGTTTTTGGTTTTTCTTGAAGAAAGCAAATTAAAGAGGAAAAACAAAAATGAGAAAAACTATTTACATGGGAAAGCTCCCAACAAGCAAAAGAAGAAATGAGAAATCTTTTTGGGTTTTCTTTCGATACTACAATTAAACTAGGCTAGAAAGAAAAACTGAAAAGAAGTAGGAAATATTTTGGATTTTCTCAAAGTTTTTAAAACACACAAAAAGAAAATGAGAAAATAAATTTAGCATGGATAATACAATGAAAAGTGTGAAAACCGACAACTGGAATGAAATGTGTGAACATGAATGTAATGTCGGTGGAAATACGTACTCCCGCAAGCTTAGGCTTTTGACCTAGCTTGGTAATTACCACCCGTATGGATAATAATCTGAGCGATGGCTCACCGAGGCCCTTGGTGCAAACTCCTCGGTCCTCCTGGCAGCTTCAACCTCCGCATTGTACGCATGGGCCTCACTCTCAAGAACATAGTATCTTCCCCTACTGTGAAAATCAAAGAGAGCAGGAGCAGGCAAAATGACAGGCACAATGGTTTTTTTATTAAATCTCAAGTTATAGGTGTAGTTAGTGGCCGTGCCCTTAAGAAACTTATGACGCTTCATGGCATCAAAGTCTAAATACTGAATAGGTAAGATGGGGTCATTAGGCCAAGGTGATACATTTAGTGTCTCTGCTACACGGGAGGCATAAATTCCTCCATAGAAATTACCACTAGCACCATTGTGCTGCAATCTCCGTGCAACAATTGCTCCGAGATTATAACATTTATTTCCGGTTATGGCAGTGTGTATGAGACTTAAATCAGGAGCACACAGTGTGCTACAATCTTGTTTGCCTACGATATGTTTGCCATTAAAGAGTGCGAAATATTGTATTGATGGGAAATGGATGCTCTTAATTCTCCCTTGTGTTACTCCCCTATCCTCACCATAGCAAAGATTAACTAAGAATGACTCATACTCAGATTTTGTTGGTTCATCAAGGAAACCCCAAGGTGGAAGTTTGCATGTTTCACTGAACAATTCTAAAGGCATGGTGAAGGAATGGTCATACAGGTTAAACGAAACTCTAGACTCATGAGGAAAATATTTAAATTTCTTTGTGAATATTTTTGTGAGTTCGAGATGTTTTTGTGAATGTATTGTGGATATATTGATCAAATTCCCCCTTAATGCCAGCACCTTCCATGAACTCGTCGCACGGCCACAAGCATGATTTGGTGGCGGCATCTCGCATCGAGCTTTCGCTTGGCTCAACATAAGATTGTCGAACCGAGCTTCCACTTGATGAGGCCTGATACATCTCCAACGTATCTACTTTTCCTCACTCTTTTGCTCTTGTTTTGGACTCTAATTTGCATGATTTGAGTGGAACTAACCCGCACTGGCGCTGTTTTCAGCAGAATTGCCAGGGTGTTGTTTTTGTGCAGAAATAAAAGTTCTCGGAATGGAACGAAACTTTCTGGAGATTTATTTTCGAAAATATAAAAAATTCTGGAGCCAGAAACCACCCGAGAGGGGGCCCAGGGTGCTCAGCACCCACCAGGGCGCGCCAGCCCCCTCCCAGCGCGCCCTGGTGGGGGCTGGGCACCTCGGGGCCCCACTTGCCCTATCTCCGCCACTATAAATTCCTAAATTTGGAGAAAAAAATAGGAGAGAAAGAATTATCGCGTTTCACGAGACGGAGCCGCTGCCACCTCCTGTTCTTCATCGGGAGGCCAGATCTGGAGCCCGTTTGGGGCTCCGGAGAGGGGAATCTTCGGTCTTCGTTATCATCAACCTTTCTCCATCGCCAATTCCACGATGCTCCCCACCGGGAGTGAGTAATTCCTTCGTAGGCTTGCTGGTCGGTGAGGAGTTGGATGAGATTCATCATGTAATCGAGTTAGTTTTGTTAGGGCTTGATCCCAAGTATCCACTATGTTCTGAGATTGATGTTGCTATGACTTTGCTATGCCTAATGCTTGTCACTAGGGCCCGAGTGCCATGATTTCAGATCTGAACCGTTTATGTTATCATCTCTATATCCATGTTCTTGATCCAATCTTGCCTAGTCATATGCACCTATTACGTGTTATGATCCGTCAACCCCATAGTGACAATATTTGGGATACTTTGCGGTGATGACCGTAGTTTGAGGAGTTCATGTATTCACCATGTGTTAATGCTTTGTTCCGGTTCTCTATTAAAAGGAGGCCTTAATATCCCTTAGTTTCCTTATGGACCCCCTGCCACGGGAGGGTAGAACAAAAGATGTCATGCAAGTTCTTTTCCATAAGCACGTATGACTATTTACGGAATACATGCCTACATTACATTGATGAACTAGAGCTAGTTCTGTATCGTCCTAGGTTATGACTGTTACATGACGAATATCATCCAACGAGTTACCGATCCAGTGCCTACGACCTTTCCACCTATTGTTCTTGCTAAGTTACTACTGCTGTTGCTGCTGTTCCAGCTGCAACAAAACTATTGCTACTGTTGTTACTGCTATCGTTACTATTGCTACTGCTATCAAAACTATCATATTACTGTGCTACTGATCACTTTACTGCAGATATTTAATCTCCAGGTGTGGTTGAATCGACAACTCAACTGCTAATACTCTCAAGTATTCTTTGGCTCCCCTTGTGTCAAATCTATAAATTTGGGTTGAATACTCTACCCTCGAAAACTGTTGCGATCCCCTATACTTGTGGGTTATCAAGACCTTTTTCTGGCGCCGTTGCTGGGGAGCATAGCAATATTTATTGAGTCACTTGGGATTTATATCAATTTATCACTATGAAGAATCTAAAGGATCCAAGAACCAAGATTTTTCCCTCTAGTACGAGGGCAGGTAAGGAACTGCCATCTAGCTCTGCACTTGATTCACCTTCTATTATGAGTAAGCTTGCAACACCACCACATGCTAGTAATCCAGATATGTCGCAAGTTATTGATGATGCTACCTCTGCTATGAATGATGCTTATGATGATGCTAGTACCATGCTTGATGATAATGTGCCACTAGGAGAATTCCTTGATGAACAAATCGCTAGAGCTAAAGAAAATGAAACTACTGAAACTAATGAAATTGCTGAAACTGATGAAGCTTATGAAACCGATTATTATTATGAAACTCCTATTAGTCCTAGTTCTCCTAAGTTTGAGATGCCTAAGATACGTGAAGGTTATGTTATGGATGAGGAGATACCTAGAGAAATTCTTTCTTGCAAGGATAGAGATGATCTTAAGAAATTACTATGCAAGTATAAGGAAAAGACTTTGAATGCTAGAATGAAATGTAATCCTAAGTTTGGTACTTCACCTATCTGTGTTACCGATAAGGATTATGAGTTCTCTGTCAACCCAGAGTTAATTACTTTGGTTGAATCTGATCCTTTCCATGGCTATGAAACTGAAACTGTAGTGGCACACCTTACTAAGCAGAATGATATAGCCACCCTCTTTGCTCATGATGAGAAGATTCGCTACTATTATATCCTTAAGTTGTTTCCGTTCTCATTAAAGGGTGATGCTAAGACATGGCACAATACTCTTGCTCCTGGTTGTGTGCATAGTCCCCAGGATATGATTTACTACTTCTCTGAAAAATATTTTCCTGCTCAAAAGAAACAAGCTGCCTTAAAGGAAATATTTAACTTTGTGCAAATTGAAGAAGAGAGTCTCCCACAAGCTTGGGGGAGGCTTCTCCAGTTGCTTAATGCTTTGCCTGATCATCCTCTCAAGAAAAATGAAATACTTGATATCTTTTATAATGGACTAACCGATGCTTCTAGGGACTTCCTAGATAGTTATGCTGGTTGTGTTTTCAGGGAACAAACTGTTGAACAAGCTGAGGAATTATTGAATAACGTATTGAAAAATTATGATGATTGGACTCTTCCTGAACCACCACCTAAACCCACTCCGAAGAAGAGGGGTATCTTATTTCTCAGTCCTGAAGATATGCAAGAGGCAAAGAAATCTATGAAGAAAAAAGGTATTAAAGCTGAGGATGTTAAGAATTTGCCACCTATTGAACAAATACATGGCCTTGACACACCACCACCTCCACAGGTGGTAGAGGTAAATTCTTTATTAAAGTTTAATGAAAGTGACATCCCTCACAATAAACCTCCTTGTCAATGCTTATATGCGTTTGATAACTATATTATGAAGCAAGATCATTTCAATGCTCATGTTCTGAAACAGTTGAAATACAATTGTGATATGATTGCTCGCTTGAGTGACTTGCTCTTTAGAATCAGTAATGATGTTAGAGGTGTAGGAAAGCATGCCTCTATGGTTCAAACCCAATTAGAACAAGTAGCTAAGTCTCAAAAAGAATTGCTTGATGAAATGAATAGTAATATGCATGATTTTGCTGCTAGAGTAGTAACTAGAGGAGGTAGAATGACCCAAGAACCACTCTATCCCGAGGGTCATCCTAAAAGAATTGAACAAGACTCTCAGAGAATTAATCCTGATGCACATAGTCCTTCTAAGAAGAAAAAGAAAAAGAAAAATGATAGGACTTTGCATACCTCTAGTGAACCTGAGGGACAAAAACCTCCTGATAATAATGATGTCTCTATTTCCGATGCTGAAACTCAGTCTGGAAGTGAACATCAACCTAGAGATAATGAAAATGATAATGATGATGCTCACGATGATGCTCAACCTAGTAATGATAGAGAACCAGATAATGATGTTGAAATAGAGCCTGCTCCTGATCTTAATAACCCACAACCTAAAAATAAACGTTATGATAAGAAAGATTTTGTGGTTAGGAAACATGGTAAAGAAAGAGAGCCATGGATTCAGAAACCCATGCCATTTCCACCTAAGCCATCTAAGAAAAAGGATGACGAAGAATTTGAGCGTTGTGCTGAAATGATTAGGCCAGTCTTTTTGCGCACCCGCTTAACTGATATCTTGAAGATGGCCCAATATGCAAAGTATATGAAAGACATCATCACCAATAAAAGAAAAATACCTGAAGTTGAAATCTCCACCATGCTTGCTAATTATTCTTTTAAGGATGGAGTACCCAAAAACTTGGAGATCCTAGAATTCCAACTATACCTTGCTCCATCAAAAGAAACTATGTTAAAACTGCTTTGTGTGATTTGGGAGCCGGTGTTAGTGTTATGCCTTTCTCCTTATATAAAAGACTTGATTTGAATAAACTCACACCTACTGAGATATCATTGCAAATGGCTGACAAGTCAACCGCCATACCTATTGGTATTTGTGAGGATGTGCCCCCTGTTGTTGCAAATGTTACTATCTTAACGGACTTTGTTATTTTTGAGATGCCCGAGGACGACAACATGTCGATTATCCTTGGTAGATCCTTTTTGAATACTGCAGGGGCTGTTATTGATTGCAACAAAAGCAAAGTCACTTTTCATATTAATGGTAATGAGCACACGGTGCACTTTCCGAAGAAACAATTTCAAGTGAATGGTATAAATGTTATTGAAGAATCTCCGACCATCACTATTGGAAGTTTTCAATTACCTCTACCTACTGCCAAGAAGAAATATGATATACTTATTGTAGGGGATATGCACATCCCCATCGAGGTAACTTAGTGTTTTTACTAAAGTTCTTCGGTTTCATGCTAATCGGAAGTGGCTGTTAATAAGACTTGATCAACCTTATTAATGAATCATTTTTTAGAGGTATGACGTCGATGAATCTAGTGCACAACTCTCTGCTCCCACATTTTATTTTCTGTTTTAGTTAGTCAAATAAAACAAATGCCATGTTTATCCTGTTTTCTGTTTTCTCCGTGAAATAAAAAATGACCCAAAAATAAAAATTCTCAGAATGCCCTGAAAATTTAACACGAATTTTTTCTGAAT
The DNA here is from genome assembly GCA_039707655.1 of Elymus sibiricus. Lineage (NCBI taxonomy): Eukaryota > Viridiplantae > Streptophyta > Magnoliopsida > Poales > Poaceae > Elymus > Elymus sibiricus. The sequence continues at coordinate 345,237,092 of CM077671.1, forward strand.
ATTTCTGAATTTTTGGTGTAAATAACACCTGAGGGGAGTGCACAGGGTGCGCAGCACCCACCAGGGCGTGCCAGCACCCCCCAAGCGCGCCTTGGTGGGTGGTGGCCCCCACGTAGGCCCCCTCACTTATCCCTTTCGCCCACATGATTACCTCTTACCCCGAGTTTACCTCGATCATAAGACACTGCAGGCTCACCATTTTCTTGATGTAACTGACTCTCCACGTGATATTCACTATAACTTAGTATTTAGCAAGGAAACACGTGATATTATCCCGTTGCCTGCACCTGCTTTGTTTGACCCTATCGCCAGGAACGGATACAGGATTATGCCAGATGACATTACAGCTTACCGGAACAACCTAGCAGCTGCTGAGGAGGAGCACCAGGGGTGGGACGCTCAGGTGCCGCCTCAGCCTCACTATGACTTGGGACCGGACGATTACTACGGATGGTGATTACCAAGCTAGGCCAAAAGCCTAAGCTTGGGGGAGTACGTATTTCCACCGACATTACATTCATGTTCGCACATTTCATTCCAGTTGTCGGTGTCCATACTTTTTCATTGTAATATCCATGTTAGATTTGTTTTCTCGCTTTCTTCTTGTGTGTTTGAAAAACTTTGAGAAAACCCAAAAACATTTCCAACTTCTTTTTAGTTTTTCTTTCTAGCTTAGTTTAATTGTTGCATTAAAAAGAAAACCCAAAAAGATTTTTCGCTTCTTCTTTTGTTTGTTGGGAGCTATCCCGTGTAAATAATTTTTCTCGTTTTAGTTTTTCTTCTTTGATTTGCTTCCTTCAAGAAAAACCAAAAACTCCAAAAATATTTCAGTGTGTTTCTCTAAAATTCTTTTCTTTTTACTTGAGTCGTACCGAGGAGAAGACCACGATGAAATTGTTGAGTGGTTCTCATCTGCATTATCGTCTACCTAACAAAGAACCCATATCATCTTGTCTTCTCCTCTTGAATAAAATGTTTGTAGATTCCATCTTAGTCCACGGCATTCTTGCACTATTATTATTCTCTTATCATTCGGTCGTGCAAGTGAAAGGCAATAATGACGACATTTGATGAATTGACTGTGGCAGAGAAAAGCGGGTATGAACTCAACTTGTTTTTGTTTTTGTAAATATGTTTAACCTAGTATCCCTTGATTCGGCTCATTATGATCAAACATGTTTGCAATGACCATTAGAGATTATAGTTGTTCATGCCATGCTTAAGTAGCTAGGAGTGGATAATGATTTATCTTGGGTGTCAACATGCATTAAAATGGTTGTGATGCGGTATGATGATATGGTATCCTCCTCTGAATGTTTCAAGTGGCTTGACTTGGCACATGTTCACGCATGTAGTTGAATCAAAACCAACATAGCCTTCATGATATTTATGTTCATGGTGTCCATATCCTACTCATGCTAGTATTCAATGTTGATTATATGTAATGCATGTTCATGATCGTCTTCGCTCTCTAGCTGGCCGCTTCTCAATCTAACTGCTAGCCTTCGCCTGTACTAAGCGGGAATACTTCTTGTACATCAAAACCCTTAAACCAAGTTATGCCAGATGAGTCCACCATACCTACCTATATGCGGTATTACCCTGCCGTTCCAAAGTAATTTTGCATGTGCCACCTCTAAAAATTCAAATGAACATATGTTTTGTGTGCCTGGACCGCTCATGAAGCGACAGGGGGTGGTCAGTATCTTCCATGCTAAGCGGGTTATTCTCATGACGAGTGTTTATTCACTTGTCCTTACACGAGAGGGGCGGTAATAGGGATTCCCAGTCCCGAAATCAAAAATCAAAAATAATTAAACAAAACTCCCCCAGGAATGTTGTTGGTTTGGACGGTACCCGTGGATGCGTCTCGCCGTGGAATGTGATTGTTGGTGGAGGGGGAGTAAACCTTTACTTTTACCGCTTGGGAACCGCCGCTAATATGTTTAGCATGGAAGATATTGATAACTCTTGGTCGTGACGTTGACGGGAAGGGTGTACCTCCCAAAATTATATCTATCTCTGTTTTAAACTCTGAGCTCTGGCACCGCTGCAAATCCATGCTTCCCTCTGCGAAGGGACTATCCATTTACTTTTATGTTGAGTCATCACCTTCTCAAATAAGCGCCAGACCTGAGAGCACTATTGTCATCCTCATGCATTGTGTATAGTTGATGTTGGGTGCAGCATGACTGGATCTTTTCTACCATGAATTACAATGTTTAGTCACTGCTTGAAGTTTGGAGGTGCTCTGCATTTATGTTTTGCGGTCTCAAAAAGGGCTAGCGAGATACCACTATTGTCATATTGTATCACGATTGTTTTGACAACATGTTGGCGCTTGAGATATCTTATTATTGCTCGCTAGTTGCTTATGTTATTGTTATGAGTAAATATAATTTCTAAGAGTTATTGTTGACATGGTTAGTCATAATCTTTGCTGAAAACCTGGGTGCTACTTAAGCATATATATGTAAACAAGAACAAAAGAGTTCATAAAAGTTTTTCTTTATCACTTTCAGTTTATCAACTGAATTGCTTGAGGACAAGCAAAGGTTTAAGCTTGGGGGAGTTGATACGTCTCCAACGTATCTACTTTTCCCCACTCTTTTGCCCTTGTTTTCGACTCTAATTTGCATGATTTGAATGGAACTAACCCGGACTGACGCTGTTTTCAGCAGAATTGCCATGGTGTTGTTTTTGTGCAGAAATAAAAGTTCTCGGAATGGAACGAAACTTTCTAGAGATTTATTTTACAAAATATAAAAAATACTGGAGCCAGAAACCACCGGAGAGGGGGGCCAGGGTGCGCCAGCCCCCTCCCGGCGCGCCCTGGTGGGGGCTGGGCACCTCGGGGTCCCACTTCCCCTATCTCCACCACTATAAATTCCTAAATTTGGAGAAAAAAATAGGAGAGAAAGAATGATCACGTTTCACGAGACTGAGCCACCGCCGCCTCCTGTTCTTCCTCGAGAGGCCAGATCTGGAGCCCGTTTGGGGCTCCAGAGAGGGGAATCTTCGGTCTTCGTCATCATCAACCTTTCTCCATCGCCAATTCCATGATGCTCCCCACTGGGAGTGAGTAATTCCTTTGTAGGCTTGCTGGTCGGTGAGGAGTTGGATGAGATTCATCATGTAATCGAGTTAGTTTTGTTAGGGCTTGATCCATAGTATCCAGTATGTTCTGAGATTGATGTTGCTATGACTTTGCTATGCCTAATGCTTGTCACTAGGGCCCGAGTGCCATGATTTCAGATCTGAACCGTTTATGTTATCATCTCTATATCCATGTTCTTGAGCCGATCTTGCCTAGTCATATGCACCTACTACGTGTTATGATCCGTCAACCCCATAGTGACAATATTTGGGATACTTCGCGGTGATGACCGTAGTTTGAGGAGTTCATGTATTCACCATGTGTTAATGCTTTTTTCCGGTTCTCTATTAAAAGGAGGCCTTAATATCCCTTAGTTTCCTTATGGACCCCGCTGCCACGGGAGGGTAGGACAAAAGATGTCATGCAAGTTCTTTTCCATAAGCACGTATGACTATTTACGGAATACATGCCTACATTACATTGATAAACTGGAGCTAGTTCTGTATCGTCCTAGGTTATGACTGTTACATGACGAATATCATCCAATGAGTTACCGATCCAGTGCCTATGACCTTTCCACCTATTGTTCTTGCTAAGTTACTACTGTTGTTGCTGCTGTTCCAACTGCTACAAAACTATTGCTACTGCTATCGTTACTATTGCTACTGCTATCAAAACTATCATATTACTGTACTACTGATCACTTTGCTGCAGATATTTAATCTCCAGGTGTGGTTGAATTGACAACTCAACTGCTAATACTCTCAAGTATTCTTTGGCTCCCCTTGTGTCGAATCTATAAATTTGGGTTGAATGCTCTACCCTCGAAAATTGTTGCGATCCCCTATACTTGTGGGTTATCAAGGCCTTCGAGGATCTCCTCATCGAAGAACTCCTAAAGAATTGCATTTTATTTGCGAACAAATTTCTGAAAAAAAAATTTGAGGCACAAAATTTTGTCAACAAAACTTCGTGAAATTGATAGGAACTACTCCTAAGCATGCATAGAGGCCATATTGAGCATTCAAAGTACTTAGAGCTCTAAGAATTCCACATGCAAGCTCATCTACAGCAGCACCAAGAGTAGCTAATTACTCTAAAAATAACCCACTAAATCAAAAACTAATTGGAGCAATGGAGGAGTCACATACCAAGTAGCAATCCTTCCAAACAGTTTCGGAAACGGAGCTTCGAGCAAAGAGATCGAAATCCACGGGTTTGAGAGCAAGAGCACGAGAATGGTGGCTGTGGTGAATTTTTTCTGGAGGTAGGGGATGATGTGGGCTAAAGAAGTAAGTGAGGGGGCCCACGTGGGGGCCACAACCCACCAGGGCGCGCCCTGGTGTCTTGTGGGCACCAGGTGCAACCCCCTCTAGTATTATTTGCACCAGAAATTCAGAAATATTCGGGAAAAAATCGTATCAAATTTTCAGATCATTCTGAGAACTATTATTTTTGGGTCAATTTTTTTATTGCACGGAGAAAACAGAGAATAGGATAATCATGGTATTTTATTTTATTTGACTAACTAAAACAGAAAATAAAATGTGGGAGCACAGAGTTGTGCTTACTAGATTCATCAACTTCATACCTCTAAAAAATGATCCATTAATAAGGTTGATCAAGTCTTATTAACAACCACTTCCGATTAGTATGAAACTGAAGAACTTTCGTAAAACACTAAGTTACCTCAATGGGGATGTGCATATCCCCAACAATAAGTATATCATATTTCTTTTTGACAGTAGGTAGAGGTAATTGAAAACTTCCAATAGTAATAGTCAGAGATTCTTCAATAACATTTATACCATTCACTTGGAATTGTTTCTTCGGAAAGTGCACCGTGTGCTCATTACCATTGATATGAAAAGTGACTTTGCTTTTATTGCAATCAATAATAGCCCCTGCAGTATTCAAAAAGGGTCTACCAAGGATAATCCACATGTTGTCGTCCTCGGGCATCTCAAGAATAACAAAGTCCATTAAGATAGTAACATTTGCAACAACAACGGGCACATCCTCACAAATACCGATAGGTATGGCAGTTGATTTGTCAGCCATTTGCAATGATATCTCAGTAGGTGTGAGTTTATTCAAATCAAGTCTTTTATATAAGGAGAAAGGCATAACACTAACACCGGCTCCCAAATCGCACAATGCAGTTTTGACATAGTTTCTTTTAATGGAGCAAGGTATAGTTGGTATTCCAGGATCTCCAAGTTTTTTAGGTACTCCATCCTTAAAAGAATAATTAGCAAGCATGGTGGAGATTTCAGCTTCAGGTATCTTTCTTTTATTAGTGATGATGTCTTTCATGTATTTTGCATAAGGGGCCATTTTTAAGATATCAGTTAAGCGGGTACGCAAAAAGACTGGCCTAATCATTTCAGCAAAGTGCTCAAATTCTTCATCATCCTTTTTGTTAGATGGCTTAGGTGGAAATGGCATGGGTTTCTGAACCCCACGGCTCTCTTTCTTTACCATGTTTCCTAGCCACAAAGTCTCTTTTATCATAGCGTTTGCTTTTAGGTTGTGGGTTATCAAGATCAGCAACAGGCTCTATTTCAACATCATTATCTGGTTCTTTATCATTGCTAGGTTGAGCATCTTCATGAACATCATCATTATCATTTTCATTATCACTAGGTGAATGTTCATTACCAGACTGAGTTTCAACATCGGAAATAGAGACATCATTATTATCAGGAGGTTTTTGTATCTCAGGTTCACTAGAGGTATGAAAAGTCCTATCATTTTTCTTTTTCTTTTTCTTTCTAGAAGGACTAGGTGCATCAGTATTAATTCTCTGAGAGTCTTGTTCAATTCTTTTAGGATGACCTTCAGGATAAAATGGTTCTTGGGTCATTCTACCTCCTCTAGTTACTACTCTAGGAGCAAAATCATTCATGTTATTATTCATTTCATCAAGCAATTCTCTTTGAGACTTAGCAACTTGTTCTAACTGAGTTTGAACCATAGAGGCATGCTTTCCTACACCTCTAACATCATTACTGATTCTAAATAGCAAGTCACTCAAGCGAGCAATCATATCAGAGTTATATTTCAATTGTTTCAGGACATGTGCATTGAAATGATCTTGCTTCATAATATAGTTGTCAAACTCATATAGGCACTGACTAGGCTGTTTATTGTAAGGAATATCACCTTCATCAAACTTATGGGGGTGGTGGTGTGTCAAGGCCATGCATTTGTTCAATAGGTGGTAAATTCTTGACATCCTTAGCTTTAATACCTTTTTCCTTCATAGATTTCTTTGCCTCTTGCATATCTTCAGGACTGAGAAATAAGATACCCCTCTTCTTCGGAGTGGGTTTAGGCGGTGGTTCAGGAAGAGTCCAATCATCATAATTCTTCAATATATTGTTCAATAATTCCTCAGCTTGTTCAACAGTTCGTTCCCTGAAAACACAACCAGCACAACTATCTAGGAAGTCCCTAGAAGCATCGGTTAGTCCATTATAGAAGATATCAAGTATTTCATTTTTCTTGAGAGGATGATCAGGCAAAGCATTAAGTAACTGGAGAAGCCTCCCCCAAGCTTGTGGGAGACTCTCTTCTTCAAATTGCACAAAGTTAAATATTCCCTGTAAGGCAGCTTGTTTCTTATGAGCAGGAAAATATTTTTCAAAGAAGTAGTAAATCATATCCTGGGGACTACGCACACAACCAGGAGTAAGAGTATTGTACCATGTCTTATCATCACCCTTTAATGAGAACGGAAATAACTTGAGAATATAATAGTAGCGAATCTTCTCATCATGAGCAAAGAGGGTGGCTATATCATTCAGCTTAGTAAGGTGTGCCACTACAGTTTTGGTTTCATAGCCATGGAAAGGATGTTATTCAACCAAAGTAATTAACTCTGGGTCGACAAAGAATTTGTAATCCTTATCGGTAACAAAGATAGGTGAAGTAGCAAACTTAGGATCACATTTCATTCTAGCATTCAAAGTCTTTTCCTTATACTTGCGTAGCAATTTCTTAAGATCGTTTCTATCTTTGCAAGAAATAATTTCTCTAGTTACCTCCTCATCCATAACATAACCTTCAGGTATGTTAGGCATTTCAAATCGAGGAGAACTAGGACTAATAGGTGTTTCATAGTCGTCACCAGTTTCATAGGCTTTATCAGTTTCAGCAATCTCATCAGTTTCAGTAATTTTATTCTCTTTAGCTCTAACAATTTGTTCATCAAGAAATTCACCTAGTGGCACGTTATCATCAAGCATGGTACTAGCATCATCATAAGCATCATTCATAGCAGAAGTAGCATCATCAATAACTTGCGACGTATCAGGATTACTAGCATGTGGTGGTGTTGCAAGCTTACTCATAACAGAAGGTGAATCAAGTGCAGAGCTAGATGACAGTTCCTTACCTCCCCTCGTCTTAGAGGGGAAAATCTTGGTCTTTGGATCCTTTAGATTCTTCATAGTGATCAATTGATATAAATCCCAAGTGACTCAACAAATATAGCTATGCTCCCCGGCAACGGCGCCAGAAAAGGATCTTGATAGCCCACAAGTATAGGGGATCGCAACAGTTTTCGAGGGTAGAGTATTCAACCCAAATTTATAGATTCGACACAAGGGGAGCCAAAGAATATTTGAGAGTTTTAGCAGCTGAGTTGTCAATTCAACTACATCTGGAGATTAAATATCTACAGCAGAGTGATCAGTAGCACAGTAGTATGATAGTTTTGATAGCAGCAGTAATAGTAACAGTAACGGTAGCAGTGATAGCAATAGTTTTGTAGCAGTTGGAATAGTAGCAGCAGCAATAGTAACTTAGCAAGAATAATAAGTGGAAAACTCGTAGGCACTGGATCGGTGAACTCGTTGGATGATATTCATCATATAACAGTCATAACCTAGGGCGACACAGAATTAGCTCCAGTTCATAAATGTAATTTAGGCATGTATTCTGTAAATAGTCATACGTGCTTATGGAAAAGAACTTGCATGACATCTTTTGTCCTACCCTCCCGTGGCAGCGGGGTCCATAAGGAAACTAAGGGATATTAAGGCCTCCTTTTAATAGAGAACCAGAACAAAGCATTAACACACGGTGAATACATGAACTCCTCAAACTACGGTCATCACCGAAAAGTATCCCGACTATTGTCACTCCGGGGTTTGCGGATCAGAACACGTAATAGGTGCATATGACTAGCAAGATCGGATCAAGAACATAGATATAATGGTGATAACATAAACGGTTCAGATCTGAAATCATGGCACTCGGGCCCTAGTGACAATCATTAAGCGTGGCAAAGTCATGGCAACATCAATCTCAGAACATAGTGGATACTAGGGATCAAGCCCTAACAAAACTAACTCGATTACATGATGAATCTCATCCAACTCCTCACCGACCAGCAAGCCTACGAAGGAATTACTCACTCCCGGTGGGGAGCATCATGGAATTGGCGATGGAGAAGGGTTGATGATGACGAAGACCGAAGATTCCCCTCTCCGGAGCCCCAAACGGGCTCCAGATCTAGCCTCCCGATGAAGAACAGGAGGTGGCGGCGGCTCCGTATCGTAAAACGCGATGAAACTTTCTCCTTGATTTTTTTCTCCGAAAATAGGAATTTATAGTGCCGGAATTAGGGTATGTGGGGCCACGAGGTGGGAACAACCCACCAAGGCGCGCCTGGGGGGGCTGGCGCGCAATGGTGTATCTTGCCCAGCCAGGGCCCCCCCTCCAGTGGTTCTTTGCTCCAGTATTTTTTATTTATTCTAAAATAAATCTCCAAAAAGTTTGTTCCAGTTCCGAGAACTTTTATTTCTGCACAAAAACAACACCATGGTAGTTCTGCTGAAAACAACGTCAGTCCGGGTTAGTTTCATTCAAATCATGCAAATTAGAGTCCAAAACAAGGGCAAAAGTGTGAGGAAAAGTAGATACGACGGAGACGTATCACATTACATACCTGCTTTGGTAATTTAAACACGGACATAGCATATGAGGGGATGGCCTAAATTACTGCCTTTAACTAAACCTCTCTTCCTCCATAGGATAATATTTTTTTCCTTCCATCCTCTAATCCTACTTAGCACTCTATCAATGAGATGTTGAAAGCAATCAGAACGGTCCACTCCCACAATTGGAGGTAGGCCCAGGTATTTATCCGTGATCGCTTTTGCCATTATGTTTAGGGTGGTGCACACCTCCACCCTATTCTCTCCACAGGTGCACAAGGGCTAAAAAAAGCTAGATTTGACATCATTCACCAACTGCCCTCAAACCATGCAATAATCATCAAGGGCTCTTCAGAGACTAGTTGCATTGGAAGCATCTGCTCGCATGAGGATTAGTGAATTGTCGGCAAAAAGAAGATTTGACACTAGGGGGCATCTCTGCACACCTTAACTCTCAATAAGTTCCCCGACTCCTCCTCATGCATGAGCAAGCTCGAAAGGCCCTCCGCGCATAGCAAGAACAAGTATGGTGAGAGGGGGTCTCCCTGCCTGAGGCCCCTAGAAAGAACAAAACAATAAGTCAACACATTATTAACCCGTACCTGGTATGTGACCGACCTCACACACTCCATAATCAGGTCCACCCAGAGTGGCGTGAAGCCCAAATGTAGAAGGATGAGTTGTAAGAAATTCCACTCCATCCTATCATACGCCTTGTGCATGTCAAGATTCACCGCACATGTACCATATTTGCCCATAGTTTTCTTCTTGATCGCATGATATGATTCAAAGGAAACCAGAAAATTATCCGCAATGAGACGTCCCAGAACGAATGCACTTTGGTTTGGTGATACTATCTCCATCAAAATATATTTCAAGCGGTTAGCCAAAAGTTTGGAAATCACCTTATATACCACATTGCACAAACCAATTGGCCGGAATTGAGTTATAATTGTTGGATTTTCAACCTTCTGGATTAGAACAATGGTGGTGGTGTTCCATCCTTCTAGGACTTCCAGTTAACAACAATGGGCACCTCATCAAACAAATCCTCACCTATGATATGCCAAAACCTATTATAGAAAACTGCGTGTAAACCATCAGGGCCTGCAGCTTTTAGATCACCAATGTTAAACATGGCCTTTTTCACCTCCTCGCGGGTGTACCCCTTATTAACCTCTTCATTCATGATTGTGGTAACTCGTGGTTTCACTTTGTTGATTACATTCAGATCCGGAGCCTGCTGACCTGAAGTAAATAGAGAGGAAAATAAATTCGCTGCATGTGCTCTAATATCCTCCTAATCATCGATCCAATCACCATTATCACACTGGATACGTTTGATAAAAAAATTCTTCCGACGCCCATTAGCAGCCCTGTGAAAAAACTCTGAATTCCGATCTCTGGACCTATTGGGGTCTTGACTCATGGTTATTACATAAGAAGAGTGTGGTATTTTTTTCTCCCGTTGCAAAGCACGGGCTCTTTTACTAGTAACTAATTAATAATAAAGAGAGGTGATATTCTTGGTCCGTCGTGACATTTCCCAAAGAATACCTTGATGTTTTGAAGAATCAACCACAATCCATAATATGAAATAAATTGTTCGTTTAAAGCAAATTCTCCTTGCCAACGAAGCCAGCCCAGCCCCTCTACCCCGTGTGAGAACCACCCAGAAAGAGAAAAAAACATGTTTCACTTCCGTACAGACGAGCCTAATCTGATTTTTTTGCACGCGTATTCATAGTAAGATAGTCTCACCTTGATTGCTTACATCGAACCCTATCAATTTATATGCGTACAAGTTGTCTCGAATATCAACAATGAGCCTCCGGAGTCAACAGACAGAAAATGAGAAGTGAGTTCTAAAAATCACATGACGAAATCAGCTCCCGAGAATTGTGGGCTGCCATAAAGGAATTATAAATCCCGAGGATTGTGGGGTTGTTGCATGGCAAAGCAAAAAAAAAAAGTTGCACCATTGATTGGACCATATGTGGCAAATTTCGTGTCGTGAGTCTTGCAAATCCCTTCAGCAATTGTGGTATGCATTTAATTCAGATTTGTCAAGTAAGGTAGTAGAATATCTATTGCAAAAGAACTAGGTCTACAGGTAAAACAAAATTTAATCAGTGATCATCGATTTCACATGCTTATGCTAATTTTCCTTCGTGCGATAGACCAACTAGAAGAGGAGAGGAATCCTTCATGAATCGCCTTGCCTTGCTGTAACAAAATTCACAAACAGTTGAGCTGGTCGTCATAACTTGTTAACCAAAATTCAGCCAAGTTCGGAAGACATCACACACAACAAACATTGACCCAACAAAGGACATAAAACTATATAGAATCCAAACATGGGTAAACCTCATCTGATCTTTGCATAAGTCTGGCGAACGGAACAGAGAATCAGAAAACCACAATACGATTCCACAGTGCTACTAAAAGGATTGGAGTTCCTCGTCAAAATCAGGACACACTGAAAGGGAAACTACATGGCATATGCTCTGACATAATTATAAGGCTACGCTTAGTTCATCCTCTGCGCAGCCTCCTTGGCGATGAGCCTTTCCCTGGCCTTGGTCTTCGCCTGCGACTTGGAGCCCATGACGCCACCGCCCCACTTCTTCCTGACCTCGTCAAACTTGTCGTTGAAGTTAGCCTGCGGAATAGTGGACATTGGTGATGTTAGAAGGGTAACAAAAGGTGGACTTCTTATCGATCATTGCAAGGGCTATTCCAAAACATACCTTGATAGCCTCCAAGATCTTGCTGAACTCAAGCTTGTCCTCGTTCTTCACAGTGGTGAGGCACAGAACTGAGGCAGTCTTCTTGTGAACGATCTATACAGGGGGGCAAGACAAAGTGAGCTTGGGGTTCCAGTTGCTGTTAAAGATTTCATAAGTATGGAACAGGGGCAGCAGGTGAAAATATACCAATCCAAGGCGTGATTTTCCCTTAACAATGCAGTATGGGACCTCCATCTTCCTGCACAGGGCTGGGAGCCACACAACCAGCTCAATTGGGTCAACATCATGAGCGATGACGACCAGCTGAGCCTTGCTCTGCAGCACAAAACAAAAGGATTAATCACGAGATATGATTACTGTAGCCACAAAAAGATGACAAAGAGACAACTCTGGTACCTGCTCAATGAGGTAAGTGACATGGTTAAGACCATACTTAACAACAATTGGCTTCTTGGCCTCAACAGTTTTCCCCTCAGCCTCAGCCTGGGCCCTCTTCAGAAGCCTCTCCTTCTTAGCCGCTTTGTCCTCAGGGCGGTACTTGAGAAGCATCTTAAACAGGTTGGTGGCTGTAACAAGCGATTCATATCAGATATTTGTAACTTCTTGCAGAAACTAAAGTAATGCTGTATGCAGAGGAACTCAACTTAAACCAGTCAACTACTTATTGGCCACTTTTTTTGCTATACACTACAACATAAACAATGAGCTAGCAAGTAAACACGTTGCAACATAAAGGAAAAGCAAACATAGCAAAAATTGTTCTTCCTACAGCTGGCATCCTTAGAAGTGAAAGCTTCCGCTAGCCATTCTATTACTTCATACTGTCACGGCATGTCAATATATTCAGTAATAAAATGTAGTAGGTATGCAGAACAACAGCATGCATTGCCCTAATCATTCAAGAGGAGAGCTCCCAACAGCATTATTAATCTTATATAAAATACATCGAACAACTCTTTTCATTATCTTAACCAAGATTTCAGGCAGATTCCAAGTCCAGTGACGAATAACAGAGCAAGTCAAAATAATAGAGCGCATCTACTAACGACTTCAGGCATTGTGGATTCCAAGTCCAGTGACGAATGAACAGCCAAGTTTTGTATATACCGAGGTTCTTGTCGAGGGTGCGGGTGAACTGGTGGAGCGCCGGGGGCACCTTGAGGCGCTGCTTGAGGATGCGGCGCTGGCGCTGGATGCGCACGACCTTGGGCCACTTGACGAACCGGTGGAGGTCCTTCTTGGGCGGCAGCGCCCCGCCGATGCCGAACTGCTTCGGCCTCTTCTCAAACAGCGGGTTCACCACCTTGTCCTGCAACCACACAGAAACCCAACCCAGTCAGATCAAACGCGCCGCGAGCAGGAGATGTCGCACAGATTTCTAGCACGGGAAGAGGGCTGGGAGCAGTACCGCCGCCTTCTTCTTCGCCGGGACCGGCGCCTTGCCGCCTCGCTTCGGGGCCTGCACGATTCGCGATCCACACACACTCTTAGAACGAGATTCAAACACCAAAACCCGCGGAAAAGACGGAGCGCGCGGGATCCGTCCGGGAGGACAGAGCGCGGAGGAACGGCGTGGGGCGCGCCGGGGCTACGGCGGCGGGGACGTACCATTTCGCCGGCGGCGGGGGGGAGCTTGGGGTTCCGAACGGGAGGCGACGCTGGGGGAGGAGGTGGAGGGGGGAGGCGGCCGACTGGCGGTTCGGTGCGGGGAGGAAGTTTTATAAAGGCGGCGTCTGGGATACGTGGACGATTTTTGATCGTCCGATGCGGGGTGTGCGGCGGGGTCGCGAGGCCTCCGCCGTCCAGTGCCAGGATTAGGGTTTAGGGGTCGCTCTTGGGCCGCAGGGACAGGGGATGGTCAGGTGGGCCGGAATGGACTGGACTAGTCTGCTCTGGGCCGCTCGCTACAGCCCAGTTTCCTTCGGAAAAGGCTATAGCCCATTGGTTTGGTAACTTTTGCGTGTAAGCCCCTCGCGCGTCCGAATATTACCGTAGGCACCGCTCCAAGGTGTCCCCAACCTCTCGACCTTGCGCCATGGCGAAGAGGCGGAGCGAAGCGGCGAGTCGCCGCCTTCCACCGTGCACCTCCTCCCCCTCGGCAGGAACAAAAGTTATCATCCGGTTCTGAGTGCTCGGCATGGATTCTCTGGGAGTTTTTTCCTTCGTTTTTCGCAGAGTTTCTTTTAATCCCCACGGCTATGTCTCGCGACCCATTCTGGATTGTCTTATCAGACCTGAGCGTAGGCACAGGTGAAAGTGATATTTCGGTTGGTGCTTGATGCTGGGGAGTTTATCCTATGGGGATTTCTTTTGTGTGTGTGTGTGTGTGTGGGTAGATTTTACTTGGAAGTGACAGATATTTGGTTTTATGTTGGTCCGATTGCTTCGTTTCTAGTATAAAAATGGGGCAGGGGGGAAACCCCTTTCATTAAAAAAAAAGATATTTGGTTTTAGGTTGTGGCAGGAACATCCATATTTGGTCTGCTGGCCAATTTTGAAGTGTGTCTGCTCTTGCTGCCATAAGATTTTTTTTTCCTTCCAAAACTGCTTGATGAAAGTCTGATGTGATCCCTTCCAAAACTGCTTGATGAAAGTCTGATGTGATCCCTTCCAAAACTGCTTGATGAAAGTCTGATCCACTCTTGCTGACATGTTGGCTTTGCTTCTAGACTTCATTTACTGGGGGTTTCACTTTCACCATGCTCTTGGCTCCAGCTTTTCAGACAAGTTGGAGGTGGTGAAAACAATCCAACTTCTGACTTTAGAGGGATCAAATTAAGATCGGTATTTAACACATTCTCTAGTGCTGTCGCACTCTTGTTGGTGCTTCATGTCCTCCAAGAGTTAGCAGTAGATCAGTTAGTCAATGATTAAGGTAATATATCATATGAAGATCTCCGCATCTGGATAAGGGATCCATTTGTCCATGGGGTCAGGAAATGCTAGTGGCAGTTATATAGAAGTGAGGTTAGAGTTTACGTCTCTAGAACCCTTGGAGTGCTGGTGTTACTTGGAGCCAAAACTAATGGCTCTAGCTTCTCCATGCTGTAGAATATAGAGCCAGAGATTCAACAAGCCCAGGCACCGGTCAAGGCTGTTTCATTCAAAAAAAAAGGCTATTTATTGAGATGCGGTGTCGTGGGAACAAGCCTCACAGTAGAAGGTAGGGGTACGAAAGGAGAGGGCAGAGTCCTAGCTACGGCGAGATTGTACACAAGAATGTATGAGTTCAGGCCCCTCTCGTGGAGGTAACAGCCCTACGTCTCAGGTGCTCGGGAGCTTCTTGTCGAGTGGAATATATGTGTGGTTACAGGGGGTGCGAACCCTTGGGCCAGAGGGGAGGGGCGGCTTATATAGAGTGTGCTGCCCCTCATAAGTGTCCGGCATCTAAGGGTTAGATCGTGGTCATAAAAGACGTACGTTACTGGTAACGTACACCATAAATGCTATTAAAGGTCTTGATGAACGCTTGCCCGTTAGCCTCCCTAGGGTGACTTCTGGGCTTCTGTGGTCGACTGTCTTCTGGTCCTTCCGAGTGGAAGGTAAGCGTCGAGTGAAAGGTGCCTCCGAGTGTATATTGTCGAGTGACTTATGCTTCTTGGCGATTTCAGTCGGAGACTTCCTCGTAGCCCTTAAGCTTTCTGGGGCAGTGTCCTTAGGTAGGGTATGTAGGTCAGGCCTATGACCCTACCCTAGGTACATATCCCCATCATTAGCCCCCGAATGGATCGGGGTTCGAGTGTAAAGGTGTCAATGCAGGTTCAGACAAGGCACAAAAATTCCGAGTGCATTTTGAAGCTTCTCAGAAATCTGCGTCGATTGAAACTTTTATCGTTCACCCTGATCAATTCTGTCTTGAGATGTATCCGAGTGAAACTGAACTCGAAACTGGTCCGAGTGAAACTGAGCTCGAAGTCAGGTTCGAGTGATCTGCAGAGTCTTCTGATGTGACGGTTTGTTCCGTCGGGTCCGGATTTCACGGGATTTGAAATTTGGATAAGAGCGCGCAGAGCGGAGATGGCGTAACTGCTAAGGCAAGTGCGCGAAAGACGCCTCGATTAGCGCGCCGCCCATATCGCCACGTATCGCTCCTCCTCTGAATTCGGGATACCCAAAGATCCGGCGGGCCCGCAGGTCAGTGGCCCACACGAGCGGGTATAAGAGGCGACGACGCCGGTGCTGGTACAGTATTCTTCCCCCAAATATGCTCTTCTCCTCCTCCTCCTCTGCCCTGCTCCGCTTCATCGACCGCTGCCGCCATGACGAAGAGCAAGACGGAGAAGCTCGAGCGCGCCAAGAAGGGAGGAGCCAAGGTGAGGAAGTCGTCGGGCGCCCGGTCGACGGTGCCGCCGGGGTGGATCCAGGGAGATTTCCTCCAATCGACGGTCACGGCGGAAGATGTGCAGAACCTCGTCGTCGACGGGCTGATAACTGCAGATTCCTGGAGGTTGCCGAAGGGGGAGGTCGAGCCGGAGCCACGCGATGGCGAGCGAGTTCTGCTTCTCACCCACATCGAGCGAGGTTTTTCCATGCCACCCCACCCGTTCATCCGTACTTTCTTGAACTATTTCGGGGCGCAAATCCACCACCTTCCTCCGAATGCGATTGCCTATCTTTCCTGTTTCGTAACCTTGTGCGATTGCTTCCTGGGCTGTCCCCCACATTAGGGTTTGTTCAAGCACATATTCTCTGTCAGATCTCAAGCCGTCAAGAAAGCCAATCCCAGTGATAGCAAAACCCACGTGATCCAACTGTGTGGTGGCTTAGGGATCCAGAAGAGAGGTAGGAGTGCATTCCCCTCTATGACCTTTCCCGACTCTGTTCGGGGTTGGCAGTCGACATGGTTTTATTGCAAGGATGTTGCGTCACCAAATATGTCGACTGGACTTCCTCCTTTCACCCTGGATCGACCTACCACCCCCAAACCGTTGTACGTGACCAAGGTAGAGAAAATCCAGGTAGGGATCCTAGTGAACGCTGTATCTGAACTGATCCGCGGCGGAGTGACTGGCTTGGACCTCCTTGAAACGTTTCTTAGTCGACGAATCCAGCCTCTCCAAGCCCGGGATCACACCATGTGGCATTATTCGGGCCCTGAGGATACCACTCAGACTCATCCTGAGGAAGTTTCCGATGAGACTGTTTCTCAGTGGCTCAGGAGCATCACTGGAGCCTGTGATAACCCAGAGGGAGCTAAACGAATTCCGCCTTTCTCCTCTTTGAACCCACTGAAGAACTTGGTGAGTTATATCTCTGTCGATTGTTTTAATATTTTGTCGAGTAACTGGATCTTCAGTCGACTGAATTTGAAGCTTGTATCTTGCAGGAATTTACGAACATGTACTCGCCCGTGCCCAATGGAGAACATCCTGATGAAGAGGAAGGGAGCGTCGACGGCAGCGCAGACGGCGATTACGCTGACGACAGCGAGAGCAGCGACGATGATCTGGAGGAAGACGAGGTGAAGGCTCAGGTCCCTTCGCGCACCGAGCGTCGTATCAAGCAGCAGAACGACCCAGAGGTCGCCCCGAGCAAAACTGTGGCGTCAAGCACAAGGAATCCAAAGCGTGACCGTGCCGCGACATCGGGGTCGACTGAAAAGGCCGCGAAACAGCTCAAGCTGGACGCGCCAAAACCTCGGAAGGCCCTGCCTCGAATCAAGATAGCCGTGCCTGTTGCCTCCACGTGAGTGTTTATTTTCCTTATTCTGCTGTTGAAGAACTTCATGTTGATGCTGACCGAGTGAAATTTATCTGCCAGAGCTGCTACCTCTGTGACGTCGCCCCATCGGGATGATGGAGACCATATGGAAGTAGACACTCCTGATGCGGCCACCTCCCAACGAGGTATAACAACTCCACACTCTACTCTGTTTGTTGAAAAATAATTGTCGAGTGACTTGATTAAAATTGCCGACTGACAGCTGACGAAGTCATCGAACTGGAAGATGATGAGGAGCCGCAGCGGGGAGCGGAGGATGAAGCTGTGCTTCTGGAGGCTCCACGCGTACGCACTCGGAGACCATCGTCCGACCAGACGCCCCGTGGGTCGACTGCTGCGACACCTCCAACCCTTGTAACTCCGCTGTCGAGTGCTCCGCCAGCCACTTCTACTCTGGTGGCTTCAGCACCTATTGGACAATCTCAAGCACCTCCTGCTGCTCCAGTGACTGCACCAACTCACTCGACGCCTGCATACCCTTTGTATCACGTCCCGGAGGACCAAAACGGAGCTGCCAAGGAAGCCATGATCCAGGCCGGGCAGATGATGCTGCGAACAAAGGAGGCATATGAAGCCAGCAAGTTAGCCTATGATGCCAGCTCAGCGCTTCAGGCCAACGTCCGAGTAAGTGGCATCGTAAGTTCATTTCCGATTGAATTCCTGTCCGTCTTGATTTTACACCCAGTGGGTGTTTTCTTCGCAAGTAGACCAGGTAGTTTCTGGTCCAGTGGGGGCACGCTGAGTGCACCCACTGGGTGTAGTCCCCGAGACCGCTGTCGAATGACGAAGACATCGGCGGGGGTCTTAAAGTTGTTTTGAAAGTTATTTCCATTCGACAGGACAGACCTTGTCGAGTAAAAGTAGGTCCAGTGGGGGCACGCTGAGTGCACCCACTGGGTGTAGTCCCCGAGACCGCTGTCGAATGACGAAGACAACGGCGAGGGTCTTAAAGTTGTTTTGAAAGTTATTTCCATTCGACAGGACAGACCTTGTCGAGTAAAAGTAGGTCCAGTGGGGGCACGCTGAGTGCACCCACTGGGTGTAGTCCCCGAGACCGCCGTCGAGTGCTTGCTTCGGCGGGGGTCTGATAGAGACGATGTTCCCTTGCTTGCTTTCTTCTTTTATACTCTGACAGGCCAGACCTGGTCGAGTGTTTTTGTATCCAGTGGGGGCACGCTGAGTGCACCCACTGGGTGTAGTCCCCGAGACTACTGTCGATCGTTGACGATGGGCAGTAGTCTTAAGAACCATTCTGCAGGTTTCATGGACATCATTTCCATCAACCATGATATGACGCTGTATAGGGTTGTGGGGTGGGGCGGCGGGCCGCCTTTCAGTCGACTGCAGTTGAACTTTTCCACTCGGGAGTAGAGAAATATTTATGTCGACTGAACCCCCTTCTTTACCGATTTCAGAAAGCCTGTGGGCTCGGGACCAAGTACGTCGAGCTGGAGAAGGAAAATAATCGACTTCTGCTGGATCTGGAGCTGACGAACAACAACCTGGACCGTGCACAGACCGAATTGAAGACTTTGGGAGGTAATCTTTGTTGATCAATTGCATTATCACCTTCATCTTCCATCCTTTGAACTGAGTGAATCCACTCGAACAGACGTACGTGATGAGAACCGTCGTCTCCGAGCGCGACTCAACAATGCTATTTCTTTAGATACTATGAAGAAGGCGCTCGAGGACAAGGACAAATCACTTGCTGATGCTCAGAAGGAAGCGAAGGAGAAAACTGAAGCCGCTGAGAAGAAACTTGCGGCAGCCAGTAGACTGGAAGAAGAGAACACCAAACTCAAGCAGGAACGATCTGAATGGATCAAAAAACTTGAAGCGCGGACCAAGGGAAAGAATGCTCTGGAGAAACACTTGGGAGACTTCGCAAAGAAAATGTTCAGCATGCTCGAAGGTAACCTTCTTTTGTCGAATGAATTTCTTTGGTTTTTCCAGAATGGAATTGTGATCACCTTTTCGCTTTCTCTTCGTGCAGAATTCTGTCAAGACTTCGAGAAAGAAACTGAAGAAATCGAGCCCAATCTGGACCCCACAAAATCACTCGTCGGAGACGCCGTGGCCATGGATATATTTCGTCTTGAAGCTCGTCTTAAGAACGTCCAAGAATTTATCACTCGGCTGAGGGCTGCATTCGAGAAGGCCGACAAGGAACTGTGGCCTGAAGATCCCCTCCAGACTGACCTTGAGTCAATGATGACTCGGCTCAATGAGATTCCTAGTCGAGTGCAGGCGTGAAAGAAATCTGCTGCCCGCTGTGGTGCTGATGTGGCACTTTCACTCGTCAGGGTTCATTGCAAGGAGGCTAGAGAGGACAAACTGAAGGATCTTCGAGTGACCAACACGAAGAAACTTAAATTCGAAGATTTCATGGAGACTTTCATCGAAGCTGCCACTCGGATCGCCGACGGAATTGACCTGGATACCTTCGTCGAGCCCTCAAGTCCTACTGGAGCTTGAATCGGTACTTTGCTTGCGGTAAAAACTTTATTTGCCTCGGTATGCCGAGTGATGGTGTAACCGAATAAACTTCGTTCAGGCCTTAAGCCTGAGAACTTCTCTTTGCGCGAACAAGTTTTTTGCTGCGCCAGAGATTCTAGTCTTACTCGCACTTCGCTTTCCGACATTTAGCTTGGCTGAATTTATTTAATTCTCGAATGGAACGGGCGTTCTGCACTTGAAAGAATTTAGGGCTTAGGCGAAGACTGGTTCGCGGCTAAGTCTCCGAGTGAGAGAATTGCTCTTTACTCGGAAAAGTTTTTGAACTTAGGCGAAACGGATTTGCGGCTAAGTCTCCGAGCGTACCGAATGTCGAATACTCGGAAGGGTTTTGAACTTAGGCGAAGACTGGTTCGCGGCTAAGTCCCCGAGAGAGAGGATCGCTCTTCACTCGGAGTAATATTTGAACTTAGGCGAAGACTGGTTCGCAGCTTAGTCTCCGAGTGTACTGAATGTCATACACTCGGAAAGGTTTTGAACTTAGGCGAAACGGATTCGCAGCTAAGCCCCCGAGAGAGAGGATCGCTCTTCACTCGGAGTAATTTTTGAACTTAGGCAAAGACTGGTTCGCAGCTAAGTCTCCGAGTGTACTGAATGTCATACACTCGGAAAGGTTTTGAACTTAGGCGAAACGGATTCGCAGCTAAGCCCCCGAGAGAGAGGATCGCTCTTCACTCGGAGTAATTTTTGAACTTAGGCAAAGACTGGTTCACAGCTAAGTCTCCGAGTGTACTGAATGTCATACACTCGGAAAGGTTTTGAACTTAGGCGAAACGGATTCGCAGCTAAGCCCCCGAGAGAGAGGATCGCTCTTCACTCAGAGTAATTTTTGAACTTAGGCGAAGACTGGTTCGCAGCTAAATCTCCGAGTGTGCTGAATGTCATACACTCGGAAAGGTTTTGAACTTAGGCGAAACGGATTCGCAGCTAAGCCCCCGAGAGAGAGAATCGCTCTTCACTCGGAGTAATTTTTGAACTTAGGCGAAGACTGGTTCGCAGCTAAGTCTCCGAGTGTGCTGAATGTCATACACTCGGAAAGGTTTTGAACTTAGGCGAAACGGATTCGCAGCTAAGCCCCCGAGAGAGAGGATCGCTCTTCACTCGGAGTAATTTTTGAATGCAAAATTGTGCGATCGGAATCGACAACAGACTGCGGAAGTCATCACTTAACAAACAACATTGTCTGGAATACTCTTATTACATCAAAGCAACTCAGTTATCAAGAATAAAAACGTCGAAGCAAGTCTGCGTTCCAGGCGCGTGGCTCGTCAATATTCTTCTTCAAGTTGAAAAGATGGTACGCTCCGTTGTTCAGCACCTTGGTGATGACGAATGGGCCTTCCCATGCCGGGGCCAATTTGTGGGGTCGCTGCTGATCCACTCGGAGCACCAGATCACCTTCGTGAAACGAACGGCTCTTGACATGTCTCGCATGGAAGCGGCGAAGGTCTTGTTGATATGCAGTTGACCGGATGAGGGCCATCTCACGCTCTTCCTCTAGGAGATCCACCCCATCTTGTCTTGCTTGCTCAGCTTCGTCTTCAGAGTAAAGTTCCACTCGAGGAGAATTGTGAAGGATGTCACTTGGCAAAACGGCTTCAGCTCCATACACAAGGAAGAAAGGAGTGCGTCCAGTCGACCGGTTGGGAGTCATCCTCAAGCCCCACAGAACAGACGGTAATTCAGTGACCCAAGCTCCAGCAGCATGATCAAGATCTCGCATGAGCCGAGGTTTCAATCCTTGGAGGATAAGGCCATTCGCTCGCTCAGCTTGACCATTAGACTGGGGGTGCGCAACGGATGCGTAATCCACCCGAGTGCCTTGAGAAGAGCAAAAGTATCTGAACTCTTCCGAGTCAAAGTTAGAGCCATTGTCTGTAATGATACTGTGGGGGTACTCCATACCGGAACATTATCTCTTTCATGAATTTGATAGCAGTGCGGGCGTTCAGCTTCTTGATGGGTTTAGCTTCGATCCACTTAGTGAACTTGTCGACTGCAACTAGTAAATGAGTAAATCCACTCTGACCTGTTCTAAGGGGTCCAACCATATCCAAGCCCCACACAGCAAACGGCCAGACGAGTGGAATAGTCTTCAAGGCAGACGCAGGTTTGTGTGACAGGTTCGAATAGAACTGGCATCCTTCGCAATGATCGACAATATCTTTAGCCATCTCGTTGGCGCGTGGCCAGAAGAAACCAGCTCGGTAAGCTTTGGCAACAATTGTCCTAGAGGACGCATGATGACCACAAGTTCCCGAGTGAATCTCCTCCAAAATCAGTCGACCTTCTTCAGGAGAAATACACCGCTGAGCCACGCCGGTCACACTTTCTCTGTAAAGTTGTCCCTTCATAACGGTAAAAGCCTTGGATCTGCGAACTATCTGTCGAGCTTCATCTTCATCATCTGGGAGTTCTCTCCTAAGAATGTACGCAATATATGGTACAGTCCAGTCGGGCGTGATCACCAAAATCTCCGTGACCAGATCAATGACAGCTGGGACATCGACTTCAGTCGGATCAGAGGCGCTTTTTGCTTGCGGGGGCTCTTCAGTGAAGGGATCTTCCTGCACCGAAGGAGAATGAATGTGCTCGAGAAACACATTGCTGGGGACAGGTTTCTGAGTGGATCCAATCTTTGCCAGCTCATCAGCTGCTTGATTCTTCACTCGGGGAACATGATGGAGTTCCAAACCTTCGAATTTCTTCTCAAGTTTCCTTACTGCATTGCAGTATCCAGTCATAGTGGGGTTCCCAACGTCCCACTCTTTCATCACTTGATTGACCACCAAATCAGAGTCGCCATATACCATCAGGCGTCGGACGCCGAGTGAAATGGCCATACGCAATCCATACAAAAGTGCTTCATATTCAGCTTCATTGTTGGAGGAATCGAAGTGAATCTGCAAGACATAACTGAGTTTATCGCCTTTTGGGGACACCGGTACTACTCCAGCACCAGACCCATTCAGCATCTTCGAGCCATCAAAGAACATGGTCCAGTGTGCCGAGTGAAGTTGGATTGGCTGCTGCTGCTCGGTCCACTCAGCGAGGAAATCAGCAAGAGCTTGAGACTTGATTGCTTTCTTTGCTTCAAATTTGATATCAAGATAGAGGAGCTCAATAGCCCATTTGGCCACTCGACCAGTCGCATCTCGATTATTGAGAATTTCAGATAACGGAGCATCACTGACGACTGAAATTGAGTGATCCTGAAAGTAGTGTGCCACCTTCTTTGCAGTCAGATATATACCATATACGAGCTTCTGGTAATGTGGATATCGTTGCTTCGAAGGAGTCAACACTTCAGAAATATAGTAGACTGGGCGTTGAACTTTGTAAGCCTTGCCTTCCTCTTCCCGCTCGACAGTTAGTACTGTACTGACGACCCGATTAGTGGCCGCGATGTACAATAGCAATGGCTCTTTGTTGTGCGGAGCAGCAAGCACCGGCTGGGTGGAAAGCAGGGCTTTGAGCTCGACAAACGCTGCTTCAGCTTCCGGAGTCCACTCAAATGTATCAGACTTCTTCATCAGTCGGTATAAAGGCAGTGCCTTCTCACCGAGACGAGAAATGAATCGACTCAATGCTGCCAAGCAACCTGTGAGCTTCTGGACGTCGTGCACACGCTCAGGGCTTTTCATTCGGGTGATGGCACCGATCTTTTCAGGGTTAAGGTCGATTCCTTTTTTGGAAACGAGAAAACCGAGTAATTTGCCACCGGGAACACCGAAAGTGCACTTAGTCGGATTTAACTTAATATCATACCTCCTCAAATTGGCGAATGTTTCAGCCAAGTCAGACAACAGGTCGGAACTTTTGCGAGACTTGACTACGATATCATCCATATATGCTTCAACATTCCGAGGGATCTGATCAAGCAAACATTTCTGAATCATGCGCATGAAAGTAGCGCCAGCATTCTTCAAGCCAAAAGGCATGGTGATATAGCAGAAACACCCGAAAGGGGTGATGAAGGCTGTCTTTATTTCATCCGGACCAAACAGACGGATCTGATGGTAGCCAGAATAAGCATCAAGAAAAGATAGACGCTCACATCCCGCAGTTGAGTCGACAATCTGATCAATGCGGGGGAGCGGGAAATGATCTTTCGGGCAGACCCGATTGATATGTTTGAAATCAATACACATGCGGAGTGACTTGTCCTTCTTAGGGACCATGACGACGTTCGATAACCACTCGGAGTGGTAAATCTCACGTATAAACTTGGCTGTCAAGAGACGAGCCACCTCCTCGCCGATTGCTCTTCGCTTCTCTGTTGCCGACCGACGCAAGTGCTCCTTCACAGGCTTGGCCTTCGGGTCAACTCTCAAACGGTGCTCAGCCAGTTCCCTGGGTACACCAGGCATGTCAGCAGGCTTCCATGCGAAGATGTCCCAGTTCTCACGGAGGAACTGGATGAGCTCGGCTTCCTATTTGCTGTCGAGTGTTGTTGAGATGTTGGTCGGGGCAGCAGTTGTATCCGTCGGGTGAATGTTCACTTTCTTCACATCTCCTGCCGACTGAAAAGCTGACTCAGAAGCGGGCTTCTTAGCACGCAACAGATCGGCAGGATCAGCGTTTTCCTTGTATTCTTCCAATTCAACCATAGCCATCTGATGATCGGCGATCTTGGAGCCCTGCTGGAGGCACTCCTCAGCCCTCTGTCGATTGCCAGTGACTGTGATCACACCCTTTGGTCCGGGCATCTTCAACTTGAGATACACGTAACATGGTCGGGCCATGAAACGGGCATAAGCTGGACGACCAAGGATGGCGTGGTACGCGCTCTGGAAGTCTACCACTTCAAACGTCAGTTTTTCTTTGCGAAAATGCTTGTCGTCACCAAACACCACATCCAACGCTATCTGGCCGAGTGAACGGGCCTTCTTCCCAGGGATTACTCCATGGAACTGCATGTTGCTTTCACTGAGCCGGGACATCGGAATGCCCATCCCCTTGAGGGTATCTTCATATAGGATGTTCAGACCGCTCCCGCCATCCATCAAAACCTTGCAGAGTCGAGTGCCCCCTACAACAGGGTCCACCACCAGCGCTTGCCGCCCAGGAGTAGCGATATACGCAGGGTGATCTGACTGATCAAAAGTGATAGCAGTCTGAGACCACTTGAGATATGCGGGGGTAGAGGGAACCGCCATGTTAACCTCCCTGTTGATAACTTTCAGTCGACTCTTGCTCTCAACATCAGCAAAAATCAACAGAGTGGCATTGACTTCAGGGAACTCTTCTTTCTCTTCTTCATCTTCCTTTTCATGGTCTTTCTCACTCGACTGGCTCTCTTTGAATGACTGGATCAACAAACGGCACTGTCGAGTGGTATGCTTTGGCAATATTAAATTGCCCTCTTCATCTTTCCTCGTGTGGATTGCACACGGTAAATCCAAAACATCAGTACCCGACTGATTCTTTGACTTCTTGGGGGTGAACTTAGCTTTGGACTTTCCTTTATTCTTGCCTTGTGCCGCCAGGGCGGCCGCTTCTGCCTGAGCAGGAGGATTAGCTTTGCGCTTCTGTTTCCGACTGGAATTCCCACCTGCATCATTGTCGACTATTTTTGCCTTACCGCTTCGGAGGCGGTCTTCTTCTTCTCCATTGGCGTACCGAGTGGCAATCTCCATCATCTTGCTCAGAGAAATATCACCCGTGCGACCAAACTTCAGATAGAGCTCTCTGTATCTAACACCAGCCTTGAAGGCACAAACAGCTTGATGTTCGGAAACATTCTCCACCGTGTGATGCAAGGTGGACCAGCGCTGAATGTAGTCTCGCAAGGTCTCATTGGACTTCTGAACACAGTGCTGCAAATCAATCAAACCAGCCGGACGTTTACAAGTGCCTTCAAAGGTTCTGATAAACACTCGGGCCAAATCCTCCCAGCAATAGATGCTAGAGGGAGCCAAACGATTCAACCAAGCTCTGGCCGAACCATCCAACATCAGGGACAAATGCTTCATGGCTATGTTGTCGTTACCTCCACCAATCTGCACAGCCACTCGGTAATCATCCAACCATGTCTCGGGCTTTGACTCGCCAGAAAACTTGCTAATTCCAGCCGCCAACCTGAAGTTGGGGGGAATCTCTGCAGAGCGAATGGCTCTGCTAAAACACTCGGGCCCAGAAACAACAACACTGCTTCCACTCGGATAGTCTCCGTGATAACCATCTCTGTGGGCTCTGCCTCTGTCGACCCGCCTTTGAGCAAGGACATCTCTTGCGTCAAATCCAGGATTCCGCTCATCGCCGAACGGGCGCCTATCATCATTGTGTCGGGGCACATACGAACCACTCCGCGGAGGAGAAAACACTCGACGGCGGTCATCGCGGTGATAACGAGGACTAAACTGATCTCGCCCCTGATCTCTGTATCGATCATCGCGGTAACCTCCGCCCCTGTGACGCGGAGGTGACCCAGGACTGTGGGCTGACTGAACTGTTTCCGCCCTGGGAGAATTGCCGTGTAACCTGTTCTGCGACTGAGAAACAGCCGCATTCTGCTGCTGCGCTGCCTCAAGCAATGTCTTGATCTGCTGCAAGCCTCTACCAGCTTCTGATCGTGACGGTTGAATAGAATCTGCAATCCTAGCAGCTGCTGCAACATTCAGAACTGGAGTACGAAATACCTCGACGTTATTTCGAGACCCACTCGGAAACAACTGTCGGTGATGTCGATTGGGACGTGGTGGACGCTGCCCAGCACGCTCGTCGAGTGCCTCCTGCATCTCTTTGAGCCGAAGGCGAGTAGCCTCCATGGCCTGGGCCTCAGCAGTCGTACCGACGATGGGAGTATGGAGAACATCCTCATCCCGGCGCTGCTGTTCATTCGACGTTCCACCAAACTCGCGCCTGGTGTGGTTGAAGCCAGGCGGCGGACTCTGATGAGAACCAGCCATAAAAACTTCGGCCGCAGGGTCGCAGCTCTCGCACTCGGAAGGAATGTCAGACTGATCTGACGCCGAGTCAAACGCGCCGCGAAGTGACTCGGCGGGCTTGATGGCTGCAATTTGCGGGGACGAAACCTGGCGTGCCGCCGCATGTCGCACCCAACGCTGTAGCCGCGAGCGACCGGATCGCTTATGGCGACGAACAACATGAAGGGCCGACACATACGGAGTCGACGGCTGAAGGAGAAGAACACCGCAGGAGCTTGCGCAGAAGTGCGTCGCCCCGCGAATCGGGAGCGCCTCAACATCCAGAGGCGCTTCCTGGAGCCATGCTGAATCGTCGGCGATGAAGGTGAGCGCTCCGAGACGGATCTCGCGGCCCAGGAACAAATCACCGCCGGAAGACATGACGAAGGAGAAAATATGCAACCTCGCCGGAAGTCGCTTAGACGCCTGCCCCACGGTGGGCGCCAACTGTCGTGGGAACAAGCCTGACAGTAGAAGTAGGGGTACGAAAGGAGAGGGCAGAGTCCTAGCTACGGCGAGATTGTACACAAGAATGTATGAGTTCAGGCCCCTCTCGTGGAGGTAACAACCCTACGTCTCAGGTGCTCGGGAGCTTCTTGTCGAATGGAATATATGTGTGGTTACAGGGGGTGCGAACCCTTGGGCCAGAGGGGAGGGGCGGCTTATATAGAGTGCGCTGCCCCTCATAAGTGTCCGGCATCTAAGGGTTAGATCGTGGTCATAAAAGACGTACGTTACTGGTAACGTACACCATAAATGCTATTAAAGGTCTTGATGAACGCTTGCCCGTTAGCCTCCCTGGGGTGACTTCTGGGCTTCTGTGGTCGACTGTCTTCTGGTCCTTCCGAGTGGAAGGTAAGCGTCGAGTGAAAGGTGCCTCCGAGTGTATATTGTCGAGTGACTTATGCTTCTTGGCGATTTCAGTCGGAGACTTCCTCGTAGCCCTTAAGCTTTCTGGGGCAGTGTCCTTAGGTAGGGTATGTAGGTCAGGCCTATGACCCTACCCTAGGTACATATCCCCATCACGCGGCATATACGATTTTTGTCTTCGGATATTCAAAGAATATCCCTTTGTTTAGTCATGCTAGTGTGGTTACTGTATGGTCCCTGGGTTCAGCTGATTGGTTGCAAGTTCAAACAATAGGAAAAATCTGGATCAAGCAGTTTATTGTTAATAATATAATACCCAGTAATTTACGGTGTCTGTTTTCCCCTTACCGATACTTGATCCCATACTTTGATGTTCGTCAGTCCTCTTAATGAGTCAAAGAATACCTGGAACCGTTAACCTTGACCTGATTGCAGGATCAAAGGAAGTTGCTCATCGACTGGTTCTAGAGTTACAGTTCTGCAAAAATGTCCCTAGCAAGCATCAAGCGGTATTGGCTGGGGAAAAACATCAGTTGACAGTGAAAATTGTAACCCACATGCTACCAGTATTGTATATTAATGCACTGACTCTATAGCTTTGTCTTGAATAAATTTATGTACCTGTAGATCAATGCAATCAAATGTATTAACTAACGTTACTTTAGCCCTTTTCCATTTCCGAGACATTAGAATGTTAGATATACCGATCCTTATAGGTGCCAAATCATCATTTATTCGATCAATCAATGGATGTATCTTCCTGACTACATCATCTACTACACTACTGCTCATTAGTTTTTGTCCTACCTTTTAACCATATCAACATAATGACTTTTCCTGTTTATGGTCATTTTCTGTGGTTAGTTTTTGTTGATTTACATCACTTGATTAATTGATGCCATACCTCCATTCGGTGTGCCCTGTGTCTAGTCGGCAAACATGTTTCGGTGCTTTGAGATTTAGAAAATTGTCATATGAGTTGAGGCTCTGTAATCCAGTGTATAAATGGAATTCAAACAGATTTGGATAGCAAATTAGTGGATGCTTGCGTAAGGGAAGATCTGCAGAAAAACACTATAGATGTATCTTAGCGTAATTATATCTAAACCACTTGCAATCAGTGCAAGATGAATTGAACTGTGCGATTCTACTTTGGAATTGCAACATTATGCCATATATGGGCATAAGAAAACATATAGATTCTTTATATATCTGTACAACACTTCCACTGACAGTTACTACAACTTAGGAGGGATAACACATCAACATCTAACATTGCCTTCTCACAAAAATGCAAACTAGAAAAAGAAGAAAAAAAAGTATCTCATTTTCCCATTATATGATGATGTTGTTTACCATACTTGGGAATGCTAAGGTTGCTTCCAAATGTGTACATGATAGTCCCAGAATGCGAGCTCAACAATACTCAGAGCTGATCAACCCGGCATCATCCAATCCAATGCATATGCTACGACCGGTCGATGATGACAGCCTGATCGGTGCCAAGCGGCCGGTAGGATTTCCCCCCGGCGAGGCCGCACCTCCTTCCCCCCGCCATCTGCTTCTCCTCCTCGATCTGCTCCAACACCCCGGCAAACGCCTCGGCGTTGCAGGGTAGCTCGAGGGGCCCTGTGGCTGCGTACCCAAACACCTCCTCGGCCTCCTCAAGCAGCGCCCGGAACAGCGGGTGGTTCACGGACTCTGTCCGCACCACGAACCGCTGCCTCCCGGCACCGACGTAGACAGAGAAACAGCCCTCTGCAGGCTTGTTCCTCATTGGTATGCTCCAGCACCTGTCCAGCGTCTTGGTGATCAGCCCAGCCTTCCTCTTGGCCAAGCTCTTATCAGCCATGCCCATGGTGCACAAAAGTTAGCAGGCTAACTAGTTGTAATTTTGCAAAAAGAAGAAAAGGTGTAGCAAGCTTGGAATTGGGAGGTGAGGAGGAAAGGGGTGGAATGGTATATATAGACGGATCCACCAAGACGTGGTCTGTCGAGGGGAAGGCCATATTTTGAGATATGAAGATGATGAGAGTGACCCAAAAGCTATTTTAAAAGGCAAATACGCAAAAGACTTGTGCATCATTTCATTAAAGAAGAGTGGGAAAGTGATGGAAAATAGTCAGACAATTATTGCACATATAGAATCAAGCTTTGCACCTTATTCATTAATTGTTAGAAGGTTGCACCTTTTTGTTTTAGTAGCATTTGTACTATTAAGTTTCATCTTATATACTTGCTGCCATAGTCTCAACTTTTCCTCTCCAAAACTGTCTGACATAAGTTCGATCCATTTTTACATACCATTATGTTTAAGATATGTTGGTTTTGCTTCTAAACTTTATTTACCAGGGGTTTCGCCAAGCTTTTGACTCCAGCTTTTCAGATAAGTTGGAGGTAGTGAAAAAAATATGGA
Organism: Elymus sibiricus; assembly: GCA_039707655.1. Classification (NCBI taxonomy): domain Eukaryota; kingdom Viridiplantae; phylum Streptophyta; class Magnoliopsida; order Poales; family Poaceae; genus Elymus; species Elymus sibiricus. The sequence goes on from CM077671.1 coordinate 345,267,337, forward strand.
TCCAACTTTTGACTCTAGAGGGATCAAGTTAAGATGGACATTTAACCCATTTTTTAGTGCTGATTCACTCTTGTTGGTGCTTCAAGTCCTCCAAAAGTTAGCACTGGATTAATTAGTCGATGGTTAAGGCAATATTATATGAAGATCTCTGCATCTGCCTAACGGTTCCATTTGTCCGTGGGGCCACAAAATGTTAGTTTATGAAAGTGAGGTTAGAGTTTACGTCTCGGGAACCCTTGGACTACCAGTATTAGTTGGAGCCAAAGCTGATGGCTCTAGCTTCTCATGCTATAGAATAAAGAGACATAAATTCAGCAAAGGCCATGGTCACGGCTGTAAAGACTTTTTATCGAGACACGTCATATATGATTTATTGCCTTGCCTTTGGATATTCAGAGAATATCCCTATGTTTAGTTATGGTAGTATTGTTGATGTACGATACATGTGTTCAACTGATTGGTTGCAAGCTCAAAAATAAATAAAAGGCTGGATCAAGCAGTTTATTTTTATTTGTTGTGGTGAATTTTAATACTCGGTAATTTTGCCGTGTCTATTTTCCCCTTACTGATACTTGATCCCATGCTTTGGTGTTCTTCAGTCCTCTGAAAGGGTCAAAGAGTACATGGAACCGTTAAGCTTGCCCTGATTGCTGCACATCCAACTGGATCAGTTGCTATATATCTTCCCGATTACATCATCTACTAAACTACTGCTCATTGGTTTTTTGCCTACCTTTTCGCCATACCTATATAACTGAGTTTTCCTGTTTATGGTCCTTGTATGTGATTAGTTTTTGTAGATATTATATCACTTAATTAACTGATGCCAAACCTCCATTGGTGTGCCATGTTTTTTGCCTACCTTTTCGCCATACCTATATAACTGAGTTTTCCTGTTTATGGTCCTTGTATGTGATTAGTTTTTGTAAATATTATATCACTTAATTAACTGATGCCAAACCTCCATTGGTGTGCCATGTTTTTTGCCTACCTTTTCGCCATACCTATATAACTGAGTTTTCCTGTTTATGGTCCTTGTATGTGATTAGTTTTTGTATATATTAGATCACTTAACTAACTGATGCCAAACCTCCATTGGTGTGCCATGTGTCTAGTCGCAAATTTGTTTCTACTGGTGCGTTGAGATTAAAAAATTTGTCATAATGTGTTGTGGCTCTGTAATCCTGTGCGTAAATGGATTTAAAACAAATTTGGTAGAAAATCAGTGGATACTTGCATGCAGATGATCTGCGAAGAAACACTATAGTTGATTAATCTTAGTGTACTTCCATCAAAACCACTTGCACTCGATGTGAGGTGAATTGAATTGTGTGATTCCACTTTGGAATTGCGACATTATGCCATCTGTGGACATCACAAGACTTGCAGATTCAAATGACACTTTCACTGACAGTTACTACAACTTATGATGGGAACACACCACCAACATCTAACATTACCTTATAAAAATAGAAAAAAGAAGAAGAAGAAAAATATCTAACATTGCCCAGTATATGATGATGTTGTTTATCATACTTGGGAATGCTAAGGTTGCTTCCAAACGTGTACATGATAGTCTGAGAACATGAACTCGACAGAAACTTTAGAGCTCATCAACTCGGCATCATCCAATTCCAATCCAATTTGTATGCTACGACCGTCCGATGATGACAGACCGGCCGGTGCCGAGCAGCCGGTAGGAGTTCCTCCTGACAAGGCCGTACCTCTTTCCCGCCGCCATCTGCTTCTCCTCCTCGATCTGCTGCAGCACCTCCGCGAACGCCTCGGCGTTGCAGGGCAGCTCGAGGGGCCCTGCGTCCGCGTACCCAAACACCTCCTCGGCCTCCTCCAACAGCGCTCGGAACAGCGGGTGGTTCACGCACTCTGTCCGCACCACGAACCGCTGCCTCCCGGCGCCAACATACACCGAGAAGCAGCCCTCCACCGGCTTGCTGTTTCTCGCCGGCGTGGTCCAGCACCGGTCCAGCGTCTTCATGATTAGCCCGGCCTTCCTTGCAGCCGACCTCTTGTCAGCCATGCCCATTGCGCACAAAACCTCGCAGGCTATATCTGGTTGCAAATTTGCAAAGAATGTGTGGCAAGCTTGGAATTTGGGAGGTGGGGAGGAAAGGGGTGGAACGGTATATATAGGCCGATCGACAAAGACGGGGTCTATCAATCGAAAGGCCGTATTTGAAATACGAAGCCGGTGAGAGCGACCTGAAGGCTTTCTTTTTTGCGAATATGCAAAAAACTTTGCTCATCGTTCCATTCAAAATGAGAGGGAAATGGATGGAAATTAGTCAGAAAATTCTTGCAGATATAGAATTCGGCAATCTCTGCGCCTTATTCGTTGAATGTTTGGTAGGATGCACCTTGTTGTTTTTATAATAGTAGCATTTGAGTACTATAATAGTACGTTTGCTGATATGTGCGTACAGGCCTAATGCTTAATGATATGTTAATTAGGGTGCGATTTGGCAGCCTCGGAAGGTTGGCCTAAGGAGGAGTTAGCTGCGACTGTGGAGGGAAGCTGGCGTGTGTGACATCATGCCATCATGGTCGACTTGGAGCTGGAGGAGGGGCCAATGGCGTGGCGTCATGGCAATAATGCATTAGATTGAGCTACAGGTTAGTTAATCCTCTCTGACCTGCGCTTGCTGCATGATTGGGATTAGTTTTGAGGTGTCAAACTCTTCAGCCACAAGGGTTGTTTAGCTTAGCATTAGCAACGATGCAGGGAACGCTCCAAACCGACGGCGCACGTGAAGGCTTTGTTTGATGGGTTCAGGTAGAATTGAGACTTCATGTCATCAAAACTCTCAAATTTGACACTTGGATCTTAATAATGCACGAACTACACTTGTTTGGTTAGTGTTTGCGTATTAGTGGATAGTGTTTAATAGTCTTTGATGTGTGTGTGTGTGTGTGTGTGGGGGGGGGGGGGGGGGGGGGGTGTATTGCTTGAGCGAAGTAAGCATGGCTTAGATGGTTAGGTTCCTCGTCGTGGAACCAGCCCACCTAGTTTCAAGTTCTAAATTTGACATAGTGCTCGCACATCTCCTGAATGAATTTATGTCATGTTTTCTGGTACTATTTTTTTCAGTGGTGTAACCTATCCGTCGACTACGAGGTGTCTGTGATGATTTTGTCAATCTCAAGATCTACCAGTTCACTCTCTTGGAGGGGTGTGTGTGTTCATATGGATGAGTGTGCGTATGTGTGTTGAGAGTGTTTCTAAAAAAAGCTTGTTGAACTCTGAATCATCGTTGCCCAGAGACATCTAGGGGTTGAATATCTCGTGGACAAATTAGTTGACATGAAAATTAACCCCATGTCGTATCTTTGTGTTCTCTTCCCTGGTAGGAGTGTCCATAAACTAGGGTTTTCCAAACCTAATGTTAATTAGTCCCTTTGATTGCTTGTGATGTAGTAGTATATAGATGAAAATCATCATTTTATTTGATCAGTTGATGAAATAACCATGGCCGGTTGCTATATATCTTACTCCCTCTGATCCAAAATAAGTGTTGTGGTTTTAGTTCAACTAAACAACTGTTCATCTGTTCTTTGCGTTTCTTTAAGCCATATGACTATAACCGAGTTTCCCTTTTCGTTGCTCATTTGCTATTAGTTTTTGTTGATATTAGATCACTTAATTAAGAGAAACGTATGTTTTTGGTCCCTCCACTAGTAGAAAACAGACCTTTTGTCCAAAGCATTAGTCCCGGTCTGGTTTTGAACCGGCACTAATGTGACCATTAGTCCCGGTTCGGGACGAGCATCATTAGTCCTGGTTCGTTCCGGACCTCTAGTCCCGGTTCGGGACTAAAGGGGTGGTGGCAGGCTGGTGTCAGCCTGGGGCCCCACGATCACCTTTAGTCCCGGTTCGTGCCACGAACCGGGACTATAGGCTCACCTTTAGTCCCGGTTTGTGTCACGAACCGGGACTAAAGATCCCCTACATGAACCCTTCGGCCAGCCCGAGCACACTCCTCCCTGTTTTTCCCCTTCTTCCTCTCCTTTGTTCTTCCCATTGCTCGAGCTCACCTCCATTTTTGCCAAAATTTGTCAAGATTTGGAGGCACCCCATCCATCCAAGTGTTCACAAAGGTTAGCAACTTTGTCATTTCATCTCTCATTGCTAGATTATCTCTTGCAATGCTCTATAAGTATAGTGATTTGTGGGTTTTAGTTTGGGAGTATTTATATGTGGTAGTTTATTTGATTTATATGTAATTTGAGCTCAAATTAACTTCTTACTTTGCATGTGTAGGTGTGGTTTACTTAGTGCCTTCCCGTCCCCGTCCTAACCACTGTCGATCGCCCGCACCGTCCCGTCGCCGGCACCACCTTGGTGAGCCTCTTGTTCTTATCCTTTTTATAAAAAAAATCATGTTTGTAAGATTTAGATAGTTACTTGTATAGTTTTCTTACCTATATGGTTGTTTGTTATACATAGTGGCATGGTTTTGATATCCGTCCCCGTCGGCCCTCGTCCGGTTTATGATTCGGATGTGGTATATACTCTCTTTTATAACTATTTGTTGCATTTCGTGTTTATGACAATTATGCCCATCAAGTTGACATAGATATTTTTATCTAGGAGGTATGTGAACCGGAAATTGCAACCGACATAGATATTCTTGTCAAGAAGTTAAATTTAGTTGAAAAAGAAAACGAGTATTTGAAAGAAAAATTGAAAAGAGTTGAAGAAGAGAAGATGAAACTGGAGTTGTATGTTGCCGATGTCGTCGATGATCACAAGATCAAGATGGATGCAATGCGCTTGAAGATTAGAAAATTTAAAAATATGCCATTGATAGTGAGGCTTGGTATCACTATGCTGTTGGATCAATTGTTACCTTAGTTGCGATCTTGATCGCATTTGTTGTTGCATTTAAATGCTTTAGCTAGAGAGTTTGTATGTTGTTTTATGAGAACAAGTGTGTATGAACTTTATGTATGAACTTGTATTAATTTGGTATTTTCGGTGTTGTGTAATGAAGATGAGCCAGAAATGGATGTACGATGACCGATGCTCTCCCCAGTTCATTAATGGTGTGAATACTTTTCTGGTTGCGGCTGAGGCAAACAAGCGGGCGGATGGTTTTATGTATTGTCCATGTGCTGGCTGTAAGAATGATCAAAATTACTCTAACTCAAGAACCATTCACGTCCACCTGTTTGAGTCCGGTTTCATGTCCAGCTATAACTGTTGGACCAAGCACGGAGAAAGAGGGGTCCTAATGGAAGAGAATGAAGAAGAAGAGGATGACGACAGCTATTCTGGCCATGGGTTCCATGAATACGATGGTACAACAATGGGGGAAGAAGTTGAGCCGGCAATGCGGGAAGGAGCTGAAGAAGAGGCATCAGATGAGCCCGCTGATGATCTTGGTCGGGCCATTGCCGATGCAAAGAGAAACTGCACAAGTGAAAAGGAGAAGCTGAAGTTGCAGCGCATGTTAGAGGATCACAAGAAATTGTTGTACCCAAATTGCGAAGATGAAAAGGCATGTATGGGAAGACAAAAGATACACCGGGGGCACGGGAGGACCAGCAACGTATGCACGGAGAAGACGGCATGGATCCAAAGCAGTTTCAGGGTCATGCCAGCTACGCTCTTACCAAAGAAGAGAAGGAAATCTTCTTCGAATGCCTGCTCAGTATGAAGGTCCCGTCTGGCTTCTCGTCGAATATAAAGGAAATAATAAATATGGCAGAGAAAAATTTCCAGAATCTAAAGTCTCATGACTGCCACGTGATTATGACGCAACTACTTCCGGTTGCATTGAGGGGGCTTCTACCGGAAAACGTTCGATTAGCCATTGTGAAGCTATGTGCATTCCTCAATGCAATCTCTCAGAAGGTAATCGATCCAGAAATCCTACCAAGGTTAGAGAATGATTTGGTGCAATGTCTTGTCAGTTTCGAGTTGGTGTTCCCACCATTCTTCTTCAATATCATGACGCACGTCCTAGCTCACCTAGTCGAGGAGATTGCCATTCTGGGTCCTGTATTTCTACACAATATGTTCCCCTTTGAGAGGTTCATGGGAGTCTTAAAGAAATATGTTCATAATCGTGCTAGGCCAGAAGGAAGCATCTCCAAGGGCCATGAAACAGAGGAGGTCATTGAGTTTTGTGTTGACTTTATTCCTGACATTAAGCCGATTGGTGTTCCTGAATCGCGGCATGAGGGCAGACTGGGTGGAAAAGGCACGCTAGGAAAGAATTCAGTAATATGCCAGGACGGGCATTCTTTGGCGCAAGCACACTACACAGTTCTACAAAGTTCCGCCTTGGTGGCTCCGTATATCTAGCAACACAAGAATATTCTACGCTCCAAACACCCGGAGCAGTCTGACGACTGGATTACACATGAACAAACGGTGACTTTCGCCGGTTGGTTGCAGACACGTCTCATGTTTGACGACACTGTTGCAGATGACCTGTACTTGCTGTCCAAGTTACCATCTTCGACTATATTGACCTTAAAAGGGTACGAGATAAATGGGAATACATTTTACATGATCGCCCAAGATAAAAAGAGCGCCAACCAAAACCGTGGTGTCCGCTTTGATGCAGCAAACACCAATAGGCCAAAGGACACATATTATGGTTACATAGAGGAGATATGGGAACTTGAATATGGACTTGGTTTGAAGGTCCCTTTGTTTCTGTGCAAATGGGTCAATCTGACAGGAGGCGGGGTAAAGGAAGACCCGCAGTACGGAATGACAACAGTGGATCTCAACAAACTTGGGTACGCAGACGAACCATTCGTCCTAGCCAATGATGTGGCGCAGGTTTTCTATGTGAAGGACATGTCTACCAAGCTGAGAAAAAGAAAAGATAAGGAAGCGAATACATCATACGATGAGCCAAAGCGCCACATAGTTCTTTCAGGGAAAAGAAACATCGTGGGAGTGGAGGACAAGACAGACATGTCAGAAGATTATGAAAAGTTTCATGAAATTGCTCCCTTCACAGTGAATGTTGACCCGAGCATCAAGTTAAACGATGAAGATTGTCCATGGTTACGGCGCAAAGGGACACACGCGAAGAAAAAGTTTTATACCCAAAGATCCCACTCTGGGATGTGACCGGCTTCTCTAGTTAGTTTCCGGACTTATATATCTGGAAAGTCCCACTTCGGACAAACCGGAGGGAATCTTTGTAATAGTAGTGTACTTATGTGTTTTGGCATTTGAAACGCGAAGAAATATTATGTCCAAAGCCACGTCATCAATTTTCAACCCTTTCTGACTTCATTTGCTATTTTTCATGCATTTACTAATTTTTTGAGCTAAATGACCCTGAAATTGAAAAGCACTACAAATGAACTCTGAAAAGGTTGAAGGTTGGCATGGTATCATCATTTCACTCACATAGCATGTGCTAAAAAGTTGAGAGGGTTACGGCAAAAACTGGATGCACTTCGTGTACAAAATGAACAATCTCTTTCGAAGTATCAGGGTTTCAGACGAAAACTCGTCTGTTACAAAGGCATTTCATTTTTTAAAACTTATTTCAACTCCAGACTTTTTGTGCGTTCAGTATGCACCATTCGAAGCCATGTCATCAATTTTCAACCCTTTCTGACTTCATTTACTATTTTTCATGCATTTACTGATTTTTTTGAGCTAAATGACCCTGAAATTCAAAAGCACTACAAATGAACTCTGAAAAGGTTGAAAGTTGGCATGGTATCATCATTTCACCCACATAGCATGTGCTAAAAAGTTGAGAGGGTTACGGCAAAAACTGGATGCACTTCGTGTACAAAATGGACAATCTCTTTCGAAGTATTAGGGTTTCAGACGAAAACTCGTCTGTTACAAAGGTATTTCATTTTTTAAATAACCTAAGAATTACCAAATTGAATATAATGATAAAACACACTAATATTAAACAGCAGAAAAAAGAATCACTGCAAAATCTATTTTTAAAGTAAAGTTATTCACAAACTAGTGATTCACACAAATTTCAAATAATTCGAATTTAAACTATTCAAATTTGAAAACTACTGCCACTAACAGAAAGTTTATAATGTTTTTGACCTAACGCAAAAAGATTCACTCATTAACTCTAAATAAAGCAAAAAAAAATCAGAAACAAAAGAAAATAAGAAATAAAAAAACTGAAAAGTAAATAAAAAAAGCCCGCCTATTGGGCCGCCATGGCCTGCATACGACTAGAAACCCAACCTCTAATTGGGCCTGGATGCAGGCCCGCAAGGCCCAGTAGGCCCAACAGGGCAGCACAGGTTCAATAGGCCCACAAAGGCCTGCTTAGAGAGGAGCTCGAGGGAGATGCCGCGGCGGGGCTTATAAGCTGGTGCGGGCGCCCCTCGCTGGGCGAGGTGGGACTAAACTTGCGCAGTGCACAGCGCATGCGCGAGCACCAGCCTTTAGTCGCGGTTGGTGGCTCCAACCGCGACTAAAGGGTGCCTTTAGTCGCGGTTGGAGCCACCAACCGCGACTAAAGGTCTGCGCTTCCCGCCGCTTGGACTGGCAAAAAATGACCTTTAGTTGCGGTTGGTGGCTCCAACCGCGACTAAAGGAAACCGTGACTAAAGGTCATTGTATATAAGTGGCAGTTTGCAAAATTTCAGATCGATTCATCTCCATTCTCTCGACGACGCCGCCAGGCTGCTGCGCAACGCCGTCGCCTCCCCCAACGCTGGAGATCATCGCCGCCGCCCCCGACGCCGGCCGCCCGCGCCTCCTCCCCGACGCCGCCCGCGCCTCCTCGCCGATCCCCGCCCGCCGCCGTCGCGCCGCCCGATCCTCGACCTCGTGCGCCGTCGCCGTCGCCATCGCAGTCGCCGTCGCCGACGACTCGCCTCGCCTCGCCGGCCGTCGCCCCGCTGTGAGCCCCTGCCGCCATGGCCGCCCCTCCCATCGAGCCCGCACACACACACACATGCATGAACACACACACACACATTCTTATTTTCTGTTTTTCTGTTTTCTAGTTTTTTTATACTTTTAGTTATAGAAATGTTAGATGAAATGTTAGATATATAAATATTAGATGAAATGTTAGATATATAAATGTTAGATGAATGTTTTTTAGTTTTTTATACTTTTAGTTATAGCTAGATAAATGTTAGATATAAAAAAGTTATAGAAATGTTTTTTAGTTTTTTATACTTTTAGTTATAGAAATGTTAGATGAATGTTAGATATATAAATGTTAGATGCATGTTTTTAAGTTTTTTATACTTTTAGTTATAGAAATGTTAGATGAATGTTAGATATATAAATATAAGAAATCACAATCAAGCATTTAAAAAATATTAAATTTGCATAGAATTTCTTCTCGGCGACAATGATGCCCGGCCCGCATCCTCGTCGTCGACTCGTTCGCGACGATGTCCTGCTTCAGAGGGGCAACGTTCGGGACTGGGCTCCGCCGGGCTAGCACTGGGAGGTGCTACGTTCAGGGGTGCGCAGCTTGGTGAGGAACCCGGCCCCGGGTCCCGTCGTCGACCCAGAGCTTCTTTTGTGGCGTTCGTGTGGGCCACTTTCGGTGCGGAGGCAGCCGGCCCCGCCGGAGGTGGTACGTCGCCGTGTCAGGGAGGAGGACGAGCACGTCCGTCGCTACATGGATGCGTTGGACGTCAGGTTCTCCAATACCTGGCAGGTTCTTCAGGGATCTCACCCGAGCTATGATCCTGTGATGGTTCCTTCTCTTTGGGTGTCCACCGCCTGCGCCTCAGGAACCGCGAGTGAACTAGATTCTTCGATAATATTCGATCTGTATTAGCTAGTGATGTTATATATATGATAATATTCGAGATGTATTAGTGACAATACTTGAGATGTATTCAAGATTATATTCGATAATATTCGAGACGATTTATTTGAGGTTATATTCGATGATGCATATTATATGAATTATTCGAGATGCATATTATGTACTATGATTCAGTTTTTCCTTATTGATTGCATGCATTCTAATTTGAATACTAAATTGTTTTATCTTTCTTCTGGATTAGTTAAATAAAAGCTATGGACAATACCGGCAGAGAAGGAGAAGAGGCTCTGTTCGACATCATACGCTCCCCGAGCCCAGAGCATGAACTTGAAGATGACGGCTCGCAATATCTGAACAATTCCGGTGAGGGTTGTATGATATTTGATGAAGACGAACGAATAGATGAAGGCGACAACGATGTTGCCAAAGAAAATGTTCTTCAAATAACAAAGACCGGCGAGGTATATTTATTATATAAGCCATCCGGTGATCATTACATGTCTTAATTGATTTGTATGTATTAACGAATCGATCTTTCTTCTTTTAGGCCTCCGAATCGAGCAAATCTTCTACACGCGACAGGGTAGTTCGAGGCCCGACCAGAAAGTTGGAGTCTGGCGTAAAGTTCAACATCGATTCCATCAAAACATCAAATGGCGAACCGCTTGAACCTAGGAAAAATGCGACCAAGTTCAAGAATCAATGCGGAGCTATTGTCACACTAGTAGAAAAAGGGCCTTTAGTCCCGGTTCCAGAGGGCCTTTAGTCCCGGTTCTGGAACCGGGACTAAAGGGTCGGGACTAAAGCCCAAAACCTTTAGTCCCGGTTCGCTTACGAACCGGGACCAAAGGGGCTCCACGTGGCCGCTGCGAGTAGCCCAGGCAGGAGGACCTTTGGTCCCGGTTGGTAACACCAACCGGGACCAAAAGGCATCCACGTGGCCGCAGCGGGGAGCCCAGGCAGGAGGACCTTTAGTCCCGGTTGGTCACACCAACCGGGACCAAAGGTCATCCACGCGTCAGCTTCAGGCAGCAGCTGGGGTTTTTTTTTTGAAGGGGGGGTGGGGTTGGGGGGTTTTGGAGGGTTAATTTAGGGGTTTCATATTGTGTTAGCTAGCTAATAGGGAGAAGTGTCCTCTCTTTCTCCGTGCTCGGTCGACGGTAGCTACTATACATATAGAGATAACTCGATGCTAGCTAATAAGAAAATGAAGGAAACCATTAATTACACAAGATCGTCATGCTGAACGTATATAGAGAGAAGTGACATCTCTTTCTCCGTGCTTGGTCGAACAACAAGTTTTTGTATATCTATCCGACGGTACTACATATATACAATATAACATCTTTTACAATCCCTAACATCATCTACCTAAGATCCAATCACAAATCCGCATGGTATTCCCCGTCTTTAGGTATGACGTGGTCAAGAAAGAATCCCGCCAATTCCTCTTGAATTGCTCGTATGCGATCATGTGGTAGGAGTTCATCCCGCATCTGCCAGATCTAATTTAAAGAAGGGGGTCAATACATGCATATATATAAATAAAACTCAACACAATTGATGGTAATATATAAAATAAAATTGTGAATATTATTTACGTACTTCAAATTGTTTGTCAGAGAAGCCCCGCTCAGAGGTCGAGTGGCGAATGAACTCGCATACGTAGTATGCACATAAAACAGTCCCTTCTTTCTGGTACAAGCACTTTACGAGAATAGAGTTCAATCAAACTGATAAGCAAGCATGGTAATGATATATTGATGAAAATTTGAATCAATTAGAGATGCGCGGAACTAGCTAGTACTACTTACTTTGGGGTGCGTAAATCGCAACTCTTTGTTTAGACCGGGAACCTTTCGGGTGAACTTCTTCCAAACCCTGCAGGCAAAGAAAATGATTACTTGATATCAGGAAATTAACGAAAGTTGCATGCCGATATGGTCCCGGTATTGACTGAACTTACTTCTTGAGCATTGCAGTCATGTCCGCATAATTCTCGGGATCTTTACGTCTCGAATCTAAGACAGTTACTAATGCCCCGTCAAGCTTAATGGATAGCAGAATAAAGTGGAAACTGCGCACGCATATATAACTCATCAATTACATTACTTAACCTCGAGTAAGCGAAACTGAGTATACAGAGAAGACAGCAATACTCACTTGAAGTTGTAAGGAAGGAGTATTTCCCTTTTGTTTTGATGTATACGGAACGACTGTAGCAAGTTCTCCTCGGTCTCTTTGATTGAGTTTTGTACCGTCCATTCATTTACGGCATCTGGGCTAATGAACCCAACGTCGAAGATTCCTAGTTTTTTGCATTCGACGATCTTCAATCTGCATAATATAGTAAGGATAATTATATATACATGCAATGAACAAGCTGAGCTAGAGACTTAACTATAGAAGTAATACTTACAGACAGTAGGCAGTCATGAGTTGTTTGTCGAGGGCCCGTTGATTGTATAACTGAAATAACTCCACAAATTCAACAGGCATCACGGAAAGTCCAATGAATTCGTGCTCTGGTTTCACTGCCATATACATAGTGTCTCTCCCAGACTCCCAGACTCCCCCAACAACTGTTCTTGTTCCAAGTCTCTTTGATCCATAGTTTCTGCAAATATTACAACATGGCAATTAATATACAAACATGAATGTCCGACGTCCGGACTGCCTCTCTCATGAATGTCCGACGTCCGGACCGCCTCTCTCATGAATGTCAAACAAGGGATTCTCTTAACCTTTAAGGGATTTAACAAAATGGCGCCATTCTGAATGTGCAGAAAATGGTCCATATTTTTCCTGATCTCATCTACCCTTCTATATGTCACGTTGTCTAGTGTCAAAGGATTCAAGAAAACCAAGGCTTCATCATTAGCCGGAAGTAACAGGCGCATAATGGTACGAAGCTCTCCAAAATTGTTTTGGAACGGAGTCTCGGATAGGATAATTAATTAGCTTTTTGGTACGAAGTTCAGCAAGAGCCTTCTGAATATCGCTATTTGGAAGGCCTTTGCTGAAATTCGTACCAAAAAGCAAATTATTCTATCCGGAACTCCGTTCCAAAACAACTTTGAAGAGCTTCATAGCATCATACGCATGTTACTTCCGGCTAATGATGAAGCCATGGATTTCTTCAATACTTTGACAGACAACGTGACATATAAAGAATATATATAGATGAGATCAAAAAAAAATTGGATCAACTTGTGCACATCCATAATGGGGGCATTCTTGATAAATCTATGTTACCGGAGGGGGTAGACGACAACGACGCTCACCCCTCATGTCATGTCCGACGTCCCCCCTCATGTCGAAGTTATCGGGGAGGGGGTAGACGACAACGACGCTCACCCCTCATGTCCGACGTCCGACGTCCCCCCTCATGTCATGTCGGACGTCCCCCTCATGTCGAAGTTATCGGGGAGGTGGCCTCGACAACGCTCTTTTAACTTGGTAAATTTGGGTGGCCTCGACAACTCTTCTAGGGTTTGGGGTGGCCTCAACAACGCTCTTTTAACTCATTTAACTCATTTAACTTGGTAAATTTGGTTGGCCTCGACAACGCTTCTAGGGTTTGGGGTGGCCTCGACAACACTTCTAGGGTTTGGGGTGGCCTCGACAACGCTTTTTCAGTCCCGGTTTGGCGAGAGGGGGTTGATCGATCGACGTCCCCCCTCATGTTGGAGAGTTACCGGAGTTTTCTATGAACAAAAAAAATACTACCTATCACATCTCAGTCCCGGTTTGGGTGGACTCGAGTGTTTGGTCGGGCGAGAGGGGGTTGATCGACGTCCCCCCTCATGTCGAAGTTACCGGAGTTTTCTTCTAGGGGTTTGGCTGACCTCGAGAGTTTGTCAGGTAGGGGAGGGGGGGGGTAGGAGATCGACAACGCTTTTTTTCTAGGGTTTGCGTGGCCTCGAGAGTTGGTCGCCCGATATGTCCGACGTCCCCCCTCATGTCGAATTTACCGGAGTTTTCTTCTAGGGGTTTGGGTGGCCTCGAGAGTTTGTCGGGTAGGGGCGGGAGGGGGTAGGAGATCAAGGGCGACGGCGACATACATACATATAGCCACATACATACATGAAAAAAAATGCTATGAACAAAAAAATGCTATCGGGGAGGGGGTATATCGACCCCCCCCCTCTCCCCCCTCATGTCGAAGTTATCGGGGAGGGGGTATATCGACAACGACATACATTCCGGATAACATATACACACATATACACACATATACATGAACATATATACATATACAAGAAAAAAACATATACATGACTTTTTACATGAACATATACACACATATACATGAACATATATACATATACATGAAAAAAACATATACATGACTTTTTACATGAACATATACACACATATACATGAACATATACATATACATGAAAAAAAACATATACATGGCCGGAAAGGGGGGGGGCTCACTGGGGTGGGCGGCGATCGCTGGAGGCCGGCGACGAGGACGGCGGGCTCGGGGCGGCACGCGGTGACGGGGACGAGGACGGCGGGCGCTCGGGGAGGCGACGACGACGAGGGCGGCGGGCTCGGGGAGGCGATGACACGGCGACGGGGAGGCAACGGCGACGACTGGGACGGCAGGCTCGGGGAGGCGACGATGACGAGGACGGCGGGCTCGGCGACGGTGACGACGCGGCGACGTCGGGGAGGCGACGACGGCGAGGACGGCGGACTCGGCGACGGCGGGCTCGGGGAGGCGACGACGGCGAGGACGGTAGGCTCGGCGACGGCGACGACGCGGCGACGGGGAGGCGACGGCGACGACGAGGATGGCAGGCTCGGGAAGGCGACGACGTGGCGACGGGGAGGCGGCGGTGACGACGGGGACGGCGGAATCGGGGAGGCGGGCTCGGGGCAACTGGTAGATTAAAACCTGAAATTTTCCAAGGGTTTTCTTATATACAAGAAGCATTGGTCCCGGTTGGTGGCACCAACCGGGACCAATGCCCACCTTTAGTCCCGGTTGGTGCCACCAACCGGGACCAAAGGTCTCTTTTCGTCAGCCCAAAGGGCGGGAAGCAGAGACCTTTGGTCCCGGTTGGTGGCACCAACCGGGACTAAAGGGTGGCATTGGTCCCGGTTGGTGCCACCAACCGGGACCAAAGGTGGGCATTGGTCCCGGTTGGTGCCACGAACCGGGACCAAAGGTGGTGCTGCCCGGGGCTAAAAGTTTAGTCCCACCTCGCTAGCTGAGAGGGCTCGAGAGTGGTTTATAAGCGCTGCTGCGCACACCCTCTCGAGCTCCTCTCAACAGCAGGCTTATGGGCCTAATCGCACACACCGCTGCCTGTGGGCCTTTTGGGACTTATGCGGGCCTGAATCCTGGCCCAACTGGATGGTTGGGTTTCTAGTCGTATTCAGGCCGCGGTGGCCCAGTAGGCGGCATTTTTTCTACTTATTTTATTTTATTTTATTTTTTGCTTTATTTTTTTTTCAGTGATTCTTTTTGCTTTTAGGTCACAAAAATTATAAACTTTCTGTTAGTGCCATTAGTTTCCAAATTTGAATAGTTTAAATTTGAATTCTTTTAAATTGGTGTGAATCACTAGTTTGTGAATAACTTTACTATAAAAATAGATTTTTGAGTGATTCTTTTTCCTGCTATTTAATATTACTGTGTTTTATCATTATATTCAATTTGGTAATTTTTAGGTTATTTTAAATGTCAATTTGGTAATCTTTATGAAAATTCTTTTTGCTATTAATGTTTTGAACAAAAAATACTTTGATAACTTTAGTTGCATAAATTTTATATAATTTTAGTTTCATAAATACTAGAGGTTTATAAAATATTTTTAGTTGATTCCTTTTGCTATTAGAGTTTTATAAAAGCTTTTTAGTTGATTCTTTTTGCTATTGAAGAATATTATAGTTTTATTTTAGTTTATCATAACAGAATTTTTTAATTGATTATTTTTAGTTCAATATTTTTGCTATTAGAGTTTCATAAAGGTTTTCTAGTTCATTCTTTTTGCTATTAGTTTCATAAAAGTTTTGTTTTAGTTTCATAAAACTTTCTTGCTATTAGTTTTGTTTTAGTTTCATAAAAGTTTTGTTTTAGTTTCGTAAAAGTTTCATAAAAGTTTCATAAAACTTTCTTGCTATTAGTTTTGTTTTAGTTTCATAAAAGTTTTGTTTTAGTTTCATAAAAGTTTCATAAAACTTTCTTGCTATTAGTTTTGTTTTAGTTTCATGAAATTTTTGTTTTAGTTTCATAAAAGTTTCATAAAACTTTCTTGCTATTAGTTTTGTTTTAGTTGATTAAAAGTTTTGTTTTAGTTTCATAAAAGTTTTGTTTTAGTTTCATAAAAGTTTCATAAAAATTTCTTGCTATTAGTTTTGTTTTAGTTGATCATAACAAAATATTTTAATTGATTATTTTTTAGTTCATTCTTTTTGCTATTAGAGTTTCATAAAAGTTTTCTAGTTCATTCTTTTTGCTATTAGTTCATTCTTTGAGCTAAATGACCCTGAAATTGAAAAGCACTACAAATGAACTCTGAAAAGGTTGAAAGTTGGCATGGTATCATCATTTCACCCGCATAGCACGTGCTAAAAAGTTGAGAGGGTTACGGCAAAAACTGGATGCACTTCGTGTACAAAATGGACAATCTCTTTCGAAGTATCAGGGTTTCGGACAAAAACTCATCTGTTACAAAAGGATTTCATTTTTTTGAACTTATTTGAACTCCAGACTTTTTGTGTGTTCAGTATGCACCATTCGAAGCCATGTCATCAACTTGGCATGCTCTTTGTTTCTGAACAGACGTTTCAGCCGTGGTATTATAGGAGCATACCACATCACTTTGGCAGGAACCCTCTTCCTGGGGCGCTCGCCCTCAACATCACCAGGGTCATCTCGTCTGATCTTATACCGCAATGCACCGCATACCGGGCATGCGTTCAAATCCTCGTACTCACCGCGGTAGAGGATGCAGTCATTAGGGCATGCATGTATCTTCTGCACCTCCAATCCTAGAGGGCATAGAACCTTCTTTGCTTCGTACGTACTGCCGGGCAATTCGTTATCCTTTGGAAGCTTCTTCTTCATTATTTTCAGCAGCGAACTAAATCCCTTGTCAGATACACCATTGTCTGCCTTCCATTGCAGCAATTCTAGTGTGGTACCGAGCTTTCTGTTGTCATCTTCGCAATTTGGGTACAACCCTTTTTTGTGATCCTCTAACATGCGATCGAACTTCAACTTCTCCCTTTCACTTTCGCATTCTCTCTGTGCATCAACAATGACCCGGCGAAGATCATCATCGGGCACATCGTCTGGTTCCTCTTGATCTTCAGCTTCCCCCATTGCAACATCACCGTATTCAGGGGGCGGGTAGTTGTCATCATCCTCTTGTTCTTCGTTGTCTTCCATCATAACCCCTCTTTCTCCGTGCTTGGTCCAAACATTATAGTGTGGCATAAAACCCTTCTCAAGCAGGTGGAAGTGAAGGGTTTTAGAGTTGGAGAAAGCCTTCGTATTCTCACAGACAGTACATGGACAATGCATAAAACCATTCTGCTTGTTTGCCTCAGCCGCTTCGAGAAAATTATGCAGGCCCTTAATATACTCGGAGGTGCGTCGGTCACCGTACATCCATTGCCGGTTCATCTGCGTGCGTTATATAGTTCTTATTATTGAACAACATATAACTCTCTAGAGCATCTAATTAAAAGACACAAGTAAGAACTTTTTTCTTTTAGAAAGAAGATAAGAAGAAGAGGCTAACCACGGTGTTGCCGGCGCCGAGATGGGCGCGGGCGATCGACGGCGGTGAGGACGGGGACGGGACAGGATGGACCGCCAAACCTAGACAAATCTTGAGGAAAATGGAGCTTGGACAAGGAGCTTCGAGAGGAGAAAGCTTAAGTGTGGCTCGGGCATTTCATCGAACACCTCATGTGCATAGGAGGTGAGCTAGAGCACCACAAAAGCTCTCCCACGGCCGGGCAAAAAAACAGAGCAATGCTCGCGGGCGGGGGCTATATATAGGCCAACCATTGGTCCCGGTTCCAGCCACAAACCGGGACCAATGGTTGTGGGCCAGGAGCGAGGCGCATTGGTCCCGGTTCGTGGCTGGAACGGGGACAAAAGGGGTCACCTTTAGTCCCGGTTCCAGCCACAAACCGGGACCAATGGTTGTGGGCCAGGAGCGAGGCCCATTGGTCCCGGTTCGTGTGTGGAACCGGGACCAAAGGGGTCCGACGAACCGGGAGCAATGGCCCACGAGGCCCGGCCGGCGCCCTGGCCTCACGAACCGGGACCGATGCCCCCATGGGTCCCGGTTCGTGAGTGAACCGGGACTAATGGGCTTCTCAGGGGTGGACCGATGCCCTGTTTTGTACTAGTGTCAGGGACCAAATCCCGATCTCCGTTCAAGAATGGAAAAAGCCAGCAAAGGGAGATCGAGCAGGAGTTACTTTTGTCGACGAAAAAGCAAAAGATGTGCTTTGGGAATCGCTCATGCGACATTTCACCCTACCAAATAATTTGACAGATGCAGATCTGAAGAAAGTCAGAAACTATGCTCTTAAAAAGATGGCGATCGCATTCAACACCTTCAAGAAAAATACATGGACTGCGTACGTCAAAGCAAAAAAGAAGACTCCAGAATTCAAGGGAGCACCGGTGAAGGCAAAAGATCACTGGGACGCTTTCGTGAAGTTCAAGGAATCGGAACACGCTAAGGAACGGTCGAGAAAAAACAAGATTAATGTTGCTAAAAAGAAGTGGCACCATACTCTGGGGCCAGGTGGATACCAGGTGGCCCTGCCTAAGTGGGATCAATCTGAGCAAGAGATGATTAGTGCAGGGGTCACTCCAGTTACATTGAAATGCCCCCCCAGGTGCAGGACATGGTTTTATGCGCATGGGGGGAAGTTGGACCCAGAGACAGGGCTGATTAAGGTGAAGGCAAGTCTTAAAGAAGCGACAGACGAAATACTTCTTGCAATAGAAGAAGCTCGAACGGGGGTGTTCACGCCCAACAGAGAGAACGACGAGCTTCTGCGCGCCCTAAAGAATCATGAACACCTGGGAAGAACACGAGGCAAAGGCGTTGTTCCGTGGTTTGAGGGGTTTGCGGATTGGAACGACGACTACAGAAGCCGTGCGAGAAAGAAGAAGCAGGAGGAGCAGAAAAAGAAGGAGGAAGCACTCCGCCTTGAAGGCCTAGAATCAAAGCACCTGGAGTTGGAACGCGCTTTCAGGCGGCAGCAGGAGCAGATCGACTCACTCAGCCAGGAAAGGACGTCTCAGCGGCCGCATGAGCAGATCGATCCAGCATTGGATAGCACCGTCCCATCTATGCCGAGAAGCAGCGTGGGTTCCGCTGCGGCCGATATCGATGATGCACTGCTAGCTAGTGTGACGCCCTGATTTTGTGCTACAGTAATCTTTGTAATTAAGCTACAGTAATCCCGCACTAATGATGCCACGTCACCGCGTTTACTGTTGTTAAACTCGCGTTGGTTTAAACCCCGTTCAAATTCGGTTGCAAATTTAATTCGTGTGAAAGGTGGATTTAAAAGTTTGGCAAAACTGGAATTAAAAATGTTGGATGGATTGCAAATATTCCCTAAGATTTTATAAAATTGAAACCGGCATTTTTCGAAGTATTTTAGAACCTCTAATAATTAAAACAAATGCTGTTTAAATAATAATTAAAAAAAAGGCCTAACTTGGCCGAAAAGGGCCGGCCCAGCCGGCTCGTATAAGGGGACCAGGGGCAACCCTAGCGCCCCTAGACGCCTCGATTCCCCCCCCCACGCCGCCGCTCGCTTGCCCGTGGGGAGCCGGCCCCGATTCCCCCCCCCCCCCCGCGCCGCCGCTCGCTCGCCCCTGGGAAGCCGGCCCCGATTCCCCCCCCTGCCGACGCGCGCCAGCGCCCCGAGCCGGCCGCGCCCGTTCTCCCCCCCCGCCGAAGCCTGGCGCCGGCCCGACCGGCCCGCCCGCGCCAGCCCCCCCCCTGACGCGCGGCGCCGCCCCGTCGCGTCCCCCGCCCCGCCGCGCCGTCTGTCCCCGCCGCCGCCGGATCCAGCCCCGTCGCCGATCGCCGCCTCGTCCGCCTCGTCGCCGTCAGCCGCGCCGCTGCCGCCCGTCGCCACCTCGCCGCCGCCCACCGTCCTCCGTCACCTCGCGCCGCCGCCGTTCGGCCTCCCCCCCTCCCCCCCGCGACGACGCGCCGGCCGGCGCGCGCGTGCATACGTGCGTTTGTGTTTGTGTATATGTGTGTATGTATGTAGGTGTATACATATGTATGTATATACATACGTATGTATGTATTTATACATATACGTATATGCTAAAAACAAAAAAATAAAATAAAATAAATAAATAACTATATTTATTAATATTAATATTTAATTAATTAAACAAGTAATTAATTAGTTAATTAGATGATTAAGTTTAATTAGATTAATTAATTAAACTGTTAATTAATTAATTAAACAGTATTTACTGTTTTGGATAATTCGAATTTAATAATTAAATTAAATTCAAAAAATGATTAAATCTTTAGAAATTAATATAAAATAAACCGTAGTACGGATTAAAATGGTTTGAACATGAAAGTTGCTCAGAATAATCCTACGGTTCCGAATACGCAGCCCGTTAGTCTGTCACATGCCTCTAGCATAGCAAACATGGAACTTTGCCATTGATTTCATCTGTCCGGTAAAAGCCAGAGACCCGGGAAATATCGTCAGATATTCTTCCGACCCGCCTGCGACGTGTAATACTGCGTTAGTGCATGCCTAACCCTGCATATTGCCATGTCATGCATCGTGATGCATTTGTCTGCTTTATATTTATTGTTTCTTCCCCTCTCTTCTTACCGGTAGACCCCGAGACCGACGCTGCTGCTGGGTACGACTACGCGACTGACGATCAGCCTTTTGCCGCAGAGCATCAAGGCAAGCAACCCCCCCTTGAGCATTCCGATATCGCCTATTCCTTTCCCTCTTATTCTTTGATTAGATTTTGCTACTGTATTAGTTAGCTCCTATTCTGATGCATAGCCTGCTTTTGATAAACTGCTACCATACCTGCAATCATATCAACTGCTTAGTATAGGTGGATCAATGAACCCCCAGTGACCCCTTAGTCCCAGTGGCCCCTGCTTCTTCATCGACGACTCGAAGACTCAGTCAACCGACCGACAAGCCAGGCCCCTCACATCACCGCACCCCCCTTAGTTGTACGACTCTGCAGCGCTACTATCGAGTACCGAGGGTGACACCTCGTGAAGTACTCATGATGCTAGCTCTGTAGTGTAGCTAGTCGGTCGTGGTTATCGAGGGTGATTCCTCCTTCACCACTCCCGACGATGACTCTGTCGTGCAACCCCTCAAGTGTGGGACCCTCGAGGGTGATTCCTCTAAGTCCACCTTGACGGTTTCATCGAGCGGGGCCCCTTGAGGATGATTCCTCAGGTTCCGCCTTGATGTTTTATACACACAGTTACTATGACCGAGTTACTGCAACATGTTGGTGATGGGTCGGCCTTGAGGGGTACCCACGATTCGATGATGATGAGGCGTGGACTGGCGAGAGAGGCCTTTGCCACACATCCTCGAGACGAGGCGACGGGCCGCACTTCATGGGTCGCGCTTTCCCCGCATTAATAAAATGCTAATGGGTTGGGTACTTGATCTGAGTTAGGTCGTTGGCCTTAATACGCACTAACCTTCACATGGGAGAAGTTATGGGTACTCAGCGTCGTTGTATCAGCCGAAGCTCTTCGGACGTCAGCAATGGAGCGGCGCGCGCCGGATTGGACTGGACGGTATAGCTCTTGGACTGGAGTGTGCTAGGTCTGCTTCCGGCCGCCTTCGCATCGTGCAGGAGTTCAAGGGCAAGTGGGCCCATGAACCTGCGCGCTTAGGATTTAGACCGGCGGGCTGGCCTCTTCGTTGAGCCTAGGTGGGGCGACGACGTGCTGATATCCCGAGGCCGGGCATGACCCAGGAAAGTGTGTCCGGCCGGAGGTGACTCAGGCGTGTTGGGGAATATGTGGTGCACCCCTGCAGGGATGAATAATCTATTCGAATAGCCGTGTCCACGGTAACAGGACGACTTGGAGTTGGGCCTTGACCTTATACAACTATAACTGTGATTTAAATTTTGAAATGGATTGTGGCTTCGAGATTGCTTCCTCGCAGGGAGTCGAGGAAGAATCTCTGGGCGTGGTTACTTAATAAAATTGCTACAATAATATGACTATATATGAGTTACAGGTCTACTCTCTTCTAATGCTGCAAGATGCTGAAGATGCTAGTCTTCGATAGGACTAGGCCTTCCCCTTATTCTTGCTTTCTGCAGTCAGCCCAGATATAACCCCTTCATTGATACTGATGCATACTTAGCATAGTTCTGATGTCAGTCTTGCGAGTACTTTGGATGAGTACTCACCGCTGCTTTGCTTTCTCTTTCCCCCTTGATACGATTACCGCGTTCAGACGATGGAGCCTAGGAGATGGAGTACGCCGGAGACGACTACTACACCACCGCGGGAGCCTACTACTACGTGGAGGCTGCCCCCGACACTCAGGAGTAGTTAGGAGGTTCCCAGGCAGGAGGCCTCGCCTCTTTCGATCCGCTGCTTATGTTTGTGCTAGCCTTCTTAAGGCAAAACTTGTCTAACTTATGTCTGTACTCAGATATTTTTTGCTTTCGCTGACTCGTGCTTGTCGAGCTTTGTATTCGAGCCCTCGAGGCCCCTGGCTTGTAATATAAAGCTGTATGACTTTATATTTGTGTCTAGTGTTGTGTTGTGATATCGATCAGTGAGTCCCTAATCTTGGTCGTACGCATTGCGTGTATGTTTAGCGTACGGTCGAGATGGGGGCGTCACAAGTTGGTATCAGAGCCGACTGCCTGTAGGTAGCCCCCTTTCCAACTCCTTGGCCGAAGTTGAGTCTAGTCATTGGAAAACTTTTACTAACAAAGTTGTGTGGCTTATGGGCCCACATCTCAATCGGGTGGTATTGGGATCTTTTACTCCTCGTCTATACTCTGGGTTCTAATCTCTCTTCTCTTTAGGGTTAAAGATTTTGCTAAATCTAACATTAGGTTCTCGTGATCACATCCACCGGAGAATTGTTTCGTCGAAAATTGTCTTCTTTGAAGTTATGATGCACGCACTGTCACTTGACATCTTGAATCTCCTTGTTACAGATGCGTCCCGCTAGGCAGATCGTTCGTCTGACCTTTGCGCACGATACGACTGGGTTCCCGGCCATTCTGATCGGCCTCTTGAAGAAGCTGGGATATCGCTGGTACCTCGAGTACACTGTTTACGAGGACTACCGCGAGTTCAACCAGGAACAGTATGAGGCTGAGATGGTTATCTGGGATCGACAGGACCTCTCCATCACTGAGCTGCACACCTTCCGTGGCATTGGAGTGACTGTCGAGATGGTAGTACAGGATGCTGCCTATGCTGCTATTGTTCGTCTCCGAGCAGCGAACCCTTGTTTGGAGGAGACGGCATATAGATACATCCCGTATGTCCCTGCTGGAGTTGATACGGCAGCCGACGCTGAGGTCTTGACCCCTTTCGCGCCGCAGCGCAACGACCGGTCCTACACTGCTGTCTGCACCCCCTACGTGAGTCGTCGTTACGACCCACAAGTTCTGGTCCAGTACACTGAGGCTCTGGATCGCACTGTCAGGGCTCTTAATGTCGAGCTGTACGCCACCCGTGCTCGTCTGCATCAGGCTATGGAGCAGTTGATGCCAGCAGTCCATGCGAGGATACATCCGGAGCACATCCTTTACCCGCCTCGGACTGAGTTTCCTCCAGGTCTTGAATGGCCTGAGGTTGGAGGTCGTACTCCGGCACGCGGACCTGCGCTCCCGTTTAATATGCAGAGTCTGCATCGGAGTGTGCACGGGATGCAGGACCCTGCCACCAGGTTTCACATTCAGGGTCACGTGCAGTTCCGTGGCTACTTTCGTTGTCCCCGACGTTGATGTAGGTTATCGCTATGTCCCGTTGTTGTATCCCTCCACCGCGTGCCTGCGTGCCGCCTAGTTGTCTAGGTTATTTTCATGCCGGACCTATCGTCTGTTTTGTAACGAACTTATGGTTTGTAATAGACCTATGTATGGATCTGTATGTTGAAATTTGAACTACTATGTCATATTTATTGCACTTCCTTCTTTGTGCAATTTACTTCATGAATGATTCATTGATTTTACAATTACCAAATGCTAAACTACCACTGTTAAAATTTGACAGAATGGTTAGGCCAGCTGGTCGAGGTCGTGGTGCGCCTGAACCACCACCACCACCGGACTACATGGCTGGTATGATGCAACAGTTTGAACTGAATCGCCAGTTTATGCAAGGGATGATGGACCAGATCCCGAGGCCGAATTTGAATCAGCAGCCAGCCCCAATGACTCTGCAAGACTTCATGCGTCTCAACCCTGCGATCTACCGCAGCTCAACTCAGCCGCTTGACGCAGATGACTGGCTCCGTGACATCACTTTTGAACTGGAGTCTTCAGGCGCCCCAGTGGCTAACTATGTCACCTTTGCCTCGTACTTTCTGAAGGGCCCCGCTGCTCAATGGTGGGATAGCCACTGGCGCTCTCAGCCTGTTGGAACAATCATCACCTGGCCAGAGTTTCAAGCTGCGTTTCGTGCTCGTCACATTCCTCAGGGAATGATGGATAAGAAGAAGCGTGAATTCCGCAACCTAGTCCAGGGCAACAAGACTGTGGATGCTTATCAGCGGGAATTTCTGGACTTATCTCGCTATGCTGAAGAAGACGTCGCAACTGATGCTCGTAGGCAAGAGAAGTTCCGTGAAGGCCTCCACCCAGATATCAAACTGGCACTCATTGCTCAAGACTTCGGTAACTTTGCCACCTTGGTGAACAAGTCTATTATAGTGGAAACGGATCTGCAGTACTACAAGGACAACAGCAAGCGCAATCGTGACATGGGCTCATCTTTGGGCTCATCTGCTCAGAAGCGCAAGATCTGGATCCCCCACAACATGTACCATGCACCGCCTCCTGCGTCGAGGCCGTCCTATGCTGCACCTCGCCTGCCTCCACCCCCACCTAGGCAGCCGAGGCTCCCAGCTCTGCCACCACGAGCTCCTGTTCCCCCTACTCGTCCTGAGGATGGGCTGTGCTTCAAGTGTGGTCGTCCAGGACACCGTGCTAGAGAATGCAGGCAGAATCAGAATCAACTTGCACTGCCTACCAACCAGACCCGCAACAACAATGCCAGGCCTGCTCAGGGACTTGTTCAAGCCAACAATATTGTTTTGAATGAAGTTCAAGACCAGCCTACTACTGTGATGGGTACTCTTCTTGTCAACTCAGTACCAGCTTCTGTATTGTTTGATACAGGAGCATCGCATTCCTTTATGTCTGAAGATTTTGCATACATGCATGGCATTAAGTATGAGGAGATGAACAATCCAATAGTGGTAAACACCCCCGCTGGCCAATGTCGAACCTCAATGGTTTGTCAAGATGTCCCCATTGAAATAGAAGGAATGGAATTCCATGCTTCCCCCATTATATTGAAGTCTTCCAAGATCGACCTTATTCTGGGAATGGATTGGTTGAAGGCACATACTGCTTCCGTCGTTTGTGCCACCAAAACTGTCCACCTTCTACATCCTTCGAATGAGATCGTAAGCTATCATGCTCATCTTGTTCGGAATGCTGAAGCCCGACTGTATGCTATGAATGCATTAAATGAGTCACCTCTCGAAGGGATTGAAAACATTCTAGTTGTCCGGGATTTCCAAGATGTTTTTCCGGAAGAACTCCCGGTGATCCCCCCTGCTAGAGCTGTCGAGTTTGTCATCGACTTGGTACCTGGTACCATTCCTATAGCCAAGCGTCCATATAAGATGCCACCACATGAACTCCTGGAACTTAAGCAAGAAATTGACAATTCGCTTCATCTGGGTTTCATTCGTCCTAGTTCCTCTGCTTGGGGAGCACCTTCTCTCTTTGTCAAGAAGAAAGACGGTACAAATTGATTGGTCCAAGATTACCATCCCATCAACCAAGCAACGATTCAAAACAAATATCCGCTTCCTCGGATCAACGATCTGTATGATCAACTTGCTGGTTCAGCAGTGTATTCGAAACTCGACTTGAGGTTGGGTTACCATCAGATCCGGGTTCATGAAGAGGATATTCCCAAGACTGCATTTGTTACTCGCTATGGTTCATACGAGTACACCGTCATGTCCTTCGGCTTAACCAATGCCCCAACAACCTTCTCTCGCCTGATGAACTATATATTCATGGATTACCTCGATAAATTCGTCGTGGTTTATCTGGATGATATCCTGCTTTTCTCCAAGAATAAAGAAGAGCATGCTGAACATCTTCGTCTTATACTGGAGAGGCTTTGAGAACATCAACTTTATGCAAAGTATTCAAAGTGTGAGTTCTGGATGGACAAAGTGACCTACCTTGGTCATGTGATCTCCAAGGATGGTATTGCGGTCAACCCTGAACGGGTTCAGGCTATTCTTGACTGGACTCCCCCGAAGAATGTCAAGCAAGTCAGAAGTTTTCTCGGACTCGCCAGCTATTGCCGTCGATTCGTCGAGAACTTCTCCAAGATTGCAAAGCCCTTAACCAATTTGCTTCACAAAGGTGTTAAATATGAGTGGACAGAAAAATGTCAGGAGAGCTTTCAGGCACTTAAGGACAAACTAACGTCTGCTCCAGTGCTTGCTCCTCCGGATACTCGTAAGGACTTCGTCATCTATTGTGATGCTTCACGTCAGGGAATGGGCTGTGTCTTAATGCAAGAACGCAGAGTGGTTGCTTATGCATCTCGTCAATTGCGTCCTCATGAAGAGAACTACCCAGTTCATGACCTTGAACTAGCAGCAGTAATTCATGCACTAAAAGAGTGGCGGCAATACCTTGTTGGTAATCGTTGCGAGATCTACACCGATCACCAAAGTCTGAAGTACCTGTTTACTCAGCCAGATCTGAATCTCCGTCAACAGAGATGGATGGAACGAATAGCAGATTAAAATGTGGGTATTTCTTATACCCCAGGCAAGGCTAATGTAATGGCTGATGCCTTGAGCCGCAAGTCATACTGCAATCACCTTCAGGTTCACAAGGTTCACCCCCTTCTTCAAAAGGAATTCCGCAAGCTGAACCTCCATATTGTTCCTCAGGGTTATCTCGCTCCCCCTCCTAAAGGGTCATACAAAATGAACCTCCATGTTGTTTCCCAGGGTTCTCTCAATACCCTGGTTGCTAAACCAGATCTTGTGGACGTCATCAAGTGGATCCAGAAGTGTGACAGTGAAGTTGAGAGGATTAAATTAGATCTCGCAGAAGGAAAGCCTTCACCCTTCACTATTGCTGAGGATGGCGCTTTGTACTTCAAAGGCCGCCTAGTGGTACCGTGTAAGGAGAAAAACAATGATTTGACTCAGGAGGTCATGAAAGAAGCACATGACACTCCGCTGTCTATTCATCCTGGTAGTACCAAGATGTACCGAGACATTCGGCAAAGATTCTGGTGGTCTAACATGAAGCAAGACATTGCACGCTATGTTTCAGAATGTGACATTTTCCGTCGGATCAAAGCAGAACATCAAAGGCCTGCTGGAACTCTACAACCTATTTATATTCCTGAATGGAAATGGGATCATGTTGAAATGGACTTCATTACTGGTTTTCCCAGGTCGCAGAAAGGTAATGATGCTATTCTTGTCGTCATTGACCGATTGTCCAAAGTTGCACATTTTCTAGCCGTCAAAGAAACTATTACTGCAAGTCAGCTGGCAACTCTCTACATGTCCAGAATTGTTTCACTTCACGGTATTCCACTGGTTATCAGTTCAGACCGTGGCAGTTTATTCACTTCAAGGTCCTGGGCAAGTTTCCAGGAAGCTATGGGAACTCACTTGTCATTCAGCACCGCTTTTCACCCTCAATCCCAGGGACAAGTTGAAAGAGTCAATCAGATTCTCAAAGACATGCTTCGAGCTTGTGTCATTTCTTTCGGCAAGAAATGGGAGGAATCTCTCCCGTATGCTGAGTTCTCCTACAACAATAGCTATCAAGCTAGTCTGAAGATGGCTCCCTTTGAAGTATTATATGGACGTAAGTGTCGGACTCCTCTGAATTGGTCAGAAACTGGGGAACGTACACTTATCGGTCCGGATATTATCCAACATGCCGAAGATCAAGTCCGCATTATTCATGCAAATCTGAAGACTGCCCAGTCTCGTTAGAAGAGTCAGTATGACCGTCATCACAAGGATATGGTCTATCAACCTGGCGAGAAGGCTTATCTTCGAGTCACGCCAATGAGAGGTACACACCGTTTTGGAATCAAGGGCAAGCTGGCTCCTCGATATATTGGTCCTTTCACAATTCTCGAAAGGCGTGGTAAAGTGGCATATCAACTGGAATTACCGTCAAACCTTTCTCAGGTTCACGATGTGTTCCATGTGTCGCAACTTCGTCGCTGCTTCAAGGATCCTATCCGAGCAGTGGATCATGATATGCTTGAGCTGCAACAAGATCTCTCTTACAAAGAGCAACCAGTCCGCATTCTCGATGAAACTGAACGTCGGACTCGTCAGAAGGTCACCAAGTTCTTCAAAGTGCAGTGGGCAAACCATTCTGAAGATGAAGCTACTTGGGAACGCGAAGATCTTCTTCGTGCAGAACACCCCGGGCTCTTTCCTTCTATTTCTTGATTCTCGGGACGAGAATTCTTTTTAGTAGGGGAGAATTGTGACGCCCTGATTTTGTGCTACAGTAATCTCTATAATTAAGCTACAGTAATCCCGCATTAATGATGCCACGTCACCGCGTTTACTGTTGTTAAACTCGCGTTGGTTTAAACCCCGTTCAAATTCGGTTGCAAATTTAATTCGTCTGAAAGGTGGATTTAAAAGTTTGGCAAAATTGGAATTAAAAATGTTGGATGGATTGCAAATATTCCCTAAGATTTTATAAAATTGAAACCGGCATTTTTCGAAGTATTTTAGAACCTCTAATAATTTAAACAAACACTGTTTAAATAATAATAATAAAAAACGCCTAACTGGGCCGAAAAGGGCCGGCCCAGCCGGCTCGTATAAGGGGGCCAGGGGCAACCCTAGCGCCCCCAGCCACCCCGATTCCCCCCCCCCCCCCCCGCGCCGCCGCTCGCTCGCCCCTGGGAAGCCGGCCCCGATTCCCCCCCCCCCCCGCCGACGCGCGCCAGCGCCCCGAGCCGGCCGTGCCCGTTCTCCCCCCCCGCCGAAGCCTGGCGCCGGCCCGACCGGCCCGTCCGTGCCAGCCCCCACCGACGCGCGGCGCCGCCCCGTCGCGTCCCCCGCCCCGCCGCGCCGTCTGTCCCCGCCGCCGCCGAATCCAGCCCCGTCGCCGATCGCCGCCTCATCCGCCTCGTCGCCGTCAGCCGCGCCGCTGCCGCCCGTCGCCACCTCGCGGCCGCCCGCCGTCCTCCGTCACCTCGCGCCGCCGCCGTTTGGCCTCCCCCCCGTGAGCATCCCCCCCCCCCCCCCCCCGCGACGACGCGCCGGCCGGCGCGCGCGTGCATACGTGCGTTTGTGTTTGTGTATATGTGTGTATGTATGTAGGTGTGTACATATGTATGTATATACATACGTATGTATGTATTTATACATATACGTATATGCTAAAAACAAAAAAATAAAATAAAATAAATAAATAACTATATTTATTAATATTAATATTTAATTAATTAAACAAGTAATTAATTAGTTAATTAGATGATTAAGTTTAATTAGATTAATTAATTAAACTGTTAATTAATCTGTTAATTAATTAATTAAACAGTATTTACTGTTTTGGATAATTCGAATTTAATAATTAAATTAAATTCAAAAAATGATTAAATCTTTAGAAATTAATATAAAATAAACCGTAGTACGGATTAAAAAGGTTTGAACATGAAAGTTGCTCAGAATAATCCTACAGTTCCGAATACGCAGCCCGTTAGTCTGTCACATGCCTCTAGCATAGCAAACATGGAACTTTGCCATTGATTTCATCTGTCCGGTAAAAGCCAGAGACCCGGGAAATATCGTCAGATAATCTTCCGACCCGCCTGCGACGTGTAATACTGCGTTAGTGCATGCCTAACCCTGCATATTGCCATGTCATGCATCGTGATGCATTTGTCTGCTTTATATTTATTGTTTCTTCCCCCCTCTTCTTACCGGTAGACCCCGAGACCGACGCTGCTGCTGGGTACGACTACGCGACTGACGATCAGCCTTTTGCCGCAGAGCATCAAGGCAAGCAACCCCCCCTTGAGCATTCCGATATCGCCTATTCCTTTCCCTCTTATTCTTTGATTAGATTTTGCTACTGTATTAGTTAGCTCCTATTCTGATGCATAGCCTTCTTTTGATAAACTGCTACCATACCTGCAATCATATCAACTGCTTAGTATAGGTGGATCAATGAACCCCCAGTGACCCCTTAGTCCCAGTGGCCCCTGCTTCTTCATCGACGACTCGAAGACTCGGTCAACCGACCGACAAGCCAGTCCCCTCACATCACCGCACCCCCCTTAGTTGTACGACTCTGCAGCGCTACTATCGAGTACCGAGGGTGACACCTCGTGAAGTACTCATGATGCTAGCTCTGTAGTGTAGCTAGTCGGTCGTGGTTATCGAGGGTGATTCCTCCTTCACCACTCCCGACGATGACTCTGTCGTGCAACCCCTCAAGTGTGGGACCCTCGAGGGTGATTCCTCTAAGTCCACCTTGACGGTTTCATCGAGCGGGGCCCCTTGAGGGTGATTCCTCAGGTTCCGCCTTGATGTTTTATACACACAGTTACTATGACCGGGTTACTGCAACATGTTGGTGATGGGTCGGCCTTGAGGGGTACCCACGATTCGATGATGATGAGGCGTGGACTGGCGAGAGAGGCCTTTGCCACACATCCTCGAGACGGGGCGACGGGCCGCACTTCATGGGTCGCGCTTTCCCCGCATTAATAAAATGCTAATGGGTTGGGTACTTGATCTGAGTTAGGTCGTTGGCCTTAATACGCACTAACCTTCACGTGGGAGAAGTTATGGGTACTCAACGTCGTTGTATCAGCCGAAGCTCTTCGGACGTCAGCAATGGAGCGGCGCGCGCCGGATTGGACTGGACGGTACAGCTCTTGGACTGGAGTGTGCTAGGTCTGCTTCCGGCCGCCTTCGCATCGTGCAGGAGTGCAAGGGCAAGTGGGCCCACGAACCTGCGCGCTTAGGATTTAGACCGGCGGGCTGGCCTCTTCGTTGAGCCTAGGTGGGGCGACGACGTGCTGATATCCCGAGGCCGGGCATGACCCAGGAAAGTGTGTCCGGCCGGAGGTGACTCAGGCGTGTTGGGGAATATGTGGTGCACCCCTGCAGGGATGAATAATCTATTCGAATAGCCGTGTCCACGGTAACAGGACGACTTGGAGTTGGGCCTTGACCTTATACAACTATAACTGTGATTTAAATTTTGAAATGGATTGTGGCTCCGAGATTGCTTCCTCGCAGGGAGTCGAGGAAGAATCTCTGGGCGTGGTTACTTAATAAAATTGCTACAATAATATGACTATATATGAGTTACAGGTCTACTCTCTTCTAATGCTGCAAGATGCTGAAGATGCTAGTCTTCGATAGGACTAGGCCTTCCCCTTATTCTTGCTTTCTGCAGTCAGCCCAGATATAACCCCTTCATTGATACTGATGCTAACTTAGCATAGTTCTGATGTCAGTCTTGCGAGTACTTTGGATGAGTACTCACCGCTGCTTTGCTTTCTCTTTCCCCCTTGATACGATTACCGCGTTCAGACGATGGAGCCCAGGAGATGGAGTACGCCGGAGACGACTACTACACCACCGCGGGAGCCTACTACTACGTGGAGGCTGCCCCCGACACTCAGGAGTAGTTAGGAGGTTCCCAGGCAGGAGGCCTCGCCTCTTTCGATCCGCTGCTTATGTTTGTGCTAGCCTTCTTAAGGCAAAACTTGTCTAACTTATGTCTGTACTCAGATATTTTTTGCTTTCGCTGACTCGTGCTTGTCGAGCTTTGTATTCGAGCCCTCGAGGCCCCTGGCTTGTAATATAAAGCTGTATGACTTTATATTTGTGTCTAGTGTTGTGTTGTGATATCGATCAGTGAGTCCCTAATCTTGGTCGTACGCATTGCGTGTATGTTTAGCGTACGGTCGAGATGGGGGCGTCACAAGTTGGTATCAGAGCCGACTGCCTGTAGGCAGCCCCCTTTCCAACTCCTTGGCCGAAGTTGAGTCTAGTCATTGGAAAACTTTTACTAACAAAGTTGTGTGGCTTACGGGCCCACATCTCAATCGGGTGGTATTGGGATCTTTTACTCCTCGTCTATACTCTGGGTTCTAATCTCTCTTCTCTTTCGGGTTAAAGATTTTG
Source organism: Elymus sibiricus (assembly GCA_039707655.1). Taxonomy (NCBI): domain Eukaryota; kingdom Viridiplantae; phylum Streptophyta; class Magnoliopsida; order Poales; family Poaceae; genus Elymus; species Elymus sibiricus. Next base: position 345,299,571 of record CM077671.1, read on the forward strand.
CTAAATCTAACATTAGGTTCTCGTGATCACATCCACCGGAGAATTGTTTCGTCGAAAATTGTCTTCTTTGAAGTTATGATGCACGCACTGTCACTTGACATCTTGAATCTCCTTGTTACAGATGCGTCCCGCTAGGCAGATCGTTCGTCTGACCTTTGCGCACGATACGACTGGGTTCCCGGCCATTCTGATCGGCCTCTTGAAGAAGCTGGGATATCGCTGGTACCTCGAGTACACTGTTTACGAGGACTACCGCGAGTTCAACCAGGAACAGTATGAGGCTGAGATGGTTATCTGGGATCGACAGGACCTCTCCATCACTGAGCTGCACACCTTCCGTGGCATTGGAGTGACTGTCGAGATGGTAGTACAGGATGCTGCCTATGCTGCTATTGTTCGTCTCCGAGCAGCGAACCCTTGTTTGGAGGAGACGGCATACAGATACATCCCGTATGTCCCTGCTGGAGTTGATACGGCAGCCGACGCTGAGGTCTTGACCCCTTTCGCGCCGCAGCGCAACGACCGGTCCTACACTGCTGTCTGCACCCCCTACGTGAGTCGTCGTTACGACCCACAGGTTCTGGTCCAGTACACTGAGGCTCTGGATCGCACTGTCAGGGCTCTTAATGTCGAGCTGTACGCCACCCGTGCTCGTCTGCATCTGGCTATGGAGCAGTTGATGCCAGCAGTCCATGCGAGGATACATCCGGAGCACATCCTTTACCCGCCTTGGACTGAGTTTCCTCCAGGTCTTGAATGGCCTGAGGTTGGAGGTCGTACTCCGGCACGCGGACCTGCGCTCCCGTTTAATATGCAGAGTCTGCATCGGAGTGTGCACGGGATGCAGGACCCTGCCACCAGGTTTCACATTCAGGGTCACGTGCAGTTCCGTGGCTACTTTCGTTGTCCCCGACGTTGATGTAGGTTATCGCTATGTCCCATTGTTGTATACCTCCACCGCGTGCCTGCGTGCCACCTAGTTGTCTAGGTTATTTTCATGCCGGACCTATCGTCTGTTTTGTAACGAACTTATGGTTTGTAATAGACCTATGTATGGATCTGTATGTTGAAATTTGAACTACTATGTCATATTTATTGCACTTCCTTCTTTGTGCAATTTACTTCATGAATGATTCATTGATTTTACAATTACCAAATGCTAAACTACCACTGTTAAAATTTGACAGAATGGTTAGGCCAGCTGGTCGTGGTCGTGGTGCGCCTGAACCACCACCACCACCAGACTACATGGCTGGTATGATGCAACAGTTTGAACTGAATCGCCAGTTTATGCAAGGGATGATGGACCAGATCCCGAGGCCGAATTTGAATCAGCAGCCAGCCCCAATGACTCTGCAAGACTTCATGCGTCTCAACCCTGCGATCTACCGCAGCTCAACTCAGCCGCTTGACGCAGATGACTGGCTCCGTGACATCACTTTTGAACTGGAGTCTTCAGGCGCCCCAGTGGCTAACTATGTCACCTTTGCCTCGTACTTTCTGAAGGGCCCCGCTGCTCAATGGTGGGACAGCCACAGGCGCTCTCAGCCTGTTGGAACAATCATCACCTGGCCAGAGTTTCAAGCTGCGTTTCGTGCTCGTCACATTCCTCAGGGAATGATGGATAAGAAGAAGCGTGAATTCCGCAACCTAGTCCAGGGCAACAAGACTGTGGATGCTTATCAGCGGGAATTTCTGGACTTATCTCGCTATGCTGAAGAAGACGTCGCAACTGATGCTCGTAGGCAAGAGAAGTTCCGTGAAGGCCTCCACCCAGATATCAAACTGGCACTCATTGCTCAAGACTTCGGTAACTTTGCCACCTTGGTGAACAAGTCTATTATAGTGGAAACGGATCTGCAGGACTACAAGGACAGCAGCAAGCGCAATCATGACATGGGCTCATCTTTGGGCTCATCTGCTCAGAAGCGCAAGATCTGGATCCCCCACAACATGTACCATGCACCGCCTCCTGCGTCGAGGCCGTCCTATGCTGCACCTCGCCTGCCTCCACCCCCACCTAGGCAGCCGAGGCTCCCAGCTCTGCCACCACGAGCTCCTGTTCCCCCTACTCGTCCTGAGGATGGGCTGTGCTTCAAGTGTGGTCGTCCAGGACACCGTGCTAGAGAATGCAGGCAGAATCAGAATCAACTTGCACTGCCTACCAACCAGACCCGCAACAACAATGCCAGGCCTGCTCAGGGACTTGTTCAAGCCAACAATATTGTTTTGAATGAAGTTCAAGACCAGCCTACTACTGTGATGGGTACTCTTCTTGTCAACTCAGTACCAGCTTCTGTATTGTTTGATACAGGAGCATCGCATTCCTTTATGTCTGAAGATTTTGCATACATGCATGGCATTAAGTATGAGGAGATGAACAATCCAATAGTGGTAAACACCCCCGCTGGCCAATGTCGAACCTCAATGGTTTGTCAAGATGTCCCCATTGAAATAGAAGGAATGGAATTCCATGCTTCCCCCATTATATTGAAGTCTTCCAAGATCGACCTTATTCTGGGAATGGATTGGTTGAAGGCACATACTGCTTCCGTCGTTTGTGCCACCAAAACTGTCCACCTTCTACATCCTTCGAATGAGATCGTAAGCTATCATGCTCATCTTGTTCGGAATGCTGAAGCCCGACTGTATGCTATGAATGCATTAAATGAGTCACCTCTCGAAGGGATTGAAAACATTCTAGTTGTCCGGGATTTCCAAGATGTTTTTCCGGAAGAACTCCCGGTGATCCCCCCTGCTAGAGCTGTCGAGTTTGTCATCGACTTGGTACCTGGTACCATTCCTATAGCCAAGCGTCCATATAAGATGCCACCACATGAACTCCTGGAACTTAAGCAAGAAATTGACAATTCGCTTCATCTGGGTTTCATTCGTCCTAGTTCCTCTGCTTGGGGAGCACCTTCTCTCTTTGTCAAGAAGAAAGACGGTACAAATTGATTGGTCCAAGATTACCATCCCATCAACCAAGCAACGATTCAAAACAAATATCCGCTTCCTCGGATCAACGATCTGTATGATCAACTTGCTGGTTCAGCAGTGTATTCGAAACTCGACTTGAGGTTGGGTTACCATCAGATCCGGGTTCATGAAGAGGATATTCCCAAGACTGCATTTGTTACTCGCTATGGTTCATACGAGTACACCGTCATGTCCTTCGGCTTAACCAATGCCCCAACAACCTTCTCTCGCCTGATGAACTATATATTCATGGATTACCTCGATAAATTCGTCGTGGTTTATCTGGATGATATCCTGCTTTTCTCCAAGAATAAAGAAGAGCATGCTGAACATCTTCGTCTTATACTGGAGAGGCTTTGAGAACATCAACTTTATGCAAAGTATTCAAAGTGTGAGTTCTGGATGGACAAAGTGACCTACCTTGGTCATGTGATCTCCAAGGATGGTATTGCGGTCAACCCTGAACGGGTTCAGGCTATTCTTGACTGGACTCCCCCGAAGAATGTCAAGCAAGTCAGAAGTTTTCTCGGACTCGCCAGCTATTGCCGTCGATTCGTCGAGAACTTCTCCAAGATTGCAAAGCCCTTAACCAATTTGCTTCACAAAGGTGTTAAATATGAGTGGACAGAAAAATGTCAGGAGAGCTTTCAGGCACTTAAGGACAAACTAACGTCTGCTCCAGTGCTTGCTCCTCCGGATACTCGTAAGGACTTCGTCATCTATTGTGATGCTTCACGTCAGGGAATGGGCTGTGTCTTAATGCAAGAACGCAGAGTGGTTGCTTATGCATCTCGTCAATTGCGTCCTCATGAAGAGAACTACCCAGTTCATGACCTTGAACTAGCAGCAGTAATTCATGCACTAAAAGAGTGGCGGCAATACCTTGTTGGTAATCGTTGCGAGATCTACACCGATCACCAAAGTCTGAAGTACCTGTTTACTCAGCCAGATCTGAATCTCCGTCAACAGAGATGGATGGAACGAATAGCAGATTAAAATGTGGGTATTTCTTATACCCCAGGCAAGGCTAATGTAATGGCTGATGCCTTGAGCCGCAAGTCATACTGCAATCACCTTCAGGTTCACAAGGTTCACCCCCTTCTTCAAAAGGAATTCCGCAAGCTGAACCTCCATATTGTTCCTCAGGGTTATCTCGCTCCCCCTCCTAAAGGGTCATACAAAATGAACCTCCATGTTGTTTCCCAGGGTTCTCTCAATACCCTGGTTGCTAAACCAGATCTTGTGGACGTCATCAAGTGGATCCAGAAGTGTGACAGTGAAGTTGAGAGGATTAAATTAGATCTCGCAGAAGGAAAGCCTTCACCCTTCACTATTGCTGAGGATGGCGCTTTGTACTTCAAAGGCCGCCTAGTGGTACCGTGTAAGGAGAAAAACAATGATTTGACTCAGGAGGTCATGAAAGAAGCACATGACACTCCGCTGTCTATTCATCCTGGTAGTACCAAGATGTACCGAGACATTCGGCAAAGATTCTGGTGGTCTAACATGAAGCAAGACATTGCACGCTATGTTTCAGAATGTGACATTTTCCGTCGGATCAAAGCAGAACATCAAAGGCCTGCTGGAACTCTACAACCTATTTATATTCCTGAATGGAAATGGGATCATGTTGAAATGGACTTCATTACTGGTTTTCCCAGGTCGCAGAAAGGTAATGATGCTATTCTTGTCGTCATTGACCGATTGTCCAAAGTTGCACATTTTCTAGCCGTCAAAGAAACTATTACTGCAAGTCAGCTGGCAACTCTCTACATGTCCAGAATTGTTTCACTTCACGGTATTCCACTGGTTATCAGTTCAGACCGTGGCAGTTTATTCACTTCAAGGTTCTGGGCAAGTTTCCAGGAAGCTATGGGAACTCACTTGTCATTCAGCACCGCTTTTCACCCTCAATCCCAGGGACAAGTTGAAAGAGTCAATCAGATTCTCGAAGACATGCTTCGAGCTTGTGTCATTTCTTTCGGCAAGAAATGGGAGGAATCTCTCCCGTATGCTGAGTTCTCCTACAACAATAGCTATCAAGCTAGTCTGAAGATGGCTCCCTTTGAAGTATTATATGGACATAAGTGTCGGACTCCTCTGAATTGGTCAGAAACTGGGGAACGTACACTTATCGGTCCGGATATTATCCAACATGCCGAAGATCAAGTCCGCATTATTCATGCAAATCTGAAGACTGCCCAGTCTCGTTAGAAGAGTCAGTATGACCGTCATCACAAGGATATGGTCTATCAACCTGGCGAGAAGGCTTATCTTCGAGTCACGCCAATGAGAGGTACACACCGTTTTGGAATCAAGGGCAAGCTGGCTCCTCGATATATTGGTCCTTTCACAATTCTCGAAAGGCGTGGTAAAGTGGCATATCAACTGGAATTACCGTCAAACCTTTCTCAGGTTCACGATGTGTTCCATGTGTCGCAACTTCGTCGCTGCTTCAAGGATCCTATCCGAGCAGTGGATCATGATATGCTTGAGCTGCAACAAGATCTCTCTTACAAAGAGCAACCAGTCCGCATTCTCGATGAAACTGAACGTCGGACTCGTCAGAAGGTCACCAAGTTCTTCAAAGTGCAGTGGGCAAACCATTCTGAAGATGAAGCTACTTGGGAACGCGAAGATCTTCTTCGTGCAGAACACCCCGGGCTCTTTCCTTCTATTTCTTGATTCTCGGGACGAGAATTCTTTTTAGTAGGGGAGAATTGTGACGCCCTGATTTTGTGCTACAGTAATCTCTATAATTAAGCTACAGTAATCCCGCATTAATGATGCCACGTCACCGCGTTTACTGTTGTTAAACTCGCGTTGGTTTAAACCCCGTTCAAATTCGGTTGCAAATTTAATTCGTCTGAAAGGTGGATTTAAAAGTTTGGCAAAATTGGAATTAAAAATGTTGGATGGATTGCAAATATTCCCTAAGATTTTATAAAATTGAAACCGGCATTTTTCGAAGTATTTTAGAACCTCTAATAATTTAAACAAACACTATTTAAATAATAATAATAAAAAACGCCTAACTGGGCCGAAAAGGGCCGGCCCAGCCGGCTCGTATAAGGGGGCCAGGGGCAACCCTAGCGCCCCCAGCCACCCCGATTCCCCCCCCCCCCGCGCCGCCGCTCGCTCGCCCCTGGGGAGCCGGCCCCGATTCCCCCCCCCCGCCGACGCGCGCCAGCGCCCCGAGCCGGCCGTGCCCGTTCTCCCCCCCCGCCGAAGCCTGGCGCCGGCCCGACCGGCCCGTCCGTGCCAGCCCCCACCGACGCGCGGCGCCGCCCCGTCGCGTCCCCCGCCCCGCCGCGCCGTCTGTCCCCGCCGCCGCCGGATCCAGCCCCGTCGCCGATCGCCGCCTCATCCGCCTCGTCGCCGTCAGCCGCGCTGCTGCCGCCCGTCGCCACCTCGTCGCCGCCCGCCGTCCTCCGTCACCTCGCGCCGCCGCCGTTCGGCCTCCCCCTCGTGAGCATCCCCCCCCCCCCCCCCCCCCGCGACGACGCGCCGGCCGGCGCGCGCGTGCATACGTGCGTTTGTGTTTGTGTATATGTGTGTATGTATGTAGGTGTATACATATGTATGTATATACATACGTATGTATGTATTTATACATATACGTATATGCTAAAAACAAAAAAATAAATAAATAACTATATTTATTAATATTAATATTTAATTAATTAAACAAGTAATTAATTAGTTAATTAGATGATTAAGTTTAATTAGATTAATTAATTAAACTGTTAATTAATCTGTTAATTAATTAATTAAACAGTATTTACTGTTTTGGATAATTCGAATTTAATAATTAAATTAAATTCAAAAAATGATTAAATCTTTAGAAATTAATATAAAATAAACCGTAGTACGGATTAAAAAGGTTTGAACATGAAAGTTGCTCAGAATAATCCTACGGTTCCGAATACGCAGCCCGTTAGTCTGTCACATGCCTCTAGCATAGCAAACATGGAACTTTGCCATTGATTTCATCTGTCCGGTAAAAGCCAGAGACCCGGGAAATATCGTCAGATATTCTTCCGACCCGCCTGCGACGTGTAATACTGCGTTAGTGCATGCCTAACCCTGCATATTGCCATGTCATGCATCGTGATGCATTTGTCTGCTTTATATTTATTGTTTCTTCCCCCCTCTTCTTACCGGTAGACCCCGAGACCGACGCTGCTACTGGGTATGACTACGCGACTGACGATCAGCCTTTTGCCGCAGAGCATCAAGGCAAGCAACCCCCCCTTGAGCATTCCGATATCGCCTATTCCTTTCCCTCTTATTCTTTGATTAGATTTTGCTACTGTATTAGTTAGCTCCTATTCTGATGCATAGCCTGCTTTTGATAAACTGCTACCATACCTGCAATCATATCAACTGCTTAGTATAGGTGGATCAATGAACCCCCAGTGACCCCTTAGTCCCAGTGGCCCCTGCTTCTTCATCGACGACTCGAAGACTCGGTCAACCGACCGACAAGCCAGGCCCCTCACATCACCGCACCCCCCTTAGTTGTACGACTCTGCAGCGCTACTATCGAGTACCGAGGGTGACACCTCGTGAAGTACTCATGATGCTAGCTCTGTAGTGTAGCTAGTCGGTCGTGGTTATCGAGGGTGATTCCTCCTTCACCACTCCCGACGATGACTCTGTCGTGCAACCCCTCAAGTGTGGGACCCTCGAGGGTGATTCCTCTAAGTCCACCTTGACGGTTTCATCGAGCGGGGCCCCTTGAGGGTGATTCCTCAGGTTCCGCCTTGATGTTTTATACACACAGTTACTATGACCGGGTTACTGCAACATGTTGGTGATGGGTCGGCCTTGAGGGGTACCCACGATTCGATGATGATGAGGCGTGGACTGGCGAGAGAGGCCTTTGCCACACATCCTCGAGACGGGGCGACGGGCCGCACTTCATGGGTCGCGCTTTCCCCGCATTAATAAAATGCTAATGGGTTGGGTACTTGATCTGAGTTAGGTCGTTGGCCTTAATACGCACTAACCTTCACGTGGGAGAAGTTATGGGTACTCAGCGTCGTTGTATCAGCCGAAGCTCTTCGGACGTCAGCAATGGAGCGGCGCGCGCCGGATTGGACTGGATGGTACAGCTCTTGGACTGGAGTGTGCTAGGTCTGCTTCCGGCCGCCTTCGCATCGTGCAGGAGTGCAAGGGCAAGTGGGCCCACGAACCTGCGCGCTTAGGATTTAGACCGGCGGGCTGGCCTCTTCGTTGAGCCTAGGTGGGGCGACGACGTGCTGATATCCCGAGGCCGGGCATGACCCAGGAAAGTGTGTCCGGCCGGAGGTGACTCAGGCGTGTTGGGGAATATGTGGTGCACCCCTGCAGGGATGAATAATCTATTCGAATAGTCGTGTCCACGGTAACAGGACGACTTGGAGTTGGGCCTTGACCTTATACAACTATAACTGTGATTTAAATTTTGAAATGGATTGTGGCTCCGAGATTGCTTCCTCGCAGGGAGTCGAGGAAGAATCTCTGGGCGTGGTTACTTAATAAAATTGCTACAATAATATGACTATATATGAGTTACAGGTCTACTCTCTTCTAATGCTGCAAGATGCTAAAGATGCTAGTCTTCGATAGGACTAGGCCTTCCCCTTATTCTTTCTTTCTGCAGTCAGCCCAGATATAACCCCTTCATTGATACTGATGCATACTTAGCATAGTTCTGATGTCAGTCTTGCGAGTACTTTGGATGAGTACTCACCGCTGCTTTGCTTTCTCTTTCCCCCTTGATACGATTACCGCATTCAGACGATGGAGCCCAGGAGATGGAGTATGCCGGAGACGACTACTACACCACCGCGGGAGCCTACTACTACGTGGAGGCTGCCCCCGACGCTCAGGAGTAGTTAGGAGGTTCCCAGGCAGGAGGCCTCGCCTCTTTCGATCCGCTGCTTATGTTTGTGCTAGCCTTCTTAAGGCAAAACTTGTCTAACTTATGTCTGTACTCAGATATTTTTTGCTTTCGCTGACTCGTGCTTGTCGAGCTTTGTATTCGAGCCCTCGAGGCCCCTGGCTTGTAATATAAAGCTGTATGACTTTATATTTGTGTCTAGTGTTGTGTTGTGATATCGATCAGTGAGTCCCTAATCTTGGTCGTACGCATTGCGTGTATGTTTAGCGTACGGTCGAGATGGGGGCGTCACAGCTAGCTACCCTGTGGATGATATCAAAGACAGTTCTAACTGTGAGCTACACATGTAAGTGAAGAACTTATCCATGAAGGTGGCGGACGGCTATGCTTTAGCAAATCCCCCTGAAGCAACCTTCCATTGCAATCCCATTCCAGCTGGCTATGCTCGTGTCGGGGTTGATGAAGTGATGTCAGGATATCACGAGCTACAACTTGACATTCTTGGAGGTGACAAGGAGAGAACACTGGGAGAGGCCATACATCGTATCATTCTATGGAAAAAGGATTGCATCGTCTTTCCAAGGCCACCGACTCCTCCTCCTCCAAGTCCGCCGCCGCGTCAGTCGACTCCTTCTCCTCCAAGTTCGGCACCGCGTCAGCCGACTCCTCCTCCAAGTCCGGCACGACGTCAGCCAACTCCTCCTCCTCCAAGTTCGGCACCGCGTTAGCCGACTCCTCCTCCAAGTCCGGCACGACGTCAGCCGACTCCTCCTCCTCCAAGTCCGGCACTGCGTCTTCCGTCTCCGCCGACTCAGCGTGCTCCGTCGCCTAAGCAATAGCGGAAGAGAGAGGCCGCAACAGGCAAGAAATTCAAATATAGTCCAAGCCTCAAGCCTCTTCCGAAGTTGTCTTACCACCTGACTGAGGAGGAACTCAACACCGTAGTGAATGCCCAATTGAAGGCCCATTTTGGACCGAAACCGCCCCCACCGCCAAAGGAGAAAGTACCTGAGCATGTCTCACAACACTTTATTGATATGGCTCGACCGGCTGTCAAGCATAAGGACTGCGACTATGTGCGGTCTATCAAGAATTCATATGTTGCACAACAAAAGGAGTCGAGCTCGAGCTCGAGCCAAGCAGTTGGCAAAAAAAGCGGGAAAACTGTTCCCAAGCTGGGAGAACAGGCAGTGCAATCGATCCCCCCGCTCATTGTACAAACACCTGTGAGTACCGCCGATCGGCTGGTAATAACCGACGATCATAAGCTAAAGAGGCCGGTGTCACTGTTGAACAACTCCTAGGCCTTGACGAAATCCCCGGGCTTAAAGAGGAGGAAGTAAAATGGCAATATGTCCGCGGCAAACCTCTGGTCAAGCCTGACGATGTCAAGCTTCTACCAACAAGAATGTACAATTTGCATACGTGGTACATGCAAGAAACAACAAATACCAATCAAGAGTCCCTCATGGTGAAAGTCAAGAAAAAGCATTACTTCCATGGAAAAGATTTGTGGGTTGATTATGAAGAGTTGTTTCAGTTATTCAATCAAGATGCACTCGACAAATCTATCGTCAGTTGCTATTGTCTGTAAGTGATTTTTTTCTGTAATTTAAGTCTCTAGCTAGCTGTGCTCTCGTTCATTACCTGTAATTATCCTCACTATATTATTTTCTGTGGTATTATGCAGAATGAAGATGTATGAAATGAAAAAAAACTGGACGCTATGGCATTGGGTTCATTGACCCAAATACGATTAATCAAAAGATATGGACAACTGAATGGTCGAGAAAAGATACAGAGAGATTCCTGCTAGAGTTTTTGAAGCGACTAAACACCCAACCAGAAATACTACTTCCTTACAACTTCGGGTGAGTGTTACTATATCTTGTACTACAAATTCTATTTTTTGCTTACTAGATGTTAATAAGTGTAGTTGATGATTTATGCACATGCCCGCTTAATTATACAAAACGTGTGCGCATGCAGTTACCACTGGATCTTGTTAATCATTGAAGTTGACAAGGGAAAAGTTGAAGTACTGGACTCACTATATAAGAATCCATCCGAATACGCAACCGTGAGGGGGATGGTCGACAGGTAATTTTAATCATTATCGCACTATGTCGGCCTCTTTACTTCATTTCCTGATATCAACTAGTTAATAACTCCTTTATTCATTTTCTTTGCCGGCGGGCAGGGCTTGGGCCAAGTTCATCAAACTGGTCCCAGGCGACTGGCCACAAAAGCTGACATGGGTGCGACCCAAGGTAATTAAGTAGTACTAGCTAGTTACGTCCGTGCATCTCTTTAATTCTAGTTTTAATATCATTATCATGCTTGATTAATTATTACCTGATTGAATTTTATTCTCGTAAAGTGCATGAGGCAGGAGCAGGGGAATAGTTTATGCGCACACTACGTTTGCGAGAACATTCGCATGATCACGTCTGAAAGGAGCAGAGATGAAAGAAATCTTTGGGTACGGTTGCGAGAACACTATCCATAATTTTTTTTATCATGATCTAGCTAATATATATACATACAACTAATATATTCATCTTGATCTCGTTCTTATAGCTGACGGAGATGCGAGGCCAGCTCCTATCAACGGCTCACGTACGAGCAATTCAAGAGGAAATAACTGGTTTTCTGCTCGACCAGGTCATAGATCTCAAAGGAGAATACCATTACAAGAAGCAGTAATGCCTGCATATGTAATGATTCGCAAATTGTAGGAGAAATTGTATATACCAAATTGTATATATATATGTATGTGAATGGTCGTCGTACGAGAAATTCGATGATATATATATATATATGATCGGTTCTACGAGAAATTCTATTTATATATATGCACAACGTGTACAGTATGTAGTAGCGTAATATATGTTTGAAATGAACAATAATTAAATGAAAACACAAAATTAAACGGAAAAATAAACCATAATTAATTCATAAACCCCTAAAGGATTAAAAGGAAAAATAAACCAAAATTAAAAGAATTAAATACTTTTAGTCCCGGTTGGTGTTACCAACCGGGACTAAAGGTCCCCCAGCCCACGGCGCCGGCAGGTGCCACTTGGTGGGCCTTTAGTGCCGGGCCGTGTTGAACCGGGACTAAAGGGGGGGGGGGGGCTTTAGTCCCCACCCTTTAGTGCCGGTTGGAGGCCCTTACGAACCGGCACTATAGGCCGATTTTGCACTAGTGCTCAAGTTCCCCAAAAGTATGGACTTGGTCCCTTCAGATTTTTTGATATATATTTGGTCCTTCAAGTCTTAAAACCGGATAAGTTTGGATCAAAACCAGATTTCCAGCACGTCTGACTGGATTTTACCATGTTTGACCGGGTTTGACAACGTTGACCAGGTTTCACCGATGAACAGTAAATTAAAAAAAAAATCAAAAATATGAAATTTTGTGGCAACCAAGATGCTTGGATGCGCTAGGTGCGTGAAAAATTATGTGGTGTTTCGACATTCCAGGAGCTCGTAGAAAAAAAACAAAATTTGGCTCACAATTTTTTTTTTGCTAGAGCTCCTCAGATATTATTTGACCATAAAAATTTACACACACCTAGCGCACCCAAGCATGTTGGTTGTTACAAAATTTCAGATTTTTCTAATTTTGTTTGCTATTTTCTAAAATTTACTGTTCATCGGTCAAATCTAGTCAAACCCGGTCAACATGCTCAAATCTGGTTTTGGACTAAACTTATCCGGTTTTGAGACTTGAAGGGTCAAATATATACTAAAAAATCTTGAGGGACCAAGTCTATACTTTTGGGGAAGTTGAGGGACCAAAAACATACTTTTCTCCTTAATTAATTGGTGCCAATTCTCCATTGGTGTGCCATGTGTCTAGTCAGACAATCATGTTTCTATTCAAGTTTTGAGATTACAAAATTGGTTTATATGAGTTAAGGCTCTGTAAATTTTGATAGGAAATCAGTAGATACTTGCATAACCGACGAACTACCAAAAAAAACTATGGTTGGTTAATGTTAGTGTAGTTCCATCTAATTATAGACTACAGACACAGCCGCTCCAATTTGCAATCAGTTTGAGATGAATTGAAGTGTGTGGTTCTACTTTGGAATTGTTGCATTATGCCATATATAGACATCGCAAAATTTCAAAATCCTATTATGTATCTGTCTAACGACAGTTACTACAACTTATAAGGTGAACACACATGAACAACTAACATTGGCTTTCTCACAAAAATTGGAAAAGGAAGAAGAAAGATATCTAACATTGCCCAGTATATGATGATGTTGTTTATCATACTTGAATGCTAAGGTTGCTTCAAAATGTGTACATGATAGTCTGAAAATGCGAGCTGAGCAGAAACTCAGAGCTCATCAACATGTCATCACTCAATTCCATTCCAATGCATACGATATTATCGGCAGATGATGATAGTTCGGCCGATGCCGAGAAGCCGGCAGGAGTTCCCCCTGGGGAGGCCGTACCTCCTCCCTGCTGCCATCTGTGTCTCCTCCTCGATCTGCTCCAGCACCCCGATGAAAGCCTCAGAGTTGCAGGGCAGCTCGAGGGGCCCCATGGCCGCGTAACCAAACATCTCCTCGGCCTCCTCCAGCAGCACCCGGAACAGCGGGTGGTTTACGCACTCCGTCCTCACAAAGAACCGCTGCCTGCCCGTGCCAATGTACATCGAGAAGCAGCCTTCCGCTTGCTTGCTGTTCCTCGCTGTCGTGCTCCAGCACAGGTCCAGCGCCTTGGTGATCAGCACAGCCTTCTCCATACCGACTTCTTCTCAGTCATCCCCATGGTGTGCAAAACCTCGCAAGCTATGTATTTGCAAAAAAATTGGACTGAATGTGGAGCAAGCTTGGAACTGAGGAATGTGAAGGAGATGGGTGGAATGACATATATAGACTAATGGACCAAGATGTGGTATCTTGGTCGAAAGGTCCTATTTTGAAATGTGAAGCCGGCGGTGAGAGTGACCCAAATGGGCATTTTTCACGAATACCCAAAGGAGTCGACTTTGGTCATCACTATATTTATATTAAAGAACAAAGGGAAATATATGGAAATTAATCAGACAATTACTGCACATATAGAATCAAGATTTGCACCTTATTCACTGGATCTGCACCTTGTTTTAGTAGCATTTGTACTATGATACGTTTCTTGATACATGAGCACAGTACTAATGCTTATTAGTATGTTAATTAGAGTACGATTTGGCAGCCTCGGAAGGTTAATCTGAGGAGGAGGAGCTAGCTGAGACTGGAGGGAAGCTGGCGTGTGTGACATCATGCCATCATGACCGACTTGGAGCTGGAAGAGGGACGTGAGATTTAGTCATGCCATGGCGTGGTGTCATGACTCATGGCAATAATGCATTAGATTTAGTCGTGGGTTTAATCTAATTAGTCCTTGCTGACCTGAGCTTGCTGCATGATTGGGATTAGTTTTGAGGTGTCTAACTCCCCAACCACAAGGGTTGTTTAGCTTAGCATTAGCAACGGTCTCCAAACCAACGGCGCTCGTGGAGGCTTTGATTGATGGGTTATGTCATCAAAACTTTGAAATTTGTCATTTGGATCATAATAATGCACGAACTTCACTTGTTTTGATAGTGTTTAATAGTATTTGATGCGTGTGTGGGGTGTGTTTTGAGCTTATTGCTTGAGCCCTACTGAACTCTGACTCGCTGTTGCCTAGAGACAATCAGGGGGCAAATGTCTTGTGGACGCATCAGTTGACATGAAAACTGGCCCCATATCGTGTAACTGTGTTCTCTTCCCTTGTAGGAGTGTCCATAAATTAGGGTTCGGAACCTAATGTTAGTCCTTTCGATTGCTTGTGATACAGTATCAGTCATTATTTATGAAAATCATCATTTTATTCGATGAGTCGATGGAACGACTATAACTGAGTTTCTCCTTTTATGTCTGCTGTTAGTTTCTGTTGATGTTAGATCAGCTAATTAATTGATGCCAAGCTCATTGATGTGCCATGTGTCTAGTCGGCAAACAAGTTTCCATTCATGCTTTGAGATTTAAAAATTGGACATATGAGTTGTCGAGTTGAGGCTCCGTGGTACTTGCATAACAGATGAAGTGCTGAAAAATAGTATGCTTCATTAATGTTGGCATAGTTCTGTCTACACATTTTTCTGAGAAACATAGTGCAGAGGCGCTCCAATTGCAATCAGTGTGAAATGAATTAAAGTGTGTGATTCTACTGCGGAAAGCCATTACAAAACTTACAAATTCAGTCGTGTATCTGACTATCTTTTTTTTTTGCGAGATGTGTATCTGACTATCAGTATAACACTTTTCACCGACGGTAACTACACAACTTAGGAGAATACACATTAACATCTAACAGTGCCTTCTCACAGAAGTAGAAAAAAGAGTATAAGAAAGAAAAATATCTAATATTGCCTAGTATACGGTTATGTTGTTTACCATACTTGGAGTTGCTAAGGTTGCTTCCAAATATGTACTCTACATGATAGTCTGAGAACATGAACTCAACATAAACTCAGAGCTCGTGAACTTGGCATCATCCTATCCGATACAAATGGATATGCTATGACCGGCCAATGACGACAGGCTGGCCGGTGCTGAGCAGTCGGTAGGAGTTCCCCCTGGCGAGGCCGTGCCTCCTCCCCACCGCCATATGCTTCTCCTCCTCGATCCTCTCCAGCACCCTGGCGAACGCCTCGGTGTTGCATGGCAGCTCGAGGGGGCCTGCGTCCGCGTACCCAAACGCCTCCTCGGCCTCCTCAAGCAGTGCCTGGAACAGCGGGTGGTTCAAGCACTCCATCCGCACCACGAACCGCTGCCTGCCCTCGCCGACGTACACCGAGAAGCAGCCCTCTGCTGGCTTGTTGCTCCTCGCCGTGGTGCTCCGGCACCGGTCCAGCGTCTTGGTGATCAGCCCGGCCTTCCTTGCCGCCGACCCCTTTTCAGCCATGCCCATGGTGCACGAAACCTTGCAGGCTATAGCTAGTTGCAAATTTGCAAAGAAGGTGTAGCAAGCTTGGAACTGGGAGGTGGGGATGAAAGGGGTGGAACGGTATATATATAGGCGGGTCAAGCAGGAATTGGCCTCTCAATCGAAAGGCCGTATTTGAAATCTGAAAACGGTGAGAGCGACCCTATGGCTTTCTTTTTCGCGAATACGCAATAGACTTTGCTCACCGTTCCATTTAAAAAACATATGGAAATTAGTTGGACAATTATTGCACATATAGAATCAATCCTTGCACCTTACTCGTTGAATCTTTGGAAGGATGCACCTTGTTGCTTTAGCAGCATTTACATTATAATACGCTTTCATGATACACGCGTACAGTGGTAATCATGCTTAATACTATGTTAGTTAGAGATCTAGAGTACGATTTGGCTGTCTCGGAAGGTTAACCTAGGGGAGCTGGCTGCGACAGTCGATTGTGGAAGCGTGTGTGACATCATTTCATCATGGTCGACTTGGAGGTAGGAGCTGGAGGAGGGACGGCCGGGGCCAATGGCGTGGTGCCATGGCAAATAATGCATTTGATTTAGCCGCAGATTTGTTAATCCTCTCTGACCCCGCTTGCTACAAGATTGGGGTTAGTTCTGAGGTGTCAAACTCCCTGGCCACAAGCGTAGTTGTTTAGGTCAGCAGTAGCAACGGCGCATGCAATGCTTAGAACCAACAGTGCCTAGGGAGGCTTTGTTTGATGGGTTCAGACTTGAGACTTTACGTCATCAGCATTCTGAAATTTGGCACCTGTAGATCTTAGCGCACAAACTACACTTGTTTTGAAAGTGTTTTGTATGAGTGGATAGTGTTTGTCACTTTGTCTAGATTTAATTAGGAGTACTATAGATGTGTGTGTGTGGTGTGTGTGTCTTGAGCTTATTGCTTGAGCCTGCTGATCTTTGAGTTGGCGTTGCCCACAGACATTCAGGGAGCGAATGTCTTGTTGACACATCAAGTAACAACATCTAGTAAACAACTGTTCGTTTGTTCTTTGCATTTCTTTAAGCAATACGAATATAACCGAGTTTCCCTTTTTTGGTCATCGTCTGCTGTTAGTTTTTGTATATATTAGATCACTTAATTAATTAATTGATGCCAAACCTTCACTGGCGCGCAATACTGCCATGTGTTTAGTCAGCAAACATGTTTCTATATATTCCTGCTTTGAGATTTAAAAATCCTGAGGGTTTCCTCTGGTTAGCAGAGCGGCCACGCAAGGCAGCCACTGCCATGTCAATTGGCTTAAGAGCAACTCTAGTAAAGTCTTCATATGTGCCCGGTCACCATAATAACCGCCGGTTTGACGATTTTGGGTGAAAATGCTGCTCTAGCAAAGTCGCCATAATTTATGAAGGTTGCTCCAAATCAAGCCCGCAAGCCTCCATATTTGGAGGTTGTGGGGCGTCGCTTTAAGATCTAAAAATCCTGAGTGGTTTTCTCTAGTTGGCAGAGCGGCCATGCAAGGCAACCGCTGCCATGTCAATTGGTTTAAGGTGTGGTGGACACTCCGCTGGGAGGCTTGACGTCTCAGGTATCCTGGACCTTCTGAGAGCGATGACTAGCCTCAGGGTCTCTTGGTTGTGGAGGATGCGCATGGAACCCTCAGTCCATGGAGGGGTCAAGACCTCCAATTCTCCTATGGTGAGCACGAGGTGTTCACCGCATCCACCAAGATGGGGGTTCGTGACAGAGCATATGCCTTATTCTGGGAGGATCGTTGGTTGGACGGTGGCCACATCTCTAAATTTTTGCATGAGCTCCTGCTTATGGTCTCACCGTGCACTAAACGGTGGGCCGTCAAAGAGGCCTTGAATGCTCGTCGTTGGATCTCGGACATCAGGGGGTCTTGATCCCTCTGGCCCTGTGAGAGATGGTGCGCAGGGTGTTGCTTTCCACCTCACTAAACATACTCCAATGACGTTGGGCACCGAAGTGTCAATACACACCGAAGAGTTGTTGTGATGCCCTCTTTTAGGGAGTGCTCAGCTCGAGCTCCTAGAGGTTGAATTGGAAGTCCCGCCCCTTCCCCAGGGTTAGTTTTTCATGTGGCTTGCCTGTCAAGAACGATGTTGGACCACCGAGGGACTGGCGAGACACAACCTACAACTAGACATGGGCATTCTCCGGGCCGGGCCGGCTTCAGGCTGGGCTTCACAAAGCCCGACCAACAAAATCCCAAGCCAGGGTCTGGCCCGGCCCGCAGCCCAGAAAATTGCTACTTTACCTGTTAAAAATAATAATATACCTAATTTTGGGGCTATATAATACTACATTATACCTATTTTTCTTAAATATGTCAAAAACAATGTGTCACCGGGCTTTTCCCGGGCTTCGGGTCGGGCCATGGGCAGGAAATTGTGGCCCGAGCCCCGGCCCAGACGTCGGGCTTCAGACCGGGTTGCCCATGCCCAGGTTTACCTACACCATGCACCTAGCTATATCCTTCGACTAGTCGGGGGAGAAGATCACACACCTTCTCACCGGTTGCTCCTTCTCGCGCATCAGTGTGGCATGATGTGCTCTCTTGGATCCGATCGACCCCCCCCCCCCCCCCCCCCCCCCCGGTCCCTCCACGGGGGATGATTTCATGGACTAGTTGCAACAAGCGCGTCACTCCGTCCAGAACTCTGCTACGAAGGGCATGCCCTTGATCATCATGTTGGTGGCATGGTGCATCTGGAAGAAAATGTGGTCATCTTGGACAACAGTCTACTCTGCTTAGACCATCTCCTTGACACTACAACAGTCTACTCGGCTTAGACCATCTCCTTGACACTATCAAGCCGAAAGCTAGGTAATATCCAATGGCTACAAAAGGGGCGGTGCATATCGTTTAGTGGGTTCGTGTTGTAATTCTGGGTGTCACCCATCTTTGGGTTTGTACAAACTCTTCTTTCTATCAATGCGGTGAGCCACAAGTCTTTTTTGCATGTTCTCGATAAAAATTGACCATATGAGTTGAGCCTCTATAATCATGTGAGTAAATGGATCCGAAACAAATTTGGATAGAAAATTAGTAGATACTCGTGTGACGGATCAAGTACAAAAAAACACTATATGGTTGATTAATGTTAGCAGAGTTTCACCTAAATCGGACGTGGAGTATTTGAGCTCGAGCTCAAATGCACCCACATGAACAGTAAAACCGAAAAAAATTCAAAACATTTCGAAAAATTCTGAATTTTTTTTGTGATGAACTTTGACAAATGTTTGAAGCGCTTGCAAATTTTCATGATGAGATCACATTCTAGGAAGGCGTGACAAAATAAATAAAAATGATGCTCTGAAAATACTATTTTTGAAAGCATTTTGAAACAATGATTTTGTTTTTTTTTGCCACGCCTTCCTCGAATGTGATCTCATGGTGAAAATTTGCAAGCACTTAGAAAATTTGTCAAAGTTCATCATAAAAAAAATTCAGAATTTTTCTGAAATGTTTTGATTTTTTTTCGGTTTTACTGTTCATGCAGGTGCATTTGAGCTCGAGCTCAAAAGGGTACTTTCCACCTAAATCACCTTTTTCTAAAACACGGTAGAAACACGGACACTCCAACTTGCAATCTGTGTGAGATGAATTGAAGTGCACGATTCTACTTTGGAATTATGATATTATGCCATATATAGTCATCACAAAACTTACAAATTCTATCGTGTATATGTATACCATTTTCACATACAGTTACTACAACTTAGGAGGAGAACACACATTAACATCTAACATTTCCTTCTCATATAAATAGAAAAAAGAAGAAAGAAGAAACATATCTAACATGCCCTATGTATGGTAATGTTGTTTACCATACTTCGGAGCTAAGGTTGCTTTCAACTATGTACATGATAATATGAGAATGAGAGCTCAACAGAAACTCAGAGCTCATCAACTCGGCATCATCCAATCCAAACACAAATTTTACGACCGGCCGACAATCATAGGCCAGCCAATACCAAGCGACTGATAGGAGTTTCCCCTGGGGAGGCCATGCCTCCTCCCCGCCGCCATCTGCTTCTCCTCCTTGATCTTCTCCAACACCATGGTGAACTCCTCGGTGTTACAGGGCAGCTTGAGGGGGCCCGCGTCTGCATACCCAAATGCCTCCTCGGCCTCCTCCAGCAGCGCCCGGAACAACGGATGGTTCAAGCACTCCGTTCCCACCATGAACCGCTGTCTGCCCGCACCGACATACACCGAGAAGCAGCCCTCCACCGGCCTGCTGTTCCTTGTCGTGGTGCTCCGGCACCGGTCCAGCGTCTTGGTGATCAGCCCAGACTTCCTTGCCGCTGACCCCTTCTCAGCCATGCCCATGATGCACAAAACCTCGCAGGCTGCAGATAGTTGCAAATTTGTAATGAAGGTGTATCAAGCTTGGAACTGGGAGGTGGAAAGGAAAGGGGTGGAATGGTTTATATAGAGCGGTCGACCAAGACGTGGTCTGTCGATCGAAAGGTCGTATTTGAAATCCGAAGCCGATGAGAGCGACCTTAAGGCTTCTTTTTTATATCGCTAATGCCCAGAAGACTTGCTGTCGTCATTCCATTAAAAAATGAAAACAGATGGAAATTAGTAGGACAATTATTGTGCTTATAGTACCGATCCTTGCGCCTTACTCGTTGAATCTTTGGAAGGATGCACCTTGTTGCTTTAATAGCATTTGTACTACTAGTAGTATAATACTCCCTCCGTCTCAAAATAACTGTCTTAACTTTGTACCAACTCTAATATAAAGTTGTATTAAGATTAAGACACTTATTTTGGGATAGAGGGAGTATATTTCATGATACACGCGCACAGCAGTAACTATGTTAATCAGAGGTCTAGAGTACGATTTGGCAGCCTCGGAAGGTTAACCTAGGCAAGGAGCTAGCTAGCTGCGACTGTGGATTGTGGAAGCGTGTGTGACATCATTCCATCATGGTCGACTTGGAGCGGGTAGGAGCTGGAGGAGGGGCCAATGGCGTGGCATACGTCATGGCAAATAATGGATTAGATTTAGCCGTGGATTAGTTAATCCTCTCTGCCCAGCGCTTGCTGCATGATTGGGGTTAGTTCTGAGGTGTCAAACTCCCCCAACCACAAGCGGAGTTGTTTAGGTTAGCAGTAGCAACGGCGCATGCAACGCTCCAAACCGACAGTGTCCACGGAGGCTTTGTTTGATGGATTCAGACTTGAGGCTTTACGTCATCAACACTCGGAAATTTGACACCTAGTAGATCTGAACGCACGAACTACACTTGTTGGATAGTGTTTGTGTACATTTAGTTAAGGAGTATATGCTTGTGTGTACTCTCTGTGTGGTGTCTCTTGAGCTCATTGCTTGAGCTCTGCTGATCTTTGAGTTGCCGTTGCTGAGAGGCATTCAGGGAGCGAATGTCTTGTCGACACATTAGTTGACATGAAAACTGACCCTATGTCGTATCTTTGTGTTCTCTTCCCTTGTAGGATTACATAAATTAGTGTTCGAAACCCTATTTTAGCCCCTTTGGTTGTTTGTGATGTAGTATCAGCCATTACAGTCGATGGAACAACCATAGCCGGTTGCTATATATCTTCTCGATTACATCAGCTACTAAACAATTGTTCATTTCTTTTTCTTATTTCTTTTAGCCATACAAGTATAGGTGATTATCATCTAAACCTAGCCGCCTCTCGAGTCGTTCATGGGCGACTTTGAAGACTCCCCACCTCTAGCCTCCTCCGTCGATCTACACCCCCCCCCCCCCCCCCCCGGCCGCCGTTGTTATTGGTGACCGCCATGGTCTTTTGGTGGCGACGGACACTCCTCCTAGTGGCTCTTCCTTTCGCCCCCCCTCCATCAATCTAGATCCTTGAGACCTCGTGCCGCTCCCCCTTCAAAGGTTGTCTATACCTGACCCCTCCAAGTGGCGCGTAGATCCGGCATGTATGGTGGTGGGGGTGCGACTAGTGATGTGGCCCCAGTGAGCAGTGCTCCAGACTCATCCAACTTGTGTCTTTCACTCTTTCCCGTTGGCGCAACCAGCTCGCTCCCCTTCCTATCGGTGGTTTGACTGGCGGCAGGGCACAATTAGTGATGGCAGTGCATCATCGACAACATGTGGCAGTCGACATTTGCTCCTCCTGCTCCGACAACGTAGCTGCCTCTAGCGGTGGTTGGCTGCTTTGTTCCACTCGGTGACCTTGGGGCACGCAACCATCGTTGGAGGGCATTTGGCAGCGACTTGTTGTATCTCGTTTGGGCACCGGATTTGGGCACACTGAACCGGCGGTGGTGGCCTGCCAAATGGTGTCCACATCTCGGTCCCTGGCCAATTAAGTTGTGGGGTTTCTCAATAGTTATACACATGGCTTGGCCGGTTGGCTTCAGATGGCAGGCTATCCCATGCCTCCCACCCTTGCAACAGATAGTCTCCAACAGGTATTCGTTGTGCTCTGGTGATGGTCGGAATGTGCCCCACATCGGTGCAAGTGTTAGCACGCTCGATGTCTATGATGGAAGAGCTAGCATCTCAACAAATGCCCAATGTGTGGAGTTCATCTTGACCCATGATTCCATGCTGATCTAGGTATTGGAGCAAGACCTCTTCTCTGGCAAGTTCATGGCGGCAACACAAAAGACTTCATCTTTGGTGGTGCTCCTTGAGTTCTAGGTGAAACCCCTAGGTCCGACCTTCACTAGTTGTACATGGCAGTAGTCGTTTACGCCAGCGACGAATCCAGGAAGAAAATGGAGGGAGGGTTCAAAGTTCACAGCAAGAAAATTAGACGCGCATCTGCTAATCCGTTTGTCCAAATAAGCTGAACTTTCCTCAGATTGTTGCTGGAAACATGTTGTAATTACTAGAATTTTTGAGATTTTTTTTGAAATAAAAATTATTGAACAAAAATTTGATTTGTCTAGCTAAATAGCCATTATCTTCCAAATCTTTTGTCCAAATACACTCAAACTTTCCCAGATTACTACTGGAAACTTGTAGTTTTTACTAGATTTTTTCTGATTTTTTTGAAAAATGTTAGATTTAGAACCAAAATTTGATCTGTTTACCAAAATAGACCTCATGTCCTAATCCATTTGTCTAAATTAGCTCAAAACTTCCCAGATTACTAGTGGTAGCATGTAGTGTTTACTAGAATATTTTTTGGATTTTTTGAAAATATCAAATCTTGAACTAAACTTTGATTTTGCCAAATTACACTGACAACAACTCCAAACATGTTTGACCGTACCACAAAGGTTCATATGTTTCATACACCAATACATCAAGTGCTAAAGAAGCAACATAAAAATATGGAAATGACAACGATATTATTGCTGCTTCTTACTAATGATATTGCAGTTGTAGAACACCTCCACACCAAAATATAAAAATGACTGCAAAAGTGATCAACCGCAAGCCATCTGTCAAAATTAACATTATTGTCAGTGATATAATAGTACAACAATAAGGCATTGTAATTCGTAAGACCATAATTGATTATCAACACTAGCAAATTTGAGATATATCTCTAAGAAATCACATCATACTCACGAGGCAAATGTCCTTTGCGGTCTTTCTTTTTCTGGAATCGTATCATAATTTGATCATCAGAAATACTTTTGAATATCCTTTTCTCACAGTAGCACACCATTAAATCATTGAGCCAATCATCTGATACCTTATTGCGCAAATCGATTTTGATGATCTTCATTGCTGAAAATATTCGCTCAATCAATGAAGTTTCCACTGGAAGGATCAATGTCAACTTGATGAGGCGATATACCAATTGGAAAGTTAGATGTTTTGTTTTTTGAACCATCAACCGAGCAAGTGTAGAAGCATCCAGACATCCATTAAATTCCTCACTTATCCTAATATTTGTAAGGAATGTTGAAAGCTCAGTTCTTAGCAACAACTGTTCAGCTTGTGTAAAATCATCGACATAAATTTTAGCAAGCCGAATAAGTTTGTCAATTTAAACTTTGAGAAGTTGTTTGCTGGATTAAGACAAGACATGCAATCCATTAACTCGGTGTTAACTTCATTGAATCGATGATTCATCTTAGTGAGAGTTGCATCAATAGCAACATTGAATACGCTAACCTTGAAATAATGATGTCGAGTCACCTTATTCTTGGTAGAACTGATTCCCCATAGCTTCAACAAGATCATCCATGTTTGGCACGTCAATGCCATGTTCCTCACAAAAGTTTTTGGCTTGGTCACATAATGATTCATACCCATTGTCCCTCATATCTTGCAAAGCTTCTTTCACATCCAAGATCAAACGCATGGCTTCAACAACATCTTGATTCTTCCTTTTCAATGCTTGTGATAGCATATTTGTGGTATTCAACAAATTTATCAAAAATAGCATGATGAATACAAATTGGAAGCATTCCATCTGTACAATCAAACCTGAAGGTCCACCTTGAGAAGTGTGTGCCCGAGCATCATGAACCACAATTCCAAGCACATCCACCACTGCATTCCACATTGTGTAAATACAAAGCAAGGTTCTAAGATGTGAGCCCCAACGAGTATCTCCTGGTCTAGCTAGATTAGTTTCTTGATGTAACCCAGTTCCAGATGATATCTTACCATTCTCCAGCAATTCTATCAAGTTGTCTTGATGCTTTGCAAGCAATGCATCTTTTCTTTTGCAAGATGAAGACACCTGAGTCACTATCAAAGGAAGATAGTTGAAAAAATCAGGAATAACTAGACAACACTGAGCCACCGTGAGAACCACCAATTGCAACTGATGGGCAAAACAATAAACACAGAAAGCATATAGACTCTCATCACGAATTAGCTTTTGTAAACCATTGAATTCTCCTCTCATATTTGATGCCCCATCACAACCTTGTTCACGTAGCCTATTAATAGGTAATCCATGGTACTTCAACACATGAAACAATGCTTCTTTTATTCCCGCAGATGTACAATCTGTGATGGGCTTCATAGCAAGAAATCTCTCTCGAAGCTCACTGTTATCATCTAAAAATTTGCACATTTGGGAAGCAACAAATTAAAAGAATAGAAACAAATGACAACATAAAATACGCTATGCAAATTCATATGCATTACCTCAAAATTACTGCCATTTGCTCCTTTATTGAGCAATCTCTAGCCTCATCAACAAGTATCGAAAAGTTCTTATCTCCAAGCTCATCCTTAATGACTTTGGTTACCTCCATTGCGCAACATGCAGCAAGGTCCTTTTGAATCTTTGAACATATCATTAGTGCATTACCTTGCCCCTTATCAAATGCATCTTTCACATCTATATTTTTGTCCTTGTACCGGTCCAAGAACTCCCTGAAATTGCCTTTGTTGATGGAATTGGAGGATTCTTCATGTCCACGAAAAGCTTCCCCTTCATCTATGAGATACCTTGCACAATCCAATGATGCAGTCAAACGAATTTTATATTTCTATTTCAACCTCTTTATTGTAAACTCGGAGTTTGGTAGCCACATTTTCCCTTTGGTTGTCGAAATCATCACACAAACCCCTAGTAATGTTGGGGTAACTATATGAACCACCAACATGTTTCTCAAAAATTTCCAAAGTTGTTTTCCAACGTTTGTAACCATCTATTGTAAATACTTCATTTCCAAATCTAGCGGCTTGTGAGGGATTCTTGAAAAGAAAACAAGGGAAACAAAAGACGACCTCCTTTTTCACACTATATCCAACCAATCAAACCTATCTAGCCATTGTGGTTGAAACGATCTCCAGATTTTACCGTCCAATCCCACTTCAAATTTATGCCCGGTAGCTTTGTTTCTTCCTTCCAACAAATAAGCTCTTCTCACTTCACTTCGAATTTCAGGGGCATAATCTTCTATTGGTATTCGATTAGCCGGATCACCAAATATCTGACTTGGATGGAATTCTAATACATGTTGCCTTGGTGGTTGGTTTGTGCTCTCATTATTTGGGGGATTGGTACTCTCATTTTAGGGGGGGGGGGGGGGTAGTGCTCTCATGAGTTGAGGGATTGGTACTCTCATTTGTCGTGTGTGTGTTGGGGGGGGGGGGGGGGTAGTGCTCTCATCAACATCGGTTGAGGGATTACTACTCTCATTTGTTGGAGTGGGGTGAATTATGTTCTCAACTGGGGATGGTTGAACAACATCAATTGGGGGAGTATTAGGTTCAGGAACAGCAGGGGGTGTTAGAATTGCTTGCAAACCAACTGTGCAAAGTCCTCTTTCTCTTCATTTCCACAAACAAGAATAAAGATGGATACATAGATTAATTTCAGGATGTTAACAACCACCAACACCAGCCATTGTACAGCTAACTAGCTAATATGAATCAGACAATCAGTGATCAAATGCTAGCTTGCTAAAGTCTGAAATCTGAAAAACTGAAACTGAAAAAATGAAGTTGAATACAACCTTTAGACGGCTGGCAGCAGCGGAGGTGGCCAAACTACGCCGAAGCCAGGACCTAGCCCATTGAGCAGATGTTGGTTGCCGACGAGCAAGAGGCCGACCGAGCCCCCTAACCCATGGCCACGGCCTCGCCGTTGCCGCTAGATCAGACGAGGATGCCACCGGGCAAGGCATTGGGGAGGGGATGAGCACCTTCAGTGAGATGCTTGGCTGGTCTCCTTTGAGGAAGGTGGCACGGTGCGATGAAGAGATTTTGGTGGCTGGCGACGGCTAGGGCACAGAAGACATGGCGAGCGCGGTCTTTGGTTGTGTCGTTGTGTCTACACCTGGCCATGGGCTGTCCGACCCAGACGGCCCGACCCGACCCGGCCCAAAAATCCAGGGCGGGGCCGGGCCTAATTGTGTCATCAGACCGAGCTCAGGCCCGGAAATTGAGCCCGATGGTCGGTCGGGCCGGGCTTGGGCCTATGGAAAACCAAATTTAAGACGCAGTCGGGCCAGGTCGGTCAGGCCTTGTCGGGCTCGGGCCAGACTTGGGCCCCATATTTAGGCCCGACGGTCGGGCCGGGCCGGGCTTGGGCCTGGGTTTTCAGTGTCGGGCTTTTTTCGGTCCGGCCCGAAGCCCGGCCCGACCTATGTCCAGGTATAGTTGTGTCTCTCTGGAATGGGATGGAACGACTGAACGCTAGCGATTAGCGGACGTGTGTTGTCGGGATGGGCTGAGATGTGTATTTGGCTGGGCTGGGCCTTTCAGAGTAGTAGTAAAAAAATTGCATCGCTGGAGGGGGGGGGGGGGGCTTGAGCGTGTTAAAGTCCCCCCTAGTATATTCGTCGTTGGTTTACGTTGTCTTTTTGAAGACATTGTCTCGATTTGGCTTGGACTTCCTCTCCCAGGGTGAAAACCCATGAGTCAACCTATGTGGTTGGATCCGACAACGATGGTGTTCATGCATTATTTCCTTTCTGAAGGTGGTGCTATTAGGGGACCATCTCCTAGTACGGAAGCTTTTCAACGACAGTGGTAGTTGTTGATTCTTTTCTTTTTCTTTTTTTTTCTTTTTTGATTGTGTGCATTCTAGCCATGTAGAGGCCGGGTATGTAATCATTGTGCTTGTATTCTCTTGATGCAATAATATGTGTCGATAAAATCTCGCTTTGTCAAAAAATACTACTATAAGCGAGTTTTGTTTTGTATATAACTATAAGTGAGCTTCTCCATTGGAGTGACATGTGTCTACTCGACAAACATGTTTCTATTCATGCTTCGAGATCGGAAAATTAGCCATGTGAGTTAAGTCTATGTACTCCTGTGTGTAAATGGATTTGAAACAAATTTGGATATCAAATCAGTAGATACTTGTGTAGCAGGTGAAGAGGTAAATACAACAGGAGTCATAAAACTTGCACACAATGATCAGTTTGATGCACTTGTAAAACACATGATTGTGGTCATCAAACTTGTGGTGGTGTATGACTCCCGGTGTATGTACCTCGCAGATGAATTTTAGAAAAACACTATGGTTGATTAATGTTAGTATAGTTCCATCTAAATCACTTTTCTTGGAAACCACAATAGAAACACAGACGCTCGAACTTGCAATTAGTGTGAAATGAATAGAAGTGCGCTATTCTAGTTTGGAATTATGGCATTACGCCATATATTGTCGGCAGAAAAACTTACAAATTCTATCGTGTATCTATATAACACTTCCGCAAACAGTTACTACAACATATGAGGAGAAACACATTAACATCTAACAATGTCTTCTCACAAAAATAAAAAATAGAATAAGAAATAAAAGTATCTAACATTGCCAAGTATATGGTGATGTTGTTTACAATACCATACTTGGGAGCTAGGGTTGCTTCCAACTATGTACACGATAATATGAGGATGCAAGCTCAACAGAAACTCAGAGCTCATCAACTCGACATCATCCAATCCAAATGCAAATGTTACGACCGACCAACAATCATAGGCCAGCCAGTGCCAAACGACCGATAGGAGTTTCCCCTAGGGAGGCCGTGCCTCCTCCCCACCGCCATTTGTTTTTCCTCTTCAATCTTCTCTAGCACCTTGGTGAATGCCTCGGTGTTGCAAGGCAACTCAAGGGGCCCTGCGTCTGCGTACCCAAAGGCCTCCTCGGCCTCCTCCAGCAGCGCCTGGAACAACGGGTGGTTCAAGCACTCCGTTCGCACCACGTACCGTTGTCTGTCTGTGTCGACGTACACCGAGAAGCAGCCCTCCGCTGGCCTGTTCCTCGCCATCGTGCTCCGGCAACGGCCCAACTTCTTGGTGATCAGCCCGGCCTTCCTCACCGCCGACGCCTTCTCGGCCATGCCCATGGTGCACAAAACCTTGCGGGCTATAGCTAGTTGCAAATTTGCAAAGAATGTGTAGCAAGCAAGGAATTGGGAGGTTGGGAGGAAAGGGATGGAGTGATTTATATAGGGGCAGTCGACCAAGACGTGGTCTGTTGATCGAAAGGCCGTATTTGAAATCTGAAGGCGGTGAGAGCGACCTAAAGCCTTTATTATTCGCGAATACGTAGAAGACTTTGCCTACCATTCCAGTACAAAAATAATGGAAATTAGATGGATAATTATTGCGCATATAGAGTCAGTCCTTGCGCCTTACTCGTTGAACTTTGGCAGGATGCACCTTGTTGCTTTAGCAGCATTTGCATTATGAATACGCTTTCATGATACACACATACAGCGGTAATCATGCTTAATACTATGTTAATCTGAGATCTAGAGTAGGATTTGGCAGCCTTGGAAGGTTAACCTAGGGGAGGAGCTAGCTGTGACTGTGGATTGTGGAAGCGTGTGTGACATCATGCCATCATGGTCGACTTGTAGGTAGGAGCTGGAGGAGGGAGGGGGCCAACGGCGTGGCGTCATGGCAAATAATGCATTAGATTTAGCCGTTGATTAGTTAATCCCCTCTGGCCAAAGCTTGCTGCGTGATTGGGGTTGGTTTTGAGGTGTCAAACTCCCCAACCACAAGCGGAGTTGTATAGGTTAGCAGTACCAACGGCGCATGCAACGCTCCAAACCGACAGTGCCCATGGAGGCTTTGTTTGATGGTTTCAGACTTGAGACTTTACGTCATCGACACTCTGAAATTTGACACCTAGTAGATCTGGACGCACGAACTACACTTGTTGGATAGTGTTTGTGTATTAGTGGATAGTGTTTGTATACATTTAGTTAGGAGTAGTACATGCTTCTGTGTACTCTGTGTGTGGTGTCTCTTGAGCTCATTGCTTGAGCTCTGCTGATCTTTGAGTCGCCGTTGCTGAGAGTCATTCAGGGAGCGAATGTCTTGTCGACACATCAGCTGACATGAAAACTGACCCCATGTCGTATCTTTGTGTTCTCTTCCCTTGTAGATTACATAAATTAGTGTTGGAAACCCTATTTTGGTCCCTTTGGTTGTTTGTGATGTAGTATCAGCCATTACAGTCGATGGAACAACCATAGCCGGTTGTTATATATCTTCTCGATTACATCAGCTACTAAATACTCCCTCCGTCCGGAAATACTTGTCGAAGAAATGAATATATCTATACGTATTTTCAGTTCTAGATACATCCATTTTTATTCATTTCCGTGACAAGTAATTCCGGGCGGAGGGAGTAATTGTTCATTTCTTCTTTCCATTTCTTTTAGCCATACAAGTAGAAGTGATTATGATATAATCTAGCTGCCTCCGAGGTCGTTTGCGGGCGACTCAGAAGGCTCCCCACCGCCACCCTCCTCTAGCCTCCTCCGTCGATAGACCACCCCCTCCCCTCCCGGACCGCCGCTGCCATTGGTGACCGACATGGTCTTTTGGCGGTGACGGACACTCCTCCTAGTGACTCTTCCTTTCCTCCCCCTCCATCAGTCTAGATCCTTGGGATCTCGTTTCGCTCCGCGTTTGCCATCAAAGGTTGAGTGTTCCTGGCCCCTCCAAGTGACGCGTAGATCCGACATGTATGGTGGCAGGGGTGCTGCTAGTGATGTTGCCCCGGTGAACAACGCTCCAAACTCCTCCAGCTTGTGTCTTTCCCGTTGGCGCAGCCAACTGGCGGCTCCCCTTCATGTCTGTGTTTTGACTAGCGGTGGGGCACAATTAGTGATGGCAGTACATCACCGACATCATGTGACAGTCGACGTTTCCTCCTTATGCTCTGACAACGTAGTTGCCTCTAGGGGTGGTTGGCTGCTTTGATCCGCTCAGTGGCCTTGGGGGAGGCAACCATCGTTGGAGGGCATTTGGCGGCGACTCATGTTCTATCTCGTTTGGGCACCGGATTTTGGGCCAGACTGAACAGGCGATGGCGGCCTTCCCAATGGTGCCCCCATCTCTTTCGCTGACCAATGAAGTTGTGGTAGTTTGTCAATAGTTGTACACATGGCTTGGCCGGTTGGCTTCACATGGCAGGCTATCCCATGCCTCCCACCCTCGTGCTCTAGTGACGGTCGGAATGTGCCCCTCAGTGCTGGTGTTAGCACGCTCGATGTCTACGATGGCAGAGCTAGCATATCAACAAATGCCCAATGTGTGTAGTTTATCTTGACTCGTGATTCCATGTTGATCGAGGTATTGGAACAAGATTTCTTTGCTGGCAAGTTCATGGCGGCAACACAAAAGACTTCATCTTTGGTGGTGCTCCTCGAGTTCTGGCTGAAAATCCTAGGTCCGACCTTCACTAGTTGTACTTGGTAGTAGTCATTTACGCTCTCTTGTTGAAGACATTGTCTCGAGTTTGCTTGGATTTCCTCTCTCAGTGGTGAAAACCCATGATTCAGCCTATGTGGTTGGGTCTGGCAATAATGGTGTTCATGCATTACTTCCTTTTTGAAGGATGAAGGTGATGCTATTGGG
The DNA here is from genome assembly GCA_039707655.1 of Elymus sibiricus. NCBI lineage: Eukaryota > Viridiplantae > Streptophyta > Magnoliopsida > Poales > Poaceae > Elymus > Elymus sibiricus. The sequence goes on from CM077671.1 coordinate 345,330,679, forward strand.
CCATCTCGAAGTTGTGGGATGTCAAAATGCATCGGTAGGAGAGTGGATTTAATAAACTCTTTCTACAAAAGAAATCCTAAGATAAAAAAACTCTTATTGAGTCATTTAAATTATAAAAGAATTCCTAAACCCAAGAATTCAAAATGACAAGTTCCTCTTTACCCAGAAAAAAACGGTGGTAGTTGTTGATCGGTTATTGTAGTGGGTCGTTCATCTTGCTTTGATCCTTTTCTTTTTCTTTTTTACTTTGTTGATTGTGTGCATTCTAGTCATGCAGAGGCTAGGTATGTAATCATTGTGCTTGTATTCTCTTGATGCAGTATTATGTGTCGATAAAAACCCCCCTTTGTCAAAAAATACTACCATAAGCGAGTTTCACTTTGTATACAACTATAAGCGAGTTTCTCCATAGGAGTGACATGTGTCTACTCGACAAACATGTTTCTATTCATGCTTCGAGATCGGAAAATTAGCCATGTGAGTTGAGGCTATGTAATCCTGTGTGTAAATGGATTTGAAACAAATTTGGATATCAAATCAGTAGATACTTGTGTAGCAGATGAAGAGGTAAATACACCAGGAGTCATAGAACTTGCATGATTGCGGTCATCAAACTTGTGGAGGTGTATGACTCCTGTGTATTTGTCTTGCCCAGGTGTTTCGCTCTGAGACTCACTCTGCTCGAGATACCTTACGGAATGTTATTTCAGACTTCACGCTCTGGGTCTTTCGTTTTAAGACCCGGTTAGTAGAGACGCTGCCTTATCCTGGCGTCTTTTCCTCTCCTCTCGCTGTACTCTCTGATGTACCCCTGCCTTCTGGGCCCTCTCATCTCCTCTCTCTGTACTCTCTCCTCTCTCTGTACTCTCTGATGTAACCTTGCCTTCTAGGCCCTCTCCTCCCCCCTCACTGTACTCTCTGATGTAACCTCGCCTACCAGGCCTTTTTGAGTAATATATTCAGGTGGGGATGCTCTCCCCCCCGGGTGATTGTTCAAAAAAAACTTGTAGATGAACTAAAACACTATGGTTGATCAATGTTAGCATAGTTTCATATAAATCACTTTTCTCCCAAACCACGGTAGAAACACTGACACTCCAACCTGCGTACGACCAAGATTAGGGACTCACTGATTGATATCACAACACAACAAAAGACACAAATCAAAGTCATACAGCTTCATATTACAAGCCAAGGGCCTCGAGGGCTCGAATACAAAGCTCGACGAACATGAGTCAGCGGAAGCAAATAATATATGAGTACAGACATAAGTTAAACAAATTTTGCCTTAAGAAGGCTAGCACAAACATAAGCAGCGGATCGAAAGAGGCGAGGCCTCCTGCTTGGGAACCTCCTAACTACTCCTGAGCGTCGGGGGCAGCCTCCGCGTAGTAGTAGGCTCCAGCGGTGGTGTAGTAGTCGTCTCCGGCATACTCCATCTCCTGGGCTCCGTCGGCTGAACGCGGAATCGTATCGAGGGGAAAAGAGAAAGCAAAGCAGCGGTGAGTACTCATCCAAAGTACTCGCAAGACTGATGTCAAAACTATGCTAAGTATGCATCATTATCAAGGGAATGGGGGATTATATCTGGACTGACTGCAGAAAGCAAGAGTGAGGGGAAGGCCTAGTCCTATCGAAGACTAGCATCTTCAGCATCTTGCAGCATTAGAAGAGAGTAGACTGGTATCTCATATATATAGCCATATTATTGTAGCAATTTTATTAAGTAACCACGCCCAGAGATTCTTCCTCGACTCCCTGCGAGGAAGCAATCTCGGAGCCACATTCATTTCAAATTAAATCACAATTATAGTTGTATAAGGTCAAGGTACAACTCCAAGTCGTCCTGTTACCGTGGACACGGCTATTCGAATAGATTAATCATCCCTGCAGGGGTGCACCGCATCTCCGACACGCCTGATCACCTCCGGCCGGACACACTTTCCTGGGTCATGCCTGGCCTCGGGATAGCAGCACGTCGTCGCCCCACCTAGGATCAACGAAGAGGCCAGCCCGCCGGTCTAAATCCTAAGCACGCAGGTTCGTGGGCCCACTTGCCCTTGCACTCCTGCACGATGCGAACGCGACCGGAAGTAGACCTAGCACACTCCAGTCCAAGAGCTGTACCGTCCAGTCCAATCCGGCGCGCGCCGCTCCATTGCTGGCGTCCGAAGAGCTTCGGCTGATACAACGACGCTGAGTGCCCATAACTTTCCCACGTGATGGTTTGGTGCGCAATAAGGCCAACGACCAACTCAGATCAAATACCCAACCCATTAGCATTTTATTAATGCGGGGCAAGCGCGACCCATAAATTGCGGTCCCGTCGCCCCATCTCGAGGATGTGTGGCAAGGGCCTCTCCTGCCCGTCCACGCCTCAACTTAACCTTTTGGATGCCTTACCGGCGCATCCCACCACATCTCACACACGGGTACCCTTGGGGCCGACCCGTCTCAAGACTGTCGAGAACTCAGGTGCACCTCAACCAGGGTGGTACCGCCTGTCCCTCCAGTCACATGTAAACAATGTTAAGTTAAAGTAACTGTGTGTTTATACACCAAGTGGATATCCGAGGAATCACCCTCGATGGATCCCACTCGAGGTATGTGTATGACAAGAGTCGCTATCGATAAATGGGAAGGAGGAATCACCCTCGATACCCACGACCGATTAGCTACGCTACAGAATTAACATCGGGAGTGCTAAGTGAGGTATCACCCTCGGCACTTGATAGTAGCTCTGCAGTGCCATACTTAAGGGTGTGCGGTGATGTGAGGGGCCTGGCTCGTCGATCGGTTGACCGAGTCTTCGGGTCTTCAAGTCGCCGAGCCGTCGATGAAGAAGCAGGGGCAACTGAGACTAAGGGGTCACTGGGGATTCATTGATCAACCTATACTAAGCAGTTGATATAATTGCAGGTATGGTAGCAGTTAATCAAAAACAGGCTATGCATCAGAATAGGAGCTAACTAATACAGTAGCAAAATCTAATGCAAGAGTGAGAGGGAAAGAAATGGGCGATATCGGAATGCTCAAGGGGGGGTTGCTTGCCTTGCTGCTCTGCGGCAAAAGGCTGATCGTCAACGGTGTAGTCGTACCCGGCAGCTCCGTCAGTCTCGGGGTCTACCGGAGAGAAGAGGGGGGGAAGAAACAATAAATATAAGCACATATGCAACATGATGCATGACATGGCAATATGCAGTGCTAGGGGTAGTCTAACGCAGTACTACACGTATCAGACGGAATGGGAGAGTATCTGACGGTATTTCTCGGTTCTTTGGATTTATCGGACAGACGATCCGGAGGGGAAAATTCCATGTTTGCTATGCTAGGAGCATGTGACAGACGAACGGATAGCGTATTCGGATTCGTGGGATTTTTCTGAGCAACTTTCATGTTCAAAACTTTTTCATCTGAGCTACGGATTATTTTATATGATTTTTCTAAGTTTCAAACATTTTCTGGAATTTATTTTATTTATTTAAATCAACATTATCCAGAACAGTGCAAGGTGATGTCAGCATGAGGTCAGCATTGCATCAGCAGTCAACAGCACAGTGGCCAGGTCAAACCTGACCTGTGGGGCCCTGGTGTCAGTGACTCAGCTGTAATTCCAGGTTTATATTAAATCTAATTACAGATTAATTAGGAGGGGCCCCACCTGTCATACTCTCATTAGTATAACTGAGGGGTTTTTTATTTAATCTAATCTAATGGGCCCCACATGTCAGTGGCTGGCTGAGCCCAGTCAGCTAGTTGACCAAGTCAACTGGTTAACCAGGGGCTTGGGGCCCACGGTTCAGCGACCCTGGGGGTGGCCCCGGTCCAGCCACGTCGGCGGCGGCGGCGCTGGGTCGCCGGAGCAGCCCCGACGAGCACCAGAAATGGAGGAGGGGCTCGGAAATCGTCCACGGTGCGCCAAAACGGCCGCGGTTTCTTGCTTTCGATCGGCCTCTTCACGCCGCGTCGAACGGCGGTGGCCACGCGAGCTGCGGTGGCCGGAATCGGGCGGTGTGGCGTCACCGGCGGCGTGGCATTCGGGTGAGCTGCGGGATCGGCGAAGCGGCGCGCAAATGAGGAAAAGAAGGGGCTGACGAGGGCCTACGTGATGCGGCGAGTCCAGCGGGCACTAGCCCGTGACCAAAAGGTCAACGGAGGCTCGCCGGCGACGAGCTCAGGCGGAGGAGCATTCGGGCGCGCGTCGTGGACGGCGCTAAGAGGCACGAGCGGGGGCGTGCGTGTGCACGTTGTGCTCCTGGGAGCACCAGGAGCACGGTGCCGCACTCAGGCGAGCGTGACGGCGACGATGGCGATGACCACACGCTCGTCGGCCGCAGCGCGCTTCGGGCTCCGATAGAGCAACTAGCTAGGGGGCGCAGGCGAGCTTATCTACGAGGGGGAAGAGGAGCTGGAGCTCACCGGGACCTGCAGGTGTGCAACGGTGGGCTCGGGGAAGGGCGACGGCGGCGAATCAAGGCGGCGGAGCTACAGGCGTCCGAGGAGGAAGAAGAGTCGATGGCGACGGCGCAGAGTTCCAGGGGCTTGGTCCAGCGGTCGAGGAGGAAGGGCTCGTCGCGGCGGAGCTTCTGGACAGGCTACGGAGGCGGGGGAGTGGCGGTGGCTGCGTCTAGCCGGCGGCCATGGTGGCGGCGGCGCTCGGGAGAGGAGAAGGAGGGCGAGGGAGAGGGAGAGAGTGGGCTAGGGTTCGCCAGAGGGGTGCAGGGGACTTGGTCTTATCCATCCACGCACGCAGAGGGGAAAGATCTCGCGCGACAGTGGCCGGACGAGCGAGCGCGTGCGTCGGTCGCCATGGCGTCGGCCTTCTCCTGGCGCTGGCGCGAGGAGGACGAAAGGCCGGCCACTGTGGGCTGGACGCACTGTTGGGCTGGCTGGGCCAAATGCACAGGAGCCCTTTTCCTTTTTATTTCATTTTTCCTTTTCTGTTTTCAGCTTCTGTTTTAATTCCTTTTTGCCAATTTTCTTTACTGCAAAAATATGTGACATGGCCCATTAAATACTTGGCAACATTCTGCAAGGCCACACAAGTTTTGAGCATTTTTGGAAATTCAGGAATTATCCACAGAATTAAAAGTGCATTTTAAATGCAAAAATGACTCTGTTTTGATGGTGGGGTCCACACCAACATCAAGGTGATGTTGTTTTCCTAAACAACATTTGTTTTGACAATTTTCACAAGTGTGCAACATTTTTATCTTGCTGCTTGAGGATTTAAATTATCACAATGAAATTCAATGCCCTTTTGAAGTGGAATTTGAATTGAGATTTGAATTTTCAACCTGATCATACCCTATTTAGTAAAATGATTTGAGGCTAATCATGGTCATTACTGTAGCTTAATTACAACCATTACTGTAGCACTTAATCCAGGGCGTCACAATTTCCTCGTCTAACAAGAATTCTCGTCCCGAGAATTAAGAGGTAGGGTAAGGGAAAAAGTTCTGGTTACGAAGTTCTAACAGATCTTCTTGTCTTTGTTGTTCTTCTCGAAGAAGTTGATCCCTTTCGTTGATATATTCATCTTTCTTCTTCAGGTCATCATGATGAAGTCGTCATCCTTTCTTCGGGATCTTCATCGTCCTACGAATGCGATTAGAGGGAAAACTCTGGAAGAACGTATCCCTACAAGGTTGGGCATCTGACGGCAAACTCAGGGAGGAACACAAGATTTATTTCTCGAGTTAAGACTCTAGGAATCACTAAGAGCAAACAACGATGGTATAAAAGTTTCAAATGGGTAGGCAATCATTTGATGCCTGATCAGAAGGCGAAAGGGGTTCAGAGCAACGAGAATAAATATTGCGTCTGATATTAGAAAAGATCATCCCTTGGACGGTGGCTAGGGAGTTACAAATGAAGCCAAGCACAAAGGATACTTTGGAATCAAAGATGTACAGGAGAGTCAAGTTTCGATCCTGTGGAACTATGGGTTAAGGGCCCATCAGGTGGGTTAAAATATGGAGAGCGGTGACATCTTGCACGGTCATGGTAGCAGGACATGTCGGAGGAAAATCTGTCAATTATGTCGGCAACAACGTCGGTACCAAGGGCGGGGGACGAATAGAACCATTTTCCTACTCGTAGAAACGAGGCGGACCAATAGGCAAAGTTCTCGTCCTTTTCTTCTCGTCTTTGTTGTTCTTCTCAAAGAAGTTGATCCCTTTCGTTGATATATTCATCTTTCTGCTTCAGGTCATCATGATGAAGTCGTCATCCTTTCTTCGGGATCTTCATCGTCCTACGAATGCGATTAGAGGGAAAACTCTGGAAGAACGTATCCCTACAAGGTTGGGCATCTGACGGCGAACTCAGGGAGGAACACAAGATTTATTTCTCGAGTTAAGACTCAAGGAATCACTGAGAGCAAACATCGATGGTATAAAAGTTTCAAACGGGTAGGCAATCATTTGATGCCTGATCAGAAGGCGAAAGGGGTTCAGAGCAACGAGAATAAATATTGCGTCTGATATTAGAAAAGATCATCCCTTGGACGGTGGCTAGGGAATTACAAACGAAGCCAAGCGCAAAGGATACTTTGGAATCAAAGATGTACAGGAGAGTCAAGTTTCGATCCTGTGGAACTATGGGTTAAGGGCCCATCAGGTGGGTTAAAATATGGAGAGCGGTGACATCTTGCACGGTCATGGTAGCAGGACATGTCGGAGGAAAATCTGTCAATTATGTCGGCAACAACGTCGATACCAAGGGCGGGGGACGAATAGAACCATTTTCCTGTTCGTAGAAACGAGGCGGACCAATAGGCAAAGTTCTCGTCCACCGGCGGTTACCGGAATGTTATCAACAATAGTAACAGGATCTTACTGACAGACTTGTTCACCGAGGTGTTTACCTAAGCAGAGAATTGTTACTGCTTAGATCATATAATCTCAGGAAAGGTCAAACAGACCAATGGAAAGGAAAATGCGATTATTAGATCAACCAGACCAATGGAAAGGAAATTGTGTTCATCACATTAAACAGACCAATGGAAAGGAAAATGTGTTTATACTCAAGTTTTAGGAGTGTATCTTTCCCAAGGAAAAACAGAGCATGATATACATGACACGATAGCAAGTAGATAACCATTTAGGTAAAAGAACGAGGGAATTCATGACATTCCCATACAATGGGGGTTTGAATAATTGATCAAGAAACAACTAGCATTGATCTTACATTATTCCTTTTGATGATCGATATACCACATCCATGCTTCGGGATAGCAATGATATGGTGTTTCGAGTAAAGGATGGAGTTTGGACACACAAAGAATCCAGTAGGAACAACTTATAAAATAAGTCTTACAATTCCCTCATGGAAGAATGGCAATACTAGCTGAACAAAGCATTATAACAATAGGTCATCCGGGCAGGTGTGCTAGCTACAACATCACCTTACCGAGTAATAAAGACCAAAGTTATAATTCTTGATAATGTTCCAACCATCATATCTGTCCGAGATTCAGATCTGGTTGGTGTCAAGATACTTCAGACAAAGAAGGCCTGAGGAGAAAAGGATGCAACACAGACCTGCGAGATGATGTTGTAAAAATCTCGGAATGAACGACAGAAGCAAGACTTGAATCATTAGCCAGACTACAAGACATCCGAACACAAGGTCAAGACATTCGTGCCCACATGGAAGTTTCTAGAATGGAGGGCAATCAAGTTCTGATTGGGGACCATCATAGAGGATATCAAAGTTCCATGTGTAAGTCTGGACTAGGACAAATCAAATCAATCAGTGGCCCGACGTGCTAGGAAATACATATGGAGTGAAGGTAGCAAATCTATCAAACCATAGAATACTTCGCAAATGCCTGAATGAATTGGAACAATTCCAGAGGAAGCGAGACAAAATTTTCCCATAAGCACGGTGGCAAAAATGCACGTGAACTTATAGAAAAACACTTCTTTTATCAAACATATTCTTCATGAACTAGGCACAAAGATAACGCTTTCAAGGTTTCCAACACTAGCTTAAATGTTCATCATGAACCACGAAGGAGATGAGAATGTGGCTGATGGGCTCAGCAACAATTTGTCGAGATTCCCACAAAGAAGGATCTCCACGATTGAGTGAACAAAACCAAATGATATAATGAGGTATGCTCGAGGGAAACATCCACAATTAAACATTAATTGATAGGTGCACCCGAAATATAGACTAAGTAGCACGACCAATGTTAGAGTGCTGACTCAACAGTCAATACACTAAGAATGGACTTTTGTTCATTAACTCCAAGGTGATAGAGTTGGTATGCCATAAGTATTGAATTTACACATCACATTCCATTTGTCAGTATTCCGGTTAGAAACAACACGGGAACAAAGAAATGAAAAGGTGATGGCAAGGATGTCGCCAACGACAACACCAATTACCACGGACAAGGATGCCACTCTCATCATGAATTTAATTGATATCCTGGAAGAGCCCAGAATGCTGATGAGAATCACGACACATTTGTCGAGAAGTCTCATGAGGATGTAATCGATCAGCGGTGACATCAAGCAAGGAAATGGTGAAGCGACAAGTTGTTGGAACCACAGATTGGAGTGCTAGCTCAGCACCGACATTGCCTTCAAGACAACCAACATGACGTTGCAAACTCGATGTAGGCTTAGAGCAATGTTGGAATTTTGTTCCGGGGATGAAGGATATAAATAGCATGGTCAAGCCTTAGCATGGCGATGATGATGTAGCCAAACAACTTGGGAAGACATGATCGAGCACAAACTCATAAGCAAAGAAGATTACTAAGAGTTGTTGAATCGCAATGCGGGCTCGATTCAATTATCGGTGTCCTTGAGTGTCCAACAACTCAGAACACGAGGAAACTAGAATCAGTGAAGGAAAACATAGCTGATGAGGAGCTTATAAGAAGCTATGTAGCTCCATGATTTTCTCGAGATACCAGGGGTAATACTCGGATGTAGATCAGAATTAAAGCTTGGACCAATGTATTGACCTGCAGAAGACAAGTTCTTAAACTGGTCTAAAAATGGGATCAAAGAAGAACAGTCATGGTCGGAACTACGGTTGTAAAGTATCATATTAGGTTGTAGCTTTGAAAGATTATCCGGCAAAACACCAGAAGGGTAGGACTCGTGAAAACTCTTGAGTTCACACGAATTAAGGAAGGCATAGGTTCAACCCATCGGGGCATCTTAGGAACATATACCACAAGCTTCAAGAGTAATTAACACATGCTTGACAACAGAGCATGGCTGATAAAAGCATAGGATACAACTTATCATAGGGAGAAGACACAATTTACCAATGGCATCATGTATCAGGGGAAGAACATCACAAGAATTTTGAATGTGAATGATGCTATCGGATAATAACCTAACAATGGGTGTAGCAGTCCACAAAGGACCTGATGTGAGTATCGGTAACCAATCAGAGGGAGGAAGAATGCAAGGCATCAGTTTATAGAACATCTGAATAATTTTGATGCTTAATTAACCAAAGGAATTAAGATTTCCAAATTGGTGTATCGGAAACAGATGTTCCGATCAAATACAAGTAAGATGAAAGGACTTAGATGGGCACAATCAAGGTTGATTTGTCAAGAACCATCTCATGTTTTAGAAAAACGTCTGAGCCGGATGGATAATTTATGGTAAACAACTGATGACTGCGTGCATCCACACACAGGTTGAATCAATAAAATCAAATGAAAACCACAAAGGAATTACTTAATATTGCTAGACATATGGAATTAACCATAACGCAAGCAGGTGAGAAAGGCCAAGAGCAATAGGCTACTGAGGATTTCGGGAGATCGAATAGCATTTCAAAGAATTCTATGAAACACATGATCAACCGAGGAAGAACGAATCTCCGGTAAGATAATTCGATGTACCTTGTAATAACAAGAGCAACTGGATATGAAAGTATGAGCGACAATTGCATGTAGTCATCCATAGGGGTTGACGGAGGAAGGAAATCGCAAAGGCGATGAGCACAAGTTCTCGAGAGAACTTCAGAGTCTTCTGATGAATCGAGCCATCATCTGGAATGAGGGGCTCTCCGGGAGAAGTAGTTACGAGAACCTAGAGTTAGAGTTAATAAAATCTTTAACCCGAAAGAGAAGAGAGATCAGAACCCAGAGTATGGACGAGGAATAGAAGATCCTAATACCACCCGATTGAGATGTGGGCCCGTAAGCCACAAAACAATGTTAGTAAAAGTTTTTCAAGTACTAGACTCAACTTCGGCCAAGGAGTTGGAAAGGGGGCTACCTACAGGCAGTCGGCTCTAATACCAACTTGTGACGCCCCCATTCTCGACTGTACGCTAATCATACACACAATGCATACGACCAAGATTAGGGACTCACTAATTGATATCACAACACAACAAAAGACACAAATCAAAGTCATACAGCTTCATATTACAAGCCAGGGGCCTCGAGGGCTCGAATACAAAGCTCGATGAACACGAGTCAGCGGAAGCAAATAATATCTGAGTACAGACATAAGTTAAACAAGTTTTGCCTTAAGAAGGCTAGCACAAACATAAGCAGCGGATCGAAAGAGGCGAGGCCTCCTACCTGGGAACCTCCTAACTACTCCTGAGCGTCAGGGGCAGCCTCCACGTAGTAGTAGGCTCCAGCGGTGGTGTAGAAGTCGTCTCCGGCGTACTCCATCTCCTGGGCTCCGTCGGCTGAACGCGGAATCGTATCGAGGGGAAAAGAGAAACCAAAGCAGCGGTGAGTACTCATCCAAACTACTCGCAAGACTGACATCAGAACTATGCTAAGTATGCATCATTATCAAGGGAATGGGGGATTATATCTGGACTGACTGCAGAAAGCAAGAATGAGCGGAAGGCCTAGTCCTATCGAAGACTAGCATCTTCAACATCTTGCAGCATTAGAAGAGAGTAGACTGGTATCTCATATATATATAGCCATATTATTGTAGCAATTTTATTAAGTAACCACGCCCAGAGATTCTTCCTCGACTCCCTACGAGGAAGCAATCTCGGAGCCACATTCATTTCAAATTAAATCACAATTATAGTTGTATAAGGTCAAGGTACAACTCCAAGTCGTCCTGTTACCGTGGACACGGCTATTCGAATAGATTAATCATCCCTGCAGTGGTGCACCGCATCTCCAACACGCCTGATCACCTCCGGCCGAACACACTTTCCTGGGTCATGCCCGGCCTCGGGATAGCAGCACGTCGTCGCCCCACCTAGGCTCAACGAAGAGGCCAGCCCGCTGGTCTAAATCCTAAGCGTGCAGGTTTGTGGGCCCACTTGCCCTTGCACTCCTGCACGATGCGAACGCGGCCGGAAGCAGACCTAGCACACTCCAGTCCAAGAGCTGTACCATCCAGTCCAATCCGGTGCACGCCGCTCCATTGCTGACGTCCGAAGAGCTTCGGCTGATACAACGACGCTGAGTGCCCATAACTTTCCCACGTGATGGTTTGGTGCGCAATAAGGCCAACGACCAACTCAGATCAAATACCCAACCCATTAGGATTTTATTAATGCGGGGCAAGCGCGACCCATAAATTGCGGTCCCGTCGCCCCGTCTCGAGGATGTGTGGCAAGGGCCTCTTCTGCCCGTCCATGCCTCAACTTAACCTTTTGGATGCCTTACCGGCGCATCCCACCATATCTCACACACGTGTACCGTTGGGGCCGACCCGTCTCAAGACTGTCGCGAACTCAGGTCCACCTCAACCAGGGTGGTACCGCCTGTCCCTCCAGTCCCGTCTTTCACATGTAAACAATGTCAAGTTAAAGTAACTGTGTGTTTATACACCAAGTGGATATCCGAGGAATCACCCTCGATGGATCCCACTCGAGGTATGGGTATGACAAGAGTCGCTATCGATAAATGGGAAGGAGGAATCACCCTCGATACCCACGACCGATTAGTTACGCTACAGAATTAACATAGGGAGTGCTAAGTGAGGTATCACCCTCGGCACTCGATAGTAGCTCTGCAGTGCCATACTTAAGGGGTGTGCGGTGATGCGAGGGGCCTGGCTCATCGGTCGGTTGACCAAGTCTTCGGGTCTTCGAGTCGCCGAGCCGTCGATGAAGAAGCAGGGGCAACTGGGACTAAGGGGTCACTGGGGATTCATTGATCAACCTATACTAAGCAGTTGATATGATTGCAGGTATGGTAGCAGTTTATCAAAAACAGGCTATGCATCAGAATAGGAGCTAACTAATACATTAGCAAAATCTAATGCAAGAGAGAGGGAAAGAAATGGGCGATATCGGAATGCTCAAGGGGTGGGGGGTTGCTTGCCTTGCTGCTCTGCGGCAAAAGGCTGATCGTCAACGGTGTAGTCGTAGCCGGCAGCTCCGTCAGTCTCGGGGTCTACCGGAGAGAAGAGGGGGGGAAGAAACAATAAATATAAGCACGGATGCAACATGATGCATGACATGGCAATATGCAGTGCTAGGGGTAGTCTAACGCAGTACTACACGTATCAGACGGAACGGGAGAGTATCTGACGATATTTCTCGGTTCTTTGGATTTATCGGACAGACGATCCGGAGGGGAAAATTCCATGTTTGCTATGCTAGGAGCATGTGACAGACGAACGGATAGCGTATTCGGATTCGTGGGATTTTTCTGAGCAACTTTCATGTTCAAAACTTTTTCATCTGAGCTACGTATTATTTTATATGATTTTTCTAAGTTTAAAGCATTTTCTGGAATTTATTTTATTTATTTAAATCAACATTATCCAGAACAGTGCAGGGTGATGTCAGCATGAGGTCAGCATTGCATCAGCAGTCAACAGCACAGTGGCTAGGTCAAACCTGACCTGTGGGGACCTGGTGTCAGTGACTCAGCTCTAATTCCAGGTTTATATTAAATCTAATTACAGATTAATTAGGAGGGGCCCCACCTGTCATACTCTCATTAGTATAACTGAGGGGTTTTTATTTAATCTAATCTAATGGGCCCTACATGTCAGTGGCTGGCTGAGCCCAGTCAGCTAGTTGACCAAGTCAACTGGTCAACCAGGGGCTTGGGGCCCATGGTTCAGCGACCCTGGGGGTAGACCCGGTCCATCCACGGCGGCGGCGGCGGCGCTGGGTCGCCGGAGCAGCCCTAGCGAGCACCAGAAATGGGGGAGGGGCTCGGAAATCGTCCACGGTGTACCAAAACGGCCGCGGTTTCTTGCTTTCGATCGGCCTCTTCAAGCCGCGTCGAACGGCGGTGGCCACGCGAGCTACGGTGGCCGGAATCGGGCGGTGTGGCGTCACCGGTGGCGAGGCATTCGGGTGAGCTGCGGGATCGGCGAAGCGGCGTGCAAATGAGCAAAAGAAGGGGCTGATGAGGGCCTACGTGATGCGGCGAGTCCAGCGGGCACTAGCCCGTGACCAAAAGGTCACCGGAGGCTCGCCGGCGATGAGCTCAGGCGGAGGAGCGTTCGGGCGCGCGTCGTGGACGGCGCTAGGAGGCACGAGCGGGGGCGTGCGTGTGTGCGTTGTGCTCCTGGGAGCACCAGGAGCACGGTGCCGCGCTCAGGCGAGCATGACGGCGACGGTGGCAACGACCACAAGCTCATCGACGGCAGCGCGCTTCGGGCTCCGACGGAGCAACTAGCTAGGGAGCGCAGGCGAGCTTATCTATGAGGGAGAAGAGGAGCTGGAGCTCACCGGGACCTGCAGGTGTGCAACGGTGGGCTCGAGGAAGGGCGACGGTGGCGAATTGAGGCGACGGAGCTACGGGCGTCCGAGGAGGAAGAAGAGTCGATGGCGATGGCGCAGAGCTCCAGGGGCTTGGTCCAGCGGTCGAGGAGGAAGGGCTCGTCGCGGCGGAGCTTCTGGACAGGCTACGGAGGCGGGGGAGTGGCGGTGGCTGCGTCTAGCCGGCGGCCATGGTGGCGGCGGCGCTCGGGAGAGGAGAATTAGGGCGAGGGAGAGGGAGAGAGTGGGCTAGGGTTCGCCAGAGGGATGCGGGGGACTTGGTCTTATCCATCCACGCACGCAGAGGGGAAAGATCTCTCGCGACAGTGGCTGGACGAGCGAGTGCGTGCGTCGGTCGCCATGGCGTCGGCCTTCTCCTGGCGCTGGCGCGAGGAGGACGAAAGGCCGGCCACTGTGGGCTGGGCCGCACTGTTGGGCTGGTTGGGCCAAATGCGCAGGAGCCCTTTTCCTTTTTATTTCATTTTTCCTTTTCTGTTTTCAGCTTCTGTTTTAATTCCTTTTTGCCAATTTTCTTTACTGCAAAAATATGTGACATGGCCCATTAAATACTTTGCAACATTCTGCAAGGCCACACAAGTTTTGAGCATTTTTGGAAACTGCAGGAATTATCCACAGAATTAAAAGTGCATTTTAAATGCAAAAATGACTCTGTTTTGATGGTGGGGTCCACACCAACATCAAGGTGATGTTGTTTTCCTAAACAATATTTGTTTTGACAATTTTCACAAGTGTGCAACATTTTTATCTTGTTGCTTGAGGATTTAAATTATCACAATGAAATTCAATGCCCTTTTGAAGTGGAATTTGAATTGAGATTTGAATTTTCAACCTGATCATACCCTATTTAGTAAAATGATTTGAGGCTGATCACAGTCATTACTGTAGCTTAATTACAACCATTACTGTAGCAATTAATCCAGGGCGTCATAGCTAATCTCGACAATGCCCTCAGCAGAAGGTAATGCAGGGTTTGCTCTTTATCGAGAGCAACACTCAGTACAACGGTGAACCTAGATTTAGGGTTTTATCTTTACCGAGAGCAACCCTCGGCCAAAGGTGAACCCTAGATCTAGGGTTTGACTTTTGCCGAGAGCCACACCGACAGACTCTCAGGAAACATCTGCGGGACACTTAAGTTTCTTCCCCGTGGGGCTTTTCATTTTAGTTACGCTTTCCACCGGCCGTCCTCCCCTCCCCGACCGGCGGCCTCCCCTCCCCTCCCCTCCCCGACCGGCGCCCTCCCCTCCCCTCCCCTCCCCGATTGGCCGGCGGCCCCCTTCCCCGCCCGGCGCCCTCCCCTCCCCGCCGGCACCCCCACCCCTCTCCGGAAGGTGCCTTCATTTTTTTGGTATGCTTGGATGAATGCTAGATATATGTTAGATGAATGCTAGATGGTTAGATGTTTACTAGATGTTATGAGTGCTACATGTTGGATGAAATGTTAGATAAATGCTAGATGCATGTTAGATGAATGCCATGTTGGATGAAATGCTAGATGTTAGATGAATGCTAGATGAATGTATGCTAGATGTTTGTTTGCATGAATGCTATATGGATGAGTGCTGTGGAAGAAAATCGACTTTTGCCGATGGCGGTCAATCTGTGCAACTTCGTCCTGTGATGTACATTTGTCACGCACGATGGACTTGCCCAGCTTGACCATCACCAAAAGTCAAAATGCCTGTGAGACAGTGTCCACCATATATACCATCACCACAGAGAGTGTCGATGAGAGTTGTTCTTGGAGGAAGAAAATCGACTTTTGCCGATGGCGGTCGATCTGCGCAAGTTCGTCCTGTGATGTACATTTGTCACGCACGATGGACTTGCCCAGCTTGACCATCACCGAAAGTCAAAATGCCTGTGAGACAGTGTCCAACATATATACCATCACCAGAGAGAGTGTTGATGAGAGTTGTTCTTGGAGGAAGAAAATCGACTTTTGCCGATGGCGGTCGATCTGCGCATGTTCGTCCTGTGATGTACATTTGTCACGCACGATGGACTTGCCCAGCTTGACCATCACTGAAAGTCGAAATGCCTGTGAGACAGTGTCCACCATATATACCATCACCAGAGAGAGTGTCGAGGAGAGTTGTTCTTGGAGGAAGAAAATCGACTTTTGCCGATGGCGGTCGATCTGTGCAAGTTCATCCTATGATGTACATTTGTCACGCACGATGGACTTGCCTAGCTTGACCATCACCGAAAGTCGAAATGCCTGTGAGACAGTGTCCACCATATATACCATCACCAGAGAGAGTGTCGATGAGAGTTGTTCTTGGAGGAAGAAAATCAACTTTTGCAGATGGCGGTCGATCTGCGCAAGTTCGTCCTGTGATGTACATTTGTCACGCACGATGGACTTGCCTAGCTTGACCATCACTGAAAGTGGAAATGCCCGTGAGAGAGTGTCCACCATATATACCACCACTAGCTAGAGTGATCTTTGATGTTTGATTCTTATGTTATTTTTCATTGTGTGAAGCAAGGTGTTAACACCGATCGATTTCGTGGTTATGGCTTCCTCCGACGAGGCAGCTTCCTATAGCGTCGACTCCGCGGTTAAGGAGAAGCACGCCGATGACTCCGCGGTTAAGGAGAGCAAGGCCCCACCGCGTAAGGAGAGAAAGGCCCCACCATTGAGTCCACCGACCATCATTCCCGACGACGCTTGGTCCTCCAATGTGGGGGATGGCCCCACGTGCTCTGACTCCATGATCACTGGTTTCACCGACTACATCTCGGACTCCTCCACCGGCCGGTGCCCTCCCCCCATAGGTGCCCCCCATCTCCCACCGTTTAGCACCCTCCTCCACCCCACCGGCCACCGATCACCCCACTTTAGGAGAAGTGTAGTGAATGTACTTGCTGATGTAGCCTCGGAGTATAACTTGAATAGAACTTGTGATGTTGCTTTTGGGTATATGAATCATTAATGCTTATGTTGGATATGTTTTGCTTGTGCTCTTCTAAACTTTTGTTGCTTCTCGTGTTATGCTTGTTCAAATCATATTCTTCTATTGGCAGATGAGGTGGTATGCGGTGTGTAGAGGGAGGTCTCCTGGAGTGTATGATTCGTGGGAGGAATGTCGTGAACAGGTGAACGGTTACAGCAATACCGACTATAAAGGATTTCCAACTAGGCAGCAGGCAGAGGATCATTACTCCCAGTTCCTGCTCAAAGTGAGTCGTCCTGAAATGTATGATTCGTTTGAGTATCATTGCTCCCAGCTCCGGTGCAGCGCGAAGCGCGATGATGGAGTAAGCAAGGGTGTATGTCAGACTTGGTTTGGTGGCATGAAGAATCTGATAATCTTCGTCCAGTTCGTCGTTATTTTGGTGTTGATGATATCTTGTGCACGGTTAGTATACATTGGGATAAATGTTATTTCTTTTCTATTATTGTCTCACTTCGTTATTCTTTTTATATAACTGATGAAATATGTTTCGTGATTATTTTGCAGATGCTTTAATAAAATGTGAACGATGGAGCTCATGGATGCGAACTTGATGCACTTACATGCTATGTTCATACCGGTGGAGCTCAAGGAGCTTATGTTTACCTATTTGCACTCATGAACTTGCTTTTGGCTCCGAATTTGTTGGATATATATGTATGCACTTGGTGGAGATATCTATATATTGTTGGATATATATGTATGCACTTGATGGATATATGTATATTGTTGGATATGTATTCAAATTGATGGAGATATCTATGCATGCATGTTAGATCTAGCTAGATGGAAAAACAGAAGAAACAGAACAGGGAAACAAAACAGAAGAAACATACCAGGGAAACAGAACATAGTATTAAAGTGCTGAGCTGACACCTTTTCCGAGAGCCACACTCGGAAAAGGAGTGGCACAACAGTTCAGGCGACACCTTTTCCGGGAGCAGCTCTCGGTAATATGTATATAGTAAAAAAGTGCTCAGCTGACTCCTTTTCCGAGAGGTACACTCGGAAAAGGAGTGGCACAACCGTAGTAAGTGAAGGGAGTGGTATCTGAAGTGAGTGAAGGGAGTGGTATAAAGAAAGGGGAACGACTAAGAACTAGGTTTAGGTAGTTTACCGAGAGTAACGCTCTGTAAAGTACACATTACCGAGAGCCGCCCTCGGCAATGGGTGAAACCTAAATCTAGGGTTTGTGCTTTACCGAGAGCCGCTCTCGGAAAAAGGTGAACCCTAGATCTAGGGTAAGACTTGTACCGAGTTCCTAGTTGAGTTGACTCTCGGAAATGGTTCCCGCGGGGACTTCTCAAAAATTTCTAAATCGCGCGCCCACACTCATCTCTCACTCTCCTCTCCTCTGTCCCCGTCCACCCCCCTCGTCCGCCTCCGCCCTCCGAGCCGGCGCTGTCGCGGCCGTGCTCCAGCACCGCCACCACCGCCCCGTCCGCCATGCTGCACCACTGCCCCCGCCCCTCAGCGCCGCCCCCGCGTCCGCCTCCACCCTCACAGCCGCCGCCGCCGTGCTCCACCACTCCCTCCGCCCCTCAGAGCCGCCGCGTGCCTACACTCAACGAGGAACTAGGTTTAGGTACTTTACCAGTGACCCTCGGTAAAGGTTAACTTTACAGAGAGCCGTATTTCGACTCTCGATAACTATTGTGCCACTACTTTATTTTCCTTCTTTTTTGTGTTTTTCTTTTGGCACTTCCTTTTTGTGTCTGATATTTCAAACATTTTTATGACTAAAGTTTGAAAATACCATGACTTTAAAAATCTCAACTTCTAAGCATTGTAAACTAAAAAAACATGACGACGGAGAGCTGCGGTAACACGGAGAACGAGGTATTCACCGTGGCCTACCCCCTCTCGGTGCCGGTCAACGCCCTAGACCGCTTCCGGGCATGATTTCATGTGGTGCCTTGCAGGTTTGTGATTTTTGGCGATAAAACCCTAGCAGAGCAATAAATTTCTTGAATATTGCACGCGGTTCCGAAAAATGCGGGGGCGTGTCACGTGTCATGCGATGGTCTCCTTTGAGAGCACGAGAAGTTTCGAGGCCAACGGAGCAACATGACCCGCACTTCTTGCACAAACTGGACACGTTCCCTCTCGATAACCAGAGACTATGTCGGAGATGGTGCGGTTTACAAGTGGCCTGAGGGGAGGCTTATTCGAAACGCGCCCAAACTTTTACCACACCCTACATGGGCCATGTGATGACACCGTGCCAGCTCTCGAGGAATTCCGGCATCGTACGATTTTCCGAGGATTTAAACTTTTGCATCACGCATGCCACTGAGGTACTTTCGCCCCTAGGTGCCATGGCATGCCCCTTCCTCGTCTGCGTAAGACCTAGGCATGCCGCAAGGACATCACAAAGGATTTCCCATGCCGCTTCCGGGCATGATTTCATGTGGTGCCTTGCAGGTTTGGAATTTCCGGAGATAAAACCCTAGCAGAGCAATAAATTTCTCGAATATTGCACGCGGGTCCGAAAAATGTGGGGGCGTGGCACGTGTCATGCGATGGTCTCCTTTGAGAGCACGAGAAGTTTCGAGGCCAACGGAGCAGCAGGACCCGCACTTCCTGCACAAACCGGACACGTTCCCTCTCGATACCCAGAGACTACGTCGGAGATGGTGCGGTTTACAAGTGGCCTGAGGGGAGGCTTATTCGAAACGCGCCCAAATTTTACCACACCCTACATGGGCCATGTGATGACACCGTGCCATCTCTCGAGGAATTACGGCATCGTACGATTTTCCGAGGATTTAAACTTTTGCATCACGCATGCCACCAAGGTACTTTCGCCCCTAGGTGCCATGGCATGCCCCTCCCTCGTCTGCGTAAGGCCTAGGCATGCCGCAAGGACATCACAAAGGATTTCCCATGCCACTTCTGGGCATGATTTCATGTGGTGCCTTGCAGGTTTGGAATTTCCGGCGATGAAACCCTAGTAGTGCAATAAATTTCTTAATATAAATGCAAAGCTAGCTACTAAAAATGATATCTGAAGTGAGTGAAGGGAGTGGTATAAAGAAAGGGGAACGGCTATGAACTAGGTTTAGGTAGTTTACCGAGAGTAACGCTCTGTAAAGTACACATTACCGAGAGCCGCCCTCGGCAATGGGTGAAACCTAAATCTAGGGTTTGTGCTTTACCGAGAGCCACTCTCGGAAAAAGGTGAACCCTAGATCTAGGGTAAGACTTGTACCGAGTTCCTAGTTGAGTTGACTCTCGGAAATGGTTCCCGCGGGGACTTATCCAATATTTCTAAATCACGCGCCCACACTCATCTCTCACTCTCCTCTCCCTCTGTCCCCGTCCACCACCCTCGTCCGCCTCCGCCCTCCGAGCCGGCGCTGCCGCGGCCGTGCTCCAGCACCGCCGCCACCGCCCTGTCTGCAGTGCTGCACCACCGCCCGCGCCCCTCAGCGCCGCCCCCGCGTCCGTCTCCACCCTCACAGCCGCCGCCGCCGCCACCATGCTCCACCACTGCCGCCGCCCCTCAGAGCCGCCGCCGCCGCCGTGCTCCACCTCCTGCGCCATCCCCCTGCTTCGTTGGTGAGTCCAACAGCAGCAAGCTCGAAGGGAGAGAGGAGTGTGAGTGTGAGTGTGTGTTGTGTATGTGTGTATGAGTGAGTGTTGTTGATGTGTGTGTGTTGGACATATGATTGACACTACTTCATTCTTCCGTGCAGGACATGCATCTATTTTGACAATAGAGAGTGAATTCCGTCGCACACTTCAAGGGTAATCTTTTCCCGTTCATGTGTAGGTTTTCATTTTTTGTAGATCACCTAAATAGTCGCGTAACCTAGGCGTCTCCCATACGAAAGGGTTGTATTTATAAATATGCAAGTCTTTGCATATTTATAACCTAAACTCTTTCGAATTGTCCACATTTTCCATGGACAGCCCGAGGATGTGTAGGCTGGTCGTTTTCATGCCGTACATCGATCTGAGAAAGAATTTCGACGGTGTCTCCTTGTTGTTCTTTGGATATACATCCTCTCGGCTTATTGCCGAGACGTGTATTTGGAGAACAGCGGGGAGGTGCTGCCGAAAATTTGTCTCGGATCGGAGTATGTCATGGAAACAGACACAGCCTACACATCCTCGGGTGGGATTAGGACATATCTTTACCTATTAGATAGCTCAATGCATGTCGTAAAACTTGATGGAACCACTTGTTACATAAAAAACATTATGTGTGTGTTTCACATTATATCAGAGCATGGAAGATTGTGAGTGGATGTACACCGGACATCCCAGCCTGCAGGGTATGACCCCTGAGTGGATGTCAAAGACCAATGATTTCCTGGAATTAGTATTTGCTGCAGAAACATCAGTTCGTGGAATTTGGTGCCCATGCACGGAGTGCGATAACCAGGTTGAAAGAGATAAGATTACTATGAGTAAACACTTAGGCACATATGGGTTTACGCCAGGCTATTACCGGTGGATATTTGACGGTGAGACAGAACAGTCCAGAGCGGAGGTGGTGCGACAGCGCACCGACGAATATGATACTCGGATTGAAAACCTGTTAGATGACATCCGCCGTGCCGATCCGCGGGAGGACCCGAACTCCGAGGAGCCGCCGGAAAGCCCAGAAGAGTATCATGCAGCTTTGTTTGCGGCACAGAAGCCCCTTCACGCCCATACAGAGGTTACTCAACTAGATGGCATCGCACGCCTAATGGCCCTGAAGGCAACCCACTGCATAAGCATAGTTTGCTTCAATGAGTTATTGTCAGTTATTGCTAGCCTGCAGCCTAAAGAAAACATATTGCCAAAGAACATGTACGAGTCGAACAAAATCCTCGGTTCACTTAAGATGTCGTATTTGCAAATACATGCTTGTCCAAACGGATGCATGTTATTTAGAAATGAACATAAAGATATGAACTACTGTGTCAAGTGCAAATCCTCTAGGTATATTGAGGTACAAAATAATGACGGTAGCAAGAGGCAGCTCAAAATTGCCGTCAATATCCTTCAATATCTTCCATTCACAGAAAGGATCCAGAGGCTTTATATGACCGAGGAAACTGCCCAATATATGAGATGGGCCGCCGAAGGGAAGATGTACAATACAAAAAAGATGCAACATCCACGTGATGGTGAAGCATGGAAGAAATTTGTTCAAATTCATAAGAAAGTGGATGACTGAAGAGTGTAGCTGTTGGGATAACAACCGATGGGTTCAATCCATGTGGTTTGATGGCTGCCATATACAGTTGTTGGCCAGTATATGTTATCCCCCTGAATCTGCCCCCTGGCGTTTGCATGCAACGACATCACATGTTCCTGACGCTGATAATTCCAGGGCCTAACTATCCGGGGAAGAATATGAGTGTGTACATGGAGCCACTGGTGGATGACTTACTTGTTGCTTGGAACACTGGGGTAAGGACATACGCTGCCGTTTCAAAGAAGCACTTCAATATGCATATCTGGTACCACACATCGCTACATGACCAACCAGCACGTGCGATATTTTGTGGTTGGTGTGTAAAGGGGAAGTGGCCTTGCCCAGTGTGCCGACAGTGTGTGACTTTCATTTGGCTGGCTAAGGGTCGCAAGTACGTATGATTTGACCAACATCGGCAGTTCCTTTGTCTTGATCACCCATACAGACAAGACACTTTGAACTTTCGGAAAGGTGTTATTGTTGATGACCCGCCACCACCTATTATGACCGGTGCCGAGCTTAAGGATGAGTTAGATGCTCTCGAGAAAAATCTCAATGGGAAAGGTTTTGTGGGATATGGAGAGACACACCAATGGACTCACATTCCAAGCTTATGGAGGCTCCCTTACTTTAAAGATCTTCTCCTTCCACACAACATTGATGTAATGCACACTGAAAAGAATATTGCAGAGGCTTTACTCGGCACACTCCTCGACACCGACAAGACAAAGGATAACATTAAGGCTAGGATCGATCAAGCCCAGCTATGCAACATGCCAAAATTACAATTGGTGCTTCGTGCGAAAGGTAATTCTTGGAAGAAGCCATTAGCCCCTTTCACCCCTTCAATCCCCCAAAGGAAGAAAATTCTCCAATGGATTGTGAACAAGTTGTACTTCCCTGATGGATATCCAGCTAATATCATGAGGGGAGTGAATATGGCTACAAAGCGAATAGGAGGCCTCAAGAGTCATGACTACCATGTATGGTTTGAGCGGATAATGCCCGTGATGATTCGAGGGTATGTCAGAGAGGATATTTGGCGAGTGCTGGCGGAGTTGAGCTACTTCTTCCGCCAGCTTTGTGCCAAAGAATTAGATTATGAAGTGGTTGCAAAGTTGGAGGAACAAGCACCTGGCTTGCTATGCAGGTTAGAGAAGGTATTTCTGCCAGGTTTCTTTAATCCGATGCAACATATGATCTTACATCTCCCGTATGAGGCTAGAATGGGAGGACTTGTGCAGTTCCGATGGCAGTATGCACCTGAACGGGAGTTCAAGCATCTTCGTGGCAAATGTAAGAATAAAGCCCGCATCGAAGCCCCCTAGCGACGAAGAATCAGCAAACCTTCTTGAAGATACCAATGTTGATGGCGGTTTCATTTCTTGGTTCTCACGAAAAGTAACTTCCCTAACTTTATGTACACTTCAAGTTGTTCTTACTTGCCGGTAATGCTTCCACTAATGAACCAGACAATCTGCTATTAATCTTGTAGGCATACCAGGAGGTTGATATGGACGCCAAAATGAGAGAAGTAGCCAAAGGTTTTGAATACGAGGCCAAGTCATTTAAGGCTAACGACATGAATGGGTATCGCTTCCACACTGATAAACACACGCGTGAGAGGCCCAATCGAAGGTCAATAAATAGTAGTGTCCATTGTCTAGGGACAGGTGGACATCACTACTATGGAACTATCGAAGAAATATATGAGCTGCAATACTGTGGTTTACAAGGTGTGAAGCCCATCGTATTCAAATGCAGTTGGCTCGATCCTGAGAAAGTGAGACGGACCCCTAGTATTGGCTGGGTCGAAGTTGAATGAGCATCGAAATATGCAGGAAATGATGTCTATATTATGGCTCAACAGGCTACACAAGTGTTTGATCTCCCGTACGCGTGCACATCTACGGAACATATCGATCTCTTGAAATGGGATGTCGTGTACAAGGTACCCCCGCATACCAAGGTACCTACCCCAAACAAGGACGATTACCACATAAACCCTGACACATACGAGGGAGAGTTCTATCAAGAAGCAAACAATCACGAAGACGAAGATGATGCAGAGGAAGATGATGGCGTGCATCACGAAGATGATGCTATGGAACATGAGGCCAAGGATGACATGGAAGTAGATAATGCGGAGGACGAATACGAGGATGTTTCTGACCCTCAAGATTTGACATTACTTCTGCGATGGCAAATGGGGCAAGATGATGATGAGGGTCCCCCTGAAGACTTCGAGGATGAATGTATGAACTGGCGTGATAGCGATGATGACAGCCCTGATCCAAATGTTGCACCTAATATTGACCCCTATTTCTAACAACTCCATGTAATCGTGTGAGAACTATGTATGCGTGTCACAACTCCATGTATTCGTGTAACAAATCTTCGTATTCGTATGTGCAACAACTCTATGTATTCGTGTGTGTAACAACTCTACGTATTCGTATGTGCAACAACTCTATGTATTCATGTGTGTAACAACTCTATGCATTCGTGTGTGCAACAACTCTATGTATTTGTGTGTGTAACAACTATATGTATTATTGAGACAACTCCATTTATTCTTCGTATGTGATATATTTAATGTATTTACATCAAGTTGTATCATCTGTACTAACTGGTTTGTTCCTCGTCGTATCAGGTTATTGAAACATGATAGGTGGCAACAAGAATGCAAAGGAAAGTTTGAAAGATGTGGCAGCTCTGTACAATGATCAACTTGCTCGACTGGTGAAAGAGGTGGCCACTCCTGCATCGGTTGCCACAGCCGCCAAGAAGGCCAAACGACCGGCGGGTCTAGACCCCCCCTTCAAAAAGCCGGGTGAAACTAGGTCGAGTAGGACGCGGGGGAGGAGGAGTAGGAGGCGGAGGAGGTGGGGTAGGAGGAGGAGGAGGCGGAGAGGAGGCGGCTCGAGGAGGTAGACGAGGTTGCGGAGAGGAGGTGGCTCGAGGAGGCGGACGAGGTGGAGGAGTAGATGAGGTAGGAGGAGGAGACGGGCGAGGAGGGGGACGAGGAGGACGAGTAGGGGGACGAGGAGAACGTAGAGCAGCCCGTAGTAGAGCACCTCTTTCTTCTCCTGGACCCTCTGATGCGGTGCTTTGCCAGCCTTAGGAGGAGGATGCACGACGGCTGGAGGAGGAAATAGAGGATGGGGAGGAGGCGGGTCAGGATGAGGAGGATGAGGAGGAGGTGGTGGAGGACGCCGCCGCCGAGAGGAGGCTGGTTGTTCGTCAGGTTTCTAAGGGTGGGGATGGGCCCTCACGAGTGACGGAGCACCACGACGTGAGCGGCTCATAGCCGGGCGGTTCGACTATCAGCACTACTTCCACATGGAAAGTGTGGCTACGTGGTCCTTCAAATCTTCCAAAACGTCCATATGTTCATAGAAACGTGTTGAGCTTAATAAAAGCTGGTGAGAGGCGTAAGTGATTATATCGACTCATCCCATTTAAACCAGTGGGAGAAAAGTAAGTGATTATATCGACTCATCCCATTTAAATTGTACCTTTGTCATTTCATCACATATAATATGACTTCACTCTTCCTAATGCAAGAGCTTAATAAAATCTGGTGAGAGGCGTCCGCCACGTCCGCCGAGTGGCATCCCTGGGGGTCTTTGTAGGTTAAATTATCCTGGCCTGGTCACTTTGCCGAACGGTGTCATTGAGCCAGCTTGGTCATGGGATCACAACAAACTCGCTCCGGATTTCCCGGATATGCGTCAGAGGGTTTATGATACCAGAGCCTTGCGAGTGGTTAACGATTTCTGGGTAAGTCCTTTCAAACACCGCAATGTCAATACCAAAAGGTTTAAATTTGCCATAGTCATGATTTTACCCTTCTCACATGTGTGCATGTTTATAGGATTTCTTTACATGCATAGATGGTGAGAAGGATCACGCCAATGTGGTGGTTGAGAATATTGCCAAGAAACTACTCCATGATATGCACTATGAGGAGCGCGTCCGGTTAGTGGTCAAGTATCACGCGGACTATCTCAACCAGAAGATTTCCAAAGAGGTGGCTCGAGGGAAGCATCTTACACGGGACATGTACTTCAAGGCAAGTGACGATGGATGCTTGTTATTCCCTACATTCCAACAAATTAGATTCCTTACTAAGATGCATTTGTTTACTTATTATAGGTGACTCCTCGGTGGTGCGCTGACAAACGTCCGTGCTGGGAGAAGATCGTCGAACGGTGGACAGATCCAGGGTGGCAGGATGAACACAAGACCATCGGGGACCGGCGTAAGTTGATGTGTTGTCCAGGACACCGTCAAGGCAACCTCACCATCCCAGGTGTCATCTGCAAACATGTAGGCAACAACATCCTTTTCTTTTCATCATGTTTCTCTTTCATTTGTGAGCATTTCCTTGATTGTTTGGATCGCTTTCTATTGCAGAAAGAAGACACTGGCAAGGATATCTCTTACTTCGAGGCATGGAAGGACAAACGTACCAAAGACGACAAGGACAAGGACCCTCTCCACCCAGAGAGGGACTGGATCAGCTCTAAAGCCCGGTCAGATGGGGAGAACTACACCAAAAAAATGAAGGAGACGTACGGGCAAGAGGCTGATCCTCACGTGCTGCCGTTTGACCCTCTTGTGGCCATTGCCGCGGCAGGCGGTAGACCGAAGGGCCGGATGGCGGTTCACCTTGATTCTTTCATAACCTCCTCCCTTCCAAGAGTCAACGCGCTCCGTGCTATGAGTACTGGCTCTGCTCCTAGCATAGAGCGTCACGTACCACATACCGTGTCCATTATTGAGGAAATCCAGGTCAGTGCTTCTTCATTGATCCTTTATGGTCCTGCATGTTTGCATTTCAACACGAATGACATTTTCATTGCCATAATGTAGACTCGACTGAATGACACCCAGAAAGAACGAGATGAAGACCGGGCTAAGTTGAAGGCACAAGATGATCTAGTGAAGTCTTTACAACAAATGGTGGTCAATCTTTATTCTATGCAAGGCAAACCAGTGCCAGAGATGCCACCGACGCCAGAGTGGAACATTGTGAGTTTCGTTCGAACTATTTCTATCACCATTTTTGGCATTACCATATGCATTCATCTTATTGGGTCAATCCATCACAGCTCAATCCATCACAAGGGTCGAACAATGTTCCGGTAGTTCCACCTCAAGTTGGTGGAGTTGGAGAACCAAACATAATGACGTCTTCTGATGTTAATGTTACCTCTCCGATCTCCAAAACCGTGTGAACTTCATGTTATGTTGTGTTTGAAACTGTTCCTTATATGTGCTTGAGAACTATTGCACCTTGTGTGATCCTGAGACTTGTAAACTTGTGGTAGTCGATTGTGCTTGACAACTATTGCACATTTTATGCACTATTAAATTTATGTGGGCTGTTCCTGAGAATCATTTCTTTTTTTGTTCAATGATGCCTATATGTGAGATGTTCTATGTGTGATGCACTATATGCTGCTGCTGTATATGTTTTGCTGCAGGAAAGAAACAAAACAGCCAAAAGAGGTTGTTGGGCAAAACATTGCCGAGAGTGGCTCTCGGTAAAGTCTGTGAACTGGACAAAGATACAATCTTTACCGAGAGGCCTCTCGCAAAAGGATACCAACCAGTAGCGCTGTCTGACATCTTTACCGAGGGCCCCTCTCAGCAAACATGGCTCTCGGCATATACTGTGGACCCACATGTCAGGCGCGGACACGTGGCACTTTCCTATTAGGTATCTTTGCCGAGGGTACCTCTCGGCGTACTCTGCGGACCCACATGTCAGGCCCTAGACACGTGGCCATTTCCTATTGGGTCTTTTTGCCGAGGGCCACTCTCGGCAAACACGGCACCCGTCGTACTCTACGGACCCACATGTCAGGCTGCCGACACGTGGCCCTTTCCTATTGGGTCTTTTTGCCGAGGGCCACTCTCGGCAAACACTGCACCTGGTGTACTCTATGGCCCCACAAGTCAGGCTGCCGACACGTGGCCCTTTCCTATTGGGTCTTTTTGCCGAGGGCCACTCTCGGCAAAAACGGCACCCGGCGTACCCTGTGGACCCAAATGTCAGGCGCCCAACACGTGCCGCTTTCCTATTGGGTGTCATTGCCGAGGGCCACTCTCGGCAAAAAGTGTATGGACCCCACATGCTAGGTTGTGGCCACGTGGCAATGGCCGGCCCCGTCTGCCGTCCGTTAGCTACTTTATTTTGCCGAGGGCCGTGTATCCCTCTCGGCAATCGCTTTGCCGAGAGTCTGTGGATTGGCTCACGGCAAATTCCTGTTTGCCTGAGAGGTGTACGCCGGGTGCCCTTTGCCAAGTGCGACCCTCGGCAAAGCCTTTGCCGACGGTTATTGCCCCTTTGTCGAGTGTCCGTGGAAATCGGTGTATATGCCGATTCCAGTAGTGCGAGTCTTTGTTTGATGGGTTCTCCGTCCGTGTCATCGGCGGTTTGGGGTCCAATAATGCACCAAGTATATACACTCGTGTTAGTAGATAGTGTTTGTGTATTAGTGGATAGGGTTTGTGTAGATTTGATTAAGGGCGCTAGACGTGTGTGTGGTGTCTCGAGCTGATTTGCTTGAGCCCTGCTGGATTCTGAATTGTCTTTGCACGAAGAGGTATTCAGGGAGCGAATGTCGACATGAAACTGACTGACTCCATGTCGAATCTTCGTGATGCCTTACTTTGTAGGAGTGTCCACGTAAATCTGAAAAAATATCTTAGTTAGATCATGCTAAAATATTACTGTACTCCATACTGTAAGCAGGTTTGCACAAGGAAAAATTGAGCTTGCAGCGTGCTTGACAAAATGCTACCACTAGCTGTTGTGTTACTAGGATCCGAGGGAAGAGACAAGGTAGCGATTCTGATCAGCTCTATTTCCAGCAATCGGTTGCAGAGATGTGCACCTATCTCTTCATGCCATGTGCAAATTGGGCAACTGAACTGATCCTTCAGACAATGCGTTCCAGTGCTATCATATTAACGAAATCGATTATCCCTAGGAAAAGAAAAGAAATCTAGAAGGCTAACAATGATC
Source organism: Elymus sibiricus (assembly GCA_039707655.1). NCBI lineage: Eukaryota > Viridiplantae > Streptophyta > Magnoliopsida > Poales > Poaceae > Elymus > Elymus sibiricus. Next base: position 345,359,585 of record CM077671.1, read on the forward strand.
ATGACTACAAATTCGATCGTTCCATTCATCAGGTCAATGAACACCATGCCAACGGCGGCAACACCTAGCATGCATGACAACCAGTCAAGCAATAAAGAAGAAGAAAATCTAACGATTGATCTTGGCAGAATGACGGTTTGGCGGCTAGAGGATTCAACGGACCTCCCGGTACCTTTGTCGAGAGGGCCTCGGGTCCGACATACCGACAGCGCGGCGCTTACCGTCCGAACCGCGGAGGCAGGGGGTGGCTGGGGCGGACTCCTCCTAGACCGCCACCACCACCCGCGCTTGCTGCGGTGGTACCAGGATCGGTGGAGCCGGCGGTGTCCACGAGGCGGCCGTCGTAGCGCCTGAGCCAGCCCTCTTTGGCGCAGAGTTGGCCACAGTTCGGGCGTTGGCAGCAACTAACGTGCCAGCAACAAACCCGGAGGCAAATTGTGACGCAGCAGTTGACCGTGCGAGTGCTAGCGACAAGTTTAATGGTGAAAGAGCTTCGAAGTGGGATCGAAAGAAAAAAAATGAATTGTTACCGTTGCGGTGGACCGGGGCATTTTGTGGCTGAATGCTTGGTAGAACTTTGTGATCTATGCCGGAAGCCAAAGCATGATTCGGGAGAGTGCCCTTTTCTCTTGGGACCGAAGCCGGTGGTTTCTATCTATGGCGTTGCTGCCCCGAGATGATGTTCTTTGAGTCTTCATGTTCGACTTTGGCTGTACCGAGTTTGGAGAGTTCCAGGACTGGTGTAGTAAAGGTGACTCGTGGATCGATGACAATGGAGCAGGTTGTTCAACAACTTCGTGAGTTGGTCTCATCCAGTTTCCAGTGGGATCCGGTGAGACTTGATGATCAGGCTTACAGGATAGACTTTTCCACTAAGGAGGATCTCGCTCGGCCTTCTGAAGTTTGGGATGAGCAGGGTTCCTAACAGTTCTTGTATTCTTGAGTTTGATGCATGGACAAAAAGGAACCAGAGGGGATCACGTTGCCACACCTTTGGGTCAGATTCTCAGGGGCACCATGTACGCATTTGAACGGTTTTTGGTGACCTCGAGTCTGGGAGCCATGATAGGCAAGATGTAAGTGCATCTAGTGCCCCTTAGTGATTTTGGTGTATTGAAGACTTATAGGTTAAGGAACTAATATGTTTGTGAGTGTACACAGGCTCTATAAGTCACTAAGGAGTTTGATATATTCGACGAATATCGACCCCTAAAAATGAATGTCTTCAACTGAAGACTTTGGTGAAGACTTCGCTGAAGACTTTGGTATTCCCTGAAGACTTTGAAAATGAAGAAAATGGTGGGACCTTGAAGATATGAACGAAGACTATGAAGCGTGAAGACTTTTGTTTTCGCAGTTTCATTTCCTTTCTTTGAGTCATAGGAAACACCGTACTATTAAAGGGGGTCGAGGTAATACTAAGGAAAAAATTTCAACTGATGCTCAACTCAAAAGCCTCAAGATAACCCAATCCTTCGAGTGAAGCCTTTGAAAACCTCTTGCAGTTCAGTCAAGTTCTTCAGTGACAGAGACGATGTTCTTCTGGTCTCTGAGGAAATTGGTCTGATTGAGGAGTTAGGATTTCGCCAGTGCGAATTGCCTACAAGTGAGGAAAATGATAAGCCCTGAGGAATTTGACAGTTCAAATTCCGACCGTTGCTGTGCTTTGTGCCAGCTGTCCAGATATTTGATCCACCTAACGGTCATATCATTGGGGGGCATTTATGTCTTATCATGTCGGGATGCACCCTGGCTATAAATAGCCGCCCCCCACAACCACTAGTTGGTTGGCTGCTCCGAGAGAGAACTTGACACTTGTCATTTGAGAGCATCCCATTCCTCGAGGACTTTGAGCGAAAATCATCAGTGAGGAAAAACCCAAAACCCAAACCATCAAAACCCAAAGTGATTGAGCATCACTGAAGAAATTGTTCCTGTGTGGAACCGACGCTTTTTACCTTTGAAGACTGTGTATCTTCCAAGCGGTTAGGCATCATGGTCTAGTGTATCCTGCAGTCAATTGGGGATCGTCGGGTGACCGTGGTCTAGAGCATCCAGCAGTAAATTGTGGATTGTCGGGTGACCAGTTTGTGAGGGTTTTGGAAGTCTACCCTAAAGACTTACCACGAGTGTTGGGCGAGGACTGTGTGACCTTAGCTCAAGGAGAATACGGTAAGGACTGTGTGTCCTGGAACTGTGTGTCATCTGGTTTACATACCAGGCCGCTCCAAACCAGACGTACGACTGTCACAACAGTTGGAACTGGGTTATCAAATCATTGTCTTCATCGAGCTACCTGGTTCTATTTCCTCAAGTCTTTCATTTCCTCATGTACCTGTTGATGAAATTGATCGTTACTGTTTGAAGAATTTGACTGAAGACTTTCTCAATTTCCTCACCTCAAATTCTTCAATCGCGTTATCTTCAGCTTGCTTATCATGTTCACGCTACTCATGCTCTGTGTATGTTTTCATTTCATCATGATGACTATGCTACTGTTATGTTCCGCATGCACTTGAGTACTTATTCCGCTGCGAGTACTTCGTCACTTAGCAAATTCCTCGACTAGTATTTCCTAAAGTGACGAATTTGTAAAAAACACCTATTCACCCCCCCCTCTAGTCGATATAACGCACTTTCAATTGGTATCAGAGCAAGGTACTCCCTTGTTCTTTGTGATCTTTGTTTAACCACCTGGAGTTTTAGTTATGTCGACTGCAGGCATGATCAAGTTCTCAGCTGGGTGTCCTACCTTCGATGGGACGGACTACCCCTACTGGAAGAATAAGATGCGCATGCATCTTGAGGCAATTGACAACGATCTCCGGTATGTTGTGGAGAATGGTGTTCCCTTTGTCACTCCCACTGTCAATGCCGCTGATGTGAAGAGATTCAAGCAACTCGACTCTCAAGCGAAGAATATCATATGTGGCCATCTGAGCAAAGGTCAGTATGGCAGAGTGAGTGCTTTGGAGACTTTTAAGCTTATCTGGGATAGGCTGTCAAAAGTAAATGAAGGCATCTCAACTCAACGTGACTCTCGTGTTGATGTTCTTTGCAATCTCTTCAACCGCTTCAAAAGACTCGACAACGAAAATGTTCAGCAAACTTTCGATCGCCTCACTGATATCTCCAATGAGCTACAGGCTCTTGGTGCCACTAACATCACCGACCATGAGGTGGTGAAGAAACTGCTGAGATCCCTTGATTCCTCATTCGATACACTTGCTTTGATGATCCAAGAACGTGGAGACTACAAGTCACTAGATCATGCTGATATTCTTGAGAGACTCAATACTCATGAATTCCAACAAGCTGAGAAGAGAGACCTCTACGGGCCAAGTTATGGAAGATCTCGTGCTTTGAAGGCTAAGGCAATTTCCTCATCTGAAGACGAAGAATCTGATAGTAGTCTTGGTGATCCTGAAGAACTGAGTCAGGAGCTAGCAATGCTCGTGAGGAAATTCTAGAAGTTCTCAAGGAGAGGTCGGTTTGGAAAATCATCAAAAAGTGGCATGAAGAAATCAGATTCTTCATCAAGCGACTACAAGAAGAGAACTTGCCAGAAATGCAAGAAATCTGGTCACTTTATCTCTAACTGTCCTCTCTGGGAAAAAGAATCAAGAAAGAAGAAATACAAGGATGACAGTTCTGATGACTTGAAGAAAAAGAAGAAATTTTCAAAGTCCTCATCTGCAAAGTCCTCATCTTCAAAGTCCTCATCGCATAGAAAGAACAACTTAAGGAAGGCTCGGGCACTTATTGGCAAGAAAATGGATTCTGAAGAAGAATCTGAAGAATATGAGGAAGAGGAAGAATCTGACTCTCGCTACTGCTTTCATCAGCAAGTCCATCTTCAACGATGAGGAAAATGGCAACTCCAACGACTCTGACGTCAGCAACGACGACTATGCTCCCACCTATTGCTTCATGGCAAAAGATGCCAAGGTACTCAAACACCATTCCTCCTCTGAATCAAGTGATGGTGAATCTGAGGATTACATGAAACCTAGCTATTCCAAACTTGCTAATATTGCTACTAAACAACAAAGTGTCATTGAAAAGCTTCAGAAACAGCTAGACAAAAGCGATGATCTGTTCAATGAGGAAGTGGATCATACTCAAACTTTGACTAAGGACCTTCAAAGTCTTCAGTGCAAGTATGATAACCTTCAAAGTCGTCATGAGGGTCTCTTAGTCGATCATGAGAAGCTTTCTTATGAATTTCTTCAAAGAAAGCAAGATCTTGAGAAACTAAGGGTGTCTCATGAAGATCTTCAAAGGGATAATGACTCATTGCTTGCTCAACAGATCAGTACCGCTCAGGAAGATTTCATTCCACCTTGCTTGAAATGCATCGAACGTGAAACTACTCATTCTTCACCTGGATGTTCAAATGCTTCTATTGCTGCAAATTCTTCAACTATTTCCGTGGTCACAAATTCCTCATCTGAGGATACCACAAGTATCACTGGCGAAAATGTAGGGTTGAAGGAATTGTATGTGACAGGCATATACAAAAGCCTCAAAGGGCATCTAACCCTTTGTGATGTGCTTAAAAGGCAGATTCTGAATAGGAACCCTAGAAAAGAGGGTATTGCCTTTGAGAGGAAACTCAATGCTGATGGATCTTACTGGAAACCTGAGCAGTATCCCAAAACCTCATGGGTTGCTGCAAAAGGACCTCCTGTAGATCCATCCACTTTATCTGGTTTTACTTGTGAATCTTCATATTCCTCTGATGAGTCAATTGACTCCAACTATAAAATGTTCAAAAATCAGAATGGTGAAGTATTTGCTAGATATGTTGGAACTAACTGCAAGAATGGTTCCCCTCTGAGGAAAATCTGGGTTCCCAAGAGCTGCTTGGAAAATCTTCAAGTGAATGTCCTCATGACACCACCAGTGAAGAACAGGAACTCCAGATCAAATTCTTCAGTTGAACCAAAGTCTTCACGAGGACCAAAGTCCTCACATGGACCAAATTCCTCATATGGTCAAAAATCATATCATTCTCATGCTAATGCTTCTATTTCGCAGGGAAAATCTAAGGGTCGTGAATATGCTCATTATTCTTCAAATCATTATGTTCATAAGTCCTCAAAGAATTTCTCTGCTTATTCATATGAGTACTCTAACCCCCGTCCTGTGAAACGAAGTGCACTTGCTTCTATGCCACCCTTCTCATATGGAGCTCGCAGAATGATGAACTCTTTGCCATCCCTCCAGATGTGGGTGGTGAAGAAATTGAACTAATCTCTTATGCAGGGTCAGGTCTCCAGACGAACTTGAACGTCTGATGAATTTGCTGGAGACCTGTGGAAATGCTTGAAAGGACGCAAGCTAATCACGAAGAAATGAATCATTCATTTCTCACGTCCTCATATTACTTTGCTTACTATACTATGTGATGAAATTCAATCTGGTGAATTTGAAGTCATATCCTTCACTTTGAAGCATATGCGTTCGTAAGTTGTACTAATTCATCTGCAGGATGAAACACCCAAAGCTACTGAGTGGGTCCTCGACAGTGGATGCACCAACCACATGACTGGTGACAAGAACCTATTGATGAACATCCCACTGGCTCCCTCTCATCTGAAGCATATCACCTACGCTGACAAAGGAAAAAGCAAGGTATTGGATCTAGGTAAGGTTGCAATCTCGAAGGATCGACACATGGATAAGGTGATGCTTGTCGAGTCCCTTGGATTCAACCTCATGTCTGTCTCAATGCTTTGTGATCTTGATATGGTTGTCATTTTTGGCAAATTTTGTTGTGTTGTCATCATGGAATCTGACAAATCCAAAGTCTTTGAAGGCTTTAGGAAAGGAGACTTGTTTATTGTTGATTTCTCTACAGGTCCACAGCCGGCCACATGCCTACTTGCAAAAGCCTCAGAAGGCTGGCTATGGCATCGACGACTTGGACATGCTGGGATGAGGAACTTGCACACGCTCGCGAAGAAAAAGCATGTCATTGGTATTGAGGGTGTCAAATTCCTCAAGGATCACTTGTGTGGGGCTTGTGAGTCTGGAAAGATGACCAGATCCAAGCATCCATCCAAGACCATTATTACTACCACTCGTCCTTTTGAATTGCTTCATATGGATATCTTTGGCCCTATTCACTATGCCACACTAACAAATACTCCATGCTTATATGGTTTTGTCAATGTTGATGATCACTCTCGCTATACTTGGGTGCACATTATCCTGTACAAATCTGAAGTGCAGAATGTCTTCAGACGATTTTCTTCAAGGGCCTCGACGAACTTCGGCGTCAAAATCAAGCATATCAGGAGTGATAATGGGACCGAGTTCAAGAACACTGGTCTTGATGATCATCTTGATGAACTTGATATTACTCATGAGCTATCTGCCCCTTATACTCCTCAGTAGAATGGCGTTGTGGAGCGCAAGAACAGGACTCTTGTTGAGATGGCTCGCACCATGCTTGATGAATACAAGACCCCTCATCGCTTCTGGCCTGAGGCAATCAATACTTCTTGCCACATCATCAACATGGTATATCTTCACAAATTCCTCAAGAAGACTTCATACGAACTCCTCACTGACAAGAAACCCAATGTGAGTTATTTCAAAGTCTTCGGTGCTAAATGCTGGATTAGAGATCCTCACCACAGTTCAAAATTTGCACCGAAAGCACATGAAGGTTTTATGCTTGGTTACGGAAAGGACTCGCACACCTACAGAGTCTTCAACACCTATCACAACAAGGTCGTTGAAACTATAGATGTGCGGTTCGATGAAACTAACGGCTCGCAAAGAGAGCACCTGCCTCCTATGCTAGATGAAATGCCTCCTGAGGAATCCATTAGGTTCAAGGCCACTGAAGATGTGATCCCTACTCAAGAACAATTACTCTTTGAAGAAGTTGTACCTAACACTGAAGACATTCATGCTGATATACCTGAAGAAAATGGCGCTGAAGAAAATGCTCAGCCTCAACAAAGTCTTCAGCCTATACATCCAACACTTGCAAATGAAGTGCAGATCGAGAAAATCCTCGACGACATCAATGCACCTGGTCCCCTCACACGCTCAAAAGCTTCACATTTGTCTAACTTTTGTGGGCACTTTGCTTTTGTCTCTATCACAGAGCCCACCAAAGTTGATGAAGCATTCTTGGAACCTGAGTGGATTCAAGCCATGCAAGAGGAATTGCATCAATTCAAGCTCAACAACATGTGGGAACTTGTCAAACGCCCAAATCCTCGCAAGCACAATGTCATAGGCACCAAGTGGATCTACCGCAACAAACAAGATGAACTTGGTCAGGTAGTGAGGAATAAGGCTCGTCTTGTGGCACAAGGCTACACACAGGTTGAGGGAATTGACTTTGATGAAGCATTTGCACATGTTGCTAGACTTGAAGCTATTCGCATATTGCTTGCTTATGCTAACCATCACAATATCATCTTATATCAAATGGATGTGAAATGTGCATTCCTCAATGGTAAGCTTGAGGAAGAAGTATATGTTGCTCAACCCCCAGGTTTTGAAGATCATATGTTTCCGGACAAAGTCTTCAGACTCAACAAGGCTCTCTATGGCCTCAAGCAAGCCCCTCGGGCGTGGTATGACACACTGAAGGAATTCCTCATGAAGAAAGGCTTCAAGCCCGGTTCACTTGACCCAACTCTTTTCACAAAATCATATGATGATGAATTATTTGTGTGTCAAATATATGTGGACGATATTATCTTTGGATGTACTGACAAACGTTACAGCGACGGATTTGCCTATATGATGGGTGAAGAATATAAAATGTCTATGATGGGAGAGATCAAATTCTTCTTAGGGCTTCAAATTCGTGAACAACGCAATGGCATCTTCATATCTCAAGAGAAATACCTCAAGGATGTCCTGAAGAAATTCAGCATGCAGGATTGCAAAGGCGTCAAGATTCCTATGCCCACATCGGCTCAACTCTGCCCTGACGAAAGTGGTAAAGATTTCGATCAGAAGGTATACCGCTCCATGATTGGTTATTTATTGTATCTATGTGCATCTAGGCCAGATATTATGCTTAGTGTTTGCATGTGTGCCCGATTTCAAGCGAAACCGAAGGAATCACACCATAAGGTTGTTAAACATATTCTTCGATATCTAGCTCACACACCAACACTAGGATTATGGTACCCAAAGGGCTCAGATCTTGACCTCATTGGATATTCTGATTCTGATTATGCTGGTGATCGTGTGGACCGCAAGTCAACGTCAGGCACTTGTCATTTCCTCGGACGATCCTTAGTTTGTTGGTCCTCAAAGAAGCAGAACCGCGTGTCACTATCAACTGCTGAAGCTGAGTACATTGCTGCTGGTTCTTGCTGTGCTCAATTGCTATGGATGAAGCAAACCCTCAAGGACTACGGCATCAATGTGAAGAATGTTCCTCTCTTCTGCGACAATGAGAGTGCCATCAAGATTGCTCACAACCCAGTTCAGCACTCCAAGACCAAGCACATCCAGATTCGTCATCATTTTCTTCGTGACCATGTGATGAAGGGTGATATCTTCCTCGACCACGTGAAGACTGAAGAACAACTGGCTGATATCTTCACAAAGCCCTTGGATGAGAAGAGATTTTACAAGTTGCGGTGTGAGCTAAATATCTTAGAATCTTCGAATGTTCTTTGAAAGGACACACATCCTAACACTTATGCAAAATTGATGACTTTGATGTGCAACACACGAAGTAACGTTTTTCTTCAATCAATGAAGACTAACACTCTAAGTGTGATGAAATTAATGAAGAATTTGATTCTCAGAACCCTACGACAATTGTACGCGGTGTCTGAAATCATCATTCTTATACGGTGGGTAACGCCACCAACAACAGTTGAAATTCTTCAAGTTTGATTTTTCATCATTTTGCAAATCCTTCTAATTTTCAATTTCTTCAAGTTTGTAAATTCCTCAAACTTCAAATTCTTAAAACTTGTCAACTGATGTTCCTCACATGAGTTTTTCTTCATTGACTATATATATATATATATATATATATATATATATATATATATATATAGAGAGAGAGAGAGAGAGAGTTTTTCAATGTCCTCAACAACATTCACTTATAGCTATTTCTTCAAGTTGATTTTCTTCTAAGTGAATGTGATCGGACCCATTCCCCCTCTATGCTAAACTCAACCAAGTCTGTTCACAAATTCTTCATATGCGTTCTACTTTGAAACCCGTTCAAAGTCTTCACTGTGTCCTTGACAGCTGAAGAATTTGCGAACGAAACTTTAACTTTTTTTTTCAATCTCAATTTTTGGCGATTGCCGCTCAAACCGTTCCGATTCCCACGACTGGATAACCCACGATCCCCCACGATCTCCGCTACACAGTACGTGGGTGACACATGTCGCGTGGATGGCAAGGGTCAGGGGCATACTGGTCCAAAATCATCGGGCCAGTTGGTTTTTACCGCCGCTGCAAATACCCCCTCCCTTCCACTTGCTCGGGTTACTCCTCACTCCCATCTCTCCCGAGCTCCAGATCTAGCTCCGCCGCTAACCTCATCGTCGCCGGAGAGGAAGAGCTTCACAGCCTCGACCTTGCCGTCGTCGTACTCGCATCGGCCGCGGAAGTCTTCACCCCACCGCCGCTGTAGCTGTCTCCCTCTGCCAAGCTAGGGCGTGGGAGATCTGGACTAATGAACTCATTCACCTCACTTCACTGTTCGTCGTGTTCATCGCATTCGGTAAATAAAATCTAGTTTTACCGCATTTTTGATCTTCATGATTCTCACAAAAACTTCAAAGGGTGTTTATTCTTCAAGCAATCCATCTCTTAAACACCAACCAATAAACAATCTCCTTCTCTTGATCTATTTCGCTAAGTTATGATCTTCTTGAAGATTCCTCAATTGTGTGGATCATCAAATCTGCACAACTCTGGAACCTAAATCAAGAACACTTAGTGAAATTCTTCAAGGCATCTATGGTCAAATTCCTCAAACTTGATACTTCTTGCAAAAACTTCTGAGAACACATATGACCTCTTCAAATTCCTCGCACCTATATTCTATTCACAGGTAAAAATGTCAGCTGATGAATCTCTAGGTTCTCATCAACTTAACTCATTTGCAGCGTTCCTCGAAGAAAAGTTGCACACTTCCTCAGAAACTTCAGCAGTTCATAATCCTCAGCTGAAGAAAATGGCTGATGGGAAAAGACCTCAGAAAGGAGGAAAGAAGCTTGAATCCAATACTGCATTTGAGATCCCTGATGATATCTATCCAGAGTATTGCACACCGGATGAAGAAATTTATGGGAAGGAGACCAAGGAAAAGCGAAAAATTCGCATCCAAAAGTTTGAGAGGAGATGGATGAAGGAATGGAGAGAATATCGCTATGTCACTCCAAAGTATATGAAGAAGTTTGCGCTGAAACCACCTTGCAGAAGACCTCCACTGGGAAATAACCAAGTAGCTGACCCCTCTAGCCTCATGAGAGCTGAGGATTTTCCTGAAGAATGGGCAAAACGTCAGAGAAAGCTTCAAAAGATCTCTAAAGAAGTTGTGAGGCAATTCAATGTGGACTCTGCTGCTGCTGCTGCCTCTACTAGTGCACCTGCTCCAAAGAAATCAGTGGTGAAGAAATCCACTGCAAAATCCTCAGCACCAAAGTCCTCAACCCCAAGTTCCTCACAGCAAATGCCTCAGGTAAAATTCTCAAGGGCTCCTGCTATGCCCTCAGTGGCTGCAAAATCCTCAACAGCTGCTGTCAAGTCATCAACACCAGTGCATGTGGCATCTTGTCAGAGGACTGCAGGTTTTTCAATTGCTTCAGGGGCTTCTACAACTTCATCAGCCCAAGCGCATTCCTCAAGCAGTCCCACTCTGCTAAAGGTAAAGGCAACAGCTGGACGAGGCAGGAGGACAAGTCCTCACAAGAAACAAGTGGTCTTCAACATTCCTTCAGCATCTGAGGAAGATGAAGCAAGTGATGGGGAACTTGCTGCCATTGTCAGAAATAAGCAAGAGCGAGTGGCTCAAGCCAAGGGCACTTCAATTCCTCTCTTGCTGGATCCAAGAACTGTGCTTGACTTCATTGACATATGGCACAATGATCCAAACACTCCAATTGATGACTTGAAGCTTCCTCCCGGTCCTAGCCATGTCCTCACCGCGTTCATCGGTGAAGAAAAGTGGAAGTTCGAGAAGGCCAGAAAGGCAAAGAAGGCTCAGTTCAAGAAAGAGCGCTTCATGAAGAACAACGTTCTTAATCTGACGCCTGACCAACTCGTATCTATCCAAAAGGACATCAAAGGCCTCAGCGATGAATTCAACAAGTACTATGCTGTCTGGAAGGGTGCCAAGGTTAGATTTGTCAACATTCCTGACAAAGTCATCAAAGATCACAACTCAAGGGTTGCAGCACGATCGCAACCGCAAATTCCTCAGGCTGAAACTTCTGCTCAGCCTGCTGAAGAAATTGCAAGTGCAGCTGATGAAATTCACGCTCCTGAAGAAATTCCCAGGGCAACTTCCAATGTTGCGCCTGAAGAAATTGAGAGGCCAGCTGAAGAAACTGCCAGGGCGACTGCATCAGTCGTGCCTGAAGAAAATGCTCCAACTTCACCCCAGGCTCCCCCAGCAAAATCATCAAAGGTGAAGACTCTCACACTTCCTTCTGCATCAGAAGTGAAGAAAACCAAGGCTGCAGAAAAGGCCGCTGCTCTGAAGAGGAAAGCATCACCATCTGCAGATTCCTCAGCTGCGAAGTAGTGGAAGCCTCTGCCAAGTTCTTGAAATGAACCAATTGATGTTGTTCTCATTTCAACAGTGCCAGCCTATGAACTAGTCCCATTTGGTGAAGACTACGTCATCCCAAGTGATGACGATGAAGAAACTCAATCTGCGGCTTCCTCAGAGCAGATTGATGAAGAAATAGAGGTGGAAGCAAATGCTTCAACCCACTGGTATCATCGCCCCAGCCTCAGTTAACTGCTGAAGAGGCTGGAGTTGAAGAAATTGATGGGGATGTGGACATTGGGAATACCACTCCACTGATTAATGATGAATACTGGGAAGCTGCACACCCCAATTCTCCAATGACCACTCCCCTCACCCAAATTCCTCAGTCACCTGCCCAGACTAAAGAAATTCAAACAGGATCTGATGGATTGGACAGACCTCTCGTGTCTATTCATGAAGAAATTCCAGCTGCAACAGCTGAAGAAACTGCTGCTCAGAATCCTCAGTCTGAACAAGTCCCGACTATGCCAAAAGAAATTGTGGGCCGCTTCAAGCCAAATCTCCAGCCGAAGCCGAAATTGCCGGTTAAAGGCACAAATCGCCCCAAATTCATCAAGGTGAATTTCTTCGAGGAGCACATATTCTTCACAGGGCCCAATCCATATGCCTCAGCAAGGACCGGTCGCACCAGATTCTGGACTCCTTCGCAGATGAATTTCTATGCTTCAGTACTGTTTGACAAAGAGAAAGTCTTCGAGCATCAGCAAATTCCTCATGTGGATATGGAATCCATTCCATGCTTCACACCTGTGCTCGCAATTCTTCATGATGCTGGACTTCTTCCCTTCTGCGTTGACATCTACAACTGGAATGAAGAGATAATTCTTCAATTCTATGCAACCTTGCATATCTCGAGTGATGCATCTGATGTCAATTCATGGATTCTGGACTGGATGACTGGATCCACTCACTACACTGCCACAGCCACTGAATTGCTTCAGGCTATGCCAATAGCAATTCCTTCAGAAGGAGCACACTGCATCTATGATGAAACTGAACTACCCAACCACTTGATGCAAGTGCTGATGAAGCCTTTGGCTCCTGGCAAACCTCAAATGACCACCTTCCTAGTGAAGGATTTGCTCTATGTGCCCAGCACCATATACCGCATACTGACCAGAACCCTCAATCCTATCAAGGGTCACAACTCTGAAGAAGAAGCTGTTGAAGGAGTCATGAAGAATATGCTATTCAACATCATTCATGGGATTCCCATCAATTACCATGATTTCTTCATGAGGACTTTGGCCAATGCCGCTATGTCACCTTTTGAGTTGAAGCCTTATGCTCCCTGGATCATGAAATTTATCAGATCAAGGTCTTCAATTCCCTTCAAGGCTGACTTTCAGAATCACTTCAGCTTTGTGCCTCTGATTGAAGTCCTCAAGAATACATTTTCCTCAATTGAGGGAAAAGGCAAAGCTGTTGTTGATGAAGGTACTCGTCCATTGGATGGCCAATTTCGCAAAGCTGCATCCTATTCCACCAATGATAACTCTGCTACCCAAGATTCTGCTTCAAAAGCCTCAGCGCAAAATCCTCAAGCTGCTGCCCCTCGTGTGATGACCGATCGCGAGCTTCTCCTAAGTCTTCATCAGAAGGTTGATCGCAATCACAAGTGGGTCAAGCGTCAGTTTGGTTCACTTCTTCGCGACATGACTGTCACGCACAACGCTGTGAGGAAGAACCACTATTATCTTCATGAATTCTTTGATCGCACCTGGGCCATTTTATCTCACCTCAACACTCCTGAAGAACTCAAGGAGATGGAATTTCAAATGGACTTTGACTGGTCGATTCCTCTGAAGAAGAAGTGGAAGAAAGTTCAGGTTCCTCAGCTGGTGACAAGCTCATTTTCTTCATCGCGTGCGACGGATGAAGCTGAGGACATTGACGACACTGCTGCAAGACCTGCTCCACCAACCGACCCCGACAACGCTGGCGCTCCTCCACCACCTTCAAGATAAAATTCTTCAGGGGCGTTAGTCCTCAATTTCGTCCCTTTTGGTCACTTGATGACAAAGGGGGAGAAATTTGAGTTAGTCTTCAAGCGGGACTATATATGGGCTGTTTTTGTTTAAGTTACAACTCTTGATCTTCTGAGGTGTTTGTTTGATGAGTTGTAAACTTAAGTCCGATGGTGGTCTGATACTTTTGAACTGCTTTCTGCATGCTTATTTCCTCAAGTATCTTAATGCACGCATGCTGAATTTCCTCAGACCCCATTTTCCATCATGCATTTCAATTTCCTCATGATATATATTAAATGCGTGTATGGATTACAAGATATAGGGGGAGATCTCCAAGATTTTATCCTGCCATGTGCATTTGCAGTTCAAAGCAAATTCCTCAAATATGCACATCTTCAGGGGGAGTTCCTCTATATCTTGCAATCAAATTCCTCAAAACTCAGTACTTACACTTCATATGTTTATCCCCGTTGAAAACTTAACCTATTTGTCATCAATCACCAAAAAGGGGGAGATTGTAAGTGCATCTAGTGCCCCTTAGTGATTTTGGTGTATTGAAGACTTATAGTTTAAGGAACTAATATGTTTGTGAGTGTACACAGGCTCTATAAGTCACTGAGGAGTTTGATATATTCGACGAACACTAGTAGAATGTCGACCAGTAGTCCCAGTCGGGAAGGGCCTTTAGTACTGGTTCCCCAGCCGGTACTAAAGGGTCGGGACTAAAGGTCCAGACCTTTAGTACCGGTTGGACCACGGACCGGTACTAAAGGCCCACCACGTGGCTGCCTGCGTGGGCTGGTGGTGGAGGACCTTTAGTACCGGTTGGTGATACCAACCGGTACTAAGTGTTCTGTTTTTTTTTGTTTTCGCTTTTAATTAGGTTTTAGTTTTCCTCTCTATTTATTGTGTTTTCCATTCATTTCAAATTTATTTTACGGTGCTACATACTGTAAACATTAATTACACAAGTTGATGCATATATATATATGTAATATAATATACAATATCTCATACACAGTATATATACAAATGGAATTACACATCCATATATATTCTGGACTTATAATTTAAGGCCCAAAACCGGCCGGGACTAGCTAGCTAGTGCTCCGGATGAAATCTCAGTTTTCTACTACTGATTTGCTGGCATTATTGAGGTGGCGGTAAGTAATAGTGCTCTCCGTTTACATCAATGACATGTTGAAGAAGAAATGCCGCAAATTCCTCTTGAAGTGCTACAAAGCGTTGCTCGGGTGAGAGCTTCAACATCATCTGCCAAACCTGGAGTTGTCTTTCACGTGCTCCTCTGCGACGTATACGGCCTTCGGTCTGGATGCGAATGTTCTCGCAGAGGAAGTATCCACATAAATTTGTCCCCTGTGGCTGCTTCACGCACTTTGCAAAAGAATAGAAGTCAATAAGATAATTAATAATCAAGCATGATAATGGTATTGAAACTAGAATTAAAGAGATGCGCGGACCTAGTAGTACTACTTAATTACCTGCATCTTTTTCCACTTTAGCTTCGGTTTCCATTGACGACCGTGATGGTTTTTTTCTATCATCTTTTTCCAAACACTACGCGGCAAAGAAAAAGAACGAAAGAGTTATTATAATTACTTTTGATATCAGAAAATAATGAAAGAAAGCGAGGTCGATAAAGATTGAAATTACCGTTCTATCATAAAATACAAGTCCACGTATGATTGTTCTAGTGTATCTAGTGAGTCGTACACTTGAACAAGTCCATCCGCGAGGATAATATTTAGGAGGCTATAGTGGTCTCTGCGCAGAAGTTTATATAATTAAGCAGGCATGCATATAACTCATCAACTACACTTTGAAAGCACATTTGCTCCCTTGGTGGTTTTGGTAATTAATAACAACATATAAGTCATTGAACTAATGCCTCTACCAAGTATGTTTCAGGAAATGTTCAATGATAGGGATGGCAAAAGGATTGAGGAGATTGTGGAGATACCCCAAGATGCAAAGGAAATAGGTTGTCCAAGCTTCAAGAAAGAGGACTCTACATTTTATATTTGTGAGAAATCACTTTGAGTCCATAGGAAAGCCAATACTATTAAAAGGGGGTAAGGTCTTGATTGGTGAACAATATGCTCATACGTGCACAAGTGGCATTCGCCAAAAACACCCACAAGCTCTCCCACCAAAGTCTGTCCAAAGCCTAACACTCAAAATCGGTGAAACCAATCTCCACTTCGGTACCACCGATTCCAAACCCTAGACAGACTCAGCCAAACCCTAGCCACTTCGGTGCAACCGATTCCATACCGGTGCCACCGAGTTTAGGTTGCCAACTTTCTGTTACGCAAATTCACGTTTTCGGTCCCACCGAGAATGTTGGATCGGCGTCACCGAGATTGGAAATCTGACCGTTGGTCACATTATCGGTGCAACCGAGATTCCTATATCGGTCTCACCGAGATTCAAAAGTTGCCACCTTTTGGTCACTTCGGTACCACCGAGATTCACACATCGGTGTCACCGAGTTGGTCATTTTGTGTGTAACGGTTGGATTTTTGGGGATGCCTATATATACCCCTTCACCACCAACCACTCGACAAGAGAGCACTCAGAACTATTCCATACTTGCCCATCCAGTTTTCTGAGAGTGAACCACCTAGTCTTGTGTTGAGGTCAAGATCTTCCACTCCAATCATATGGATCTTGATTTCTAGCCTCCCCAAGTTGCTTTCCACCAATCCCATCTCTTCTACCCAGCCAAATCTGTGAGAGAGTGATTGTGTGTTGAGGAGTCTATCATCTTGAAGCACAAGAGCAAGGAGTTCATCGTCATTACCGAGCCTATTACCTTTTGGAGGGTGGTGCCTCCTAGATTGGTTAGGTGTCGCTTGGGAGCCTCCTACTGCGTGTTGTGGAGTGAACCAAGAAGTTTGTACGGGCAAGGAGATCGCCTACTTCGTGAAGATCTACCCATAGTGAGGCTAGTCCTTCGTGGACGGAAGCCGTTATGGAATAGTCAAGGTTGCTACTTCGTGGACCCTTATGGGTGGAGCCCTCCGTGGACTCTCGCGACCGTTACCCTTCATGGGTTGAAGACTCCATAAACGTGGATGTACGATAGCGCCACCTATCGGAACCACGGGAAAAATCATCGTGTCTACAACTGCGTTTGATTCTCCTACCCTATCCCTTATATACATGCTTGTTGTTATTTTCCGCTGCCATATACTCTTAGACTTGCATGTGTAGGGTGTACTTGACTTGCCATGAAATCCTAAAAACTGTCAACCCTAAAACTTGGCATAGGCAAAAAAAATATTTGGTCAAGTAGTCTAATCACCCCCCCCCCTCTAGACATACTTTCGGTCCTACAAGTGGTATCAGAGCTTTGGTCTCCATTGCTTAGGTCTCACAACCTAGGAGAGTATGGCGTCTAGTGAGGGAAGTTATCACCGTAGAGGTCCGTACTTTGATGGCACTAATTTTGCTAGTTGGAAGCACAAAATGAAAATGCATATTCTTGGTCATAACCCCGCCGTTTGGGCTGTTGTTCGTGTTGGCTTGCAAGGTGAGTTCTTTGCGGATGGACGGGAACCAGATCGTGAAGCGACCGCGGATGAGTTGAAGATGTTGCAACTCAATGCTCAAGCATGCGATATTCTATTCAACTGCTTATGCCCCGAAGAATTCAACAAAATCAGTCGTCTTGAGAATGCAAAAGAGATTTGGGATACTTTGGTTGATATGCATGAAGGAACCGAGTCCGTGAGAGAATCCAAGTTAGATGTTCTTCAAGGTCAGCTTGACAAGTTCAAGATGAAGGATGGTGAAGGAGTCGCAGAGATGTACTCTAGGCTAGCTCTCATCACAAATGAGATTGCCGGCTTAGGAAGCGAAGAAATGACAGACAAATTCATCATCAAGAAGATACTTAGAGCTTTGGATGAGAGATACGACACCGTGTGCACATTGATCCAAATGATGCCCAACTACAAAGATCTCAAGCCTACGGAAGTCATTGGAAGGATTGTTGCTCATGAGATGACACTCAAAGACAAGGAAGAGCTACATCACAAGTCTAGCGGTGCTTACAAAGCCACAAGTGATGCTCCCGCAACTTCAAACAACAACCTTGTCACCAATGAAGAGATAAGTCTCATGGTCAAGAAATTCAACAAGTTCTACAAGAATAGAGGCAAAGAAAGAAGCTCCAATTCTAGATATGATGAGAAGCGTTCGTCAAGTCGTGACCGCAATTGCTACAATTGTGGGAAGCCCGAACACTACTCAAATGAGTGCACGGCTCCCTACAAACGAAGAGAAGAGTCACCTCGAAGACGAAGCTCAAGGAATGATTCACCTCAAAGAGAGAGAAGGAGTAGAGATGATCGTTATGAACGAAGACCCTCAAGGAGAAGTAGGGATTCAGAGAAGAAGGACAAGTACACCAAGAGCTACACAAGAAGAAAACATCAAGCTCATGTTGGTGAATGGGTTTCCGGCTCCGACTCCGACGACAACTCCGAGAGAAGCTATCACTCCGACTCCGACTATAGTCAAGATGATGGTGTTGCCGGAATTGCTCTAGTGACTACCAACCCCTATGATCTATTTGATTCACCAAACGAAGGGAGTGGAAGTTGCTTCATGGCTAAAGGCCCCAAGGTATCACACCCCGAATATCTTGATTTTGATAGTGATGAAGATGATTTGCTTTGTGATGATGACTTGCTTTGTGATAAAACTAGTGATATTGATAAAAATGAACTTGATAATTCTCATGCTAGTCAAGATAAGTCACTTGATGATGATAAGGTGAAAATAGAAGAACTAACTAAAGAACTAAACACTCTTAAGTTAGCTCATGAATCTACTCTCGAAGATCATAGAGAGCTTGTGAGAACTCATGAGAAGCTACGCTTCGAGAAGCTCAACTTGGAGCAAGAGCATGAGTTTCTCAAAGCTATCAATGCCGATCTCCGAAAGAAGACTTCATCTTATCTAGCCAAACGACTACTCTTGTCTACATTCATGCCTCAAGTTAAAACTAAGCAATCTAGTAACAAAGGCAAGAAAGGTTCTTCATCTAGTAGCAACAATAAAAATGCTAAATCCAATGATGTTGCTTCTAGTAGTTATATTGATTCCACTAATGATGATTCTCTTAGCCAAGTTACACTTGAGCAAGAAAATGCTTTATTGAAAGGAATTATAGAGAAAGGTGTCTACAAGAGTCTTGCCGGATGTAAGCAATTTGAGGAAATTGTACGCAAGCACGGAGGATACCGGAAGAATCGTGGTGTTGGCTACTTCAACGCTAATGGAGTTGAATGGGAAGAAGGTCAATACCCCAAGCCCAAGTTTGTTCCTCAAAAGGAGAAGTATGAAAATACTCTTCCCAAGGGGACAAACACTCAAGATGACCTTCCACCACAAGACCACAAGCTCAAGGGCAAGAACAAGCTTCAAGAGGACATTGACTCATATGAAGATGAATCCCTAGCTATGGTGGAGTGGGTTCCCAAGGCTACTTCAAGCTCAACTTCTACAAAGGCTACTTCAACACCAAGGATCCCCATCAACTTGATGTGGGTTCCCAAGAAGAAGAACTAGTAAGTTCTTGAGGGGTGACTCCGCCAATGAAATTCACTCACATTCATTATTGGCAAGAATTATTTGCAATCAACATCAACTCTATGCAATAGTTCAAGGAGTCACACATTCCCTCAAAGGTAAGCAAGGGACAAGGTAATCAACAAATCAATGGACATCATAACATATGCTTTGCACTCCATGTCCATAGATATCCTTGTATTTGTCTCTTGTGTGTGTTGGGACTAACCCATGTAGGTGAGAAGAGTAAGGAAACAACAAGGATGCTCCCAACTCTTGGTGATCTTCATCAACCTTGAGCATCCACAACTACCTCACCAACATGAAGTCTTCATCGACAAAACCCAAGGTTAGTTTATCCCTCTTATGGGGGGATGTCACATCAAGGGGGAGCTTTACTCTAAGACTTGAGTCAAAGCATCTCTTAGTATGCGACAACATTAAATGCTTTATGTAAAAGTGGTAACCCCACTTGCGCTTAAACAATGAGTATGACCTATGATCAAGTATTCTTACTTGGCTCCTAAGTCAAATACTCATATATAGATGACTTCGTCATCGCCCAAGTGCTTGTTAGATGCTAGTGTGTTTGTGCATGTTTGTCATGATTTCATTTGACATCTTTATTGTGTGAGCATGTTGGTCTGCATTTATTTTCTCATTCGAGGACATCCAATTGTTGCTATTTGGATTTTGATTTATCTTTTGCCAATTGGATGGACAAGAATGCCTAGGACCACTCTTTAGCTATCTATGCTTTCTCACCTCATATTCTATTCATGCTGCATCACAAGATTTGAACAAGTACTTTTTGATCCCTCTGTGTGTGGAGCACTCGGAGTTCCGTATCGACAAGGACTGACCATTAAAACCTCCCAAGTGCATCTCGGTGGAACCAACCCAGAATCTCGGTCTCACCGAATGCCTAGGGTTGATCTGGTTTTCAATCTCGGTACTGCCGATTTCATATTCTCGGTTACACCGAGTTTCCCTGTCAACTGACAGTTGTGGAACTCGGTGACACCGAAAACATAAAATCGGTATCACCGACAGTGGTGGGTATATGTACTGTGGACCCCGACGTTTTGAAATTTCATCCTCAAACCGTCGCGCTATCAAACCCTAAGCTGCCGCCTCAAGACCCCTGGTCGTCGCCCATGTTCTCCTGCGCTCCTCCGCCGCTGGGAATCGCCGTCGCCGCCGTAGCGGATCCGCACTGAGTTAGAGTACGGATTCGTCTTTCCTTGCGCTCCCCGTCTGATTCTCGCGCATTGGATTCAATATTATCTATAAGCCACCATTTTCAATCCTCTCAATCCCCTAAATCGTCCTGTAGTTAGAGAATGATCGATTTTCTAGGGTTTGCCGTCCGCCCGATGGAACTCGGTGGAACCGAAGCAAACAAATCGGTGTCACCGATTTGCCTGTCTGTGCTGCTGAGAACTTTCTCGGTGAAACCGAGTACTTCTTTTCGGTCTCACCGAAAAGAGTGCCAAGTTTCTGTTAAGGAGAAAGTCAGTCTCGGTAGCACCGAAACTTTTGCTTCGGCTGTACCGATTTTCATGTGACAGAATGCAAAATCTTGAAAATCCTTTATTCAAACTTTCAAAAACCAGCTGAAAATTTTGCGATGACTCATCTACTTCTGCTCCTCTATATTCCATTCACAGGGTCAGTATGTCAAGTGCTGAGGACAGTGAGAACAACTTCAGAGAGCAAAGTGTTGAGATGGATTCAGGCACTAGTCCTGAGTCGAGTTCATCTTCGGATCCAGGCACCCCCAGTTCTCATTGGTTGCCCAAGGCTGCTACGAGGACAAGGAAGAAGCTGAACTCAGATGAAGAAGATTCAGATTTTGTGCCGGAAGAAATTCTTGCTAAGAAGCAAGAGAAAGCTGCTAATGAAGCCACCTCTTCAAGGAGGACTGTCAGCAAGGTCTATGCTAGCTCAGAAGCTATGAGAGCACCTGAGAGTGCTAGGGCTAAGATGACTGTTGAGCCCCCAAAGAAGTCATTGCCCAAGAAGGCAGGAGAGAAGAAGAAAGCAAGAAAGAGGATTGTTCATGTTATTGGCAGAAGGACTTCCATGTATGAAGATCCAGAAGAGGCTGCTGGTGCTGCTGCTGAGGAGGAGGAAGAACATGTTGAGAAGGCTCCTCCCAAGAAGAAACAAAAGAAGCTTATGCCTGATGCTATGCCAAAGAGCGGTACTTCCAAGAGTACCAAATCTGCTGGAAAGAAGCCTGCTGCTGAGAAACCTAAGAGATTGTCTAGGCACATTCCTGCTTCTGAGAAGAACAAAGGGACTACCTCCAGAGTTGAGGATGATGATGGTATGTTAGCTTTGATGAAGCTTAGACCTCACCTTCCAGTTCACAATGCCAGCTACCCACTAGCTGAGGATATGAAGAAGAGAAAGGATACAGGTTTGAGGGCATGGAGAGCTGCTGATCCATATGCCCAGAGGAAGAAGACAGCTGTGGACTACAGATTCTTCACCAAAGAGCAACAGGATTTCTATGAGACTGTGCTCCTTGACAAGAGTCCAGCTGTGAGCGATATGCGCTATGTTGACTGGAAATTCATCGAGGAAAACAAGGACTACTTTCCAAGTGTCCAAGACAATTTCCACTGCATAGGTTTGGACGAGTTTGTTGGCAGAGAGTTCACTGCTTGGAATGATGAAATGATCATGCAATTCTACTCCACTGCACATTTCTATGGAGATGGTAGAATTGTATGGATGACTGAAGGTGCAAGGTATGAATCCACTGTTGAACAATGGGCTACCATCTTAGGAGTCCCAGAAGCACAGGATGGTGATTTGGATGTCTACTCAGAATCCAAGGAGAGCCACAATGCTATGGCAAATATGTACAAGGAGATCCCTGCTGCAAATGTGAAGACTCACAAGCTAGGATCCATCTATTTCCTTCAGGCTGGCCTCCGCACCATGAACACCATTCTGAGGCATACTTTGATGCCCAAGTCAGGAGATGAAAAGATGATCCGAGGCTACTCCATCAATATGCTGATCCACCTTGACAGACACACCAGGATCAGAGTCATGGATTTGATTGTTGAGACAATCAAGAGGGTTGCTGCTGATCAGAAGCGCTCTTGCTGTTATGCACCATACATCCAGATGCTTATCAACTCAAAGTTGGAGAAGCACATTTTTGCTCTAGATCGTCCACATCTACCCCTACAGCCAGATCTCGAGGACAATGTTGTGGTGATGAACCTAGATCATCCCACTTCAGCTGCTGCTCAAGCAGAGGCAAAGGCAGCTAGAGCCGCTAGTGCTCAAGTCCCTAGATCCAGGAATGAGCAAATGGATCTTCTGATTTCATCAGTCCAGGACATGAAGAAGGATATTAAGGAGATACTGGAGAATCAGAACAGTCTTGTGAGGATATTCGAGAACAGAATCAAGACACTAAATGATAAGGTGGATGGACTGACGAAGACAGTGAATGAGCTCAAGAAGGAAGTTGACTCAGTGCCTCTTCCTCATTCTTCTGATTCTGATGATGATGATGATGATGATGGATCACCTCTCAGGACAGGCACACAGTTTCCCACTCAGGCTAGATCAGCCACTGTGCCAGCTCCAGACTTGAGGCCCTCTTCATCAGCTCCTGTTGTTGTCACCTCAGCTCCTGCTCCATCAGCTCAAGTTCCTCCAGCTGCTACACCAACTCCGTCCGCGACGTCTGCTGACATCTTCGCCGACGCTGTTCTCTCGACTCCTTCATCAACAACCGGAGGAGATCAGCCCAAGAACGATTAGTTGTATGCCTTTGAACTTTTTGGTAACTTGTTGCCAAAGGGGGAGAAGTGTATATAGATCTTTAGGCTTCGAGTGAGAGAGCGTTTTGATGTCTTTGCTGTTGCTTTTCAAAAACAATTTTGTCTTTTGGTTACTTGTGATACATGGTTCTATGTGTTTGATCATGTGTGTTCTGCAACTATTTCCTATCATCTTAATGCTCATGAGATGATCATTATCTTTGCTTGATTGTGTTGTGCTATGATGTTCACTCTAATTATTCTCGCACACCACCAAGTTGTATGTGACATGGAAGAAGTGTCCCATGTACCTAATCGATTGTGCATTTGCATTCAAACGCAAATTCGAAATAATGCACAAATTTAGGGGGAGCTCTTGCTTATCACATACTTCTCATAGCGACGATTATATTCATTGATTATATCATATGTCGAAGCTATGATCTATATGTTGTCATCAATTACCAAAAAGGGGGAGATTGAAAGCACATTTGCTCCCTTGGTGGTTTTGGTAATTAATAACAACATATAAGTCATTGAACTAATGCCTCTACCAAGTATGTTTCAGGAAATGTTCAAAGATAGGGATGGCAAAAGGATTGAGGAGATTGTGGAGATACCCCAAGATGCAAAGGAAATAGGTTGGCCAAGCTTCAAGAAAGAGGACTCTACATTTTATATTTGTGAGAAATCACTTTGAGTCCATAGGAAAGCCAATACTATTAAAAGGGGGTAAGGTCTTGATTGGTGAACAATATGCTCATACGTGCACAAGTGACATTCGCCAAAAACACCCACAAGCTCTCCCACCAAAGTCTGTCCAAAGCCTAACACTCAAAATCGGTGAAACCAATCTCCACTTCGGTACCACCGATTCCAAACCGTAGCCAGACTCAGCCAAACCCTAGCCACTTCGGTGCAACCGATTCCATACCGGTGCCACCGAGTTTAGGTTGCCAACTTTCTGTTACGCAAATTCACGTTTTCGGTCCCACCGAGAATGTTGGATCGGCGTCACCGAGATTGGAAATCTGACCGTTGGTCACATTATCGGTGCAACCGAGATTCCTATATCGGTCTCACCGAGATTCAAAAGTTGCCACCTTTTGGTCACTTCGGTACCACCGAGATTCACACATCGGTGTCACCGAGTTGGTCATTTTGTGTGTAACGGTTGGATTTTTGGGGATGCCTATATATACCCCTTCACCACCAACCACTCGACAAGAGAGCACTCAGAACTATTCCATACTTGCCCATCCAGTTTTCTGAGAGTGAACCACCTAGTCTTGTGTTGAGGTCAAGATCTTCCACTCCAATCATATGGATCTTGATTTCTAGCCTCCCCAAGTTGCTTTCCACCAATCCCATCTCTTCTACCCAGCCAAATCTGTGAGAGAGTGATTGTGTGTTGAGGAGTCTATCATCTTGAAGCACAAGAGCAAGGAGTTCATCGTCATTACCGAGCCTATTACCTTTTGGAGGGTGGTGCCTCCTAGATTGGTTAGGTGTCGCTTGGGAGCCTCCTACTGCGTGTTGTGGAGTGAACCAAGAAGTTTGTATGGGCAAGGAGATCGCCTACTTCGTGAAGATCTACCCATAGTGAGGCTAGTCCTTCGTGGACGGAAGCCGTTATGGAATAGTCAAGGTTGCTACTTCGTGGACCCTTATGGGTGGAGCCCTCCGTGGACTCTCGCGACCGTTACCCTTCGTGGGTTGAAGACTCCATAAACTTTGATGTACGATAGCGCCACCTATCGGAACCACGGGAAAAATCATCGTGTCTACAACTGCATTTGATTCTCCTACCCTATCCCTTCTATACATGCTTGTTGTTATTTTCCGCTGCCATATACTCTTAGACTTGCATGTGTAGGGTGTACTTGACTTGCCATGAAATCCTAAAAACTGTCAACCCTAAAACTTGGCATAGGCAAAAAAATTATTTGGTCAAGTAGTCTAATCACCCCCCCCCCTCTAGACATACTTTCGGTCCTACACACTTGACAGCGAGCTAGTAAGCAAAAATAGAATTTGTAGTATACAAGAGAGTAAACACTCACCCCATGTTGTAAGGAAATATTATAGTAGATTTGGTATTCATTAGTGCCTCTAAAAATTTTTCCAAGAGATCTTCTGTGTCCTTGGCATAATGTTTTACCACATGACCATTAACGGTATTTGGGTCGATGAACCCAATGTCATCGATTCCCTCTTGTTTCAATTCCCACATCTTCAATCTGCATAATAGCGTAGAAAAGAACATATATAGTGAGGATAAGCCAATGAACGATATCTTAGCTAGAGACTTAAATTATTAAAGATATAAATCACTTACAGACAATAGCAACTGATGAGAGTTTTGTCGATAGAGTCCATGTGGTATAACTGGAAAAGTTCTGAGAATTCAAGACATATGTCACATGCATTGACGTAATGCTCTTTCCTTACTTTGACCATGACCGCCGTCTCCCCTCGCTCTACTTCACGTAGGTACCAATCATGCAACCGTCGCATCGCAGTTGGTAGTTCCTTGTACTCCTCGGGTGTGACAAGTGGTTTTCCTTTGGCATATTGCATTGCGTACTCAGTTGCACCGTACCGGCGGAATTCCTCGG
This sequence comes from Elymus sibiricus, assembly GCA_039707655.1. Classification (NCBI taxonomy): domain Eukaryota; kingdom Viridiplantae; phylum Streptophyta; class Magnoliopsida; order Poales; family Poaceae; genus Elymus; species Elymus sibiricus. The sequence continues at coordinate 345,385,353 of CM077671.1, forward strand.
TGCCAAGGATTTGGCCAAGAGTGAGACCTGCAGCCTCTACTTCTTCGAGGTCGATTGGGTTGCCTTGCACGTCGACTGGTTGGATCGATTGCTTGCTTGGATTGGTATTCACCTTGAGCGGAGAGATCGATTGCTTGGATTGTTCTCCGAGCTGGGGAACTGTTTTCCCGGTAGTAGTACCACCTGTCGTTGATGCCGTACTTCCCGACTTCTTCCTTGGGCTGGGCCGACTTCTCTGCTCACTTGCCTTCTGAATCTGTCGCTCATAGTGTGTCGCAATACGCTCGACATATGCCGGGGGTCGATCAATAAAGTGTTCCATAAAGTGCTCTTGGACTTCCTTGGGTATTACCTTCTTTGGCGTTACGGTCTTCTTTGCAAAAAAGGCTTTCAATTGGCGGTCGCATTCAATTTCGTTTTCCTCTGCTGTCATGTCGTAAGGCAGCTTCCTTTTGGCCGGAGGCTCGGGTTTCTTCTTTGCTTTCCTCCGAAGAGGACTGCTGGTGGCCTTCCTCTTTTGGGAGCCCTGCTGGCGGGACCGCTGCCGGGGTGGAGTCGGCTCACGCGGCGGAGATCGATATCGATGATATGGACTCGCGTCGTGCTCCGTCCCGAGGTTGGGAGGACTGCTGGAGAGGTGGGGAGGACTGCTGGCGAGGTGGGATGCCTCTCGAGGTGGGGAGGACTGCTGGGGAGGTGGGGAGGACTGCTGGCGAGGTGGGGAGGACTGCTGGCGCTGCGATGCCTCTGGCTAGGATCCCTCGCGCTGGACATCGATACTCGGAGGAGCCGGTGGCCTTAGCGCCGTTTGTGGAAAGACGATGCAGTCCTTACTCCATAGAATGAGACCACGGCCGGCTTCCTCCAGTGTGGACTCCCCCTCACCTCCAGGGATGTCAAGCAATAGTTCATCATATCCTGGCTCCATTGCGTCCACCGCGACAAGAGCATACCCAGCTGGAACCGGATTGCAATGCCAGAGAACAGCAGGTGTATTTGGTAAAGCATAACCCGTCGCGACCCGCACGGGTATGTTCTTCATTTTCTGGATTAGCTCACAAGATGTCTTCTCGGTGATATCATCCATGAGGGTGTGACCCAGCGGTGCCCCCGTGGAACCCACGCTGCTTTTCAGCAGTGTAGATGGGACGGGTTACCCTGCCTCCTGCTGCGGAGTTTCCCTTTGCTGGGTCAGTAACTGTATCTGCCTCTGCTGCTGCTCGTACTTCTGTTCCAACTTTGAAAGTTGGTATGCTTCCACCTTCTTTTTTCTCAAACGGCTTTTATAACTGTCCTTCCATCCCGCAAACCCCTCGTACCACGGAACAACGCCCACGCCTCGTGTTCGTCCTCCGTGTTCGGCATTCCCGAGGGCGAGTGTAAGCTCGTCGTTCTCTCTATCGGGGTGAAACCGTCCTTCTTGGGCAGCTTTTATTGCTTCAATCAACTCATCTGATGCATGCTTCAGACTGGCCAGTGCAATAATCTTCCCTGTTGCTGGGTCCAACTTTCCCCCATGCGCAAAAACCAATTCCTGCACCTCTTGGGCCACTTGAATGTTACTGGAGTGATCCCTTCAGCAAGCATCTTATTCTCTAATGCATCCCACTTAGGAATGGCTGACTTGTATCCACCTGTCCCTAGTTTATGGTGATACTTTTTTTTCTTCGCATTTATCTGATTCTTTGCCGACTTCTCCATAGCAGCTTCCGATGTCTTGTACTCGATAAATGCGTCATAGTGATTCCTTACCTTCTCGTATATTCCTATGAATTTGGGCGCCTTCGGGCCTCTAGCGTTGTACTCGGTCCATAATCTTTTCTTCCAAGTCTGGAACGCGTCGGCCATCTTATGGAGAGCAAACTCCTTGACTTTGTTCCTTTGGCGCTCCGAGAGAGAATCTGGTAGGATGAAATGCTCCATGAGATCTCGCCAAAGGGCATCTTTAATTCTTGTATCGACATAATTCACTCCTGGTTTTGGGTTGTTTGGTTGAATCCATTCTTGCATTGTGATCGGGACTCCATCCCTAACAACCACTCCGCATTGACGCACAAATGTCTTGCCATTGGCATCAGGGTGAGTCGGTGCGCCATTAGGTTTGAAAGCATCAAGATTGAGCTTTACGTTGCCGTCCAATATTTTGGCACCGCCTCGTACCTTTCTACTAGATTGGCTCGATCCGGAGGGCTGATAATTAAAAGAAAAAAGATTTGTTAATATATATATATATATATAAATCAATTAATACACATGTAATGATCACCAGAGGCTAATATGTGTATATACCTCACCTGACATTGTTAGTTGTTCCGGATTTTGGAACATAAGTTGTTCTTCCTCGGCCTCACATCCATCACCGTAATCGTTCAGATATTGTGAGCCGTCATCATCATGTGATTCACCCTGAAGGTCCGCTGGGTTTTCGGAGCAGCGTATCATGTCGAAGATGTCCTCTTCATGAGCTCTACCGGTATTGTCCATAGCTTAATAACTAATCCATAATAATATAGATAAAACAAATTAGTATTCAAATTAGCATGCATTCAAGAAGCAAAATAACTGATAGTTAATTAATAATGCATCATCGAATACATATATAGTAGTTCTTAGAAAAGATCTCATCTCATAATCTCGGATAATTGTTAATACATCGGCTAATCCATCGATCTAGCTAATACATCATAATAATACATATATAGTAGCTAATATATCGATCTAGCTAGAACCCTAGCGCCCGGCGGATATCGGGGCGGGCGGTGGACACCCAAAGAGAAGGAACCATCACAGGAACATAGCTCCAGTGAGATCCCTGAAGAATCTGCCAGGTATTGTCGGACCTGGCCTCCAAAGCTGCCATGTAGCGACGGACGTGCTCATTCTCCTTGCTGACATGGTACTGTACCACCTCCGCGGGGGACTCAAGCCTCCGAATCGTCCGTGGCCCATGCGGCCGCCACCACAGAACCTCCGGGTCGACGACGGGCTGGCTCCTCACCAAGCTGCGCCGCCCGGAAGGCAGCACCTCCCAGTACCAGCCCGGCGGAGCCCAGTCCCTGACAGGGCCCCTCGGCTCAAGCAAGTGACCTCCTCCGGCGACTCGACGATGAGGATGCGGGATCGGCATCATCGACGTCGAGAAGAAACACTTAATTATGAAAACAAATTAAATAAAACTTAGCAAAATTAACACTTAGCATCTAACAAATTAAATAACACTTAACAAATTAAATAACACTTAGCATCTAACAAAATTAACAAAATTAACACATACCCTAATAACCTAAGAACCTAACTAACTAACTAACTAAACTAACCTATCTAACTAAACTAACCTAACTAACTAAACTAACTAACTAACCAACTAAATAGGGGTGCTGTGTCGTGGTCGGGGTCGGGGTGTCGGGGGTGTCGTGTCGGGGTGTCGGGGGTGTCGTGTCGGGGTAGGGGTGCTGTGTCGTGGTCGGGGGTGCCGTGTCAGGGTGTCAGGGTGTCGTGTCGGGGTCGGGGTGTCGGGGGTGTCGTGTCGGGGTCGGGGTGCTGTGTCGTGGTCGGGGGTGCCGTGTCGGGGTGTCGGGGTGTCGTGTCGGGGTCGGGGTGTCGGGGGTGTCGTGTCGGGGTCGGGGTGCTGTGTCGTGGTCGGGGGTGCCGTGTCGGGGTGTCGTGTCGGGGTCGGGGTGTCAGGGGGTGTCGTGTCGGGGTCGGGGTGTCGGGGGTGTCGTGTCGGGGTGTCCCCTCGATCCTCGACCCCCGACAATCTAAATAAACCTAAACAAAATCTAGCGGGGGGGCCTCCTCCTCCTCTCCTTCTTGTTCTTCTTCTTCTTCTTCTTCTTCTTCTTCTCCTCCTCCTCTCCTCTTTTTTCTTCTTCTTCTTCTTCTTCTTCTTCTTCTTCTTCTTCTTCTTTTTTTCTTCTCCTCCTCTTCTTCTTCTCCTCCTCTCCTCTTTTTTTCTTCTTCTTCTTCTTCTTCTTTTTTCTTCTCCTCCTCCTCTTCTTCATTTTCTTATTCTTCTTCTTCTTATTTTTTCTTCTTTTCCTTTTTTCTTTTTCCTTTTTTTCCTTCAAGAACACATCGGTTTTCTCGACCCACTCTATTGTCACTTGATTCCGACGGATAAAACCATTCATCATATATACAAACATCATCATATATATATTCATCATATATACAAACATCATCAAATTCATCTAAAAACATCATCAAATTCATCTAAAAACATCATCAAATTTAACTATAGAACATAAACATCATCATATATTCATCATATATACAAACATCATCAAATTCATCAAATTCATATATACAAACATCATCAAATTCATCTAAGGGGCCTCACCGACGGGTCCCCGACGTAGCAGGACGGGGCAGCGGGGCGACGGACTGCTGGGCGGCGCGGGACCGTGGCGGGGACCGACGGCAGGTCGGGGACGGGCCAGGACGGGGCGGCGGAGGGCGTGGCGGGGCAGGGCCGGAGCGGGGGTGGCGGTCGGCGGGTCGGGGAGGGGCTGGGGAGGAACGAGGCGGCGGAGGGGGTCGCGAGGCGGGACCAGAGCGGTGGGGCGGGACTGGGGAGGGGCGGGGCTGGCCGGGGCGGGGGCGGCGAGGGGCGTGGGCGGCGGTGGTGGTGCGACGGCGGCGAGGGCGACGGCGAGGGCACGGGGGCTAATTTCGGCAGCCTGGCGGCGCAAACTGAGCTCTCCCGGTGCGTGGCTCGGCCCGGGACTAAGGGCGTTCCTATTTATACCACGCACCCCTTTAGTACCGGTGCGTGGCTCGCACCGGTACTAAAGACCCTTTAGTACCGGTGCGAGCCACGCACCGGTACTAAAGGTCCTCCCCAAAAAATGCGCGGGGCAGTGGACCGTTAGTACCGGTGCGTGGCTAGCACCGGTACTAAAGGTTTTTTAATTCAATATTCATTATTATTTTCAGGAAAACCCCTAAACTTTAAAAAATCATAGAAAAAAATCTATGACTCCAATGGAAATAAATAATATATGAAAAAATATCAGAAAAATATGAAGAATCTGTTTATGGCATTTCCATGATTGTTTGAACAACTTCAACTGCTGTATAAGACAATTTGATTAAATGGCATTTGAAATGTCATATCTCGAGTTTGAAAAGCAGTATAAATGAACTCTGAAAAGGTTGTAACTTGGCATGACATCATAATTTCACCCACATAGCAACTTCTAAAGAGTTGAGAAGGTTACGGCAAAAACTGGATGCACTTCGTGTACAAATTGGACAATCTCTTTCGAAGTATATGAGGGTTTCGGACGAAAACTCATCTATTACAAAGGGATTTCATTTTTAATAACTTATTTGAACTCCATACTTTTTGTGTGTTCAATATGCACCATTCAAAGGCACATCATCAATTTTCAACCCTTTCTGACTTCATTTGATATTTTTCATGCATTTAATGATTTATTTTGAGCTAAATGACCCTGAATTTGAAAAGCACTACAAATGGACTCTGAAAAGGCTGTAACTTAGCATGACATCATAATTTCACCCACATAGCAACTTCTAAAGAGTTGAGAGGGTTACGGCAAAAACTGGATGCACTTCGTGTACAAATTGGACAATCTCTTTCGAAGTATGAGGGTTTCGGACGAAAACTCATCTATTACAAATTGATTTCATTTTTAATAACTTATTTGAACTCCATACTTTTTGTGTGTTCAATATGCACCATTCAAAGGCACATCATCAATTTTCAACCCTTTCTGACTTCATTTGATATTTTTCATGCATTTAATGATTTATTTTGAGCTAAATGACCCTGAATTTGAAAAGCACTACAAATGGACTCTGAAAAGGCTGTAACTTGGCATGACATCATAATTTCACCCACATAGCAACTTCTAAAGAGTTGAGAGGGTTACGGCAAAAACTGGATGCACTTCGTGTACAAATTGGACAATCTCTTTCGAAGTATGAGGGTTTCGGACGAAAACTCATCTATTACAAATTGATTTCATTTTTAATAACTTATTTGAACTTCATACTTTTTGTGTGTTCAATATGCACCATTCAAAGGCACATCATCAATTTTCAACCCTTTCTGACTTCATTTGATATTTTTCATGCATTTAATGATTTATTTTGAGCTAAATGACCCTGAATTTGAAAAGCACTACAAATGGACTCTGAAAAGGCTGTAACTTGGCATGACATCATAATTTCACCCACATAGCAACTTCTAAAGAGTTGAGAGGGTTACGGCAAAAACTGGATGCACTTCGTGTACAAATTGGACAATCTCTTTCGAAGTATGAGTGTTTCGGACGAAAACTCATGTGTTACAAAGGGATTTCATTTTTTTGAACTTATTTGAACTCCAGACTTTTTGTGTGTTCAAAATGCACCATTGAAAGCCACATCATCAATTTTCGACCCTTTCTGAATTCATTTGGTATTTTTCATGCACTTACTGATTTTTTTGAGCTAAATGACCTTGAAATTGAAAAGCACTACAAATGGACTCTAAAAAGGTTGAAAGTTGGCATGGTATCATCATTTCACCCACATAGCATGTTATAAAAAGTTGAGAGGGTTACGGCAAAAACTGGATGCACTTCGTGTACAAAACGGACAATTGAGCATCATCCTTTCCCCTGCACAGCCCGACGGTGGCTCGTGAGTGCCCGCATATGAAATGCACCGTCGGACCGTATGCAGGGAATCCGAATGATTTGTATTCGGTCGATGAACTAAAGGATTTCTAGATAGATCAACAAAACACACGGTTTCCCCTGCATACAGCCCGATGGTGGCTCGTGAGTGCCCGCATATGAAATGCACCGTCGGACCGTATGCAGGGAATCTGAATGATTTGTATTCGGTCGATGAACTAAAGGATTTCTAGATAGATCAACAAAACACACGGTTTCCCCTGCATACAGCCCGACGGTGGCTCGTGAGTGCCCGCATATGAAATGCACCGTTGGACCGTATGCAGGGAATCCGAATGATTTGAATCCGAATGAGTACACACACTAAGTGTCGAACATGTCCGAGAGGTGGGTTATATATAGGGTCGTGTGCCTCTTTAGTCCCGGTTGCTAGCACGAACCGGGACTAGTTATAGTGCTGATCCAACAGCTCACAAGCGCTTGAAAGAAACACACGATCCGTGTGCTTCTTCCTGATTGGTACGACCTCGGTCCTGGGAGTGGCTAAAATTTAGTCCCACCTCGCCAAGCGAGAGGGACTCGCAGCGGTTTATAAGTCCTGAGTACAGAGACGATGAAGCGAGAGGCGCAATGCTCACCTGCACGTTGCTTAGCTTCAGGCCTTGAGGAAATGGTGTAGACTGCACGGAGCTATCTGCAGTTTCTCAAGGCCTGAAGCTAAGCAACGTGTAGGTGAGCATTGCGCCTCTCCATTTTTAATAACTTATTTTAACTCCGGACATCATAATTTGGCATGACATCATAATTTCACATAATTTCACCCACCCACATCCCTGAATTGGTTACTGTTACACTTCGTGTACAAACTGGTTACTGTTACAAACTGTTACACTTCGTGTACAAACTGGTGGATGCACTTCGTGTACAAAATGTTACAAAGATACCATGCTAGAAAATGCATGCATGTCCTTCACATAGAAAGTGATGATGGTGAAGCCGGTCACATCCCAGAGTGGGATCTCGCGGTGTAAGACTTTTTCTGCGTGTTTGTCCCTTGGTTATGATTGCGCCGTAACCATGGAGAATCTTCATCATTTAACAGGATGCTTGGGTCAGTCTTCACTCTGAAGGGAGGGATTTCATGAAACTTTTCATAATCTTCTGACATGTCTGTCTTGTCCTCCACTCCCACAATGTTTCTTTTCCCTGAAAGAACTATGTGGCGCTTTGGCTCATCGTATGATGTATTCGCTTGCTTATCTTTTTTTCTCCTCGGTTTGCTAGACATGTCCTTCACATAGAAAACCTGAGCCACATCATTGGCTAGTACGAATGAGTCGTCTGTGTATCCAAGATTGTTGAGATCCACTGTTGTCATTCCGTACTGTGGGTCTGCTAGCTGTACCCCGCCTCCAGTATATTTGACCCATTTGCACCGAAACAAAGGGACCTTAAGATCAGGTCCATAGTCAAGTTCCCATATCTCCTCTATGTAACCATAATATGTGTCTTGAAAGTTGGTTGCATCATAGCGGACACCACTGTTTTGGTTGGTGCTCTTTTTATCTTGGGCGATCGTGTAAAATGTATTCCCATTTATCTCGTACCCTTTGAAAGTCGTTACAGTCGAACTTGGTGTCTTGGCCAACCAGTACAGTTCATCTGGAACATCGTTGTCATTGATGAGCTTTGTTTGCAACCAACCGGCAAAAGTCTCCATGTGTTTACGTTCAATCCAGGGGTCAGACTGCTCTGGGTTCTTGGACCGTACAATATCCTTGTGTTCCTCCATATATGGAGTCACCAAGGTGGAATTTTGTAGAACCGTGTAGTGTGCTTGAGTGAAAGAATGCCCGTCCATATTTATTGCTTCTTTCTTTCCTAATGTGCCTTTTCCACCCAGTCTCCCCTCATGCCGCGATTCAGGAAGACCAATCGGCTTAATGTCAGGAACAAAGTCAACACAAAACTCAATAACCTCCTCTGTTCCATATCCCTTGGCGATGCTTCCTTCTGGCCTAGCACGGTTATGAACATATTTCTTTAAGACTCCCATGAACCTCTCGAAGGGGAACATATTGTGTAGAAATACAGGACCCAGAATGTTAATCTCTTCGACTAGGTGAACTAGAACGTGCGTCATAATATTGAAGAAGGATGGAGGGAACACCAACTCGAAACTGACAAGACATTGGACTAGGTCATTCTGTAACCTTGGTAGGATTTCTGGATCGATTACCTTCTGAGAAATTGCATTGAGGAATGCGCATAGCTTCACAATGGCTAATCGAACATTTTCCGGTAGAAGCCCCCTAAGTGCAACCGGAAGTAATTGCGTCATAATCACGTGGCAGTCATGAGACTTTAGATTTTGAAATTTTTTCTCTGCCATATTTATTATTCCCTTTATATTCGACGAGAAGCCAGACGGGACCTTGATACTGAGTAGGCATTCAAAAAAGATTTCCTTCTCTTCTTTCGTAAGAGCGTAGCTGGCAGGACCTTGATACTGCTTTGGAGGCATGCCGTCTTTTTCGTTAATTCTTTGCTTGTCCTCCCGTGCCTCCGGTGTATCTTTTGTCTTCCCATACACGCCCAAGAAGCCTAGCAGGTTCACACAAAGATTCTTCGTCACGTGCATCACGTCGATTGCATTGCGGACCTCTAGGACTTTCCAATATTCAAGTTCCCAAAATATAGATTTCTTCTTCCACATGGGTGCGTGTCCATTGGCGTCATTCGGAACAGATTGTCCGCCAGGACCCTTTCCAAAGATTACCTGTAAATCCTTGACCATATCAAATATATATTCACCAGTACGGAGGCCAGGCTTCTTCCGGTTATCTGGCTCACCTTTGAAATGGTTGCCTGCCTTTCTTAAGATATGCTTGATCGGTAGATATCGACGATGTCCCAGGTACACATTCTTCTTACATTTATCCAAATATATACTTTCAGTATCATCTAAACAGTGCGTGAATGCATTGTATCCCTTGTTTGTATGTCCTGAAAGGTTACTAAGAGCAGGCCAATCATTGATGGTTACAAACAGCAACGCTCGTAGGTCAATTTCCTTCTGTGTGTGCGCATCCCACACACGTACACCTGGTTTTTTCCACAACTGTAGAAGTTCATCAACTAGTGGCCTTAGGTATACATCAATGTTGTTGCCGGGTTGCTTAGGGCCTTGGATGAGCACTGGCATCATAATGAACTTCCGCTTCATGCACAACCAAGGAGGAAGGTTGTAGATACATAGAGTCACGGGCCAGGTGCTGTGACTGGAGCTCTGCTCCCCAAAAGGATTCATGCCATCTGTACTAAGACCAAACCATAAGTTCGTTGCGTCAGCTGCAAAGTCCTCGAACTCCCTCTCAATTTTTCTCCACTGCGACCCATCAGCGGGTGCTCTCAACATCCCGTCTTTCTTACGTTCTTCTTTGTGCCATCGCAACAACTTGGCATGCTCTTTGTTTTGGAACAAACGTTTCAATCGTGGTATTATAAGAGCATACCACATCACCTTGGCAGGAACCCTCTTCCTGTGGCGTTCGCCCTCCACATCACCAGGGTCATCGCGGGGGATCTTATAGCGCAGTGCACCGCATACCGGGCATGCATCCAAATTCTCGTACTCCTCACCGCGATAGAGGATGCAGTCATTAGGGCATGCATGTATCTTCTGCACCTCTAATCCTAGAGGGCAGACAACCTTCTTTGCTTCGTACGTACTTTCAGGCAATTCGTTATCCTTTGGAAGCATCTTCTTTATCATTATCAGCAATTCTTGAAATCCCTTGTCAGTTACACCATTCTTCGCCTTCCATTGCAGCAATTCCAGCGTGGTACCCAGCTTTTTCTGGTCATCTTCACAATTTGGATACAATAATTTCTTGTGATCCTCTAACATGCGTTTCAACTTCAACCTCTCCTTGTCACTTTCGCAGTTTCTCTTTGCATCAGCAATGACCCAACCCAAATCATCAGCGGGCTCATCTGATGCCTCTTCTTCAGCTTCCCCCATTGATGCCTCTTCTTCAGCTTCCCCCATTGTTGTATCGGCGAAAGGATAGTTGTCATCATCCTCTTCTTCTTCATTGTCTTCCATTATAACCCCTCTTTCTCCGTGCTTGGTCCAAACATTATAGTGTGGCATGAAACCCTTCTCAAGCAGGTGGACGTGAAGGGTTTTTGAGTTAGAGTAATTCCTATCATTCTTACAGTCAAGACATGGACAACACATGAAACCATTCTGCTTGTTTGCCTCAGCCACACGAAGAAAATCATGCATGCCATTAAGAAACCCTGGACTTAGTCGGTCATCGTACATCCATTGCCGGTTCATGTTCACTACACAACATCGAAGTGACCAAATTAATACAACTTCATCATCACATTACAACCAAAAGTAGAGCTAGCAGTGACCAAATGTTATTACTACAAATAATAGATACTTATAGTTCATACATACATCTCATAAAACAACATACAACTATCTAAAACATGTAAATGCAACAACAAATGCGATCATAATCGCAACTAAAGTAACAATTGAGCCAACGGCATAATGATACCAAGCCTCTTTATCAATGGCATATTTTCTAATCTTTCTAAGCTTCAAGCGCATTCCAGCCATCTTGTTCTTGTGATCATCGACGATATCGGCAACATGCAACTCCAATCCCATCTTCTCATCTTCAGTTCTTTTCAATTTTTCTCTTAAATGATCAATTTCTTTTTCAGCTTGTGTTAATTTCTCGAGCAGAATTGCATAGTCGGTTCGAATTTCTGGTTCAACTACTTCCTATAGATAAAAACATCTACGTCAATTTGGTGGCATAATTAATTGTCATAGACATTAGATGATGTGTGAAATAGTTATAAAAGATAACGACATACCACATCTGAATCATAGACTGGACGAGGGCCGACGTGGGCTGATACCATAACCATGACACTATAGAATAACTAACAATAATACAAGTAAGTAAATCGTACACGCAGCTATCTAAATCATACAAGTAATTTTTTTTAACAAAAAGGTTTTAAGAAGAACAAGAGGCTCACCAAGGTGGCCGGTGCCGCGACGAGACGGTGCGGACGATCGACGGTGGTTAGGACGGGGATGGGAAGGCACCAAATAAACCACACCTACACATATGCAACCTAACAAGTTAATTTGAGCTCAAATTGCATATAAATCAAATAAACTCCCACATAATGACCACTCCTCCAAAACCTAGCTAAAACCCACAAATCACATATCTTTGAGCATACCACAAGCTAATCTAGCAATGAGAGATGAAGGAGCAAAGTTGCTAACCTTTATGAACACTTGGATAGATGGGGTGCCTTTAAATCTTGACAAATCCTTGGCAAAATGGAGGATGAGCTTCGAGCAAGAAGAAGAACAGGGGAGAAAACAGAGAAATGAGAGGCCCTTCGATATGGCTGCGGACGAAGCGTATATGTAGGAAGTCTGTAGTACCGGCTGGTGACAGCAACCGGTACTAAAGGTTTCCCTTTAGTACCGGTTGGTGTCACTAGCCGGTACTAAAGGTGCAAGCAGGGCCCAAGTCTGACGAACAGCCTGCCACGTCCCCTTTAGTACCGGCTTGTGACACGAACCGGTACTAAAGATCGCTCACGAGCCGGTACTAAAGGTCGCCCTGCTCCTAGCCGTTGGAGCCGGCACGAACCGGGACTAATACCATCTTTAGTACCGGCTCGTGACCAGACCGGGACTAATGCTCGGGACGAAAGGTCTGTTTTCTACTAGTGGAATATCGACCCCTAAAAATGAATGTCTTCAACTCAAGACTTTGGTGAAGACTTTGCTGAAGACTTTGGTATTCCCTGAAGACTTTGAAAATGAAGAAATTGGTGTGACCTTGAAGATATGAACGAGGACTATGAAGCGTGAAGACTTTTGTTTTCATAGTTTCATTTCCTTTCTTTGAGTCATAGGAAACACTGTATTGTTAAAGGGGGTCGAGGTAATACTAAGGAAAAATTTCCAACTGATGCTCAACTCAAAAGCCTCAACATAACCCAATCCTTTCAGTGAAGCCTTTGGAAACCTCTTGCAGTTCAGTCAAGTTCTTCAGTGACAGAGACGATGTTCTTCTGGTCTCTGAGGAAATTGGTCTGACTGAGGAGTTAGGATTTCGCCAGTGCGAATTGCCTACAAATGAGGAAAATGATAAGCCCTGAGGAAGTTGACAGTTCAAATTCCGACCGTTGCTGTGCTTTGCGCCAGCTGTCCAGATATTTTATCCACCTAACGGTCATATCATTGGGGGGCATTTATGTCTTATCATGTCGGGATGCACCCTGGCTATAAATAGCCGCCCCCCACAACCACTAGTTGGTTGGCTGTTCCGAGAGAGAACTTGACACTTGTCATTTGAGAGCATCCCATTCCTCGAGGACTTTGAGCGAAAATCATCAGTGAGGAAAAACGCAAAACCCAAACCATCAAAACCCAAAGTGATTGAGCATCACTGAAGAAATTATTCCTGTGTGGAACCGATGCTTTTTACCTTTGAAGACTGTGTATCTTCCAGACGGTTAGGCGTCATGGTCTAGTGCATCCTGCAGTCAATTGGGGATCGCCGGGTGACCGTGGTCTAGAGCATCCAGCAATAAATTGTGGATTGTTGGGTGACCAGTTTCTGAGGGTTTTGGAAGTCTACCCTGAAGACTTACCACGAGTGTTGGGTGAGGACTGTGTGACCTTAGCTCAAGGAGAATACGGTAAGGACTATGTGTCCTGGGACTCTGTGTCCTCTGGTGTAAATACCAGGCCGCTCCAAACCAGACGTATGACTGTCACAGCAGTTGGAACTGGGTTATCAAATCATTGTCTTCATCGAGCTACATGTACCTATTGATGAAATTGATCGTTACTGTTTGAAGAATTTGACTCAAGGCTTTCTCAATTTTCTCACCTCAAATTCTTCAATCGCGTTATCTTCAGCCTGCTTATCCTGTTCACGCTACTCATGCTCTGTGTATGTTTTCATTTCATCATGATGATTATGCTACTGCTATGTTCTGCATGCACTTGAGTACTTATTCCGCTGCGAGTAGTTCGTCACTTAGCAAATTCCTCGACTAGTATTTCCTCAAGTGACGAATTTGTAAAAATCGCCTATTCACCCCCCCTCTAATCGATATAACGCACTTTCACAAGACTGAGCAGGTGGATATGACATTCACGCGTGCTCAGGGCGTCGCTCGTCTTCTTGTCAGTGTGGTCATCATAGAGCATATTCCAGACATAGTGAGATGGAACTATGATGGTAAGAGCTATGACGTCGAGATTAAGATCGAGGAAAATGCTCTCTTTCAGGGGTTCGCTCAGCATACCGATATGGAAACTGAGGACGGCCATGATGGTGATGAGAACCAGGATAAGAGTGCGGACTAGAGAGATGGTGCCGGGGGAGGGGCGACGCGGTGCGCCAAGCCAACTAAGACTAGTGCTAGCAAGGGGGCTGCCCCCTCTTCCACTCCGATAAACACCTTGAAGTTTGGTTCTTTTGGGTCTTCCTCTGCCCCCAGCCGTCTTTGGGGCGTCAGGGTGCTTCACCAGTAGGAGCTTCCGTCACTTTCACCTCTGGCTTCACCAGCTATTTCTCGTTCACCGTCTTCAGGCTCGGGTCGTGTGCAAGGAGCCTTGACATGACCTCCTCGGACGGGGGTGGCGAGAGCGACCAAGAAGGAAGCCGTGGTTTCCCCCGCTAGTCCTCGACTATCGACACCAGCTCGGACCACTACCACCATTTTGACTAGTGGCAGTGGTGCCGTGGTGGATATAGCTACCCCCTTGAAAGGGGCTTCGCCAGCTGCAGCTCGACAGCCGACTCCAGGCTCGTGCCGCGAGCAGGGAGTCCCGATGTGACTTCCTCGGGATGGGATGGCGGGTGAGACTAGGCAGGAGGCTGTGGTTTCCCCCGCTAGCCCTCGACTTTCGCCACCTGTTCGGACCCCCACCACCGTTTTGACCGGTGGTTGCAGTGCCGCGGTGGACACAGTCACCCCCACTAAAGGGGGCTCTTCCACGGTGGCTACTACGGGCCTGTCGGTGTCACCACGTACTTCGTGCATGACAAGCGTGCGTTCACCGGTGAGGACGGCCACGGAGGCCGCACCGGCGTTGGATCAAGCTGGGTATATGGCAGGCGGCCAGACCTAGCTTCACCCACCATGGACGACATCATCACATTTGGCGGCATTCTGTATCCGACTTCTGGTAACAGACGGATGAGTCACTGGATTCAGGCACAGCTGGATGCTGACAACGTGCGGCTAGGTCACGCCATGAGGGCGGCCAAACTTTGTGATATCGAAGCCACTACACGTATGTCAGTCAATACGAGTTGCTCTATCCTCCATTTCAATGATGATGAAATTATTAACAATGCTAAGAATTGGGGCATCTCACTGGGTAACAACGGTAAGCAAATTGCTAAAGCCGTAAATGACTTGCTTGACTTAGAAGCTGATAGAGCTATGAAGATGTTACATAAGATAGCCGCGATAGAACCAATGAATGATGATGATATTAATGCTTTAGGGGTGGGGGCACTTGAGTGTCTTTGTGAGGATTTAGTGTCGTCGACTGTGTTACATGAGGAGAATGAGGCGACAAACTCAGATGGGTATACGGCCCCTCTGCAGCCAGAAACAGAGGACCGCACAAATCTTGGTTATATGGACCAAGGAGTGCAGGATAAACCAAAAAAACTCGGAAGCGAAAGGTTTATCCTGCATCGGCACTGCATCGGAGTGCTAGTATACGGTTCAAAAAAAGATTTCATGGTGATAAATGAAATGAATTTTTTTGGAATAGCAGAGGTCTGAGAGACTTGGCTAAAAGAAGGTTCCTTGCGGAAGCATATGTTGAACATAAGTTGGACTTTATTGCCTTATTAGAGACAGACAGGGATAATTTTACCTCACAATTTCTCAACACAATCTCTGGTGGGGTGGACTTTGATTGGCACTGTTTGCCTCCAAGAGGAAGATCTGGTGGGATCTTACTTGGGGTCAAATGTGAGACGCTCGAAGTTCTGAATGTGGTGTTGGGGGACTTCGCCGTCAAATTCAGTGTTCGCTCAAAATTGGATGGGTTCCGATGGGCACTTATCTCCGTGTATGGAGCTGCTCAGCTGGAATTAAAGCCGGATTTTCTAGCCATTTTGGTTGGAGGAGATTTTACATTATCAGAAGAAGGGACGAGAAGAACAATGATAACTTTGATGGCAGATGGTCATTTATGTTTAATACAATAATTGATAGTCTAAACCTAAGGGTGAAAGATCTCACAGGTAGGCATTTCACATGGGCGAACACGTTGCAGTCTCCAACATACAAAAAGTTGGATCGATTCTAGCCAGTATCGAATGGGAACAGAAGTTTCCCTTAGTAACGGTTAGAGCTTTGAACAGAGGCATTTCAGACCATACTCCTTTGCTTGTTGATTCTGGGGAGGAGACCCATTTGGGAAACAAGAACGTTTTCTCTTTTGAACTAGCGTGGTTCGAGAGAGAGGGTTTTATTGATGTAATAGCCCGAGAGTGGGCTAAGGTCACAAGGGGGAGGTCTAATGTCTAAAGCTGGCAAAATAAAATTAGGCATTTGCGGCAATTCCTGAAGGGATGGGCTAAAAATGAAAGTGGATTATATAAGGTGGACAAAGATAGGCTCCTTAGTCTCATAAATGAGCTTGATGTGAAGGACGAAACCACATTACTAGATGCGATAGAATGGGCATCTAAGAGGGAATCTAAGGGTAAATTATGAGTGCTTCTCAGGGAAGAAGATATGAGATGGGCACTCAGAGCGAAAGTTAGACAGGTTGTCCAAGGGGATGACAATACACGGTTTTTTCATTTGATCGCAAATGGAAAACACAGAAAGAAGAAGATATACCAACTTGAACAGGATGAGGGTACATTTGTAGGTCATGAGAACCTAAAACTCTGCATCACTAATTATTATAAACAACTGTTCGGAGTTCATGAGCACAATTTTGTGTCTCTTGATGAGCAGAGGGTTGAGGATATATCTCATCTCGGGACTGACTAGAATGAGGTTTTATCTGCACCATTTACTAAGAAAGAGATGTTCGAGTCTATATCGCAAATGAAGAATAATAAGTCACCGGGTCCGGATGGATTCCCAGCAGAGTTTTATAAGAAGTGCTGGCATATTATTAAGGGTGACTTCTTATCCATGTTCCATGATTTGTTTAATGGGCAACTTCAGCTATTCCACCTAAACTTTGGAACAATAACTTTGTTGCCAAAAAAGGCGGAGGCAGTATGTATTGAGCAGTTCAAACCGATATGTCTGCTCAATTGAGCTTTAAGATTTTTACAAAAGTTGCCACAAACCGATTGATGCGGATTGCACACAGTGTGGTGCAACCAACTCAGGCAGCTTTCATGCTAGAAAGACACATACTCGTGGGTGTCTTGGTCCTCCATGAAACACTACACGAGATTCACTCCAAGAAACTAGATGGAGTGGTTTTTAAGGTGGATTTCGAAAAAGCGTATGATAAAGTTAAATGGTTGTTTCTCCAAGAAGCCTTACATATGAAGGGATTCAACGATTCATGTAGAAAGCAGGTCGATTCGTTTGTACAAAAGGGAAGCGGCGGAATTAAAGTGAATAATGATATTGGTCACTACTTTTAGACGCAAAAAGGTCTCAGGCAGGGAGATCCGATGTCACCTATTTTGTTCAACATTATGGTAGACATGTTGGCAATGCTAATAGGTAGAGCTAAGGAGGACAGACAAGTAGGAGGACTGGTTCCGCATGTTATTGATGGCGGAGTGTCTATTCACAATATGTAGATGATAAAATCATATTCATGGAACATTACATGGCAAAGTCTAGAAATATGAAGTTTGTGTTATGCTTATTTGAGCAATTTTCGGGGTTGAAAATTAATTTTAACAAGAGTGAACTATTCTGCTTTGGGAGAGCCAAGGATTAACAAGACTCTTATCAACAATTGTTCGGTTTTGAATTGGGTAACCTACCGTTTAGTTATTTGGGTATACCAATTCACCGTCGCAAACTTTCAAACAAAGAATGGAAGTGTATCAAAGATCAATTTGAAAAAACTAAGTTGCTGGAAGGTTAAGCTTATGTCATATGGAGGATGGCTGTTACTGATAAACTCAATACTCACGAGTATGCCACTGTTCCTACTATCTTTCTTTGAAATACCTGTAGGGGTACGAAAAAGATTAGATTTCCATTGATCACGATTCTTTTGACAAAGCAAAAAAATTAAGAGAAAATACAGGCTTACTAAATGGGATATAATTTGTCGTCCCAAGGACCAGGGGGCTCGGTATCGAGAATTTAGAGGTAAAGAACATATGCCTATTGAGCAAGTGACTATTTAGGTTTTCTGTTGAGACTGAAGGCATGTGGGTACAGTTATTACAAAACAAATACCTACATTCTAAAACATTGGCCCAGGTCACCGTTAGACCCAATGATTCACCTTTCTGGAAGGGTCTGATGAAGGTGAAAGCAGTCTTCTTTCACAGAACAAAATTCATCATTGGGAACGGACATTCTACTAGATTCTGGGAGGATACATGGCTAGGGGAGACACCGCTGGCTACACAATATCTGTCTTTATATAATATTGTCCAGTGTAAGGATGCATATGTTGCGACAATATTACAATCGGTACCTCTAAATATTAAGTTTCCTAGGTCGGTAGTAAGAAACCGATGGAACGATTGGCTACATCTTGTCAGGAGGTTGATGGACGTCCATCTATCTGACGAGCTAGATATCATTCACGGAAACTTACGAGGAACGGGCAGTTTTTAGTGAAATCAATGTATCTTAATTTAATTAACTCTATTCCAATTCCGAGATCACCGCATATTTGGAAAATTAAAGCGCCCTTAAGAATCAAAGTCTTTACGTGGTTTGTCCACAAAAAGGTGATTCTGACTAAGGACAACTTCACAAAGCGTAGTTGGGTGGGCAGTCAACGATGTTGCTTTTGTGATCATGATGAAACGATTAAACACATCTTTCTCGAGTGCCCGGTGGCTACATTATTATGGTGTTCCGTTCATATATCTTTTAACATTACCCCTCCAAATAGTATCCAAACGTTATTCGGGACGTGGCTAAATGGGGTTGACGCAACTACAGTGACACATATTCGGATAGGAGTATGTGCGCTTCTTTGGGCTATATGGAACTGCAGAAATGACATGGTTTCTAACAGACAAATTCGAATTAATTTTTTGCAGGTAATATACAGGGCCACTACTTGAATCCGTACGTGGTTGCTACTCACTCCTACAGAGGACAGGGAGCATTTCGTTATTGGGTTTACCCGAAGGGAGATGGTAGCTCAGGATTTCTGCAACCGGTTTGGATGACGGTCCAACAATAGATTAGGTGTTTAGTCATCTTACCTATTGTTGCCAGTTGTGGTGCTTTGCACTTTTTTTATCTTCATTTTAGCTCGGACTGAGCTTGTACTCGCACTCAGAGATTCTTTGCTTTTTTGCTTGATAATATGACCGCATGCATCTTACTGATGCAGAGGCCGGGGGTCTTTCCTCCTTTTCTTAAAAAAGGTATCCATCGTGCTCTAGTGATGGTCGGAATGTGCCCCACATGCGGTGCAGGTGTCAGCACACTCAATGTCTACGATGGCAGAGCTAGCATCTCAACAAATGCCCAATGTGTGTTGTGTTGGAAATATGCCCTAGAGGCAATAATAAAATGGTTATTATTATATTTCCTTGTTCATGATAATCGTTTATTATCCATGCTATAATTGTATTGATTGGAAACTCAAATACATGTGTGGGTACATAAACAACACTGTGTCCCTAGTATGCCTCTAATAGACTAGCTCGTTGATCAAAGATGGTCAAGGTTTCCTAGCCATAGACATGAGATGTCATTTGATAACGGGATCACATCATTAGGAGAATGATGTGATGGACAAGACCCAAACTATGAACGTAGCATATGATCGTGTCAGTTTATTGCTATAGTTTTCTGCATGTCAAGTATGTGTTCCTATGACCATGAGATCAAGCAACTCACTGACACCGGAGGAATACCTTGTGTGTATCAAATGTCGCAACGTAACTGGGTGACTATAAAGATGCTCTACAGGTATCTCTGAGGGTGTCTGTTGAGTGGGCATGGATCAAGACTGGGATTTGTTACTCCGTGTGACAGAGAGGTATCTCAGGGCCCACTCGGTAATACAACATCACAATAAGCCTTGCAAGCAAAGTGACTAAAGTGTTAGCCACAGGATCTTGTATTACGGAACGAGTAAAGAGACTTGCCGGTAACGAGATTGAAGTAGGTATGGAGATACTGACGATCGAATCTCGGGCAAGTAACATACCGAAGAACAAAGGGAACAACATACAGGATTAACTGAATCCTTGACATCGAGGTTCAACCGATAAAGATCTCCGTAGAATATGTAGGAACCAATATGGGCATCCAGGTCCTGCTATTGGTTATTGACCGTACAGGTGTCTCGGTCATGTCTACATAGTTCTCGAACCCGCAGGGTCTGCACACTTAACGTTCGGTGACGTTTCGGTAGTATTGAGATATATGTGTTGGTGATCGAAGGTTGTTCGGAGTCCCAGATGAGATCCCGGATGTCATGAGGAGCTCCAGAATGGTCCGGAGGTAAATATTTATATATAGGAAAGTGGTATTTCGGTTCCGGAAAAGTTTCGGGTATTTTCGGTAGTGTACCGGGAGTGACGAATGGGTTCCGGGGGTCCACCGGGTGGGGCCCACCCACCCCGGGGGCCATATGGGCCCAAGAGGTGGCGCACCAGCCCCTAATGGGCTGGAGAACCGACCCCATAAGGGCCCATATGCCCAAGAGGAAAAAAGGTGGAGATAGGAAGGAATAGGACTCCTTCCTAATATGAATCCACTTCCTAGTAGGAAATGGACTGGACTCCTCCTTGCCGTGGTTCGGCCGACCCCTAGGGGAAACCCTAGGGAGGCTTGCTCCTCCCTCTCCCTCCTATATATACTAGAGGAATAGAGCCCCAATACACACAACCACGTGCTAGTTCTCTATTCTCTAGTTCCTCCACCAAATAGATTCCGGTAGTGCTTAGGCGATACCCTGCCGGGATAACTCCACCACCACCACCACCATGCCGTCGTGCTGCTGGAGATCTCATCCACCTCTCCGCCCCCTCTTTCTGGATCAAGAAGGCGTAGATCGTCATCGAGCTGTACGTGTGCTGAACGCGGAGGTGCCGTCCGTTCGGTGCTAGATCGGGACGGATCGTGATTGGATCGTGGGACGGCTAGCGATTTGGATCGCGAAGACGTTCGACTACATCAACCACATTTCTTAACGCTTCCCGCTTAGCGATCTACAAGGGTATGTAGATCCACTCTCCCTCTCATAGATGCTCATCACCATGGATAGGTCTTGCGTGTGCGTAGGAAAATTTTTGTTTCCCATGCAACGTTCCCCAACAGTGGCATCATGAGCTAGGTCTATGCGTAGATGAGATCACGAGTAGAACACAAAGGATTTTGTGGGGGTTGATGCTCAGATTGGTTCCTCCCTTGGTCTTTTCTTGATTCTGTGGTACTGTGGGATGAAGCGGCCCGGACCATCCTTACTCGTACGCTTACGAGAGACCGGTTCCATCAACTGACATGTGACTTTGTTGCATAAAGATGGCTGGCGGGTGTCTGTCTCTCCCACTTTAGTTGGATCGGATTCGACAAAGACGGTCCTTGAGAAGGTTGAATAGCAATTTGTGTATCACCGTTGTGGTTTTGCATAGGTAAGAATCGTTCTTGCTAGATACCCATAGCTGCCACGTAAAACATGCAACAACAATTAGAGGACGTCTGACTTGGTTTTGCAGGGTCTGTTGTGATATGATATGGTCAATGACATGATGAGATATATGTGATGTATGAGATGATCATGTTATGTATAGATAATCATGACTTGCATGTCGATGAGTACGGCAACCGGCAGGAGCCATAGGGTTGTCTTTAATTTATTTATTTTCACTGTTTTGCTTTACTTTATCGCTATGAGTTAGCAATAGTTGTAGACGCAATAGTTGGCGCGACAACCTCATGGCGACATGTTGATGGAGATCATAGTGTCATGCCGGTGACGATGGAGATCATGTCGGTGCTTTGGAGATTGAGATCAAAAGCACAAGTTCATGGCCATATCATGTCACTTATGATTTGCATTTGATGTTAATCCTTTTATGCACCTTGTTTTGCTTAGGACGACGGTAGCATTATAAGGTGATCCCTCACTAAAATTTCAAGATAAAATTGTGTTCTCCCCGAGTGTGCACCATTGCGAAAGTTCGTCGTTTCGAGACACCACGTGATGATCGGGTGTGATAGACTCTACGTTTGCGTACAACGGGTGCAAGCCAGTGTTGCACATGCAGAACACTCGGATTAAACTTGACGAGCCTAGCATGTACAGACATGGCCTCGGAACGCAAGAGACTGAATGGTCGAACATGAGTCATATAGTAGATATGATCAACATGGGGATGTTCACCATTGATACCACCTCATCTCACGTGACGATCGGACTTGGGTTGGTGGATTTGGATCATGTCACACTTAGACAACCTGGGGGATGTTGATTTGAGTGGGAGTTCTTTAAGTAATATAATTAATTGAACTCTTTATCATGAACATAGTCTAAAGTTATCTTTGCAAAATTATGTTGTAGATCAATAGCTCGCGTTGTAGCTCCCCTGTGTTTTTGATACGTTCCTAGAGAAAATAGAGTTGAAAGATGTTGGTAGCAATTATGCGGACTAGGTCCGTGATCTGAGGATTGTCCTCAGTTGCTGCACAGAAGGCTTATGTCCTTAATGCACCGCTCGGTGCGCCACCCCCCCCCCCTCAAGCGGCGTCTGTGGATGTCGAGAATATCAGACAGACACATTTTTTATGACTACTTGATAGTTCAGTGCGTCATGCTTTACGGCTTAGAATTGAGGCTCCAAAATGTTTTGAACGTCACGGAACATATGAGATGTTCTAAGAGCTGAAATTGGGATCTCAGGCTCGTGCCCGTGTTGAGAGGTATGAGACCTCCAATAAGATTCTTTGCCTGCAAGATGAAGGAGAATAGCTCAATCGGTGATCATGTGCTCATATTGTCTGGGTGCTACAATCGCTTGAATCGAGTGGGATTTGATCTTCCAGATAAGATAGTGGTTGATATAGTTCTCCAAGACACTGCCACAAAGCTGCTAGAGCTTCGTGATGAACTATGAAATGCCAGCGATGGAAATAATGATTCCCAAGCTATTCGCGAAGCTTGACACCGCGAAGGTAGAAATCAAGAAGGAGCATCAAGTGTTGATGGTTAGTAAAACCACTAGTTTCGAGAAGGGCAAGGGCAAGGAGGGAAACTTCATGGATGGCAAACCAGTTGCTGCTCCAGTAAAGAAACCCAAGGTTGAACCCAAACCCAAGACTGAGTGCTTCTATTATGAGGAGAACGGTCGCTAAAGCGGAACAACCCTAGATACTTGGTAGATAAGAAGGCTGGCAACGTCAACCGAAGTATATTTGATATACGTATTATTGATGTGTACCTTACTAGTACTCCTAGTAGCACCTGGGTATTAGATACCGGTTCAGTTGCTAATGTTAGTAACTCGAAATAAAAGCTACGGAATAAACGGAGACTAGCTAAGGGCGAGGTGACGATGTGTGTTGGAAGTGTTTCCAAGGTTGATGTGATCACCATCGCACGCTCCCTCTACCTTCGGGATTAGTGTTGAACCTAAATAAATGTTATTTGGTGTTTGTGTTGAGCATGAACATGATTGGATCGTGTTTATTGCAATACGGTTATTCATTTAAGTCGGAGAATAATGGTTATTCTGTTTACATGAATAATACCTTCAATGTTCATGCACCCAATGTGAATGGTTCATTGAATCTCGATCGTAGTGATACACATGTTCATAATATTGATGCCAAAAGATGCAAAGTTAATAATGATAGTACCACATACTTGTGGCACTACCGCTAAAGGTCATATTGGTGTAAAGCGCATGCAGAAACTCCATGCTGATGGATCTTTGGACTCACTCGATTTCGAATCGGTTGAGACATGTGGATCATGCCTCATGGGCAAGATGACTAAAACCCCGTTTTCCGGCTTGATGGAGCGGGCAAGTGACTTATTGGAAATGATACATGTTGATGTATGCGGTCCAATAAGTGTTGAAGTGTGCGGTGGATATCGCTATTTTCTTACCTTCACTGATGATATGAGTAGATATGGGTATATTTACTTAATGAAACACAAGTATGAAACGTTTGAAAAGTTCAAACAAATTCAGAGTGAAGTTTGAGATCATCGTGACAAGAAGATAAAATGTCTACGATATGATCATGGAGGTAAATATCTGAGTTACGAGTTTGGTATGTAACTTAAGACAATGTGGAAATTATTTCACAACTCACGCCACCTGGAACACCATAGTGTGATGGTGTGTCCGAACGTCGTAGTCATGCTCTATTGGATATGGTGCGTACTATGATGTCTCTTATCGTTTTGCCACTATCGTTTTGGGGTCATACATTAGAGACAAATACATTCACTTTAAAATAGGGCACCATCTAAGTCCATTGAGATGACACCGTATGAAATTTGGTTTGGCAGAAACCTAAGCTGTCATTTCTCAGAGTTTGGGAATGCGACGCTTATGACTGATAAGCTCGAACCCAAAGCGGAAAAGTGCATCTTCGTAAGATACCCTAAGGAAACAGTTGGGTATACCTTCTATCTCATATCCAAGGGCAAAATGTTTGTTGCTTAAAATGGGTCTTTTCTCAAGAAAAAGTTTCTCTCGAAATAATTGAGTGGGAGGAAGGTAGAACTTGATGAGGTTATTGAACCGTCACTTCAGTTGGATGGTAGCACGACGCAGAAAGATGTTTCTGTGGCGCCTACACCAAATGAAGAGGAAGCTAATGATGATGATCATGAAACTTTAGATCAAGTTACTACTGAGCCTCGTAGGACGACAAGGAATCGTACCGCTCCTGAGTGGTACGGCAATCCTGTCTTGGAGGTCAAGTTGTTAGACAACAGTGAACCTACGAGCGATGAAGAAGCGATGGTGGGCCCGGATTCCAACAAATGGCTAGGAGCCATGAAATCCGAGAAAGGATCCATGTATGAAAACCAAGTATGGACTTTGGTAGACTTGCCCGTTAAACGGCAGGCCGTTTAGTACAAATGGACCTTTAAGAAGAAGACATACGCTAATGGTAAATGTCACCATTTATAAAGCTCGACTTGTCACAAAGAAGTTTCTGACAAAGTTCAAGGAGTTGACTACGATGAGACTTTCTCACCCGTAGCGATGCTAAAGTCTGTTGGAATTATGTTAGCAGTTGCTGCATTTTTCGATTATGAAATCTGGCAGATGGATGTCAAAACATCGTTTCCTTAACGGTTTCCTTGAGGAAATGTTGTATGTGATACAACCGGAAGGTTTTGTCAGTCCTAAGGATGCTAAAATGTATGCAAGCTCCAGCAATCCTTCTATGGACTGGAGCAAGCATCTCGGAGTTGGAATATACACTTTGATGAGGTGATCAAAGTTTTTGGGTCTATACAAAGTTTATGAGAAACTTGTATTTACAATAAAGTGAGTGGGAGCACTATAGAATTTCTGATAAGTATATGTGGATGACATATTGTTGATCGGAAATGATGTAGAATTTCTGGAAAGCATAAAGGGTTGTTTAAAAGGAGTTTTTCAAAGGAAAACCTGGAATGAAGCTACTTAAATATTGGGCATCAGGATCTATAGAGATAGATCAAGACGTCTGAGAAGACTTTCAATGAGTACATACCTTGACAAGATTTTGAAAGAGTTCAAAATGGATCAGTCAAAGAAAGAGTTCTTGCCTGATTTGTAAGGTGTGGAGTTGAGTGACACTCAAAGCTCGACCATGGCAGAAGAAAGAGAAAGGACGAAGGTCGTCCCCTTTGCCTTATCCATAGGTTCTGTATAGTATGCCATGCTGTGTACCGCACCTGGTGCGTGCCTTGACATGAGTCTGTCAAGGGGTACAAGAGTGGTCCAGGAGTTGATCATTGGACAGTGGTCAAAATTATCCTTAGTAACTAGAGGACTAAGGAAATATTTCTCGATTATGGAGGTGATAAAGAGTTCGTCGTAAAGGGTTACGTCGATGCAAGCTTTGACACCAATCCGGATGACTCTGAGTAGCAATCCGGATACGTATAGTGGAGCAGCCATTTGGAATAGATCCAAGTGGAGCGTGGTACCATCTGCAGTATGACATATAGATTTGCAAAGAACACACGGATCTGAATGTTGCAGACCGTTGACTAGAACCTATCTCACATGCAAAACATGATCGAACCCCAGAACTCATTGGGTGTTAGATTCATTACAATGTTAATCACATGGTGATGTGAGCTAGATTATTGACTCTAGTGCAAGTGGGAGACTGTTGGAAATATGCCCTAGAGGCAATAATAAAATGGTTATTATTATATTTCCTTGTTCATGATAATCGTTTATTATCCATGCTATAATTGTATTGATTGGAAACTCAAATACATGCGTGGGTACATAAACAACATTGTGTCCCCAGTATGCCTCTAATAGACTAGCTCGTTGATCAAAGATGGTCAAGGTTTCCTAGCCATAGGCATGAGATGTCATTTTATAATGGGATCACATCATTAGGAGAATGATGTGTGATACGTCTCCAACGTATCTATAATTTTTGATTGTTCCATGCTATTATATTATCTGTTTTGGATGTTTTATATGCAGTAATATGCTATTTTATATTATTTTTTGGGACTAACCTATTAATCTAGAGCCTAGTGCCAGTTTCTGTTTTTTCCTTGTTTTTGAGTATTGCAGATAAGGAATATTAAACGGAGTCCAAACGGAATAAAATCTTCGGGCGCCCCCTGGCTTGTGGCCCCACGGCAACTCCTCCAACCCTATTCTTCGGCCTATAAATTCAGAAATATTCCCTGGATACCAAAAAAGAGCCACGAAAACACTTTTCCGCCGCTAGGAGCCTCGGTTCCCGTGAGATCCAATCTTGGAGCCTTTTCCAGTAATCTGCCGGAGGGGGATTCGATCACAGAGGGCATCTACATCAACTCCATTGCCCCTTCGATGATGCGTGAGTAGTTCACCACAGACCTTCGAGTCCATAGCTAGTAGCTAGATGGCTTCTTCTCTCTCTTTGCTCTTCAATACCATGTTCTTCATGATCTTCATGGAGATCTATCCGATGTAATACTCTTTTGCGGTGTGTTTGTCGAGATCCGATGAATTGTGGGTTTATGTTCATATTATCTATGAATATTATTTGAGTCTTTTCTGAATTCTTATATGCATGATTTCATATCTTTGCAAGTCTCTTCGAGTTATTGGTTTGGTTTGGCCAACTAGATTGGTAATTCTTGCAATGGGAGAAGTGCTTAGTTTTGGGTTCAATCTTGCGGTGTCCTCACCCAGTGACATAGTAGGGGTAGCGAGGCACGTATTGTATTGTTGCCATCGAGGATAAAAAGATGGGGTTTTCATCATATTGCTTGAGTTTATCCCTCTACATCATGTCATCTTACCTAATGCGTTACTCTGTTCTTCATGAACTTAATACTCTAGATGCAGGCAGGAGTCGGTCGATGTGTGGAGTATTAGTAGTAGATGCAGAATCGTTTCGGTCTACTTGACACGGACGTGATGCCTATATGCATAATCATTGCCTTGGATATCTTCATAATTATTCGCTTTTCTATCAATTGCTCGACAGTAATTTGTTCACCCACTGTAATACTTGCCATCATGAGAGAAGCCTCTAGTGAAACCTATGGCCCCCGGGTCTATTTTCCATCTTATACTTTCAGATCTAAAACCAAAAATACCTTGCTGCATTATTTTTACTTTTGTTTTACTTTCCGTTCAAGCAATCTATTCTATCTATCTCTATCAGATCTCATCTTTGCAAGTAACCGTGAAGGGATTGACAACCCCTTTAGAGCGTTGGGTGCAAGTGTTTGATTCTTTGTGTAGATACATCTATTGGGGACTTGCTTGTATCTCCTACTGGATTGATACCTTGGTTCTCAACAACTGAGGGAAATACTTATCTACTTTGCTGCATCATCCGTTCCTCTTCACGGAAACCAACGCATGCTCGAGAAGTAGCAAGAAGGATTTCTGGCGCCGTTGCCGGGGAGATACATAGCAAGTCAAGAGAAGAACTTTCCCGTTAACTTGTCAATTTCTGACGTGGTTGCCGGAGAGATCTACATCAAGCCTACCAAGTACCCATCACAAACTCATCTCTTGCATTTACTTTATTTGCCATTTGCCTCTTGTTTTCCTCTCCCCCACTTCTAAAATGATTTTCCAAAAAGATTTGCCTTTTTATTCGCCCTTCTTCCGTTCGTCTTTTCGGTTGCTTTCTGTTTGCTTGTGTTACCATGTGCCTTCTATTTGCTTGCATCTTTGCTTGCTAAAAATCTATTGATATGGATCCTCATCCACTTGCTAATCTTTTCAAGAGATCCAATTATTATGAACCAATTGCTAGTGAGTTGAGTGTACTTGATTATCTCTATGAAGTTTTGCTTGAGATTCGTGAATCTGAAAATTGTGATGAAGTGATTCACGATGTTTCCCTGAATAAAAAGCATGATTGCAATGATATTGTTATAAATTCTATTAATATCCATTGTGCTAATGATATGCAAACCCACAAGCTTGGGGATGCTATTTTTGATGAGTTTTCCATGACCACTACTTATTGCAATGATCATGATTGGGGTGATAATGCTTCTTATGATCTTGATAATTTATTTAATACTCATGATGAATACGATATTGAAACTGGGTTTGGAAGAGTGTCAACCTTAGGCATTATTGATCCCACTATTTTGGAGAGTGTTCAATCTTATGAAATTTTTGATAAAAGTGGGTTTGGAGAGGTCATGACTTTAGTTAATGATAATCCCACTATTTTGGAAGAGTGTCAACTTTGCATGCATGTGGATCATGAAGAGAAAATTGTATATGATAGTTATATTGTTGAATTCCTTCTTGATGCCACTGAAATTTATTATGAGGGAGGAACATATGCTTGTAGGAATTGCAATAATATCAAGTTTCCTCTCTATGTGTTCAAAGTTTTGAAGTTATGCTTGTTTTGCCTTCCTATGCTAGTTGATTCTTATTCCCATAAATTGTTTGCTCACAAAAGCCCTATGCATAGGAAGTGGGTTAGACTTAAATGTGTTTTGTATGCTATTCATGATGCTCTTTTGCATATCTCAATTACTACTTTTTATGTGAGCATCATTGAAATCGTTATGCCTAGCTAGGGGCGTTAAACAATAGCGCTTGTTGGGAGGCAACCCAATTTTATTTTTGCTTTCTGTTTTTTGTTTCTGTTTTGGTGTGTTTTCCACATTATTACTTCTGTAATAATTGTGTTTTCTTGTTTAAATTAGTGTTTGAGCCAAGTAAGACCTTTGGGATGGTCTACGGTGTTTGTTGATTTGATTTTGCTGAAAAACAGAAACTTTTGCTCTCAGTCCAGGAATTTTGTAAATTCACTGGAACGTGATTTTGATCTGAAATTTTTACACAAGATTAATATACAAATTTAACTCATTTTCCTAATTTTTCAGAATTTTTATAATTACAGAATTATTCTAAGTCTATAGATTTCTACAGACTGTTCTGTTTTTAACAGATTCTGTTTTCATTGTGTTGTTTGCTTATTTTGATGAATCTATGGGTTGTATCGGGGGGTATGAACCATGGAGAAGTTAGAATACAGTAGATATTACACCAATATAAATAAAGAATGAGTTCACAACAGTACCAAAAGTGGTGATTTATTTTTCTTATACTAACGGATCTAATGAGTTTTCTGTTGAGTTTTGTGTTGTGAAGTTTTCAAGTTTTGGGTAAAGATTTGATGGACTATGGAATAAGGAGTGGCAAGAGCCTAAGCTTGGGGATGCCCAAGGCACCCCAAGCCATATTAAAGGATACCAAAAATCCTAAGCTTGGGGATGCCCCGGAAGGCATCCCCTCTTTCGTCTTCAATCCATCGGTAAATTTACTTGAGGCTATATTTTTATTCACCACATGATATGTGTTTTGCTTGGAGCGTATTGTATGATATGAGTCTTTGCTTTTTAGTTTGCCACAATCATCCTTGCTGCACAGACTCTTTTTGAGAGAGACACGCTGAATCGTGAATTTATTAGAATACTCTATGTGCTTCACTTATATCTTTTGACCTAGGCAATGTTGCTCTAGTGCTTCACTTATATCTTTTTAGAGCACGGTGGTGTTATATTTTATAGAAATTATTGAACTCTTGTACCTCACTTATATTATTTTGAGAGTTTCTTAAAACAGCATGGTAATTTGTTTAGGTTATGATTTTAGTCCTAATATAATGGGCATCCAAGAGGGATATAATAAAAACTTTCATATTAAGTGCATTGGATACTATGAGAAGTTTGATTCCTTGCATATAGTTTTGAGATAATGAAGATGGTAATATGAGAGTCATGCTAGTGAGTAGTTGTGAATTGGAAGAGATACTTGTGTTGAAGTTTGTGATTCCCGTAGCATGCACGTATGGTGAACCGTTATGTAACGAAGTCGGAGCATGATTTGTTTAATGATTGTCAACCTTTGTGTGAGGGTCGGGAGCGCGCGATGGTTAACTCCTACCAACCTCTCCCCTAGGGGCATGCGTCTAATGCTTTGTTTGATAACTAATAGACTTTTGCAATAAGTATGTGAGTTCTTTATGACTAATGTTGAGTCCATGGATTATACGCACTCTCACCCTTCCACCTTTGCTAGCCTCTCTAGTACCGCTCAACTTTCGCCGGTACATCAAACCCACCTTCCTCAAAACAGCCACTATATATGTTCCTCAAAACAGCCACCATACCTACCTATTATGGAATTTCCATAGCCATTCCGAGATATATTGCCATGTAACTTCCACCATTTCGCTTTTCATGACATGCACCATCACTTTCATCTTGCATATAGAGTCATATTTTGTCATAGGTATCGAGTTGTAATTTTCTTTTTGAGTTGTAAGTAAATAAAAGTGTGATGATTTTCATTATTAGAGCATTGTCCCGTGTGAGAAAAGGATGATGGAAGCCATGACTCCCTCACAAGTTGGGATGAGTATCCGGACTTTACAAAAAATAAAAGAGGCCAGCGAAGCCCAAATAAAAAAAAAGAGGCCAAAGATGCCCACCAAAAAGAAAAAAAAGAAAAAAATGAGAGAAAGAGAGAAGGGACAATTGCTACTATATTTTTCCACACTTGTGCTTCAAAGTAGCACCATGATCTTCATGATAGAGAGTCTCCTATTTTGTCACTTTCATATAACTAGTGGAGTTTCATCTTGCACGACCACTTAGTTTTCTTTTTGAGCTTTCATACACTTATAGCTCTAAGTGCATTTGTTGCATGGCAATCCCTACTCACTCACATTGATATCTATCGATGGGCATCTCCATAGCCCGTTGATACGCCTAGTTGATGTGAGACTATCTTCTCCCTTTTTCATTGCAACCTCCACCATATTCTATTCCACCTATAGTGCTATATCCATGGCTCACGCTCATGTATTGCGTGAGAGTTGAAAAGGTTGGAGAACACCAAAAGTGTGAAACAATTGCTTGACTTGTTCATCGGGGTTGTGCATGATTTAGATACTTTGTGTGGGGAAGATGGAGCATAGCCAGACCATATGATTTTGTAGGGATAACTTTCTAAGGCCATGTAATTTCGAAAGGACACAATTGCCTTGTTGGTGTGCTCGAAGTATTACTGTTTTTATGTCAATATTAGACTATTGTTTTGAATCTTACGGATCTGAATATTCATGCCACAATAAAGAATATTACATGGATAAATATGTAAGGTAGCATTCCACATCAAAAATTCTGTTTTTATCATTTACCTACTCGAGGACGAGCAGGAATTAAGCTTGGGGATGCTTGATACGTCTCCAACGTATCTATAATTTTTGATTGTTCCATGCTATTATATTATCTGTTTTGGATGTTTTATATGCATTAATATGCTATTTTATATTATTTTTGGGACTAACCTATTAATCTATTCTATCTATCTCTATCAGATCTCATCTTTGCAAGTAACCGTGAAGGGATTGACAACCCCTTTATAGCGTTGGGTGCAAGTGTTTGATTCTTTGTGTAGGTACATCTATTAGGGACTTGCTTGTACCTCCTACTGGATTGATACCTTGGTTCTCAACAACTGAGGGAAATACTTATCTACTTTGTTGCATCATCCGTTCCTCTTCACGAAAACCAACGCATGCTCGAGAAGTAGCAATGTGATGGACAAGACCCAAACTATGAACGTAGCATATGATCGTGTCAGTTTATTGCTATAGTTTTCTGCATGTCAAGTATGTGTTCCTATGACCATGAGATCATGCAACTCACTGACAGCAGAGGAATACCTTGTGTGTATCAAATGTCGCAACGTAACTGGGTGACTATAAAGATGCTCTACAGGTATCTCCGAGGGTGTCTGTTGAGTGGGCATGGATCAAGACTGGGATTTGTTACTCCGTGTGACGGAGAGGTATCTCAGGGCCCACTTGGTAATACAACATCACAATAAGCCTTGCAAGCAAAGTGACTAAAGTGTTAGCCACAGGATCTTGTATTACGGAACGAGTAAAGAGACTTGCCGGTAACGAGATTGAAGTAGGTATGGAGATACCGACGATCGAATCTCGGGCAAGTAACATACCGAAGAACAAAGGGAACATCATACGGGATTAACTGAATCCTTGACATAGAGGTTCAACCGATAAAGATCTTCGTAGAATATGTAGGAACCAATATGGGCATCCAGGTCCCGCTATTGGTTATTGACCGTAGAGGTGTCTCGGTCATGTCTACATAGTTCTCGAACCCGCAGGGTCTGCACACTTTGTTCGGTGACGTTTCGGTAGTATTGAGATATATGTGTTGGTGACCGAAGGTTGTTCGGAGTCCCGGATGAGATCCCGGACGTCACGAGGAGCTCCGGAATGGTCCGGAGGTAAATATTTATATATAGGAAAGTTGTATTTGGGTTCCGGAATAGTTTCGGGTATTTCCGGTAGTGTACCGGGAGTGACGAATGGGTTCCGGGGTTCCACCGGGTGGGGCCCACCCACCCCGGGGGCCACATGGGCCCAAGAGGTGGCGCACCAGCCCCTAATGGGCTGGGGAACCGACCCCATAAGGGCCCATATGCCCAAGAGGAAAAAAGGTGGAGATAGGAAGGAATAGGACTCCTTCCTCATATGAATCCACTTCCTAGTAGGAAGTGGATTGGACTCCTCCTTGCCCTGGTTCGGCCGACCCCTAGGGGAAATCCTAGGGAGGCTTGCTCCTCCCTCTCCCTCCTATATATACTAGAGGAAATGAGCCCCAAAACACACGGCCACGTTCTAGTTCTCTATTCTCTAGTTCCTCCACCAAATAGATTCCGGTAGTGCTTAGGCGAAGCCCTGCCAGGATAACTCCACCACCACCACCACGCTGTCATGTTGCTGGAGATCTCATCCACCTCTCTTCCCCCTCTTGCTGGATCAAGAAGGCGGAGATCGACATCGAGCTGTACGTGTGCTGAACGCAGAGGTGCCGTCCATTCGGCGCTAGATCAGGACGGATCGTGATTGGATCGCGGGACGGCTAGCGATTTGGATCGCGAAGACGTTCGACTACATCAACCGCATTTCTTAACGATTCCCGCTTAGCGATCTACAAGGGTATGTAGATCCACTCTCCCTCTCGTAGATGCTCATCACCATGGATAGGTCTTGCGTGTGCGTAGGAAAAATTGTGTTTCCCATGCAACGTTCCCCAACATGTTGTTAATATTGATCCATCATTTCATGTTGATCAAGTTATTGGAGCAAGACTTCTTCTCTGGCAAGTTGGTGCTCCAGAAGTTCTGGGTGAAAACCCTACATCAACCTTCACTAGCTGTACCTGGCAGTACTTGTTTACACTCTCTTGTTGAAGATATTGTCTCAAGTTTGCTTGGACTTGCTCTCCCGGGATGAAAACCCATGATTCAGTCTATGTGGTTGGATCTGGCAACCATGGTGTTCATGCATTATTCCTTTCTGAAGGTGATGCTATTGGGGAACCATTACGTAGTACGAAAGCTTGTCAACGACGGTGGTAGTTGTTGATCTGTTACTGTAGTGGGTCGTTCGTCTTGCGTTGATTCTTTTATATTTCTTTTCTTTGTTGATTGTGTGCATTCTAGTCATGCAGAGGTCGGGTATGTAATCGTTGTGCTTGTATTCGCTTGATGCAATATTATGTAGGGGAACGTTGCATGGGAAACAAAAAAAATTCCTACGCACATACAAGATCTATCCATGGAGATGAGCATCTATGAGAGGAGAGATCGGATCCACACACCCTTGTAGATCGCTAAGCGAGAAGCGTTAAGAAACGCGGTTGATGTAGTCGAACATCTTCGCGATCCAAATTGCAAGCCGTCCCGCGATCCAATCGCGATCTAGCGACGAACGGACGGCACCTCCGCGTTCAGCACACGTACAGCTCGATGACGATCTCCGCCTCCTTGATCCAGCAAGCAAGGGCGGAGAGGTAGATGGGTTCTCCGGCAGCTCGGGGGCGTGGCGGCAGTGGTGGTGGAGCTGATCCGACAGAGCTTCGCTAAGCAACGTGGAGTCAAACTATACTACAGGAGAACCAATCTGCGGGAGAGGGAGGGTTGCGCCATGGCTAATGGTGTGGCAGCCCTCCCTCCCCTCTCATATATATAGGGGAGAGGGAGAGGGGGTCGGCCCCCCTAGGGTTCCCACCCCTAGGGGCGGCGGCCGAGAGAGAGAGGGAGGGGGCGGCAGCCAAGGGGTGCCTTGGCCCCCAAGGCAAGGTGGCCGGCCCCCTCTAGGGTTCTCCCCCTTCACCCTTCGGCCGCATGGGCTTGTGGGAGGGGCGGCTAGCCCACCAGGGGCTGGTGCGCCCCCTCTCACAGCCCATGGGGCCCTCCGAGACAGGTGAACCCACCCGGTGAACCTCCGGAACCCTTCCGGCACTCCCGACGAAATCTGGGCTTTTACCGAAACTATTCCGGTGCCCTAACATCAACTTCCTATATATAAATCTTTACCTCCGGACCATTCTGGAGCTCCTCGTGACGTCCGGGATCTCATCCGGGACTCCGAACAACCTTTGGTCACCAACATACATAACCCAATAATACCGAAACGTCACCGAACGTTAAGTGTGCAGACCCTGCGGGTTCGAGAACTATGTAGACATGACCGAGACACCTCTACGGTCAATAACCAATAACGGGACCTGGATGCCCATATTGGTTCCTACATATTCTACGAAAATCTTTATCAGTTGAACCTCTATGTCAAGGATTCAGTTAATCCCGTACGCTGTTCCCTTTGTTTATCGGTACGTTACTTGCCCGAGATTCGATCATCGGTATCTCCATACCTAGTTTAATCTCGTTACCAGCAAGTCTCTTTACTCGTTCCGTAATACAAGATCCCGTGGCTAACAATTTAGTCACTTTGCTTGCAAGGCTCATTGTGATGTTGTATTGCCGAGTGGGCCCTGAGATACCTCTCCATCACACGGAGTAACAAATCCCAGTCTTGATCCATGCCAACTCAACAAACACCTTCGGAGATACCTGTACAACATCTTTATAGTCACCCAGTTAAGTTGCGATGTTTGATACACACAAGGCACTCCTCCGGTGTCAGTGAGTTACATGATCTCATGGTCATAGGAACACATACTTTGACATGCAGAAAACAATAGCAATAAACTGACACGATCATATGCTACGTTCATAGTTTGGGTCTTGTCCATCACATCATTCTTCTAATGATGTGATCCCGTTATCAAACGACAACTCTTGTCCATGGCTAGGAAACCACAACCATCTTTGATTAACGAGCTAGTCCATTAGAGGCTCACTAGGGACACATTGTTGTCTATGTACCCACACATTCCAATCAATACAATTATAGCATGGATAATAAACATTTATCATGAACAAGGAAATATAATAATAACCATTTTATTATTGCCTCTAGGGCATATTTCCAACAGTCTCCCACTTGCACTAGACTCAATAATCTAGCTCACATCACTATGTGATTTACATTGTAATGAATCTAACACACATACAGTTCTGGTGTTGATCATTTTTCCCTCGTGGAAGAGGCTTATTCAACGGATCTGCAACATTCTGATCCGTGTGTACTTTGCAAATATTTAGGTCTCCTCCCTCGATGTAATCGCGGATGGAATTGAAGCGTCGCTTGATGTGTCTGGTCCTCTTGTGAAACCTTGGTTCCTAGGCTAGAGCAATTGCACTAGTGTTGTCACAGAACAGAGTCATTGGGTTCAGTGCACTAGGCACAACTCCAAGATCCGTCATGAACTACTTCATCCAGACACCTTCCTTCGCCGCCTCCGAGGCAGCTATGTACTCCGCTTCACATGTAGAATCAGCTACCACGCTTTGATCGGAACTGCACCAGCTTACCGCTCCTCCATTGAGAATAAATACGTATCCAGTTTGAGACTTAGAGTCATCCGGATCAGTGTCAAAGCTTGCATCGACGTAACCCTTTACGGCGAGCTCTTGATCGCCTTCATAAACGAGAAACATTTCCTTAGTCCTTTTCAGGTACTTTAGGATATTCTTGACCGCCGTCCAGTGATCCACTCCTGGATTACTTTGAAACCTTCCGGCCATACTTATGGCAAAGCTGACGTATGGTCTTCTGCACAGCATTGCATACATGATAGAGCCTATCGCAGAAGCATAGGGGATGACACTCATCTTTTCTCTATCCTCTGCAGTCACTGGGCATTGAGTCTTACTCAACTTCACACCTTGCAATACACGCAAGAACCCTTTCTTGGACTGATCCATTTTGAACTTCTTCAAAACTTTATCAAGGTATGTGCTCTGTGAAAGTCCTATTAAGCATCTTGATCTATCTCTATAGATCTTGATGCCTAATATGAAAGCAGCTTCTCCTAGGTCCTTCATTGAAAAACTCTTGTTCAAATATTCCTTCACGCTTTCCAAAAATTCTATATTTTTTCAAATCAACAATATGTCATCCACATATAATATTAGAAACACTATAGAGCTCCCACTCACTTTCTTGTAAATACAAGCTTCTCCGTAAACTTGTATAAAACCAAACGCTTTGATCACCTCATCAAAGCGCTTATTCCAACTCCGAGATGCCTGCACCAATCCATAAATGGATCGCTGGAGCTTGCAAACTTTGTCAGCATTCTCTGGATCAACAAAACCTTCTGGTTGTATCATATACAACTCTTCCTCAAGGAAACCATTAAGGAACGCTGTTTTGACATCCATCTACCAAATTTCATAATCGAAAAATGCAGCTATTGCTAACATGATTCTGACGGACTTTAGCATCACTACGGGAGAGAGAGTCTCACTGTAGTCAATTCCTTGAACTTGTGAAAAACCCTTTGCCACAAGTCAAGCTTTATAGACGGTGACATTACCGTTCGCGTTCGTCTTCCTCTTAACGATCCATTTGTTCTGAATGGCCGTCCGCCCTTCAAGTAATGCTTCCAAAGTCCACACTTTGTTTTCATACATGGATCCTATCTCGGATGTCATGGCCTCTAACCATTTGTTGGAATCCAGGCGCACCATCGCTTCTCCATAGCTTGGAGGTTCATCGTTGTCCAATAACATGACCTCCAAGACAAGGTTACCGTACCACTCAGGAGCAGTACGTGCCCTTGTCGACCTACGAGGTTCGACAGTAACTTGATCCGAAGCGTCATGATCACTATCATTAGCTTCCTCTTCAACTGACGTAGGCTTCACAGAAACATCTTTCTGCGCTGCGCTACTCTCTGGTTGAAGTGAAGGTTCAACAACCTCATCAAGTTCTATCTTCCTCCCACTCAATTCTTTCGAGAGAAACTCTTTCTCGAGAAATGACCCGTTCTTAGCGACAAACACTTTGCCTTCGGATATGAGATAGAAGGTGTACCCAACCGTCTCTTTTGGGTATCCTATGAAGACGCATTTCTCTGCTTTGGGTTCCAGCTTTTCAGGCTGAAGCTTTTTGACATAAGCATCGCATCCCCAAACTTTAAGAAATGACAACTTTGGTTTCTTGCCAAACCACAGTTCATATGGCGTCGTCTCAACGGATTTAGATGGTGCCCTATTTAAAGTGAATGCAGCTGTCTCTAACGCATAACCCCAAAACGATAGTGGCAAATCGGCAAGAGACATCATAGACCGCACCATATCCAATAAGGTTCGATTACGACGTTCGAACACGCCATTACGCTGTGGTGTTCCAGGTGGCGTCAACTGTGAAACAATTCCACATTGTCTTAAGTGATTGCCAAACTCATAACTCAGATATTCTCCTCCTCGATCAGATCGTAGGAATTTAATCTTCTTGTTACGATGATTCTCAACTTCACTCTGAAATTGCTTGATCTTTTCAAATGTTTTAGACTTATGTTTTATTAAGTAAATATACCCATATCTACTTAAGTTATCGATGAAGGTGAGAAAATAACGATATCCACCGTGTGCCTCAATGCTCATCGGACCGCACACATCAGTATGTATGATTTCCAACAAGTCACTTGCCCGTTCCATTGTTCCAGAGAACGGGGTTTTAGTCATCTTGCCCATGAGGCATGGTTCACATGTGTCAAGTGATTCAAAATCAAGTGACTCCAAAAGTCCATCATCATGGAGTTTCTTCATGCGTTTTACACCAAAATGACCTAAGCGGCAGTGCCACAAGAAAGTGGTGCTATCATTATCAACTCTACATCTTTTGGCATCAATGTTATGAACATGTGTATCATCACTATCAAGATTCAATAAGAATAAACCCCTCACATTGGGTGCATGACCATAATAGATATTACTCATATAAATAGAACAACCATTATTCTCCGATTTAAATGAGTAACCGTCTGGCATTAAACAAGATCCAGATATAATGTTCATGCTTAACGCGGGCACTAAATAACAATTATTCATGTTCATCACTAATCCCGATGGTAATCGAAGAGCGAGCGTGCCGACGGCGATCACATCAACCTTGGAACCATTTCCCACGCGCATCGTCACTTCGTCCTTTGCCAGCCTCCGTCTATTCCGCAGTTCCTGTTTTGAGTTGCAAATATGAGCAACTGAACCGGTATCAAATACCCAGGCACTACAATGAGAGTTGGTAAGGTACACATCAATAACATGTATATCATATATACCTTGTTTGGTGTTGGCCGCCTTCTTGTCGGCCAGATACTTGGGGCAGTTCCGCTTCCAGTGGCCAGTACCCTTGCGATGAAAGCACTCGGTTTCTGGCTTGGGTCCAGCCTTGGGTTTCTTCACGGGAGGGGCAACTGCTTTGCCACTCTTCTTGGAGTTACCGTTCTTTCCCTTGCCATTTTTCTTGAAACTAGTGGTTTTATTGACCATCAACACTTGATGCTCCTTCTGGATTTCAGACTCAGCGACTTTCAGCATCGCAAACAGCTCGGCGACTGACTTGTTCATCCCTTGCATGTTATAGTTCAACACAAAGCTCTTGTAGCTAGGTGGCAGTGATTGAAGAACTCTGTCAGAGATTGCCTCCGGTGGGAGGGCAATTCCCAACTCAGCCAGCCGGTTGGAATACCCAGACATTCTGAGTATGTGCTCACTAACAGACCCGTTCTCCTCCATTTTGAGAGCATAGAATTTATCGGAGGTCTCATACCTCTCGATCCGGGCATTCTTCTCAAAGATAAACTTCAACTCCTGGAACATCTCATATGCTCCATGACGTTCAAAATGCCTTTGATGTCCCGGCTCTAAGCCATACAACATAGCACACTAAACTATTGAGTAATCATCTGAACGCGACTGCCAGGTGTTCGCAACATCTGGAGACGACACTGGACCGGGTGGCTCACCGAGCGGTGCATCAAGGACATAAGCCTTTTGGGAAGCCGTGAGGATAATCCTCAGATTACGGGACCAGTCGACAAAGTTACTTCCATCATCTTTCAGCTTAGCTTTGTCTAGGAACGCATTGAAATTCAGGGGAACTACTGCGCGAGCCATTGATCTACGACATAAAATTTGCAAAGACAACTTAGATTATTGTTCAAGATAATGAGTTTAGTTAATCATATTACTTAAAAACTCCCACTCAAATTGACATCCCTCCGGTCATCCGAGTGCTAAATGATCCAAATTCACCAACCCAAGTCTGATCATCACGTGAGATGAGGTGGTTTCAATGGTGAACATCTCTATGTTGATCATATCTACTATATGACTCATGTTCAACCTTTCGGTCTCTTGTGTTCCGAGGCCATGTCTGTATATGCTAGGCTCGTCAAGTTTAACCCGAGTGTTCCGCATGTGCAACACTGGCTTGCACCCGTTGTATGCGAACGTAGAGTCTATCACACCCGATCATCACGTGGTGTCTCGAAACGACGAACTATCGCAACGGTGCACACTCGGGGAGAACACAATTTTATCTTGAAATTTTAGTGAGGGATCACATTATAAGGCTACCGTCGTCCTAAGCAAAACAAGGTGCATAAAAGGATTAACATCACATGCAAATCATAAGTGACATGATATGGCCATGAACTTGTGCTTTTGATCTCCATCTCGAAAGCACTGGCATGATCTCCATCGTCACCGGCATGACACCATGATCTCCATCATCTTGATCTCCATCAACGTGTCGCCATCGGGGTTATCGCGCCAACCATGATTCAACTAAAGTGGGAGACACAGACACCCGCCAGCCATCTTATGCAACAAAGTTACATGTCAGTCGAAGGAACCGGTCTCTCGTACGTGGACGAGTAAGGTTGGTCTGAGCCGCTTCATCCCACAATACCGCTGAATCAAGAAAAGACTAAGCAGGGAAGCAATCTGAATATCAACGCCCACAAACTCCTTTGTGTTCTACTCGTGATCTCATCTACGCATAGACCTAGCTCATGATGCCACTGTAGGGGAACGTTGCATGGGAAACAAAAAAAATCCTACGCACATACAAGATCTATCCATGGAGATGAGCATCTACGAGAGGAGAGGTCGAATCCATATACCCTTGTAGATCGCTAAGCGGGAAGCGTTAAGAAACGCGGTTGTTGTAGTCGAACGTCTTCGCGATCCAAATCGCAAGCCGTCCCACGATCCAATCACGATCTAGCGCCGAACGGACGGCACCTTCGCGTTCAGCACACGTACAGCTCGATGACGATCTCTTCCTCCTTGATCCAGGAAGCGAGGGCGGAGAGGTAGATGGGTTCTCTGGCAGCACGATGGCGTGGCGGCGGTGGTGGTGGAGCTGATCCGGCATAGCTTGGCTAAGCAACGCGGAGTCAAACTATACTAGAGGAGAACCAATCTGGGGGAGAGGGAGGGCTGCACCGTGGCTAATGGTGTGGCAGCCCTCCCTCCCCTCTCATATATATAGGGGGAGAGGGAGAGGGGGTCGGCCCCCCTAGGGGCGGCGGCCGAGAGAGAGGGAGGGGGCGGCGGCCAAGGGATGCCTTGGCCCCCAAGGCAAGGTGCTCGGCCCCCTCTAGGGTTCTCCCCCTTCACCCTTCGGCCGCATGGGACTTGTGGGAGGGGCGGCCAGCCCACCAGGGGCTGGTGCACCCCCTCTCACAGCCCATGGGGCCCTGCGAGACAGGTGGACCCACCCGCTGGACCTCCAGAACCCTTCCGGCACTCCCGACGAAATCCGGGCATTTCCCGAAACTATTCCGATGCCCGAACATCAACTTCCTATAGATCAATCTTTTCCTCCGGACCATTCCGGAGCTCCTCGTGACGTCCGAGATCTCATCCGGGACTCCGAACAACCTTCGGTCACCAACATACATGACCTAATAATACCGAAACGTCACCGAACGTTAAGTGTGCAGACCCTGCGGGTTCGAGAACTATGTAGACATGACCGAGACACCTCTACGGTCAATAACCAATAGCGGGACCTGGATGCCCATATTGGTTCCTACATATTCTACGAAGATCTTTATCGGTTGAACCTCTATGTCAAGGATTCAGTTAATCCCGTACGATGTTCTCTTTGTTTATCGGTACGTTACTTGCCCGAGATTCGATCGTTGGTATGTCCATACCTAGTTCAATCTCGTTACGAGCAAGTCTCTTTACTCGTTCCGTAATACAAGATCCCGTGGCTAACACTTTAGTCACTTTGCTTGCAAGGCTCATTGTGATGTTGTATTACCGAGTGGGCCCTGAGATACCTCTCCGTCACACGGAGTAACAAATCCCAGTCTTGATCCATGCCAACTCAACAGACACCTTCGGAGATACCTGTAGAGCATCTTTATAGTCACCCAGTTACGTTGCGATGTTTGATACACACAAGGCACTCCTCCGGTGTCAGTGAGTTACATGATCTCATGGTCATAGGAACACATACTTTGACATGCAGAAAACAATAGCAATAAACTAACACGATCGTATGCTACGTTCATAGTTTGGGTCTTGTCCATCACATCATTCTTCTAATGATGTGATCCCGTTATCAAACGACAACTCTTGTCCATGGCTAGGAAACCACAACCATCTTTGATTAACGAGCTAGTCCATTAGAGGCTCGCTAGGGACACATTGTTGTCTATGTACCCACACATGTATTTGAGTTTCCAATCAATACAATTATAGCATGGATAATAAACATTTATCATGAACAAGGAAATATAATAATAACCACTTTATTATTGCCTCTAGGGCATATTTACAACATATTATGTGTCGATAAAATCTCCCTTTGTCGAAAAATACTACTATAAGCGAGTCCGCTTTGTATACAACTATAAGCAAGTTTCTCCATTGGAGTGACATGTGTCTACGCCACAAACATGTTTCTGTTCATGCTTCTAGATCAGAAAATTAGCCATGTGAGTTTTGGCTATGTAATCATGTGTGTAAATGGATTTGAAATAAATTTGGATATCAAATCAGTAGATACTTGTGTAGCAGATGAAGAGGTAAATACACTGGGAGTAGAACTTGCACACAACGGTGCACAAACTTGTAAAACAGATGATTGCGGTCATCAAACTTGTGGAGGCCGGAGGTATTCCTCCTTTTCTAAAAAAAATCAAACTTGTGGAGGGGTATGACTCCCAGTGAACTTCAGAAAAACACTATGGTTGATTAATGTTAGCATTGTTTCATCTAAATCACGTTTCTCCGACCACTAGTAGAAAACAGGGCTTTCGTCCGAGCTCGATCTACACATTAGTCCCGGTTGCATTACGAACCGGGACTAATGTGAGTATTAGTCCCGGTTCGAGCGGCTAGGGCGCCGGTCGGGCATCAGTCCCGGTTCAAATGGGACCTTAAGTCCCGGTTGGAGACACCAACCGGGACTAAAGGGGTTGAGGCTTTCGTCCCGGTTGGTGTCTCCAACCGGGACTAAAGGTTGGTTAGACCTTTAGTCCCG
This sequence comes from Elymus sibiricus, assembly GCA_039707655.1. Classification (NCBI taxonomy): domain Eukaryota; kingdom Viridiplantae; phylum Streptophyta; class Magnoliopsida; order Poales; family Poaceae; genus Elymus; species Elymus sibiricus. The sequence goes on from CM077671.1 coordinate 345,428,699, forward strand.
GTTGGAGACACCAACCGGGACTAAAGGGCTTCTGAAAGTTTTTTTTTCTGTTTTTACATTTGTTTTCTATTTTTAGTTTCTGTTTTAAATACCTTATATCTTTTAGGATATTTGATGTTTTTGAGTGATTCTTTTTGCATTAGATTCAAAATTTTGTCTAGTTTCTGTTTGTGCCATTAGTTTTCAAATTTGAACGGTTTAAATTTGAATTTATTCAAATTTGCTTCAAACCCTAGATTGTGAATAACTTGAGTTTACAAATAGTTTTTAATTTAATTCTTTTTGCTCCTAGTCACGTGTTAGATTGTTGTCACAGAAAGATTTATTTGGTTATTTTTAGAATAATTTAAATTAGGATTTTAATTAAAACAATACTGTGTTGCTTATATAGTTGTTTTAGTCATTTAATTGTTGTTTTTTATTATTTTTAGTTAATTCTTTCTGTAGATTTTAACATGTTGTAGGATGGTGCATATTGAATGTACAAAAAGTCTGGAGTTGAAATAAGTTAAAAAAATGATACTTCGAAGGAGATGGTCCAGTTTGTACACGAAGTGCATCCAGTTTTTGCCGTAACCCTCTCAACTTTGTAGCACATGCTATGTGGGTGAAATGATGATACCATGCCAAGTTTCAACCTTTTCAGAGTTCATTTGTAGGGCCTTTCAATTTCAGGGTCATTTAGCTCAAAAAATCATTAAATGCATGAAAAATAGCAAATGAAGTTAAAAAGGGTTGAAATTTGAGGATGTGGCTTTGAATGGTGCATATTGAATGCACAAAAAGTCTGGAGTTGAAATAAGTTAAAAAAATGAAATGACTTTGCAACAGATGGGTTTTCGTCTGAAACCTTGATACTTCGAAGGAGATGGTCCAGTTTGTATACGAAGTGCATCTAGTTTTTGCCGTAACCCTCTCAACTTTTTAGCACAAGCTATGTGGGTGAAATGATGATACCATGCCAAGTTTCAACCTTTTTGGAGTTCATTTGTAGGGCTTTTCAATTTCAGGGTCATTTAGCTCAAAAAAATCATTAAATGCATGAAAAATAGCAAATGAAGTTAGAAAGGGTTGACTCTGGCTTGGTTAACCTTAGTTGTGACTCTGGCTGGGACGGTGCTAGCAGATGTAGTCGACGGTATGATTGGATGGACACCAACCCGGACTAAAGGGGTTCTGAAATTTTCAAACTGTACCCCCCCCCCCCCCCCCGTGGACCGCCTTTTTTAGTTTTGTAGAAAATAAACAAAAATGATAAAATCTTCAAAAAATAAAATCCTTCGAGATGTAGTTAGTTTTTAGTGTCTAGTTGATATAGAAATTTTGAAATATGAATTTTGACCGTTTTTTGCAAAAAAACAGAAAAAAATGTAAAACGCCCATAACTTTTGCATACGACGTCGAAAAAAAAGTTTAATATATCAAAAAAAACTAGAGAAAAATTGGGACTCAGTTTCACCCGGGTTTACCCGGTGAAGTTTTCTCAGATTCTCAAAATTCCAAAAGTAAAAAAAGTTATTTCAAAAAGAAGATTTTTTCCTACAAAATCAAAAAAAAAATTAAAAATTAATTTTATTTAAAAATAAATAAATAATGTCATATTTGGATTCCTCACATTTTTCTGATAATAATGGATATATTATTTGTCGAATTTCGATTTACAGATTTAAAGATATTAATTATGCCATATTAAATGAATAAATGGCAAAAAATGAATAAAATAATATTATTACTTATTTTATTTTCATTGAAATTCAATATTATTATTACTTATTGAGTTTATTTTAATAATTGTTTGGAATTCAAAAAATTACATCATGTGACATCAAGACCTAAGGGTTAATAGGATTGATAGCTTACTATTGTCAGGAAAACAACAAGTTCAGACTTGGAAACTAGGGGCGATAGAACCAGGAAGTTAAGCGTGCTGGGGCTGGAGCAGTGAGAGGATGGGTGACCGGCCGGGAAGTTAGATGATTTGGAATGAGTGCTCCACGCTGGAAACAGTGAGGACGGGTGATTAGAGATTAAATTGTCAAATAATTCAAAGATTTAAAAATCGGAATAAAACTTAAAAACAAATCAAAAAATAAAAAAAAATTCAAAAAAAATTTAAAATTTTTTTCTAAAAATTCCTTTAGTCCCGGTTGGTGTTACCAACCGGGACTAAAGGTGGGTGGAGCCTTTAGTCCCGGTTGCCTTTAGTCCCGGTTGGTAACACCAACCGGGACTAAAGGTCCTCCCTCCCCCGCCTCAGACAGCGCCACGTGGAGCCCCTTCTGTCCCGGTTTGTAAGCGAACCGGGACTAAAGGTTTTGGGCATTAGTCCCGACCCTTTAGTCCCGGTTCCAGAACAGGGGCTAATGGGCCTCTGGAACCGGGACAAATTGGCCGTTTTCTACTAGTGGACACCACAATAGAAACACAGCGCTCCAACTTGCAGTCAGTGTGAGATGAATAGAAGTGCGTTATTCTACTTTGAAATTATGGTATTAGGCCATATATAGTCCGCAGAAAACTTACAGAGTCTATCGTGTATCTGTATAACACTTCCGTGGACAGTTACTACAACTTAGGAGGAGAACACATATTAACATCTAATAACCTCTTCTCACAAAAATAGAAAACATAGAACAAGAAAGAAAAATGTCTAACATTGCCAAGTATATGGTGATGTCGTTTACAGTACCATACTTGGGAGCTAGAGTTGCTTCCAACTGTCTACACGATAATATGAGGATGCAAGCTCAACAGAAACTCAGAGCTCATCGAATCAGCATCATCCAATCCAAATGCATATGTTACGACCGGCCAACAATCATAGGCCAGTCAGTGGCAAGCGACCGATAGGAGTTCCCCCTGGGGAGGATGTGCCTCCTCCCCGTCGTCATCTGCTTCTCCTCCTCGATCTTCTCTAGCACCTTGGCGAACACCTCGGTGTTGCAGAGCAACTGGAGGGGCCCCGCGTCTGCGTACCCAAACGCCTCCTCGGCCTCCTGCAGCAGCGCCCGGAACAGAGGGTGGTTCAAGCATTCCGTCTGCACCACGAACCGCTGCATCTCCGCACCGATGTACACCGAGAAGCAGCCCTCGGTTGGCTTGTTCCTCGCCGTCGTGCTTCGGCACCGGTCCAACGTCTTGGCGATCAGCCCGGCCTTCCTCGCCGCCGATCCCTTGTCAGCCATGCCCATGGTGCACAAAACCTCGCAGGCTATAGCTAGTTGCAAATTTGCAAAGAATGGATAGCAAGCTTGGAATTGGGAGGTTGGGAGGAAAGAGGTGAAACGGTTTATATAGAGGGCTCGATCAAGACGTGGTCTATGGATCGAAAGGACGTATTTGAAATCCGAAACCGGTGAGAGCGACTCGAACGTTTGTTTTTCACGGATACACAAAAGACTTTGCTCTCCATTCCATTAAAAAGGAAAAAAGAAAACAGTTGAGATTAGTTGGACAATTATTGTGCATATAGAATCAATCCATGGGCCTTACTCGTTGAATCTTTGAAAGGATACAACTTGTTGTTTGAGGATAATCTGCATTATTATACACTTACAGTCAGAGATTTAGAGTACACGATTTGGCTGCCTCGGAAGGTTAACACCTAGGGGAGGAGCTAGCTAGCCTCGGCTGTGGATTGCGTAAGCGTGTGTGACATCATTCCCTCCCTCACGGTCGACTTGGAGGGGGTAGGAGCTGGAGGAGGGGCCAATGGCGTCATGGCAAATAATGCATTAGATTTAGGCCCTGTTTGCTCCAAAAGCCATAAAAGCTCCAAAAGCACATATTTAGAAGCTTTTATGGCTTCTTGGTCAAAGTGGAGAAGCTGCAAAAGCTAAAGCCCAAACTCAAACAAACAGGGATTTGTTAATCCTTCTCTGACTGGCCTCCGCTGCATGAAGCATGATTGGGGTTAGTTTTGTGGTGTCAGACTCTCCATCCACAAGCGGCTTGCGTTGTTTAGGTCAGCATTAGCAACGGCGCATGCAACGCTCCAAACCGAGGCTTTGTTTGATCGGGTCTCCGTGCTTGCAACTGGGCGGCCGCCTGTGTCATCGGCGGTTTGGGGATCTAACACCTGGGTCTAATAATGCACCAAGTATATACACTTGTGTTAGTAGATAGTGTTTCTGTATTAGTGGATAGGGTTTGTGTAGATTTCATTAAGAGTGCAAGACGTGTGTGCGTTGTCTTGAGCTGATTTGCTTGAGAGCCCTGTTGATGTTTGAGTAGTCTTTGCCAACGAATGTCGACATGAAACTGACTGTTCCCATGTCGACTGTTCCCATGTCGTATCTCTGTGCTCTCTTCCTTTGCAGGAATGTCCACAGTGTTAGACTGTATATTTACATGGAGCTTCTGTACGTGACTGTATATTGTAATTGTACACGTGATGTACCCCTATCTATCTATACCTATACTAATTAGGCACTCTCCAGAAATTACCACGTTAATCAGAAAATTAGAGCCGTTTATCTGATGGGACCGAGTTATTACGGTCTAGATTAACCCATGTAGTCCTCAATGTTGGATTGTTTTTTTTTCTTATTAGAAGGCCCACAATGCTTACACGGTTGTTGATAAAAGTCAAACAGAAAAAAATCCTTACAAAGTCATGCTTTCGCGTACAATTGGGAAAATAGGAGGAAAAAAACAAGAAACCAAAAGAGATACGATCTAACAACCATATCAATCGCAAACCAACATGTGGTTGGATGGTTAGAGGGACAGTGGTATCCCCAGCCCACCAGGGTTCAAATCCTGGTGCTTGCATTATTCCTGGATTTATTTCAGGATTTCCGGCGATACGCTTTCAGTGGGAGACGTTCCCGTCGACGACGAGGTGCCTACGGTGACTTCGTAAATCTCAAGATGACATGCCGGCTCAGTCTCTCGGAGGTGCTGATAGGGGTAGGGTGTGCGTGTGTACGTTCATAGGGGTGAGTGTATGCGCGTGTATATGAGCGCTTGCGTCTGTACTGTGTTTAAAAAAAAACCATATCAATCTTCCTTCCAAAAAAAAAAAACCCCATCTCAATGTATCTAGCTACTCCACGTCTCTTGCTCCCTCGCTAAAAAAAACTCCTTGAAGCTATCTGCCGTCCAGAATCTGTTTGTTCTGGTGGGTTGAGTTCGATTTAGACGTGATTCTTCTACTACAGCCTTACCACTTTCTATCTAAATTTACGTAAAAGAAAGTCATCTGGAGGCGATGCTGTTATAGTTCATGTCATGATGACTCAAGGATGACTCGCTCCTGCCTCCTCCCAATCATCTACAGATTGCCTCTCCACGACGATGAGTCGGCTATAGCTGAGGTTTGCACCATCCTAGATGCCAACATCAGCCGTATTGGTTTCTGTGCACCCTCACCCTCTAGTAGATCGGCTCCCAAACCAATCTAACTTATACCAGGTAAGGTACGAATGTACCAGCAGTTTGATCTCCTTTATCATCCTCTAATGCTTTGATCTACAAAATGGTACATAAGTATTTTTCTTCATCCGTGCATGGCTGCATTAGTCCGATTTGCATCATCTTTGAGGAAGCACTCCCGAAAGAAACTCCACCATTGGTATGATTACATTTCTTTAGTTGTTGATCTGCTTGCCTACAATCGGTACTCCGTTTTCCAGTGTATATGTGATGTATATTAATAAAATGCAAATGAGAAATAAGCATGCACTCGCTTGCAGGTGTCTTAGGTGCCCTTTTTAGTAGGAGGACTTGCTTCAGATTAGATTTTGCTCCGCTGTGAGGATACACTTTTGTGTTTATTTGTTCAACAATTGTCGCAAGAGTCCCGCTTCGGTACAACCCCCCTCACAATACGTGCAAAGGGCAATATGGACTTTCCACAAGGTATTCTCACTTTGTATATATGCCCCTAGAATGTATACGCCCTACGTACACCTTGACTGGGCCGGCCCATGAAGATTTCTGCAGTACAGCACAACAGCAATCTAATGTCTAAAAATGAATAAAATACAACCTCGCAAGGATTTGAACTCTGCACCTACAGCTCACAAAGGACAGTTGCTAACCAGTCGACCTGAGAAGCTTTGTTGCCAAAATATGAGCACGCCCCGTAAAGAACTATTATCCAGAATATGAGCAGTTTTTGGATCTCTTTATCTTTTCTTGGAAATCGTAAAGAAATTTTTACAACGCAAATAATGTCTGAAAATCCGACAGTTGTTTGAACAACTCTAACAAATTTTCAAAACTATTTTTTTTGAAAAGACGTGCCTTTTTTGATATATTTTTTTAGATCCTGAACATTTTCTGAAAACGCATATTTTATTGCAATTTAGAAAACAAAACTTGTTAATGGGAACGTTTTCAATTTTTTTTAAAAAGAGCGAACAATTTTCGAAATCCCCAAAATAACAATTAGTTTGCGAAAATTTGAAAAAAGGAACATTTTTTCATAGTGTGAACAGTTTTCAGAAAACAAGAACATTTTCTGAAATTGTCGCATATTATTGGAATTTATGAGAAATATGAAAACAGGAGCATTTTTCAACAGAGGTTGCTCGGCCAGGCGAGACGGGTCCATATGAGAGTACGTTTTTTGGCATCGTCAAATGACCCCCAATTTTTTCCACGAAATTATATGACCAATTCAACTCACCATGCCAAGTTGTTTGAGTTTTCTACAATCCCTGCATTGTATGGAGTTTTTCGATGAAAATTCGCGAATAAATGGTCGAACATGACCAACAATACACATTCTTTTCGACATCCGTCAAATGGTCCAAATGTTTTCCACCAGCTTCTATGACCAACAATACACCATGCGAAGTTGTTTGGATTTTTGACAAGTTTTTCATTTTCTGGAGTTTTCTTGGTGATAAGGGTCGATAAATGGTCGAAAGTGTCACAACGAACGCGTCGGAACTTATTAATACCTGGCATTAATGCCTCATATGTCTGTGGCAGGCTGCTTCAAGAAGTTAGGGTCATTTATTCATAATCCAAAAAACACAGGTTGAAAAGAGTGTGCCACACAAGGTCTCGGTCAGCATATTGTTTTTCCTAATTGATTGCTTATGTTACTTGCGATTTTGTCATTATCAATCATGGACATTTCTTTTGTCCTAACCATTTATTGAAATTTCTCAGACAATTTTGAAATTTTAAATTGTGTATGAAAAATTTACAAACTTGAACACTTTTTCCAAAATTGTAACAAATCCCAACAATTGATGAAAATTGCAAACCATGTACTTTATTAAAAGTTCATCAATTTTTTATTAAACACAAACATCTCTAAATTTTGTGAACTAAAATTCAAAATGGGACATTTTGTGAACTTCCAGAGCATTTTTTAGTTGTAAACCATATTTTAAGAGAAGGATCTGGTATTCTAAAAAAAATTCAAATTTTTGAACAGGTTCCAGAAAGAAGAATATAGTTCAAGAAGGAGATAAATGAATTAACGAAAAAGAGAAGAAAAGCCAAAAATAGAGAACAAGAAAAATGCTCATGCCCTACAAAATAAAAAAACATGTATTCAGAAAATGTTCATAAATTTGAAAAAATGTTTGTGTTTTCAGTGCTCAAAATTTTGATTTTTTTTTTTGCGTTTGTCAGTATGCGACACATCTTCCACGGACTTCCTGGGATCAAGTCCTTGCGGTCGCCCATTTCTTTTTGCTTTTATTTAAAATGTGAATAGCCCACCAGACAAAAAAATCTACTAAAGAATAAATTGCAAGAGAGGGAGCTCGATCTCTACCCCTCCTGGCCTTTATTGGCACAAACAACCAGTACTCCAAATCATCTGACCAATTATAGTTTCCATAGGTATCCTATATGATCATTTGCACAGATCAAATTCAAATATTTCAAAAAAAAAATGTTCGGCAACATATTTTCTCAGGGGTAACAGAAAATCCGGTTTTCGAAAAAAATTATCGAGAAAAAAAAACTTGTTACAGTACGTGGATTCTATTTGATAAACTATCGCGCTGCAAATGTGTCACCAAAGTTGGTTTGTTCCACTGGCTAGCAACATGTTCACTCCCGGTGGAGGTTCCGAGTTCGATCCCTAAGTGGCCTGCGTTGGTTTCAATACCCCCACTACAGGATACACTCTACTAATGGGCCGGCCCATGCCGGACTTTCTCTATGTTGTTATTGTTTTTAGAGCGCGGGGGACGTATTTTTGAGAAAGACCATCCTACCCTTTATTATGAAGGGGTATCAATAGATCTCCTCCGTTGATGTGTTTAGGGGGGTTGTACCGAAGCGGAAGTGTTGTCGCAATGATACTGATAATGAATTTGCTCTAGGTATATGAGGAGAATGGGATACATATAGTAAGGTAATGAAATATATAGTTAACAAGTTCAATGCATTGATCCAAAAAGGTACAACCTACGCGATAGGAAAATTTCAGGCCACGTCTATTTTGCAATCCATGTTTGCAATTAGACATCTAAGTGATTTATGTAATGTGCCGAAACGTGGAATAAATTGAGCTACAAATGTTTCGAATTGTACGCCTTACTTTTACAATGGAGATAAATAAATTGGTATGCATATCGACAAAATGGTTTAATGAAAACCATGTCGTGCCTTCTGTGAAAATATATGTTTGCCACCGTAGTAAAATTATAAAGTAACCGCAAAACCAATGTCAACGAATAAATCTTTAACCGCAAAACCAAATATATAAAGAGCCACACCCGTATTAGGGTGTCGTGCAGTTTCCCACAACTCTAAGTTTTACATGGTATCAGTTTAGGTTACGATCGCTTCCGCACCTGCGCCGCCGCCGCCGCCGCCGCGATGGCTTCTGCGCCCGCTCCTGCCCAGGCCGCCGCCGCCTCTCCGGCCGCCGCTGCCTCCCCGTTTCTGTCGTCACGCCCGCTTGCCGCCGTGGCTGGCTCTTCCACGGCTGCCGCCGCTTCGGCCCCTGACGCTCCTCTACATGGCTCGCCGTCGCCGGGTCCGGGCGATGCCGCGCCGTCTCTGCCTCGTAGCTTCGGCCCGGTGCCGCCGCTGGGCTACGGGCCTCCCGCCGCCGGCCACTGGCCGGGGTATCACCAGCCCTACGGCTCCCCCGACGCGCCGGTGCCCCCCTACGACGGTCCAGCCGCCCCGACGGCCTCCCACGGTGCGTCGTCCCACCTGCCGGTCCATGGCGCTGCTACGGGCCACCCGTGGCTGTCTTACCCGACCCCGCATGGTGCCCTAGCTGCGCCGCCGGTGCCCTATGGCGTCCCTTCGTCCTATGGGGCGCCCTACGGTGGTTCCTCGATGGAGTTGGTGCCTTCTTCGGCTTAGTCGGGGGTGGCCTTCTCCCCCGGCTTCTATGTGCCGCCGCTGCCTTCGGATCATGCCATCGCGACTACGCCGTTTTACTTTGCGCACCTCATCCCGGTGAATCTTACGACGGATAACTACCTGTCGTGGCGTGCCCAAGTACAGTCGCTGCTTCGCAGCCGCTATCTGGAGGGCTATGTTGACGGCACCCTGCCGTGTACTCCGCCGCATCATCCGGCGTATCATGCTTGGGTGGCGCGGGATCAAGCAATCCACTCCGCTATACAGTCCTCTCTCCCAGAGGGCATCTCGTCGCTGGTCATCTTTGCCGCTACGTCTCGGGACGCGTGGACGGCCCTTCATACCAGTTTCGCTTCGCGGTCCCAGGCGCGTGCTCATGCTATTCTCACTGCGCTTGGGGAGGTGAAGCTTAATGATCTCACCGTCACAAACTACTTCAACAAGGTGACGGGTATGGCACACACACTTGCCTCCATTGGCAAGGCTCTTGGACCGGAGGAGTTCACATCTTATGTGCTCAATGGGCTGGGTGACGACTATGATAATTTGGTGGAGAATATCAATGGTCGTGACACTCCCATACAGCCGCGTGAGTTGTATGCGCGTCTCCTTGCCATGGAGCAGCGCATCCAGGCTCGCCCCTCTGCGCCGAGTTTCCCCTCCGCCAACGCTGCAACACGTGCGAAGGGCAAGCCCTACACGCCGCCACCCGATGGCAAGCCGCCGGCCGCCCCCAACCAGCGGAACACCACTACCTCCGCTGGCGGTCGCATCCGTGCCTGTTGTCCTTCGTGTGGAGCTCAGGTTCCCTGCCAGCTCTATGGTCTTGATGGTCATCTTGCCTCCCGTTGCCATCGCCGCTTCAAGAAAGATTTCCTGGGCGTCGGACACAATGGAAGGGGAATGAGAAGCAGGCTGCTCTGGCGAGTCATGAGCAGGGACATACTCCTTCCTATCCAGTTGATGCATCTTGGTACATGGATACCGGAGCTACCAATCACCTGACGAGTGATATGGGCAAGCTTTCTACACATGAGCCGTACCGTGGACATGATCAGGTTCACACTGCTAATGGAGAAGGTATGCACATCTCACATATTGGTCAGGCATCCCTTCTTACTCGTAAATCCAAACAATTACGCCTCCTTAATGTCCTTAGAGTTCCCTCTGTTTCACGTAGTTTGTTGTCTGTTCCCAAACTTACTCGTGATAATGATGTCCTAGCTGAGTTTCACCCGTTTCATTTTCTTGTTAAGGACCGGGACACGCGGGACGTACTTCTTAGAGGTCGACTACGCCATGGTCTTTATGCACTTGATGTGCCGCCAGCTCCTTCTGCTTTGAGCGGTGTTCGTGTGTCACCGTTGCATTGGCATGCGCGCCTTGGTCATCCTGCCAATCCCATTGCTAGCCATGTTCTTCATCGTTATGACATTCCAATTGTGTCAAATAAAGATGTTGCTGCAGTTTGTGATGCCTGTCAGCAAGGCAAGAGTCATCAGCTTCCTTTTTCTGAGTCAAGTCATGTAGTCACCAAACCGCTTGAGATTGTGTTTTCCGATGTATGGGGCCATGCCCAAACCTCTGTTAGTGGTCATAATTACTATGTCAGCTTTATTAATGCTTACAGTCGTTTCTTTTGGCTTTATCTTCTCAAGCACAAGTCTGATGTGTTTAATGTTTTCTTGCAATTCCAAGCGCATGTTGAGCATCTCCTCGACCATAAAATAATTCATGTGCAGTCTGATTGGGGGGGTGAGTATCACAACCTCAATGCTTTCTTTAGTACACTTGGAATTACGCATCGTTTTTCATGTCCTCATACACATCAGCAAAACGGTGTAGCTGAGCGTAAGCATCGTCATATAGTTGAGACAGGTCTCACCTTGCTTGCTCATGCCTCTGTTCCTTTTCGGTTTTGGAGTGATGCTTTTTCCACCGCCTGTTTTCTTATTACCAGGCTTCCTACACGACTCCTTCAGATGAAAACACCACTTGAACTCTTGCTGAATGAAGTTCCTGATTATACTTTTCTCAAGGTTTTTGGCTGTGCGTGTTGGCCACATCTTCGTCCATATAACAACCGCAAGTTGGAGTTTCGGTCTAAACAATGTGTTTTTCTTGGTTATAGTTCTCTCCACAAAGGGTACAAGTGTCTTCATGTTCCCTCTAACCGCGTCTACATTTCTCGTGACGTGGTCTTTGATGAGAATGTTTTTCCCTTTTCCACACTTCCGGTCGCTCCCACTGCTCCCACTGAACCTGAGAAAACTGTCTTACCCTTGCCTGGTCAATTTGTAGATGCTGCATATACCCCCTTGTTGTTACCTAATCATGGTGCAGGTACTGGAGGAGGTGCGCGTCTTGAGCTTCTGGACGAGCAGCCGTCTCCCAGCGCACAGGGCATCGATCGGGTGCATGGGGCATGCACCCCTGACCGCGTTGTGGCCGTGTCACCTGCCCCGACACTGGAGCAGGCCGAGCCGGCTGAGCTGGCCTCCTCTTCTGGCCCGACGCTAGAGCAGGCCGAGCAGGCTGAGATGGCCTCCTCTTCGGCTTCGCCTGGGATGCCCTCTCCAGACCGGTTGCCTGGCTCAGCCGCATCGGGCGCGCCTGACATGTCGCCTGACGCGGCTGCTTCTTCCCCATCGCCGTCGCCACCTTCATCGACTTTGTCGCCGGTCCACCTCCTCTACCTATCGCTGTTCTCCGTCCTCGTACGCGGAGTCAGAGTGGTATCGTTCGGCCAAAGGAGCGCACTGACGGCACGGTTGCATGGATTGCGTCGTGTGTGGCACGGGCAGATGGTGATCCCACTTCTGAGCCTCACCACTTCCAGGCGGCTCTTCGGATCCCCCACTGGCGTACTGCCATGGAGGAGGAGTTTCAGGCTCTCCAGAGAAATGACACTTGGCGCCTGGTTCCTCCTGTGTCTGGTGTCAATATTATTGACTCCAAGTGGGTGTTCAAGGTAAAGAAGCATGCTAATGGTTCTATTGAGAGATACAAGGCACGACTTGTCGCTAAGGGTTTCAAGCAAAGGTATGGTCTTGATTACGAGGATACCTTCAGTCCGGGTGTCAAACCTATCACTATTCGTTTGCTTCTGTCCTTGGCTGTTTCCAAGGGATGGTCTCTACATCAGCTTAATGTTCAGAATGCCTTTCTTCATGGGGTCTTGGAGGAAGAGGTTTACATGCGACAACCTCCATGGTTTGTTGATCCTGCTCGTCCACACCAGTTGTGTCATCTTGTTAAGGCACTATATGGACTTAAGTAGGCTCCTCGAGCATGGCACGCCCGACTTGGTTCGGTCGTTCGACGTCATGGATTTGTTCCCTCCACTGCTGAGACATCCCTGTTCTTGTTCCACCGTCCTGAGGTTACTATGTATCTACTGGTTTATGTTGATGATATTATTCTCATCAGCTCCTCAGTGACGGCTGTTGATCGTCTGTTGTCTGCTCTGGGTGGTCACTTTGCTGTCAAGGATTTGGGTCCTCTACAGTACTTCCTTGGCCTGGAGGTCTCACGGTCATCTGCTGGCTTGACTCTCACTCAGCATAAGTATTCACTGGACTTGCTGCGACGTGCTGGTATGTTGCAATGCAAGCATGCCACCACTCCTATGTCTGCGACGGATCGGTTATCGGCTCTAGATGGTACTTTGCTTTCTTCAGATGATGCTACTGAGTATCGCAGCATTTTTGGTGGCCTGTAGTATTTGACTATCACACGACCAGACATCTCCTATGCAGTCAACCGTGTGTGTCAGTACCTTCATGCTCCTCGGACTTCACATTGGTCGGCTGTGAAGCGTATCCTGCGTTGTATCTCACATACTATTTTGTATGGCTTGCATCTTCGTTCTGCCTCGTCGTGTGCTTTCTCGGCGTTTTCTGATGCTGATTGGGCTGGGAGTCTTGATGACAGGCGATCAACAGGGGGCTATGTTGTCTTCTTTGGTCCTAACTTGATCGCCTGGAGTGCGCGCAAGCAGCCCACGGTCTCTCGGAGTAGCACTGAAGCAGAGTATAAAGCAGTTGCCTATACCACAGCTGAGCTTATCTGGTTACAGTCTTTGTTGAGAGAGTTGGGAGTCTCTCAAGATCACCCACCAGTCCTTTGGTGTGATAATATTGGTGCGGCATATTTATCATCCAATCCAGTTTTTCATGCTCGCACCAAGCACATCGAAGTTGACTACCATTTTGTGAGGGAACGCGTTGCACAGAAGCTTCTCCATATCAAGTTTATCTCCTCCAAAGATCAACTTGCTGACATCTTCACGAAGCCATTTCCACAGCCTCGGTTTGAAGGTTGTAGACACAATCTTAACTTGTTTTGTACTTCATGCCACAGTTAAGATTGAGGAAGGGTGTTAGACTTTATATTTACATAGAGCCTCTATACGTGACTGTATATTGTAATTGTAAAAGTGGTGTACCCCTATATATATAAAGAGCCACACCCGTATTAGGGTGTCGTGCAGTTTTCCACAACCTTAAGTTTTACACACAGATTAACTGTCCGTCTGAAAAATATCTAGTTAAATCATGCTAAAATAATAAAATACTGCATGCAAAGGAAAAGCCGGCCCTTACTTGCAGAAGAAAAACATTGAGCTTGCAGCGTGCTTGACAAAATGCTACTAGCTGCTGTGTTGCTAGTATCCGAGGGAAGCGACAAGGTAACGATCTTGATCAGCTCTATTTCAGGCAAATGGTTACAGAAATGTGTGGACCTATCTCTTCATGCCATGTCAAAATTGGGCAACTGAACTAATCCTTCAGACATTGTGTTCTAGTGCTATTATGTTAAAAGAAATCGATAATCCCTGAGAAGAGAAAAGAAATCTAGAAAGCTAACAATGATCATGACTATGAATTCGGTCGTACCACGTGCATACATTCATCAGGTCAATGAACACCATGCCAATCGCGGCAACACCTAGCATGCATGACAAACAGTCAAGCAATACCCAGAAAGAGATTAATGCATCGAGGGAACGTATTGCCGCAGAAATTCCTTTCAGAGAGCAACACACTGAAGAAGGTGAAGGAGAAAATTCTGAAAATCATGGAGAGGCAATAAGTGCTAGGACGGGGGTGTAGGGTTTTAGTCCGTAGAAGGTTCCCTTCTGCGCTTGGTACTTGTTACTGTTTTTGATTTTAATGTCATGTGGTACTCTGAAATAACCTTTTGTCATTCAACTACTTCATAATAATTATGTGTGTGCGCGCGAACATCTGAAACTACTCTGACGTTATTTACAGCATCTACAACCAGAACACGGCCACCGGAAGCCGCCACCCGACTTAGAAGAAACAAATTAACTAAAAAAAGAGCCGCCAAGCTCGCGACCGCCAGCGTCGGCCCAGCACACCGCGCCATGCTCTGATGTCTGTGGGCGTTACTGGGCCGGCCCACCCGCGTCCCACAGCCCCCCCCCCCCCCCCTACACACACACACACACACACCGCGTCGCCCTAGTTTTTAGTCCCACCTCACCGCACAAGGGGTACGCCGACCGGTTTAAATGGTCGCGTCGGCGAACGGTTCTAAGCTCCTTCGATAACCCCCCGCCCCTCCGCTAGGCCATCCCTTTCGCCTTCGGGCTTGATCGGGACGGGCCGAGTATGCTTACTGTCGGGCCAACAGCGGGGTGTGCATTTTTAATTACCGCAAGTGCTTATAATACATTTAAAGTTTCTTCAAACTTAAACAAAAGTTATCATATTAATATTGATCTCAGATTAAACATAACATTAACAAAAAACTAGAAATATCTTAAACAAATTCTTATTCTCACACAAATATATTGAACAAACTTAAACAAGTATCTTAGAAAGACTTGAACAAAACACTCCCACCCAAATATCTGTCTCACATCATAGACACATAAATGATGGAAATCGGTAACGTAAAATTTTAACTAGAGTAACTAGTTGTCTTCTTTCGAGGAACAAAGTTGCATCTCTACGCCATATTCCTGCATAACAAAACAGAAATAACTTGTGAGCAAATACCAACGGTAAAACTAGGCAATCAACGTGACAAAAACATGTAAAACTTACTTTTCATTTAAGCTGCATGTTTGACTGTTATGACCTGGATCGTGACATAGGCCGCACAAAGGAGCAATTTTTTTCCCGTTAAATGATTTTGGTCTACCATTTTTCGTCAATTCTGGACCCCCTTTTGACCGTCACTTTTTGCTCTGCTTAGGTACACCCTTCGTCGAAACTTTCAAAGGATCACTAATAATAGTTGCACCTCGTCGGGGCTCAGGTGCCTCCTCATTCACAGACCTTCTGCGGCCAACTACTTCATCATTCAGGAACTCTTTCTTTCATATTATATTTTGCAGACACTGCATCAACTCATCAAATAAGAATGGGTAATTTGTTGTAACATGAAAAGTTTATGCACCTGTTATGCTCAGCTCACTGTACCGAGCTTGCTTGTATCAACTCTGGCAGCAGTCATTTATGCTCTCTTGTTGAAGACATTGTCTTGAATTTGCTTGGACTTCCTCTCCCGTAGTGAAAACCCATGATTCAGACTATGTGATTGGATCCGGCAATGCCGGTGTTCATGCATTATTTCCTTTCAGAAGGTGATGCTACTGGGAAACCATCTCGTAGTACGGAAGCTTGTCAACGGCAATGGTAGTTGTTGACCGGTTACTGTTGTGGGTCGTTTGTCTTGCGTTGATCATGCAGAGGCCGGTCATGCACTCAGTGTGCTTGTATTCTCTTGATGTGATATTATGTGTCGATAAAAGCTCCTTTTTTGAAAAATAGAACTATAAGCGAGTTCCGCCTTTGGTGTGACATGTGTCTACTCAACAAACATGTTTCTATTGATCCTTTGAGATCTGAAAATTAGCCACGTGAGTTCTGGCTATGTAATCATGTGCGTAAATGGATTTGAAACAAATTTGGATATCAAATCAGTAGATACTTGTGTGGCAGATGAACTTTAGAAAAACAATATGGTTGATCAATGTCAGCATAGGTTTATCTAAATCGCTTTTCTCTAAAAACACAATAGAGACATACAGGGGCGAAGCCAGCAATATGGCTTGGTTTGGCGTACGCCATACCTAAACCAAGCTGCAAATACTAGGTATATGTACTACTAGCCAATACATAATACATATGAGAACACTTGAGCTGAGCCTTGCCTGACATCTGGTTGCTTATGGGCCGTATTGGTGGCGTGATGTTGTGGTCTTTTGACGTGATTGTGCACCTGCAACTAATCGATTAAGCGATCACACCGCATATTCGTCAATCGTCATCGTGCACGGCAGGGCACGTGGGCTCGGACTGACGGCGCCATGGCCGCGACCGCAAGGGTGTAGATTAAGACAGCCAGTGAGCAGAGAGCGGCGGGCAGCGACCATCGGCTGGCGAGGCAAGACAGTGACCTTTTTTTTGCGGGGAGGCAAGACAGTGACCTGGTGAGGTGGCGACGGCGAGCAGCAAGGCCGTTAATTAGGGTTATACGCATACGGCGCCGATGCAAAAGAGCCAATACGCAATGAAAGATACTCCCTCCTAAAGATGTACCAAGTCCATGCAAAAAAATAATTATACTAAGTCAGCGACAATTAATATAGATTGAAGTGAGTACTGTATTTTTTTCGTCATTTACTTAAATAAGCTCTGCTAATTCATTATTTATATACGGTTTATATATTTTTGTAGATTTTTTAGCATAAAATTATATGTTTTGTAGATTATCTTTATGTCTGTCCAGTGTATATAGACGATGATAAATTGGTGATCAGTCATCCATAGTGAGGTATTCTGAGTGTCAATACTTAGCTTCTGGATTTCGGTTGTATTTGCTATACATAAAGAATATATACCTAGTATTCTAGTAAGCACTTGCATAGTTATATTATATATACATGGTTTTCTTCTTCATAAACTCTGCCACACCTAAAAATTATTCCTGGCTCCGCCACTGGAGACATATACGCTCCAACTTGCAATCGGTGTGAGATGAATAGAAGTGCGCTATTCTATTTTGGAATTATGGTATTATGCCATATATAATCAACAGAAAATTTACAAATTATATCGTGTATATGGATAACACTTGTGCAGACAGTTACTACAACTTAGGAGGGGAACACACATTAACATCAACATCTAACAGTGCCTTCTCACAAAAATAGAAAACGAATAAAAAGAAAAATATCTTCTTTTTTTTTAGGGGAAAAAAAATATCTAACATTGCCAAGTATATGGTGATGTTGTTTACAGTACCATACTTGGGAGCTAAGGTTGCTTCCAACTGTGTACACGATAGTATGAGGATGCAAGCTCAATAGAAACTCAGAGCTCATCAACTGGGCATCGTCCAATCCAAATACATATGTTACGACCGACCAACAATCATAGGCCAGCCAGTGCCAAGCGGCCGATAGGAGTTCCCCCTGGGGAGAACGTGTCTCCTCCCCGCCGGAATCTGCTTCTCCTCCTCGATCTTCTGCAGCGCCTTGGCAAACGCCTCGGTGTTGCAGGGCAGCTCGAGGGGACCTGCGGCCGCGTACCCAAATGCCTCTTCGGCCTCCTCCAGCAGCGCCTGGAACAACGGGTGGTTCAAGCACTCCGTCCGCACCACATACCGTTGTCTGTCCGCGCCGACATACACCGAGAAGCAGCCTTCCGCTGGCTTGTTCCTCGTCGTCGAGCTCCGGCACCGGTCCAGAGTCTTGGTGATCAGCCCAGCCTTCTTCCCTGCCGACCCCTTCTCAGCCATGCCCATGGAGCACAAAACCTTGCAGGCTATTACTAGTTGCAATTTTGCAAAGAATGTGTAGCACGCCTGGAATTGGGAGGTTGGGAGGAAAGGGTGGAACGGTTCATATAGGGGGGAGGGGGGGGGGCGACCAAGACGTGTGGTCTGTGGATCGAAAGGCCGTATTTGAAATCCGAAGCCGGTGAGAGCGACCCGAAGCCTTTGTTTTTCGTGAATATGCAGATGACTTTGCTCACCAATCCTTGCGCCTCACTCGTTGAATCTTTGGAAGGTGCACCCTGTTGCTTGGCCAGCATCTGCATTATAATACGCTTACAGTCAGAGATTCAGAGTACGATTTGGCTGCCTCGGAAGGTTAGCCTAGGGGAGGAGCTAGCTAGCCGCGACTGTGGATTGTGGAAGCGTGTGTGGCATCAAATCCTCAGGGTCGACTTGGAGGGGGTAGGAGCTGGAGGAGGGGCCAATGGCGTCATGGCAAATAATGCATTAGATTTAGCCGCGGATTAGTTAATCCCTCTCTGACCCGTGCTTGCTGCATGATTGGGGCTAGTTTTGAGGTGTCAGACTCCCCATCCACAACCGGCGTACGTTGTTTAGGTCAGCATTAGCAACGCCCCATGCAACGCGCCAAACCGACGGCGCCTGCGGAGGCTTCGTTTGATGGGGTCTCCGTGCTTGCAATTGGGCGTGTCATCGGCGGTTTGGGGATCTGACACCTGTGTCTAATAATGCACCGAGTATATATACACTTGTGTTAGTAGATAGTGTTTGTGTATTAGTGGATAGGGTATGTGTAGAATTGATTAAGTGTGCAAGACGTGTGCGCGGTGTCTTGAGCTGATTTGCTTGAGAGACCTGTTGATGTTTGAGTAGTCTTTGCCAACGAATGTCGACATGAAACTGACTGAACCCATGTCGTATCTTCGTGCTGTCTTGCTTTGTAGGAGTGTCCACAGATTCAGTGTCCATCTGAAAAATATCTTAGTTAGATCATGGTAAAAAACTACTGTGAGCAAGCGAAGCTGGCCCTTGCTTGCACAAGAAAAACATTGAGCTTGCACGGCGTGCTTGACAAAATGTGTTACTAGGATCCGAGGGAAGAGACAAGGCAGCGATTCTGATCAGCTCTGTTTCCAGCAATCGGTTGCAGACATGTGTGCACCTATCTCTTCGTGCCATGTGCAAATTGGGCAACTCAACTGATCCTTCGGACATTGCATTCTAGTGCTATCATGTTCAAGAAGTCGATAACCCCTGAGAAGAGAAAAGAAATCTAGAAGGCTAACAATGATCATGACTACGAATTCGATCGTTTCCTTCATCAGGTCAATGAACACCATGCCAATGGCGGCAACACCTAGCATGCATGACAAGCAGTCAAGCAATAAAGAAGAAGAAAATCTAACAGTTGATCTTGGCAAGAAGGCTGAAATCTCGTGCCTTGTCAAGCTTGTCCTCAAGTTCTGATTCTGAAGCCGGCCGTTTTATGGCCGGGCCGCCGATCGTTGTGGAGTCGGGAAACGTTCGAACGGGGGCGGCGCCGACGATGACCCCGGCGCCGGCTGGTAGAGCGGGAAAGGCATGAAGGGCGGGCGCAGGAACGGCACCAGCCACTCCGGCACGTGGAACGGCCACGGGAACGACACCGTCCCCCCGGCGGCTCCCGGCGCGGCGGGCGACGGGAACCCGGACGGCGGCGGCAAGAAGAGCGGCAAGAACGGCCAGAAGAAGAGCGACGACCCGAACGCATTGCTGCCGCCATTGCCGCCGCCGTGGCAGAGCGCGCGGTCCCGCTTGGCGGGGCGGAAGTTGAGCGCGTTGAGGTTGAGGAAGCACGCGGCGGCGCCGCGGGAGCCCCGGAGCGCGATGTGCTGCGTGGAGCCGCGGAGGCCCGGGACGTTGCAGGCGGCCGAGGAGCTCCGGACGAGCGTGGCGCGGCACGCCGACCGGAGCTCGTGGCCCTCCCGGCACTCGAAGCCGTCCACGGGGGGCACGTCCAGCTTGTACACGCCGTGCTGGTCCGTGGTGCGCTCCGCCTCCAGCGAGATCTCCTCCGGCGCCGCGCTGGAGTTCACCTTGAAGTTGCACTGGATCAGCACCCGAGCCCCTGCGTCACATATTCACATCACACCACGTAAGGCACCTGCCTGCTACTGTTTCTGCTGGATAAATTCAGAGTCTGAGGAGCTCTTGTGTTGACAAGAAAACAGAAAACACCAGAATTCTAGAATTTGCTGCAGATTCACACGGTTAATCTGGTTCAGAGTTCATTGCAAACGACTGAACCCACCTAACCTAAGAGTTTAGGTAGCAACTTAGAGTGGCAGAGCAAGAGCAGGGGCAACATTGTTCAGACCACACGCATGCAAATGCCTATCGTTTTTGAGCTCTGGACTGTTATTCTGTGCAGTCAAAACAGTATGCCTAATGCGTCTTGGGTTCATATCAGGCATAACATTCTAGTGCCAATACATGGTCAGGGTTAGACTTGAACCACACCACAGGCTACACTACTGAAACTCTGTGGCGACCCGGTAAACTCTGAATCATTGCTCAGTAAAACTTAAGAAAGAGATGAGAGTACAAATACTAGCTACTTCTTTTAAGGTAGTATATATGCATGTCGCACTCGACTCGCACGCCTTGTAATTAACATGGAGTATCTGTCAACAACATGCAGCCAAGAACTACTCCAGTAAACGTGTAGTACAATGCAGGTTAAAAGCATTCTTAATGCCTCCTCAGTTCATATCTTTCTTCTACTCTTTAGCCGAGTCTCCTCGGTGAGTTCAGACTTTGGTGAAACTGCTCTTTTACGCTGAAGCAACTTGCCAACTTGTGAGTAAATTTTATAAAAACCAATAAAAGGGTACGGCGATGTGGCACTCTGCATTGAGCAAGAGATTCGCACACCTTGTGTTCGATTGACAAATCTGTTGCAGAAGAAATGCAGCAAAGCAGGAACCAGTTAATGTAGAACGTGTACGCTTGATTAAGCAACAAGCACACAGCGCACTGCGTCCCAGAGCAAACTAAAGCATGGCGTGCAATGCAGAGCAAGATGGCGATGAGAACGAATGGTAATTGAAGGGAGCAATGCTGCGTGTGCACCTTTGAGGAAGAAGCTATGCTTGGAGAAGGTGTTGTTGGAGCAGGCGTCGCAGTAGACGGAGCCGACCACCGTGATGTTGCTCGACTTCCTGGCCTCGGCGCCGCCGCCCAAGAACGACACGGCCACCGTGGCCGCCACAAGCAGCAGCGCCATGAACGGCGACGCGGCGGGAGCTCTGCAGTTCCTCGCCATTGCCGCCACGAGATCAGGTAGCTGGCTGGCTGGCAATGGGGATGAGGTTGCGGGGAGAGGGGTGGGATGGGGAGAGGGGAGGGGGGAGGGAGGCTAGAGGCTACAATGGAAGAGAACAAATGCATGTGAACCGGCTTGGACTGGCGCGGAGACACGGAGAAGCCGGTCAAGCACTAGCTGCTGCTGCTGCTGCTGCTGTTCTGTGTGGCGCTGTGGTCTCTCTTCCTACTTTTTTTGTTCGCCTTTTTCTCTCTTTTGCTCGCCGGAGATTGGGATGGATGCAGCCATGCCCATGCACGCTCTGCATGGGTGCACGTGATTGGGTCTATGGGACCAGGCCGGTGTTGTGCGATTTGAGTCGTGATGTTCCGGTGCAAGATAATCGCTGGAGTTGAGTGCGTCTCGTCTGTGCTTGCTGCGATTAGGCGCACCCGGTTAGGCAAAAGAATAAATTAACAGTTTTACTAAAAATCAGTCGTCCTGTTTTTGATTTGGCTTCAGGCCGGATTTTGTGGCCGTTCGATCTGTGTCACCACTCATCAATCTTAGTGCGCGTGAGTGGGTTTGCCCAGTCTGGTCCGTGCCTTCCCTCCGGGTGGCGTACCGGCTTTTGAACCCGACCCGGTTTACAAGAGGCGTGTCAGTTCGTCGCTGAGCCAGCGAAGTTGGGAGGAGAGTGGGAGGTGGTAGAAGAAGACGAGATGCCGGCAAGCAACGGGAGGAGGGGTGGAGGCTCTGGAGGGGGAAAGCTGCAGGCGAGCAGCGGGAGGAAAGAGATGAAGAGGGGTCAGCGGCTCTCACATCGGGTGCGCCATGAGCGAGTGGTGGTCCGCGGGGGCGGAACCACCGGTCGTCACCCGGAGGGAGACATGTACAGAGCTTTCTCCCTCTGTTCCCCTCCTCTGCACTCAACTCCTTGTCCTCTCTGTCGTCCGCGTATAGCGTCGCCGCTCGCTGATTTCTGCAGCCACCTCTCCGCTCAGTCGATTTTCAGATGTAGCCCATCCGCCCTTTTTTTTTGCAGGGTCTCTGCTAATGCTAAGTCATGATTCCGGCGAAATTTTCTGCGTTTTGTTGATGTAGCATCGAGGAAGGAATACTTGGATCCCTTACTCAGCTTTTGTCCAGAAACATGTGCACGGTCTTTATTTTTAGCTCATGTTCCTGTACTGACCCACTTCAGTGATAAGAGCTACTTTTGGTACTAGATTATTCAGTTTCAAACCTCTGTAGAATTAGTTGTGGTAGTGGGTAGTGTTTTTTCAGCATCCAATGTCTGTTTCTTCTGTCTAGCTAGAAGTTGCTTAATGCCTTAATTAGATATGATTCGCAAAGCCCAGCATCCAGTGTGTGTTTCTTTTGTCTAGCTTGAAGTTGCTTAATGTCTTAATTAGATATGATTCGCAAAGCCCAGCATCCAGTGTGTGATTCTTTTGTCTAGCTCGAAGTTGCTTAATGCCTTAGTTAGATATGATTCGCAAAGCCAGCATCCAGTGTGTGATTCTTTTGTGGTAGTGTGTGTTATATGTTGTTCAGTTTCAGTTTCAGTCATCTTCAGTGCAGATGTACACTTTTCAATACATAAGAATCAGACCTTACAATCAGTTATTTATTAACTGCTTTCATTCCTGTTGTATGTTAGAATTGTTCCTTGTAGTTCACCAATCAGTGTTGTCATTTATTTAGAATATCTAAGTATTCTCTCATTCTTATTATGTACTTCAGTTTTGGGACCTTTTATTCATCTCCTTCGGTTTTGGGACCTTAGTTCACCCTTCTCTTTCGTTACTTTGTTCTTCTCATTTCTCAGTCCTTTTCCTCAGATTTTTTAGTCATTCTTGCTCTAGTGCACTCGTTATTCTTGCTTCAGTACACTTGTAATCGTTCATTCTTTCCTCAGTCTTCCACTTAGTCGCTATTTCTTCTTTCTTAAGTGTTACTTTCTTAGTATGCACTCTTCGGTCATTTTTACTTTAGTATTTTTGTGTCCATGTTTTCAGTTTTTTCATTGGTCATTATTTCCTCGGTCTTTCACTCAATCGCTAGTTCTTTTCTATCTTCAGTCCAATTTTCTTTATTTATCTGTATTTTAGTAATATTCAGTTTTATGTTTAAGAAATTTTGCCATCAGTCATATTCAGTTATTTTAGTCATTTTGTTACTGATCTGTTCTTCAATTATTTCTAATCAGTCATTAGCCTCATTGTTTATTTATCAGTTGTTAGTTCTTCAGTCTTCTTTATTTTATTCCAGTCTTCAGTTTAGTCATTTTCTAGTTTATTTTAGTTTCATTGTTTATTTATCAGTCATCTTTTCTTAGTATTTTTTTAGTACTCATTTTCTCAGTTTTCTCAGTCTTATTTAGTATTATTTTTCAGTTATTCATTCTTTAGTCATCACTTTTCTTCAGTCTTTAGTTATTTGTTTTCTCAGTACATATGTCCTCAGTTATCTTCAGTTTCAAATTTCTGTATTTTAGGTTCAGTGCCATTTTATTTCATCTTCACTAGTTATTTTTCAGTCATCTTCATTTCTTCAGTCTTCAGTTTTTCAGTCATCTGTACATTTCCCTTGCTACTCATTTATTCATTTTCAGTTTTCTTCAGGTTTTAGATATTTGTTTTCTCAGTACATATGTCCTTAGTTATCTTCAGTTTTAGATTTCTGTGTTTTGCAGTCCAGTTATTTCATTGATTAGTCTTCATTTTTTTTTTAAATATAGCAGGAGTTTGTCTATGTGTTTATCATTTTCTCGTTCAATCATGTTAGATGTCATTTTGTCTATCATTCTAGTGTCTGAACCTGTAGGTGTCAAATTCAGTTTACAGTTTATCAGTGTTTTCTTCATCAGTGTTTTGTTGTATTCATTTTTCTTCAGTGCCTTGTGTTGTCTTCAGTTTTGTTATCTCATAATCATCTTCAGTTTTAGTATCATTGTTTATTTATCAGTTTTTAGTTCTTCAGTCTTCCTTATTTTATTTTGCATTTTTATCGGTTATCAATTTTTAATCAGTGTTTAATTTCATTGTTTATTTAACAGTGATTAGTTCTTCAATCTTTTTAGTTTTATTTTGTATTTTATCAGTTTTTTGTATCTCATTTATCTTTGATCGGTTATCAATTTATTATAAGTATTTAGTTTCATTTTTTTCTCTTTTCTTTTCATGTTTTTTTTTTGTGATACATGTAACTCACTGGCGTCCCAGAAATAACCATTGGTGGTAGTTTCCAGTCTTCAGATTGCACCCAAAGGTAGTTTCAAGACTTGTAAGGACGGCCGGATCAAATTAAGGAGGGGTGGGTGGAGTTTCTGTCTTAGAAAGACCTTAGTGTTTCTAATAATGTACTGATCACCCTTCAGGCACAGTGCATTTGAGGAGTTCAAAATGATAATGATCATCAACAAGATCTAAGAGTTGCTATGGTTTAGTCAGGAGGCCGTGCACACGTGTTATACATTTTTTATATAGTTGATGTGTCAGTTGAACAATATGTAATTCAGTGTGTGTGGTTTATTATGTCTTTTTCTTCAAGCTACTGGAACTTATTCCTTTTATATGAATCGGTATTTTGAAGATGTGTGAATCATTTCCGCATGTTAATATGTTTATGAGATACATGGCCCTTTTGATCAGCTATATAGGGTTTTAATCACATTGCATTGCTCATTTTAATTTATATTCAGTATTTTTCATGTTTTGTCTTGTCGGTCAGGTTCAAAGTTTTGTCACATGCAGTATTTTGTACAGGACTCACAACAGTAACTATGGGTAACTTGTTTTTTTTTGCATGGGACATAAGGTGTGAAATCCTTTTTTTACTGTATTTTTGCGTGTAGTTCTCTCAGTTGTGTTCAGTTTTTTTTTTCTCTTTTGAACTGGATGGAAAGGGGGAGAAGAAAATGAGCTACAGTTTTTTTTTTTTTTGCTATCCTGGTGAAAGCCCACGAGGCTGTGTCATGTGTGAGTGTGTTTGGATGCTACCGGTTGTTGGTTTTATCCCCTTTTCTTTTGTGCGCGAATGTTATTTGCAAACCCGGCCCGTTAGAAGGTCCAAAAGGGAGGCGGGGGAATGGAGTTCGACCTAAAAGCGGAAGGAAAACAGTTGTTTCTCTGTTTTCAGTTTTGACCGAGAAAACATATGATAACACGTGTCAACATATGATTGGACAAAAAAACAGCCTAAACCAATTTGAAAAACACACGTATGACAGTTAGACACTCCCTAAATTAAAGGACTGTGATACGATCAGAACGTTCGTATCTGTGCGACAGATACGAACGATCGATCCCTCAGCCCTTCGCGTTACTTCCATCGCTGGCTCCCTCCTCCTCTAATTCATGCGCTCAGCCTTTCTTTCTTCCAACATCCGACTCCAAACATGCATGCATGCAAGTAAGACAAAATTGCTGACATCAGCAATTATTCCAACGAAATTCAAAATTCAAAATGTTTTGTAGCTCAAACCGTCGCTCCGATTGAAAAACCGTTTTCACATAAAAGATTCGTCGCGACGAGATCTTCGAAACTAGATCCCATGTTGGTATGTTTCGACGACTTTTTTTTTTCAGGTCAGAAGTTACCATGCCCGTAGTACTAACTTATCATGGTGTTTACACTGAAGTTACCGGGGGGGTTTCAACTACTCTCTTTTTTACCTGGGACAAAAAATTACCATGATGTTTGTAAGTAAATAATCATGTTCGCAAAACCGCCTACCATTGGTGACGTGCCTCGGCCGTAGGGTGAGGTCCACATGCCGACATGGCATGACTCGCTTTATAAACGGAACTTTGCGGGTCGTGCCAGTCCAGGGCTGTTTAGGTGTGTGTCGGGTTGTGCCGTACCCGGGTCGGCCTGTTGGCCACCTATAATCAGGTCTGTGGCGCGTAAAATACCATGCTATTTACGCAAAAATTATCGGGTGTATGTGAAGATATTTCATCAAACCCCCCACCCCCCGTCGCCAAAGTTAACAGGACCGGTGTACATAAGTTATCGGGTCTACGATGTGAGTTATCATGCTATTCACACAAAAGATACTGATAGGATGATTTATCAACTCTCCCTGCCCCCATCACCAAAGTTACCACGGCCGAGGTACATAAGTTATCAGCTCCACGATGTGTGAGTTGTCATCTATTCACACAGAAGTTACCGGGGGGGTGGGTATTTCATCAAACCCTCCCCCCATGCCAAAGTTATCAGAACCGATGTGCATAAGTTATCAGGTCTGCGATGTGTGAGTTACCATGTTATTCACATAAAAGTTATCATGGGATATTCCATCAACCACCCCTGCCCCATCTCCCTCGGTGCCGAAGTTACCAGGATCGGGGTACATAAGTTATCAGATCTGCGATGTGTGAGTTATCATCTATTCACACATAAGTTATCAGGCTGCGAAGTGTAAGTTACCATGCTACTAACATTAAAGTTACCGTGGGTATTTCACCACTCCCTTGCCAAAGTTATCAGGACCGAGGCACATAAGTTATCAATGTGTGGTCTTGAATGTGGTTGTTTATTTTACTCGCATCTAGTGAAGTACAATGAACAAAACTAATCTTAGTTTTCTGGTTATCTGGTTTACACACGAGTAAAAATAAAGTGGAATATAGTTTACGTTTGGTTTAGAACAAGCATAGTGTGTGGAGTTCGAAACCGTGGTTCAAATCTCAAACATGGGGACAAAAAAATGCCATCCTCCCTCAAGAACCTGAATTCAAGTGCCACTATTTTTTGAGAGGAAATTTGTCTTATTTTGAGAGAGAGAAAAATCAAGTTTTACCAGCTCGTAACACTGATTTTTTTCTAGACAAAAAAAATAGACTGATGGTTGTACGCTGGGAATTGGCCTACTCGCGGAATAAACTATCTATGAAGCCTAGTATAAACTATCTATGAAGCCTATGAAGCCTAGTACACAAAGCAAAGCTGGTCTGGGTGGTCACCACCGCTAGCGCTTAATACCAGAGAACCTGTAGGTCCAGAGTTCGATTCCTGGCCACTCCTTTTTTGCGAAAAACAGTTGACAGGGTGCGAGCGATCGGCAGGAATGAGTCGTTCGGATCTATGGAACATATCCGAACGTTCGGATTTTATAAATTTCGTAAATTAAATATAGTAAAAAAATAGAATAAGCATTGTCTATTGTATTACTTACGTGTAAATTTTCAGGACAAAATGACTTATTAGGAATTGTTGGCGAAAGGACAAAAAATTGCAAGTACAAACTATGTGAATAGTAATCTTAATACAGTATCGGTTTTGTTTTTATTCATTCAGCGTACCACACGAAAATGTTTGTTTCTAAAAAGTTTCAAAAATACTTGACCATTTTTTAACAGATCGTGTTCTTATAAAGCAAAACAAACAAGCAAAATGTGATTGAAACAAATTTGCTTCAGCTCGGATTTTTTACATGTCCATCATCCAGGTCAGATGTGGTGAATTAGGCGCACCTGATGAGTGTAAAATTTAATCAAAATTTATAATAAAATATATCAACATCTACAATATTAAAATTATATAACGATTTTTGTATTTTCCGAACGTTCGCATCTTAGCTTAAGATCCGAACGACCTGGATACCATCGATCCTGCATCGGACGGCCCGAGCACATCCCGCAATAGTTTCCTCTTCGCGGACGAGGAACGCGTTTCGCGCGAGTGTAGCCGTGGGCGATTCTTTCGCTGGCAAGTGGTCCCCACTCCTCCCTGCCGTTTTCTCCCCCCAATCGCCGGTTGCTTCGCCGATTCCATCGCCTTGAATCCGCATTTACTCAGCGAGAGTGTGTCCGATTTCTTCGGCAACTGCTCCGCACTTCTCCCTCGTCTCATTCCCCTCTCCGCTTCCTCGGCGCTGGCATAGAGGGAACCGCTGCTTCCCCGGCGTAGCGAGGCGGGGACCTGGGGCGGTCGACGGCTGCTTCCACGGCGTATCGAGGCGGGGACTTGCGGACGTCCGCGACTTCTTCCACGGCGTATCGAGGCGAGGATCTGCGGCGGTTGACTCCCGTTCCCGCTGGTGAGTTCATCTAATCCCCATATCCCCATTCCTTCTTCATTCGGTCAGCAGGTGGTGGTTTAATCCCCGAAATTTTGGCCCCGATTTGGTTGGCCGCTCGATGTGTTTTAGTTCGAGGCTGGGCATGGTGGAATCGGCCGTAGTTTAGCCATCTCATGGTTGGTTCGAGGCGTGGTTGCTGGAATCGACTGGCATTTCAATCCGGATTTGGTGATGGCTGATATTGTTGTAGTTTTAGGCGCGCCGAATCTCAGTATCGATTTGATATGTGGCCGTTGATATTGTAGTTACTTTTGATACAAAATGCATGCTATGAGAATGCATGCTGTATGACATTGTTGTCTAGATGTTAATTACCAGGCTTGGATGACTGTACTTATCTTGCATAGTAGTTGATAACTACCAGGGCTGATTGTTTGAACTTATCACTGTTTTTTGCAAGTGGTTCAAGCAGTTTCATGTTGAATTTACAAGTGTATACCCCCTCCCATCCTTTGTGTGTTTCGTATGCACTTGTGTGACGATGTATTTCTCATTGTTCTAGTGTAATTTTATACTGCAACAATAATCTATGGGTAATCTAGTTCTACCAGGAATCATTTATTGAAATTACCACTATTTTTTGCTATATGTTACCATGACATTGCCTGCTAGGCGACAAATCTTCAGATTCAGCCTAATGCTTAATGTTTTTTTACTATGCCATTTTTGCCATGGCTTGTTGCTTCAAAATACCATTTTATTTTTTATTTGTTATCATGCAATCCTTATCATGTTTTCAATTTACCTTTGGTAGTAATAACAATAGTTATTGTCGATTGATAAACTTATCATGGCTGATAAGTTCTGATTACCATACTCATGCATACAAGTTACCACTGTATTTTTGGCTGCTCTTTGTCTGAATTCACCTTTTCTCAACTCTTTTATTACCGGTGCTTATTTGTTTTGTTTCTTTGTACTTGGCAGGGACACGATGCCAGTTAAGCGCAAAGGAGTTGGTGATGGCCCTAGTGGAGTTCCTCCGAAGAAGGCGAATCGCCCTCCACCTC
Source organism: Elymus sibiricus (assembly GCA_039707655.1). NCBI lineage: Eukaryota > Viridiplantae > Streptophyta > Magnoliopsida > Poales > Poaceae > Elymus > Elymus sibiricus. The sequence goes on from CM077671.1 coordinate 345,458,157, forward strand.
GCAACAGGGCTTCCCCTAATTCAATTTTGGTTGTCTGCAAAGATTTGTCTGATGGTAGGAAATGTGCTATCGATGCAATGGACTTCAAAAGCCTTCGGGAGATCAAGTGCAACCACCTGTTCAATTTTCTTAGTGAATGGCTTGCCGGGTTGTACGATCCAGAATTTCGTGAAGTGGTTGTTCCAGGGCGTGGCAGAATCCCTATCAATGAAGAGTCTGTTCATCATGTTATGGGTGTGCCCCGTGGTGGGGACGATGTCCCTTACAATCTCCCTACAGAAACTGATATTCAGTTAGGGATTGAGATGTTTGGTGAGCTTGGACATACGCCGAAGACAACCGAAGTCCTTGAACTTTTATTAAGTTCTATTAATCATGATGAGAAGTTCAAGCGGATGTGGCTTATTCTTGCCGGCAATACTGTCATTGCGCCTACTACATCAAACAAGACCAGTCCCAGGTGGTATGGAGTGTTGGTAAGTATTTCGTATAATTGTTCATTTTGTATGGTGGTAACCTTATCTTATTGTTGCTGATAACTTGCTTCTTGCTTATATGGTAACTGCAATGCTTTATGTCATTTTTTTGTTTTGTTTTTTGTTTATTAATTTTCTTCCTTATTTTTTCAGCAAAACATTGATAGAGTTAAAACATTGAACTGGTCCAAGTTCATCGCTGATGAGCTCCACAAGGCACTGTCAAAGGGAAGGCCTACTAAGGGCTGTCTACTATTCTACAATGTAATTGCAGCTGCTTATTATGTTTTTTTTTTTGCTTTTTTTATTGTGTATTCTGATGACAATTCACATATTTTACCCGCTGTTGTACATTGATGCCATTGATCTTACTGGTACTGGTATCACATTGCCCGATGGTCCTTTTCCTATTAATGTTTGGACGAAAGATAAGATATCTGAAGTGCTTAGTAGGGATGCCCAAGTGGATGGAATTTCTTATGGGAAACTACTGGTAACTTGTTTTATTTCTTCTGATCAGTTAGTGCACTTACTCCGGATGCATTTGTTTGTTATTCTTTTCCTTACTCATTTTTTGTTCTCAATAATTCACAGTTGAAGCCCCAGTTCGGCATTGATTTCTGCTTGTTTGGCGGTTTACAGGGTCTTGGGAAATTCATGCGTGTGCATGTCCCAGCAAACTGCAGTGATGAGGTATGCTCTTTTTCTGTTCTGATGTTTTCTGGTAATTGTTGTGTATTTACATGGTAACTTATGAATGTGGACCCTAATAACTATTTTTTGTTTGTACACACCTGCAATTTTTTTACTGGTCACTACTATTCAAAATGCATTAAATGTTGTTGCATTCCCTAACCATAAATGTATTTTCAATACTTGATCCTGAATGTATTCTGGTAACTGTTGTTGAATTCATTGACCATGAATTTTATCACTGCTAATAACTTGTGTTGTTCTTTGATGGTATCTTTTGTGTGCACTCACATGATAACCTCTGTATGCATATCCTGATTTTTTTAAGACATTAATTTGTGTGTTTTTGTGTAATTCATGATCTTTTTTTTTCATCAGAAAAATCATATCTGGTAACTAATTGTTCTTCTTGTGTTCTTTTTTATTCTTACTAATGAGCAGAAACTGGCAAAGGCTTCTGAACTTGTGAGTCGGTTTTCAGCTAGCTTGGTTGGTCTGCTTGGCGATCTTGTGCAAGGGTTCATCTCCCTCGATGATGTAGGCAGTTCACATGTATCTCGTCGTCTAGACACGGATCTTAGGACGATTTCTTCTGCTACCCGCAATATGGCAAAGCACCCTCATGCACGCCGTTCCCGTCAAACAGACAGCCCTGGCAAGAATAAGATTGATAAGTCGGAAACTGACAATGAGATGCAGGGCAATGACGGTGATGACTCTGATGACGATGATGATTACGATGCTGGAGACTTTGAAGTATATTACCATGCTGAGAAAGGCCATATTGGTTCTTCTTCCCGCAGCGGGGCAGGGAATGTGGCTTCTGGCAGCAGGGCAGCAGACGTGGACGCACCGCAGGGCAGCGGTGCAGCGGACGTGGACACGTCGCAGGGCAGCGGTGCAGCGGACATGGACGCGCCGCACTCAGATGATGCAAATGCTAATGCACGTGAGAATGTAGCTAGAAATGTTGAAGGCACACCTGACCGTGCGGGTGATGACCATGTGATTGAGTCCCAGATCATGCTCACTGCTGCTTCAAACACCGTTTCAAGCGGTTCAGTGGATGGCGCGATATGACAGACCGCAGTTTGATTTGGCCACTAAATCTTCAGTGAAAAGATGTGGTGCTCAGCTTGTCAATACTTTGTCTTATCAGCGGAGGCGCAAGAAATTGAAGCTACCATCTCTGCCCCGTCCAGCTTCGCCACCCGAGGCTGCCCAGTTATTAGAAAGGGACATACATCTTTCTGTCATGAAATTGGTCATGCAAGAGCTTGGGATACGTGTGGCTGAAAAGGGCACCGGTGAGGTCGTTCCACCCTCAACTCAGATTAAGCAGGTTCCACGAAGGTGAACTTTCATTTGTATTTTCCTACTTCTTACATTTCTTCAGTTTCTATTCTTTTTGTCAGTTTATGTAGTTTGTTACTGTAACTTTTGACATTACATGGTACTTTCAACTGCTGACATGTGATAATTTCTGCAGCAATTATCTGATAATGATACGTCTCCAACGTATCTATAATTTTTTATTGTTCCATGCTATTATATTATCCATCTTGGATGTTTTATATGCATGTATATGCTATTTTATATTGTTTTTGGGACTAACCTACTAACCTAGAGCCCAGTGCCAGTTTCTGTTTTTTCCTTCTTTTTAAGTTTACAGAAAAGGAATATCAAACGGAGTCCAAACGGAATAAAAACTTACGATGATTTTTTATGGACCAGAAGAAGCCCACGGGGCAGTGGAGTTGGGCCAGAAGAGCCACGAGGCCACCACAAGCCTAGGGGGCGCCCCCCCTAGGGCGCGCCCCCCTGGCTTGTGGACGCCTCGTGGCCCCCCTTGACTTGTTTCCAACGCCCAATTTTCTTATAAATACAGAAACCCCCAGAAAGAAACCTAGATCGGGAGTTCCGTCGCCGCAAGCCTCTGTAGCCACGAAAAACCAATCGGGAGCCCGTTCCGGCACCCTGCCGGAGGGGGAAACCATCACCGGAGGCCATCTTCATCATCCCGGCGGTCTCCATGACGAGGAGGGAGTTGTTCACCCTCGGGGCTGAGGATATGTACCAGTAGCTATGTGTTTGATCTCTCTCTCTCTCTCTCGTGTTCTTGAGATGGCACGATCTTGATGTACCGCGAGCTTTATTAATATAGATGAATCATATGGAGTTTTCCCCTCTCTATCTTCTTGTGATGAATTGAGTTTTCCCTTTGAAGTTTTCTTATCGGATTGAGTCTTTAAGGATTTGAGAACACTTGATGTATGTCTTGCGATGGGATATCCGTGGTGACAATGGGATGTTCTATTGATCCACTTGATGTATGTTTTGGTGATCAACTTGCGGGTTCCGTGACCTTGGGAATCTATGCATAGGGGTTGGCACATGTTTTCGTCTTGACTCTCCGGTAGAAACTTTGGGGCACTCTTTGAAGTTCTTTGTGTTGGATTGAACATGATGAATCTGAAATTGTGTGATGCATATCGTATAATCAAGCCCATAGGTACTCGTGGTGACATTAGAGTATCTAGGTGACATTAGGGTTTTGGTTGATGTGTATCTTAAGGTGTTATTCTAGTACGAACTCTAGGGCTGTTCGTGACAATTAATGGGGATGGCTCATATGATTGATCGGAAAAGATAACTTTGAGGTGGTTTCGTACCCTACAATAATTTCTTCGTTTGTTCTCCGCTATTTGTGACTTTGGAGTGAACTCTTTATCGCACGTGAGGGATTTACATATGATTCAACTATGTCAGTATTGTTGAGAGAACTTGCACTAGTGAAAGTATGAACCCTAGGCCTTGTTTCTAAGCATTGAAATACCGTTTGTGCTCACTTTTATCATTAGTTACCTTGCTGTTTTTATATTTTCAGATTACAAAAATCTATATCTACTATCCATATTACACTTGTATCACCATCTCTTCGCCGAACTAGTGCACCTATACAATTTACCATTGTATTGGGTGTGTTGGGGACACAAGAGACTCTTTGTTATTTGGTTGCAGGGTTGCTTGAGAGAGACCATCTTCATCCTACACCTCCCACGGATTGATAAACCTTAGGTCATCCACTTGAGGGAAAATTGCTACTGTCCTACAAAACTCTGCGCTTGGAGGCCCAACACGAGTCTACAAGAATAAAGTTGTGTAGTAGACATCAGATAACTTTCAACTATTTTCTTCTCATGTACATCTTCGCTTTTTTTGTTTATAAACTAATGGTCCAACCATTATGGTGCCTACTGTTTTTTTTTCAGGTCATCCGGAAAACAGGCTGGTACAATTGAGGCGTCATCTAGTATCGCAGTATCAAGGTAATCTGTCTTTTATTTGTAGTCTTTCTTTTTGTATTTTTTGGTATACATCCTGTATGTTCATAATATATGAATTTCCAAATTTTCTTCTATAGGTTTCATAATGCTACACCCGTACAATTATTTTTACTGTTTGATTATTTTCATCGTGATTTTTTTGTTAGTATTATACTGGTAACTTTAATTTTTTGCATGATAGTTCTGGACTGTTTGTATGGTAATTTAGGTAGTATTTCTCTGATAACTTGCAACTATCTCCTTATTTCCTATATATCTACATGATTTTTGTTAATAAACTACTGATCTAATCATTTTTAGTTCACTACTTGTATTTTTTATTCAGTGCGCCCGACAAACAAGTCTGTTCACCCGAGGCGTCATCTACTGTCCCGGTATCAAGGTAATCCCCTTTTTGAGTTGCATAATAGATGAATTTCCAAACTTTTTCTTCATTTTAGATTTCTTAATGCTAATTTTTATAATTAGCTAGCCTTTTCTTATTGTACATGCATATGTATACTATCTGGTGGTATATGCTGATAATCTTTTTGTTATTAGCATGCTTTAACTTACCGGCCGTTTGATCCTCCCCCTCGCCCACCCACCCGTTCTTATACTTTTTTTCAGCCAGTCAAAGGAAAAAAAGGACTGTAAAAAAGGTGCGGTTTACCAAGACTAGGTCTTCCCCTCGACTGAGAGCAACATCTTCACAGCCGACAGTATTTGTGGATCTTGAAGAACAGCCCACGGTGACGTCGGAAGGAGCAGCAGCAGCTTGCGAAGGTGCATCTGATGCGGCTGAATCTGTAGAACAACTGGTTGCAGTGGCCAGCATCACTTCTGTTGTTGAAGAGCTCGCCTCTGCAGCTATTAACAATGAAATGCATGCTGATGAAAATGCTGCCTCAGACACTGGTATGCATTTAGGATCACTACTCGGATGTTAAACATACATACCTTCTTTGTGGATTTTTTTCACTGTTCTTTTCTTTCAATGTGATAACATTTGTTTTCTTTTTCTCTCATTTGTTGCAGCCCAAGATGTTAATGAAGTCGTTAATGAATCTGCCCAAGTGTGTGTGCCGCCTGATGCGGTAGCGACTGTTACAGCTGGTGTCGATGCAGAAAAAGCAGCTCCGGGTAGATATAATATACTCTAATGGAAACTTTTATTTAGTTTCATTGTGATAACATATGTTTTCTTGTGCTCTCATTTGACGCAGCCCAAAATGTTAGTGAAGTCCTTACTGAAGCTGCCCAAGTGTCTGTGCCCCCTGATGCGGCAGCGGCTGTTGCAAAAACTGGTGTCGATGAAGCAAAAACAGCTCCAGGTAGATATAGTAGTAGTCTGATGGTAACTTTACTTATTTTCATTGTGATAACATATGTTTTCTTATACTCTCATTTGACGCAGCCCAAAATGTTAGTGAAGTCCTTACTGAAGCTGCCCAAGTGTTTGTGCCCCCTGATGCAGCAGCGGCTGTTGCAAAAATTGTTGTCGCTGCAGCAAAAACAGCTCCACGTAGATATAGTAGTAGTCTGATGGTAACTTTACTTATTTTCATTGTGATAACATATTTTTTCTTGTGCTCTCATTTGACGCAGCCCAAAATATTAGTGAAGTCCTTACTGAAGCTGCCCAAGTGTCTGTGCCCCCTGATGCGGCAGCGGCTGTTGCAAAAACTGGTGTCGATGCAGCAAAAACAGCTCCAGGTACATATAGTAGTAGTCTGATGGTAACTTTACTTATTTTTTGATGGTAACTGGGTTGTAATCTGATTGTACATTTTCTTAGTTGTTGCAGTCCCAATTCTAAATGCTGATGCTCAAGATGAAATTGTCCAACCTCAAGTTGCAGTCGATTCCCGGCATGTCCAAGCTGAAGCCGATGTTGTCACTCCTGAAGTTGTAGGAGATGATTCTGCAGTTAGAGTGCCTGGTGATTTCACCCCACCAAGCTGCTCTCTCGGCCTTGCCTCCATTTTTGGTGTGACTCCTCCAGCTCCACCAGTGGCTCCACCAATGTCAGTTGCGGTTCAGTTCAGTCCTCAAGCACCTCACGCACCACAAGCAGCAGCACCACCACCACAAGCAACAACAGTGCAACAATCAGCAGTAGCACTGCAAGTAGGAGAAGTACCAGATGCAGCAGCAGCTAGTTCACACGTGATCCCAGCGCTTGCATGTCCTGTCGCAGAGAATGATGATGCCATTGACGTTGAACCGGTTGCTTCGGCACTGCCTGGCCACTCTGGTAACTGAAGACCTTCTTGTGTCTTCGCTTCACAACAAAGAGTGATTGATGGAACCACTTAATTGAAGACTTACTAACTGTTTTATGTCCTTCTTCTGCTATTTATGTTAGTTTTCCTTGCGCGCACGCGTGTGTGTGGATGAATGTAATATGACTTTTATGCTTTTGTGATATTGCAAATGAACCATTGTGCTTTTCGTTTTCCATAAATTGTGTGTTGTGCTTTTTTTTACAAATTTTCCTTTTGTGTGGCCTCCTGTTGTGGTTCCTACTTACGATATATTTTATTACCCCATGGCAACTTGATTCTCTGTTTTCTTTTTCATAATGATAACATACCCTTCTCCCACCTGGTAACATAAGTCATCTCCACCTGGTAACTTGAGTTGCTATATAGTGATAACATCTCTTCATTATCCCCTGCTAACCTGTGACACTATTGTATTGTGACACCATGTGTTCTATGTCTATTGTAACTAACCAGCATGTTGCATGACAACTTCTATATTTTTTTGTGCCCCTGGTCAAAACCATTTTTTTTGTCCTAACTCATTATTGTCCTGATAAGTGTCATTGTTTTGGCTTGATTACTTTGGCTCTAACCAAATATTATCTTACCCAATATTGTATGTCACAACACCCATTCCGTTGTGTCGAGAAGGCATCATTATTTTGCTGGTAACATTCATTGTTTGGATTGATAACTAACACTCTATCCCAACATTGATCTCACCCATTATGTCCTTTGCAACACCCCATTTTATATGGTGTTGATAAGTCATTATTAATGTGTTGGTAACTTTTATGGTCCTGGTGAGGGAGTCCTGGACTAAGGGGTCCTCGTGCCGTCGGCCTATATCTCATAGGCCGGCTTGGTGGGCTGCTCTATGTTTATCACAGGAAGGGCCGGGATATGCGACGACCCCGTATGCTAGAAGGAAACCTCCGAAGACGCGGCGTGCACTCCAAGTCAAGATGAGGGGATCAGCGTCTTTACTTCGGGCTAGAGATTTATCATGTGTAAACCCTAGGTACCACCGGTGTCTATATAAACCGGGAGGTTTAGATCGTAGAAGGTAGACAAGCTCATCTAGGGTTTTGGCTACTTGATCTTGTGGTAGATCGTCTCTGTAATCTTCATACACATCAATATAACCAAGCAGGACGTAGGGTTTTACCTCCATAGGAGGGCCCGAACCTGGGTAAACATCGTCTCCTTCGTCCCCTGTTACCCATCGATCCTAAACCCACAGCTCGGTACCCCTACCAGAGATCCGTCGGTATTGACACCGACATTGGTGCTTTCATTGAGAGTTCCGCTGTGGGATAGCAAGACGAATTGATGGCTCGCCTAATCGTTAGCGATGAAGTCCGCAACAGGTACTCCTTTGCCCCCGGACAGGTTTTCGCTTTCGGCAGCATCGTGCTGCACGCCGACCCGACTGGCCACCCTCGTCGGATCGGGAGTCTCGCCCCCGATCAAGAGATCAGATTCGGGAACCTAGAGTTCTCCGTAGACTCCCGGGGCGATCTTTCATTCGCTGGTCTCGCGATCTCATCTAACGAGCCCGAGGACTCCGAAGCCTTAACTTCGGATCTCTTTCTCGACTCCACCCTCGGGTCTATCCCTGCCGATGATCTGGCTCTTAGTCCGGATCCGGTTACAGTACCTGAGGGCTAGGGGTCGGCCTCTGCCGAACACACCCTTTGTACGGACACGCTGGAGGTTAACTCCGAAAGTCCTAGGCAGATCGATCCGGTCGAGCTCTCGACGATCAACGAGGCGCTGGATCGAATCCTATCAATAAAAAACACAGACGACCCGATCTCGACCCATGCTCAGATCGGTCTGAAGGCGGGTCATGGGGAATTTTTCGACCCACCCACCACCAACTTGGTAGCCACTATCGAAGACTTAACCGATACGCCGGACTACGCCTCCGAGGAGGCAGAAGACATGGATGAAGAGGACGGAGCCCCCGCCCCTGTCAACACTGGGCGATGGACTGCCACCTCCACCTACGACATCTACATAGTAGACACCCCCGACGATAAGGGCGATCGCGCCCTTAAGAAGAATGGCGATAAATCCGGTGAGGAGTCGTCAAGGCGTCGGAAACAGCGCAAACGATCTAAGGCAAACAAGGGAAGGGAGGCCATCGCAGGCACCGGGGAAAATGACATCCCGGAAGACCTCGGCGACCCTGAAATCCCCGAACAGCCACTGGAGGACCAGGAAAGGCCCGAAGATCGGCGAGACACCGAGGATCTTAATGATTCCGAGGACGACAACTACCTTCCCCCCGTCGAGGAGGAGGACAGCCTGGAAGCCGAAGACTTCACCGTCCCCGACAACCCTGCGGATAAGGAACGGTTTAGGCGGCAGCTCTTAGCCACCGCCTGAAGCCTGAAGGCAAAACAACAGCAGCTCAAAGCTGAACAAGACACCCTCAATGATAGATGGACGAGGGTCTTGGCAGCCGAAGAGGGGTACGGTACCGATCTACCGGACCAACCCAAGAGCTACCCTCGCCGGCGGCTGCTGCCACAGTTCGATGACGAGGCCCTTGAAGCATCGTCTCACAGGCATACTCCGTACGACCAGCCGGACCGCCCTCCCCGAGGACGGGATAGAACGGCCGGCGAGGCCGAGTACAGACCTACGGTAACCCGCAGGAGAGGAAAACAGCCAGCAGAGCCTGAGGACAGGTATGACTTATGACAGGACCTAGATTATAGAGCAGGCCACACAAGATCCATCTACGGATCTAGAGGATACTCCCCCGCTAGACGGGACGGGTACCAGTCTTGGCTCGACCGCAACAATAGAGGTCGGAAACAAAACCGGGCCCGACCGACCGCCGATCGTAGGCATGACATAGCTCGGGTCAGAAGCGCTGCCCACCCACTGTGCTTCACAGACGAGGTGATGCAGCATCAGTTCCCTGAAGGGTTTAAACCCGTTAACATAGAGCATAACCCAGCTGTGTGGATTGAGGACTTCCTCCTCCACATCCATATGGCACGAGGAGATGATCTCCACGCCATCAAATATCTGCCCCTAAACCTTAAGGGGCCAGCTAGACACTGGTTAAACAGTCTTCCCGAGAATTCCATCGGGAGCTGGGAAGAGCTCGAGGATGCCTTCTGATCTAACTTCCAGGGCACTTATGTCCGGCCACCGGACTCCTCCGACCTGAGCAATGTTGTCCAGAAAGCAGGTGAATCGGCTCGGCAATTTTGGAATCGGTTCCTGACCAAGAAAAACCAGATCGTTGACTGCCCGGACGCCGAGGCAATAGCCTCCTTCAGACATAATATCCGGGATGAGTGGCTAGCTCGTCAGCTCGGCCAGGACAAGACGAGGACAATGTCCGCCCTTACCCCACTTATGACCCGCTTTTGCGCGGGTGAGGATGACTGGCTAGCTCGACGAGGCCATAACCCCGAAGACCCCGGCACCTCCGAAGTCCGGGATGGAAATGGGAAACCACGACGTAACAAAAACAAACGCCGGCATAACAACAGCGATGCTGAAGACACGGCCGTTAATGCCGGTTTCCACAAACCAAAATCTGGACAGCGAAAGAAGCCCTCTAAAGGAAATCGAGACGGGCCTACCACGCTGGACAAAATCATGGATAGGCCCTGCCAGATCCACGGCACCCAAGACAAGCCCACTACCCACACCAACCGTAATTGTTGGGTATTCAAACAAGCTGGCAAGCTCGCAGCCGAGGAGCAAGGCAAGGGCCCACGCAATGAGGATGATGATGAGCCCCGCGGTCCAAGCAATGGAGGACAAAAGCAGTTCCCTCCAGAGGTAAAAACTGTGAACATGATATATGCCACTCACATACCAAAAAAGGAGAGGAAGTGCGCCCTTCGGGAGGTCTACGCCGTAGAGCCCGTAGCCCCGAAGTATAACCCATGGTCGGCTTGCCCGATCACCTTCGACCGACGGGACCATCCGACCAGTATCCATCACGGAGGTTCGGCAGCCCTCGTCCTAGACCCCATTATCGATGGGTATCACCTCACTAGAGTCCTAATGGATGGAGGAAGTAGCCTTAATCTGATTTACTCAGACACGGTGAAAAAGATGGGTATAGATCCGTCAAGGATCAAACCCAGCAACACTACCTTTAAAGGAGTGATCCCAGGCGTCGAAGCCCGCTGCTCGGGCACCGTGAATCTGGAAGTAGTGTTTGGCTCACCCGACAACTTCCGTAGCGAAGACTTGATCTTCGACATTGTCCCTTTTCGCAGCGGTTATCACGCCCTACTCGGCCGCACAGCATTCGCTCGCTTTAACGCCGTCCCCCACTACGCGTACCTGAAGCTCAAGATGCCCGGGCCCAGGGGGGTCATTATTGTCAACGGCAACACAAAGCGCTCTCTCCGAACTGAGGAGCACACAGCGGCCCTGGCAGCTGAATTCCAGTACGGCGATGATAGGCCGACGCCCAAATCAGCCATAAAGGCACGTCATGATAGCAAACGAGTTCGGTCTCAACCCGAACTCCCGGAATCATCTTCCGCCCAACAAAAATAGGGATACGCCCCCCACAGCACAACCCTAGTTCTCGTAAAATATGTGCCAAGAAGGCACAACTTCGCGCTCAAAATACCATGGGCTGTTGTGGGGACCCACTATGAAAGGCAAAGTGTTCGGCTGGACCGAACTACTGCCAACAAATGTCTTCGGACAAACCACAGGTACCATCTAGGACCTTCCATGCGTAAAGCTCATCCACACTTTGGCAACTTCTCAAGATCTTCTTCCCAAGGTCCATTCGCCGATAGCAATCACCTTTAAAGGAACACAACCCCCTCGGGAGCAAAGGAGCAGACATGCGACAGGGCACATTGAGGACGTCAAGCCACCCATCGAAGACCCCGGGTAAAACCTTTCCTTTGTAAACTTTATTTTTCATTTCAAAATACCTGTAACAGTTGCTTCGGCAGTTTGAGTTGTAAGAATTCATCAGAAATAAAGACCATCCTTTACGGCCTCCTTGCTGTATTTTATGTCACATACTTTGTTCTCTACTCACCGACGCCGATAGCAAAGCTATTCGGTACATATTACGATGCGACCGGCTAATAGACCGGGGGCTTGACTATAAAAATCGCCCCAAGCATCACCCCGGCACTATTGTTTATGTGTTCGGCGTCTCGGATGTCGCGTTATATGAATCGGTTCCGAATTATTTCTTGGGTCAATGGTTGGGTTGCCTGGCTCCTGTGTTTGCCCTCTTACGTTCCGCTCGTTCGGCTAAAAGGGTAAAGGGAGAACCACTGCGATTGTGCTTCCAGCTCGCCTGGTCAAGTACCTCAGTGGAGAAAGCCAAAAACTGACTGTCATAATAAGCGAGAACCGGTCTGCAATCCGAGCATAAGTGTCAAACTAAAAATCGATAGAGGTTATTCCGTGTTATACGAGGGGTTTGTACTATTACAAACCATGTGATGCTGGTTTCAACCTCGGTGTATCCGAATATCACAAAACACTGGGGGCTAGTCATCAGCCCCCGCAGTCAAGCTCCTACGGCTAAGTGAAAGCACTAAAGCATCATAGTCCGATTGCCTTTTTCCCCTCGCACTACCGCCTTCGGGCACCGATACGTCGGCTAAGGGTCACAGTGTGGAGGTAGAAACACCTCGTGTAGCATCTACATGGGGGCTGAAGCCGACGACTCGCAACTTTCAGATAAAACGGCCACATAGGAGTCTAACTAATACAAAGCTTAAAGACATGATAAACCATGCAACTGCATTATAAAGCGGAACAGTCATCGTATACATGACAAAACGTTCATTCATAAATTACATCCTTAGGGCATTGAGCCTCTATCGCCCGAGCACCATCCATCACGGTGGCAAAGTATTTCTCGGGGCGCCTATGCTCCTTCCCAGGGGGTGGAGGCGCGGTGGCCATCTCGGTCGGCTTGATCTTCGGCCAGTGCACCATGGTCCTCGCAAAGGCCATTCGAGCTCCCTCGATGCACGTTGATCGCTTTAGAGCGTCAATCCGAGGCGCAGTGTCGCACAGTTTCTCCACCAAGCCGAAGTAACTGCTCGGCAACGGCTCTGCAGGCCACAGCCGGATGCAGAGGTCCCTCATGGCCGGCTCCGCCATCCTGTGCAGCTCCATCAATTGTTTCATCTGCTTGCTCAGGAGGGGAGGATGCTCGGGGGCTTGAAATTGCGCCTAGAACAGCCGAGGCTCAATATCCCCATCCCGAGAGGCGAAGTATTTTTTTCGCGTCCGCTGCACTCCTTGAGACGTCCGTAAAGGCGCCTGAGGAACGCCACACCCGGGTGAGCAATGCAAACCTGTTACCACCAAAGGCACATTGCAGTAAGTACGGCTTACCATCTGCGATTGCCTTGACTTGGCGGAGTTCTTCTTCAAAGAACCGCCTATCAACTCGCTCCTATTTGAGTTTGGATTTCAGCGAGGATAGTTCAGTGGCCTGGTCCTCGTTCTTTTGCTCAAGGGCCTCGCACTTCGTGCTGGCATCCTTGAGCTCCAGCTGCACCTCTACCACCCAGGCCTCATGCTTGTCGCTCACGGCTTTTAACGCCGACAGGTCGGCTGCCGCTCGTTCGGCCGCCGCCTTCTCATCCGCGGCCTCCTGCCTCGCCTTTGCCAACTCGGCCTTGAGGTTCTCGACCTCCGTGGCCACAGCTGTGGTAACAATGAGTAAATAACACTTAGGGATAACAATCTGGATATCTCAATAAATGAGGATAGACAAAAATAGCCCCGAATGATACAATTCAGACTCACCTTGCGTCTCGTCGAATCTCTTGTTCAGGCGATCGAGCTCCTCATCAGAGCTCTTGAGCTTCCGGTTTAGCTCGGCAAGCTTCACTGCGTTGGCGGCCGCCGTCGATGACGAGGCCTACAAAACAACTTATGTGCATTAAAACTCCCGAGTTGTCGGATTCAGACCCTCTGCTAAGTACTCTTCGGGGCTCTTAGCATAATGAGGGACAAAGGGTGCCTTGAGCATCGTTACTAACTTTCGGGCATTTGACCCCCGGGTGGGTTTTTCAAACTCACCCAGGGCTCGGGGGCTACTACACTTACAAGGATTGCATAAACTTGGCAAATTAACTTTTTCTGGAAAAAAGAGTATTACGTGGCTCACCTTGAAGCCCGTCAAGAGACTGTTGAAGGCCTCTTTCAGTCCGCTATCAACTGACTGAATACCTTGCAAAACCGCACCCATAAGGGCGTGGTGATCTTCGGCGATGGAGGAGCCGGATAAAGCTTCCTCCATCACGGCCGACCACCCAGTCCTGGGCGGCACCGGTGGTGACCTGCCAACCCTCCCTCCGGTGGGGGATTGGGCGGGCAGCTCCTGAGGCATAGAGCGCTCCGGAGATGTCCTCGGAGGGGACTGGACTGGATTCCGTCCCCCCTCTTCTGTTGCCAGGAGATGTTCTTCCTCCTGGTCTTCGGCGGCCGAGGTATTAACCTCAGCCATGACGTCGTCACCCCCGCCGCCGGTGTTCGGCTCCGAAGGAGCCGAGCGCGATAACACCTCCGCGGCCTCCTTCGAGACCTCAGGAGGCGTAGGATGTGATGCAGTCCCACTTTCCGCCAGGTCGGTGGGCAGAGACTCCCCGTCTGAGATTTGGTCGGTGGGGAGATCACGGGGCGGGCTGCGAATGGAAAGACGTTCGCCCATTTAGCATTAAAAACTCTAGATAAGTGACCCAGAGGGTTTCAGATTCATACCTCTGGGCTGGGGGCTTAACCCTTGGGTTCCTTCGGGGAACCTTTTCAAAAGCCTCAGACTCCTTATCAGAGTCCGAGTTATCATCGGCCAGGACTGCCTTTGTCCGGCATGTCCTCTTCGAGGCAGGAGGAGGTAGGTCCTCCGCGGCATCCGCTGATGCCACCCTTTTCCTTGTGAGGGGGGAGCCGCACTCCTCTTCGTCCTCGTGCTCTTCCTCGTGGGTGGAAGAGGCATGGGTCTCCTCGGACTTAGTGTCCGGAAGACCCCTTAGACAAAGACCCTCTCGGGCCTCCTTTTTCTCCCCTTTCTTCTTCTTCCCATTCCTCTCTAGCGCCGAATACGGCGCCACGACGAGCATCTCCGTCAGCAGATCCGACTGAGGGTCTTCGGGCTATGGGGCCGGACAGTCAATTTGCACGGCCTTGCTCAGCCATTTCTGCGAAAATGAAGGAGAAGGGGTTCAGCTCTTTGTCAAAAAACAGAGCTGGAGAATTGAAGTTTTATCATACCTTGGTAGGAGGGGTTTCGGCGTCAAGATCGGTGTCCTCCTCCTCGGCCGGCCAGCTCTTCTGGGGCTTGAATAGCACTTTCCACAATTTCTCGTGAGTAGTGCGGAAGAATTGACTCACGGTGGCCGGGTCCTCGGGATGATAAGCCCACATTGGGGAGGCCCGGTGCTGGCAGGGGAGCAGACGGCGGCGGAGCATGACCTGGATCACGTTGACCAGCTCGATTTTGGCCTCAATCATTGAGGAAATGCGCTTCTGTAACGATTTTACCTCTACGTCCGACCCCCAGTCAAGGCCTTTTTTGAGCCACAAGATTAGCCTCGCGGGGGGTCCGGATCTGAACTCGGCAGGTGCCACCCAGTCCGCGCTCCTTGGTTTGGTGATGTAGAACCATTCCTTTTGCCAGATCTTGACCATGTCAATAAAGGTGTCGTCCGGCCACTCGACACGGGGGAGCTTGCTGATTACCGCCCCTCCACAATCCGCATGCGCGCCCGCAACTGTCTTCGGCTTGACGTTGAATACTTTGAGCCACAGGCCGAAGTGTGGTTGTACCCGCAGGAAGGCTTCACAGACAATGATGAACGCTGAGATGTGCATGAAGGAGTTTGGGGGGAGGTCATGGAAATCTAACCCGTAAAAGAACATGAGGCCCCTGACGAAGGGGTGGAGCGGAAAGCTCAGTCCCCGGATGAAATGGGGGACGAACACCACCCTCTCGCCCGGCTTCGGTGTGGGCACCACCTGATTTGCCTCTGGAGCGCGGTGGGCAATGTTGGCGGAGAGGTAGCCGGCGCGCTTTAGCTCTCGAATATCGTTGTCGGTGACGGAGGAGGCCACCCACTTGCCCATGGAACCTGAACCAGCCATAGCCGAACTCGGAGGGAAGATTGAGGAAGAACTGGATCTGGGCTCTCGAAGCTTGGGAAGGTTGAGGGGGCAAAGGGTGCGAATTTGGAGCGTGAATAGGCCTTGGGGGTTTTCTCCCTTTTATGGGGTGCCGTAATACCAAGAGCCTCCCTTTTACTACGCCACAGGCCTCGCCACTTCCCGAAACAATCGTGCCGTTCTGCGTGTGTGGGATAACCCAGGGCATTAATCATATCCTGTAAGAAACGGGACACGATCTACACGTTGATAAGATGTGCCAATGGAAAAACGGCCTCGAACCGCGAATCGAGTTTTTGTAGCCGGCTCACCGGTCGTGATAGGCCACGACCCTTCGTCAGAAAGGTTGTCAGGAAATGTTGTTCATACTTTGACGCTTCGGCCTTCGAGGTTAAGCGATTTATGGCGTCCGGATACCTACATGTTCGGACGACTACATGTCATTGGCGGTCGGACTAGGGCCAGCCGATCATAAAGGGGGAAAAGAACTCACCCCGCAAGCCGGAGACTCTGATCGCATGAAGCTGCTAGTGTTATGACCGCTGGCGTTGGGGGCTAGTTCGGGGGCTACTGAGGGAGTCCTGGACTAAGGGGTCCTCGGGCCGCCGGCCTATATCTCATAGGCCGGCTTGGTGGGCCGCTCTCTGGTTATCGCAGGAAGGGCCGGGATATGCGATGACCCCGTATGCTAGAAGGAAACCTCCGAAGACGCGGCGTGCACTCCAAGTCAAGATGAGGGGATCAGCGTCTTTATTTCCGGCTGGAGATTTATCATGTGTAAACCCTAGGTACCCCCGGTGTCTATATAAACCGGGAGGTTTAGATCGTAGAAGGTAGACAAGCTCATCTAGGGTTTTGGCTACTTGATCTCGTGGTAGATCGACTCTGTAATCTTCATACACATCAATACAACCAAGCAGGACGTAGGGTTTTACCTCCATAGGAGGGCCCGAACCTGGGTAAACATCGTCTCCTTCGTCCCATGTTACATATCGATCCTAAACCCACAGCTCAGGACCCCCTACCCGAGATCCGCCGGTTTTGACACCGACACCTGGCTTGATAACTTTCACTCTATCCCATTATCATCCTTTTTCACTATATCCCTTTTCTCATGTCCTCATTCTTACCTTTTGATTTTTGTTTTTTTATATAATAATGAAAGATCGTCATGTTCGGGTGTTTGATGTTGAACTTGACGATGATGAAGTACTTATGTGGTGGGAAGAATTTGAAGGTGATAACCCAACAACCAAGGGAAAAGCTGTTGTTCAAGGAGGTAATAATTTTTTGTTACTTCGACAAATGCCAAATTTGTGTCACCTGATAACTTAGTGCACCATTGTTGATAAGTGACCCAGAAACTGATTGATAACTTATGATTCTCCCACTTCGTTGGACCCTCCCTGTTGTTTAACCTCTTTTTTATCATCACCAATGCTTTTTCTAAATCGATCAGAAATTTTGGCAGATAATTGTCAAAGTCCCACATTTGCTACACCTCACTTACCTCAACCCAAAGAGAATATACAGCCAACTGCCACGCCTAGATCGTTAATTCATAAAGTTAGGGTTACCCGCCCATCACAATACATGTTGCCGCCATATTCGGCACTCATCCCCAGCAAAGATGAGGAGGTTGTTTATGATGAAGTTATCAAGCACACGAATGATTCGAACTCCAGAATTAAAGGGTAACAAACGAGTTTTCTCAATTTTCATACCTTTGTTACAAAACATTTTTTTTTTGCCATTTCATTTTCTGAGTTGCTTCCTTCTTGTATCACAGTGTTAGAGTAATTGACATCGATGGTAGGTGGGTCACGCTTGGCGAGCTTGCTGATTGTGTGAAAGAAACGGGGTAGGTTTCAACGAGTATTGCTGAGATGCCTACCCGTGTGCTTCAATATTTGGGCATGCCAAACAAGATTATCTTCCCTTGTTTGATGTCCATATATCTGCTTCTTGGAGACTTCAAATGTAAATATGTATTGCATCATTTCCAACGGGATCAGTATTACATCCTGAGCCACCAAAATGAGGTACTTTTTGGCTTGTTGCCATTATTACATGTTAATGTCCATCGCATACACTTTTTTTTGCCATTTTAGCACTGATATATAATTAGTTTTTTTCCTATGTGGCATGATAACTTTTTGTCTTCCTTCCATGATAACTTAATCATTTAACTTTTGGTAGTTCTTTGTTTTTTCACATGATAACTTTCTTGCTTTGCCTCGTCTTTAAGCATGCCTTCCTTTTTTGTCCCTGTTGCGATTATTGTAGCTACTATTCCCTCCTCTGCAAAAGTTGGGACAGGGACCACATGACGGTCATTGGTATGTATTGTCGCTAAATCTTAAGGCAAAATGATTTGAGGTTCTAGATTCATTGCGTGAAGAAGACAGTCCATCCTTAATGGAACACGCAACAAGGTATATGAACAGTATAAAGAAGGCTTGGTTGATTGCGTACAAGGACTCACATAAGCAAATTCAAGACTATGAACTCGTGTACATTGATGTTCTCAAACAGCAGAATGGGTTAGTTATGTATTCTGTATTTACTTTATTTTTTTGTTTGGATCTCAATTGTTGTTAGATTATCTTGTTTACTGTCCTGACCCTGACAGTCTGCTTTCAGCATTGATTGTGGCTTCTTCACTTTCATGTTTCTGGAGCTGTGGAAAGGCAAAATTATTCCTGCTTTCACCCATGACCAAGTACCAGCACTCGGAAAAATACTGACATCGAGATGGCTAAATCACACTAGTAACAAATGCAAACAGTGGCGCTATCATTTGTTTGGCAATAGTTCGTGAGGTATCAATTGTGATAGTATTTTTAGTGCTGGTCTTAAATTGATGTTAAATACCCGAAAGAAGTAGTTTAGCATTTGATTTTGTTGCCACAATGTTTTTTGGGGGGGTTTCTCATCACACTGATAAAATCAGTGACCTGTTGATTACTTCTAGCGTTTGTGTCTGATATTTTGTTCAAAGATGATCTGATAACTAGTTGATACCTCTTTTTTTACACGACATAATCTGGTCACAATCTGTGTGGTAACTTGCAGACTGTTTTTGCTGATAACTAGCATGTATAAATGCTGATAGGTTAATTAAATGTAGGCATAACAACTTCATTGATTTTGTAGATAGTGTTGAAAACTCATGGTACTGAAATGACATATGTAAAACATCTAGATAACTGATGATAGCCCACAGTAACAAATTGCTGGTAACTTACACAAATTGTTCACGATAACTTCCACCACACAGTACCATAAAACTCAGACCACCAAAGTGCTGGTAACTTACATAAATATAGGTACGATATTCTTGGATTACATTTGCTACGATAACAATCAACAAACTAATGGATATAAGTTTGTCCATTAATTCTCTAGTGACCATCTTCATTGTTATTTCTTTTCATCTTGGTAGAGGTGACGTGCAGTTGCGCTTGTCATGGTCTTTGCCGCCGCAGACCCTACACTTCCTTTGTTTTGTTGGTTTTGCAATGTCAAATGGATGTTGAAACTTTTTTGTTTTCGGGCGCCCTTTTGTGACAGTCCTCGGAGGGTCTAGTATCATTCTTGTGTTCGAGGAATGGGATGTGGCGTCATGTGGTTCCTTGAATGTAGAGGGTGCCACGTTAACACTATCTTGTATTGTCACCGGGTTGCTTGTTTGTCTCGTGATTGAGCTGTCCACTTGTTGTGCGTTAGGCATGCGTGTCTGTTGTTCGACATTGATGGCTTCACTCATTGCGACAACGGGAATAGAACATGGATCTTGTTGTGATTGGAATGATCCTCTAGCTTCTTCACTGCCCTTTCTGGCCTTCTTACGCTGGCTTTTTGTTAGCGCTTCCATTTCTTCCTTGAAAGCATATAGGTGCTTCTTGGCCACCCTGGCCCCATCATCTGTGAGGCAAGCGTCCTTGGTTGTTGCCTTGAAATCCTTCAGCATTGATGTATATCGCATGACGCTTTTGCCCCCCTCTGCCATGCTTTTACCAACTGTTGGCTGTTGAAAATCAGGATTGATTAGATCTTCTTCCTGATCCCAAGTCCACCTCTTGAGAATATACTTCTCATGTATCTCATATACCCCAATCTGGTCCATCACTCGTAGCACATGTGCACACAGTATACCATCTCGTTCAAACTTGCAGCAAGTGCATGAATATGTCCCTTCATCCTTGTTTGCTTCGACATGGTAGTCCCTGTCCCCATATTTTGGTATGATTCCTCTGACTGAGCCAATTTTGAATGACCCATCTTGCAATGTGTCACATCTGTAGCCAGTTTTCACCTTCATCTCCATCTGGAATTTGGAGAAAATACTATGCGTGTAGAGGCCCTGCACATGTAACTCGAGTGGGTTGAACGAGTATGTCTCCACCTCTTTGTACATTGTTTCTAGTTGCTCTTTGACACGCTCAACATCACCTTCTCCTGGATTGCAGTGTACTGTTTTGCAAATTCGACTAGCGAGTTATTTGGGTTGACATACTTCTTCAACACAGCGTTGAATCCCTCGCTCCTTGTCGTGGTCTGCAAGAACGGGAAGAAGTCATGCATGTAGTACACCGGGACCCAGCATTCCCTGTTTTCCCACAGCCAATGGAAATGTTCGTTGTTCGTCTTCCCATGATCATCCATCATCTTCCACCATTTTTCCTCAAACTCTTCCACTGCATTCAGAAACCAAGGTGGTAAATAAAGTGCACATAACATGATAAATTTCAGGTTGTCAACATGATAACTTTGCTTCATACATCAATAAGTGGTCCTAGGTCATGCAGAATATGGAACATCCCTAATGACATAGTTCTGATGGTCACTTCAAAACATGAGTGCTGGTAACTTTTTTTTGGTTACTATAACATTTCAGTTTTTACATGAAAACTGTTTTTAAATGTGGGGAAAATCGGTACAATTGGTGGTCATTATTATAAGTCAGGATGGTAACTTTGGATAATTCTACACAGTAGCTATTTTTTGCGGTTAATGGATTGGAGTGTGTTGTGTGGAAATACAATACCAGTCAAGCTGTTGTCAACACAATCTTTGAATGCTTTGTTCAATGGTTGATCATCAGCCATTAGCCTCCCAAGCTTGTCATGTGCCTTTTTCATAATGTGCCATCTGCAATTTCTGTGTACTATCCCGATGAACACCTCATCAATAGCATTCCTCATGGCAAAGTCCTGATCTGTGATTATGTTCTTTGGCGCAACCCCACCCATTGCATGCAAGAACGTTTTAAACAGCCACACAAAGTTGTCAGTGAGTTCGTTACGAACAAAACCACAACCGAATTGGATTGATTGCACGTGGTTGTTAATGCCAATGAAGGGGCACACGACATCTTGTACATATTAGTCATGTACTTTGTGTCGAACGACACAATGTCATTGTATTTTGCGTATGCCCTGCGCGATGCGCCATCTATCCAGAACACATTTTCCACCCTATCTTCGTCATCAAGTTTCATTCTCCAATAGAAATCTGGATCCTTTGCCCTCAGCTCCTCAAAGTATGCAATCGTGCTCCCCACGTCCGCATTATGGTACTCTTTGCGAAATTTGGCTCGTTGATTCGAAAGGTCCTACGTCGTGTATGGTACATTCTCAGCAAAACCATAGAACCATGAAATTAGTTGCATTTGTCTTGATGTCTCTATGTTGCATTCGTGCAGAATCCGTAAGAAGTCTTGCTTGTCTTTGGGGATGTTCCGATGTGATGCTAAAAAAATTGTTAGGGATGGCTTTCTGATCAATTGGTGATTGTGGTTGTCGTCAAAGCGTTCGACTCTCCACCACGCATCCTTGTGTGTAAGATAAAGGTGGGCTGGACACTGAGTCCTCACAATCTTCCGTCTTTTTCTCTTCTTCACGATGCCTTCTGAGTTCTCTACATCCTGCACCTCCTCCTTATTCTTCTTTGGCTTGCCGCCTTTCCCACACACGAGGAGTGCTCTGCTCACTGTGTTGTCCTTCCGGGTTCTCGTGTACTCTATCCTTGTTCCAAATCCATTCCTGAGTGCATATAGCTCATAGTGAGCAATAGCCTCCTCAAAGTGTCAAACTTCATTGTTGTATCAGGAGCCTTAGGCGTGGAGTATGCCTCAGTGTTAACCCCTCCCTGGTCAGCGTTAAGTGCTCCTGTTTCTGGACTTGCTGGCTCGCTGACCGATACATTAAAGAACTTTTCTCCCCCCCCCCAATGCTAGAACTTGCTTCATTGTTTGGCTCATGGATCCTCGGGTTAGATGTAGATGGAGCACCTGCATGTTCTTGACACGAAACAGACTGTCAAACCATGTTTTATCATTTCTGGTGGTAACTTGTATTGAAATTGAGTGGTAATTTGCATTCTGTTGGCATGGTAACAACTGATGAATCACATGTAACTACTAGGGTAGTTTAGTAGATGCACCATGGTAACTACTATAATTGTAGGCTGGTAAATTCTCCTTTTTTCTGTAATCCTTAAAAGTTGTGCTGGCTAATTCACATAAAATGGTAGTTTACTAGATGCAGCATGATAACTATTATGCATTTAGGTTGGTAATTGCTCACATGTAGAGCTGACAAATAATACAATATTTTGTGCGTGAATTGTTTCTTACCTGCAACTTGGCGGTTGACGTTGGCAGAACCAAAGCTAGTCGTACGTGCATCCTCGTCATTTTGTTCTCTTGCCCACCACCCTCTTTGACATTTGAGTTATCTCCGTGGATTTCCCGCCATCTTACAACACCTGCTTACACATTTATGAGCACCGGTCACACAATTGTACATTAATTTTTCCATACATCAATAGTATTATTTTCTTGTACTTTTATTTTATTTTATTTGAACTAATTTCAACATTGTTATTTTTTTGTAGGTTTGAAAGTGTAGTCATTTGGCAGTGTATTCCACTTGGCAATATTAGTCACTGATGCAACTCCCTGTTCTACTCCCTGGTGGTAGCATAAGTTGTTAATGTGTGGTAACCTGCACCATGTTGGCATGGTAACACATTGTAAATCATCTTTTTTTCCTGTTTCACACATGATAACTTTGTATGAAACAAGATGGTAGATTGTTTTTAATCCATATACACTAATGGAGTTGTAACCTTTTCTATTTTTTAGATACAACTAGTGTTTTGTAGAAGAATTACATGTTTTTGCGAAATAAGGTGAAAAGGAGTTGCCTTTTTGCAACAGAAAATCTATACATGCCCTGATAATCATTGTTATCTTTTCCCTGTTAACTCTATTGAATCTGATTGGTATCTTACATGCACATAGTATGATAAAAACAGGTGAAAGGGCGTGGATGTCGCCTAGAGGGGGGTGAATAGGCGCTGTAAAATAATTACGGTTTAGGCTTGAACAAATGCGGAATAAAACTAACGTTTAATATGTCAAGCACAAAACCTAAAACAACTAGACTCACCTATGTGCACCAACAACTTATGCTAAGCAAGATAAACAACTAAGTGATAGCAAGATATAAAGCATGAAACAATATGGCTATCACAAAGTGAAGTGCATAAGTAAAGGGCTCGGGTAAGAGATAACCGAGGCACGCGGAGACGACGATGTATCCCTAAGTTCACACCCTTGCGGATGCTAATCTCCGTTCGGAGCAGTGTGGAGGCACAATGCTCCCCAAGATGCCACTAAGGCCACCGTAATCTCCTCACGCCCTCGCACAATGCAAGATGTCGTGATTCCACTAAGGGACCCTTGAGGGCGGTCACCGAACCAGTACAAATGGCAACCGTTGGGGGCGGTCACCGGTACCCGTACACTTTGGCAACCCTCGGGGGCGGTCACCGGTACCCGTACAAATTGCTCGGGGCAATCTCCACAACCTAATTGGAGACCCCGACGCTTGCCCGAAGCTTTGCACCACAATGATTGAGCTCCGAGGCACCACCAACCGTCTATGGCGTCAAAGCACCCAAGAGGACAAGCTCTAGGGTGCTCAAACACCCAAGAGTAATAAGCTTCTCAACTTCTCACTTCCACGTATCACCGTGGAGAACTCAAACCTATGCACCAAATGCAATGGCAAGGGCACACGGAGTGCCCAAGTCCTTCTCTCCCAAATCCCACCACAACAACAAATGTTATGGAGGAAATGAGAGGAAGAACGAAGAAGAACATAAAGAACTCCAAGATCTAGATCCAAGGGGTTCCCCTCACTTAGAGGAGAAAGTGATTGGTGGAAATGTGGATCTAGATCTCCTATCTCTTTTCCCTCAAGAACTAGCAAGAATCATTGGAGGGATTGAGAGTTAGCAAGCTCAAAGAAGGTCAACAATGGGGGGGCAAACTCGAGCTCTAAAGATAAGATCCATTAGGGAAGAAGACCCCCTTAAATAGGTGGGGGGAAATCCAACCGTTACCCCCACAGCCCGCACACAAGCGGCAGTACCGCCCCTGGGAGCGGTACTACCGCCCACCAGTAGAACTGAGCAACAATAGAAGGGGCGGCGGTAGTACCGCTTGGTACTACCGCTACTACTACCGCTGCGGCTGGAGGGCTGGCGCGGGACACCAGACAAGTGACTCGAGCTGTCTGGTGCCTCACGCGAGATCCCCGAGCCACCCCACTTCCCCCAGCGGTACTACCGCTGGCCAGGGCGGTAGTACCGGCTGTAAGTGGTACTACCGTGCTGGCCAGAGAGGTACTACCGCGGGAGAGCAACAAAGAACCCAAGCAACCGGATGGAAACAGTAAAACCAGAACTGCCATAACCTTCGCATATGAGCTCCGAATTGAGCAAACTCAAGCTTGTTGGATTCAGGATGACAAGAGCCAATGATATAGAGATGTGAAACCTCTATCAATGAAGAACCGGCAAAAACTCCAACATCGAAAACATCATAGAAAATGCATATGGACTCCGTTTTCGATGAACTTGAGCTTGTCATGAAGCTGACCATAAGCTCAAGAACCCACATAGAGAAAAGCCAACCAAGAACCAAGAAATATGATGATGCCAGGAATGCAATGGTTTGAGCTCTCAACGAACGATATGATCAAGCTACTCACTTGAGAACCCCCCTTGATAGTACGGCTATCGATCCTATAACCCGGTCTCCCAACTGCCATCATGAGACCGGTAAAATAGAAAACCCTATCAAGGTCAAATCTTTGCCTTGCGCATAGTCCACTTGAGCTAGATGATGACGATCTTGTCCTCCTCAAGATGGACCACCTTTCTTGATTGCGTCGGCTCGATGAAGACTAGTAAATTGCTCCCCCCATACTCCACTATGGGAGAGCCACTCTTCGGCACATCTTCACAAGTCCATTGTCACCACAATGGATGGCAAGCTTCAAGCATGATCTCTCCGTGATGCTTTACTTGAGCTTGCACACCGCAACCTTGATGACGATCACCACTTGATGTCATCTTCCATGGGCTGTATGGGATCTTCCTCTTGATGCAATCCCATGGAAATATACCTAACCCTACAAAGAACACTCACGTAGACCATGGGTTAGTACACAAAGCGTAATGGACAATGCTTACCATACCATGAGATCACTTGATCCCTCTCGGTATATCTTGTACGCTTTGTGTGTTGATCAACTTGGTTCACTCTTTGACTTAGTCTTGATAAACCTTGTATCTTATCTTCTCTCTTCATAAAGATGATGTCTTGAAGGTAAACATGAATGCTAACACAATCTTCTTCTTCAAGACATGCTTGCAATAAACTCATCTCTCACATGACCAATCTTTGGATAAAACCTTGAATACCACCTTGGTCACCATATAAACTCCTTGAAACCAACAGATGGACTTCAAGAAGTGCCTATGGACAAATCCTTCGAATATAACTCAAGGCAACCATTAGTCCATAGGGATTGTCATCAATTACCAAAACCACACATGGATAAATGTGCTCTTACAACAGGGAAAATTGCTCCTTTTTCCCTGATAAAAAACAGGGAAAATTGCCCCTTTTGCAACAGAAAATCTATACATGCCCTGATAATCATTGTTATCTTTTCCCTGGTAACTATATTGAATCTGATTGGTATCTTACATGCACATAGTATGATAAAAACAGGGAAAATTGCCCCTTTTTCTTCCCATCATGTGTCTGTGTGTTTACTTTTCGTTGGGGCCTTGAATTTGGGCTGAAATGAATTGTACATACTGTAGGAATGCTTAGATTTACCTTTTTCTTTTGCTTTCAAGCTGGATCCCGAACTCCTGTCAAGATATGGTGTCCCTGGTGGTAGTTTCAGGCAAGATCTCGTGATAACTTCATCACCTAAGTTGCCATTGCCTTTTTTATGGAGCAAATCTGGGGGGTCTGGGGGAGAGAGGGAGAGGGGGTAGGGGGTGTTGCTGTCGCCGGCTTGAGGGCGTTGCCAGGGAGAGAGAAAGAGGAATATGGTGTCGATGGAGATCGTGGGGTGCTTTTTCTTGCGCTGGAGGTAAGAAAGTTAGGGTAGGGGGAGGTGGGGGCGCTTGAGGGGGTGGGCCAGGGTGGGTGTCCAATTTAGATGATTGGGCCTTGTCCCGATGGATCGGCGAGATCGCTTCCCGCAAGCTGCCTCTCGAGGTAGCGCGGGGGAAGGGGGTGTTTGATCGTTTGGACCTATACTATAGGCACGAACGTTTGGAACGTATCGCTGTCCATTATATAATACGAAAAATTAATTTCATGATGCATCTAATAATAATAATTTCGCATTGTGAATGTTGATAATTTTTCCTATAAATATACTCAAACTTTATGAAGTTTGACTTTATACAAATCTTATATACAGAGTAAAACGAAATTGAAGGGAGTAAAAGCACAAATTTTTGCACAATCATCACCAAAATCTATCAAGTGCCCTTGTCGTAGGCCGAAGAAGATTTTGGCCAACACCCCCCCCCCACCCACCCACCCACACACACACAGACATACCTCCCCCCACGTACTCTTTGAGGACACCCCGACAAAACTCTTGTAATCCATATTGTTATTTTTAGTGGGCAACTATATTTAGGTTGGGCGCTGGGAGCCAGCAATTGTATACACTGTGTTTCAAAAGTAAATGGTTCCAATAATATATAATTTAAAAATATGTTTACTTCATTAATTCTGAAAGAAAACAGTTTTAAAATAGTAAAATGGTTTTTTTGTTTGCATGTTGCAAAAAAAAAGTTCTCGCATATGAAAGAAAGTTTATGCAGTTTAAGAAAATATTTTGTATTTTTATAGAAATGAGAACTTATATATCTTAGTACGCAAGCATGTCAACAGTGTTCATTTAATTTCAGAAATGTATCGTATTCTAAAAAAAGACCATGTACTTATAAGGTAACCATATATTTCCAAAAGTTGTTTGTGAAGCTTTCAAGAATATTTTGGCGTTTAAAAAAATATTCATGTAGTTTTAAAAAGTGATGGCATATTTAACAATGTTATTGTAATTTACAATTTCTTTCATATTTTTAAAAAAATATTAACTGTAGAGAAGATGTTCCTATACTTTCTAAAATGTCCTTCTATTTTTTTAAAGTGTTCAGTCATTTTGAAAATAATCATGTCTATACAGAAAAATGTTTATATTTTAGTAAAAGGAACAAATGTTCTGCATGAAATAATAAAAGGTAGAAACATAAAAATGAAAAAAAAAATCTGTCTCTACTTCTTAAAGAGAATCTAAGGTTTCAATAAAGTTCATGGATTAGAACAAAAAAAATCACAAATTCAAACAAGTTCGATAAAGTCAGAAAAAATCACGAGTTTGAAAAATATGATTTGAAAAGGTTCACATATTTTGAAACAAAATTGAGGATTTTTACAATGTTCATCAATTTTGAAAAATAGATAAAGCTTTGAAAAAGGTTCGCTTATTTTAAATAAATCATGAATTTGAAAACAAAGCGTAGATTTTGAAGAAAAAATAGTAAATTTGTAAAAGTTTATGAATTTCAATATATTCATACTTTTGAAAAAATTCAAATGATTCGAAATGTTAAGAAATTTGGCAATAAAATCGTTTTATGAAAAAAATCATGAATTTGAAGAAAGCTTCAAATTTTAAAAAAGTTCATGTATATATAAACAAAAAAAGTTTTTAAAATATAATTCAGAAATTTTTTGAATTTTAAAAAAAATGCGCACTTGAAAAATCGGAAATTAAATGAAATACAAAAAAGAATGAAGAAAATAATAAAACTAAACAAATCCCAGTTCATAAAAAACGGTCCAAAAGCTTCCCTAAGGCCGTGCTTTGAAGCAGTGTAATCAAATACAGATGTATCCATTTTACACGTGTATTTTACCGGTCACTAGCAGATTTCTAGCTGGAAACAAAACGATGGGCAGAGGTCTGTATTCTTTTTACAGGGGTATCTGAAACGAAAACGACAATCCAAACAAGGCCTAAGCAGGCCTGGAAGCTTCCTAAAACCGGGGAGGAATCTTCCCTCTTGCACGCTCCATTGGTCGGCCCATTTGGAATCGAAGGAAGGAAGGGGGGGGGGGTGATGTTTTGCGAAATAGCATAAAACGGGCGCTTAAGGCCCCAGCCCCAAACTCACCTCGATCACTTTCACTTGTTGCTTGACACGTACTCCCTCTGTCCCAAAATTTTGGGACGGAGGGAGTACATCGTACCCCCGATTCCCAAATTTAGCAACAGCACTTGGTGGATCCCAGCCAGGGCCCACTAATCCACGGCTTCCGAGTTCAATTGGTAGTACCGCTATGTGCTTTTCTTTTCCTAGCTATAGTTTTTTTATTATTAGGGAGCCTTAGTAGAATTCGAGTTAACAAGAACTTTTCTCTTGATTTCATTTCAAAGAAAATAAATGGACATATATGATATATGGCCGTTGGCCGCTTAGCTAAAAAGGAAGAAGAAAAACAGGTTACCCAGCTTACGCCTCCGATTGCTTTGTACTCGTGAACTGAGTGTAGCTTAGATGGTTAGGTTCGTTGTGGTGAAACCAGCACACTAGGGTTCAAGTCCCATTCAGTGGGAGAAGATGTCCATATCGACTACAAAGGCGATCTCGAAGATGTTCATTTGAATTTGAATATATTTTTGTTGACACAAATCTTTTTTTGTATAACTTACATTTTATTAGTTAAAATCATGGTTAAAATATGACCTAAAATGCGAGGGGGACTAGTAAGACAGGACAGAGGTAGCACGTGCGAATAAACAGGGATATGCAACACACATAGTGCAGTATCACTTTGCAGTAGCATCACTGAATAAACAACGAACGCGACCGAGCTTCTGTTTATAACTTTATTTCCAGGGCACATGGAATGGTAGATCAATTACTTGCCCGGCCGGTATATCTGACCCTTGAACGACAACACACGAATGTGCTACTACAAACCATCTCACTTGACGAACGACTGAAATTAAGAACTATATAAACGTATTTCTATTGGCGGTCGGTTTGCCAATCATCAGTGAGCCATCTCCTGCATGCATGCGCGCCTGCAGTGCATATATGGGCCATCAGAACGCCTTGATGTAGCCCTTGCGCGGGGTGGGCGAGCTGATCTCCTGCTCCATCTTCTGCAGCTCCGCCAGCATCGGCAGCGTGCTCACCGTCAGCATGGCCACCGCCGGGTGGGTGCCCTCCGGCAGCTCCACCTCCTGCTGCGCCGCCTGCTCCGTGGACACGTCGTGGATCCCCGTCGGCAGGACCAGGGCCGACGTGTCGGGCTTGCGGTAGCAGAAGTAGAGCGTCATCTGTGCCACCCCGAAGAAGAAGCCGCCCACGTTCGGGAGCTGCGCGCATGCACATACATACATGAGTAGTAATTAATAAGTGCCGTGCGTAAGTAACATGGATGGATGGATGGTTTTACCCGCAAAAAAAAAAAAAAAAAAAAAACATGGATGGATGGATGGATGGTTAACGGCTTTGCTATCAGTCGATACTACAATCCGTTGATCTTGCATTGAGATTCATGCAAACAATTTTTTTTCAGTTTTTTTTTCTTCTTGCATACTATATTGC
This sequence comes from Elymus sibiricus, assembly GCA_039707655.1. Taxonomy (NCBI): domain Eukaryota; kingdom Viridiplantae; phylum Streptophyta; class Magnoliopsida; order Poales; family Poaceae; genus Elymus; species Elymus sibiricus. Next base: position 345,488,073 of record CM077671.1, read on the forward strand.
TTGACTGAGACTTCTCAGTCGACTGAGACCTAGACAAACCCGGTGGTTAATCAGCGATGAAATAAACTGATTGTAGAAGGAAGAAGGCGTACGGTGACGTAGATGTCCTTGGTGAAGAGGCCGTAGAAGAACCATGCGACGGCGCTGAGCGTGAGGAAGAAGGAGAGCGAGAAGGGCATGTACTCGGCGCTCTTGGTCTTGATCACCACGAACTGCATGCACGCACGCATTATTATTCACCGGCCGGCCAGTTAGTTACTACGTAGATCTCATGGTCTTGATCACTCAAATTAACTAGAGCAGCGGTGGTGGTGGTGAGAGGTTAATAATGGTGCTTACGATGACGCTGAGGGGGGCGACGAAGACGGCCATGGAGAAGGCGAGGCAGACGCTGCCGAGGACCTTGACGCGGCTGGGCTGGGGCACGAGGAGCACGGTGACGGCGACGATGAGGGAGAAGGCGGCGACATTGAGGAGGAGGAAGAAGGCGAGGGCGCGCGTCCTGGCGGGCCTGGGCGCGTACACCAGGTAGAGCACGATGTAGAAGGCCTCGACGACGCAGCCGAAGGCGTTGATGGTCAGCAGCGGGCTGGAGTTGGTCTTGACCAGCGCGTACAGGATCCACAGCGTGCAGCTGAAGAGCGCCACCACGTACGGCACCGAGCTGAACCCCTCCGTCGACTTCTTCCGGTACACCCGCAGGAACGTCGGCCTGTCCAAACAGTCAACACACGTATGACCAAACTCATGGTGATCGCAACAGGACATGCATGCAAAAGATTAATGTGCTCGATGGGTGCTTACGTCGGTGCGAGGAACACCAGGAAGGATATGATGTTGCCTGTGGAAAAAGTAACGAGAAATGAAACTTTGTGTCAGTGAGACTTAATCATGTGATAAAACAATGGTGTTTGGAAATACATGCATGCTTAGACACTTCAGCAGCATGCATGCATGCATGGATGGATGCCTACCTAGGATGCCGAAGGCAGAGGCCCACGGGTGAGCCATGGAGAAGAGCCCTTCTGCCATCTTGATCACGAGTACAAAGCACACAGTAACTAAGCAGATCAGATGGATGTATGTTCTTCTCCTTCCCGGAGACTAGGGAAGGCAGTGCTTGTGTGGTTTTTCCTATGGGAGCAAGTCGTGTATATATAGCAGAGCCCCTCACCGGCCGTCCGCTCTAGCTCTACGACGAGTATGTAGTGGAATTCCAGGGCAGCCACAGTGGTGAAAATTCAACAAGTGTGCGTGAGTGCGTGGTTACGCGAGTATCGGTGTATCACGCACGTAAACATGTACGCATGCATCCTTTCCCAGATGAAGAATACGTGCTCAGCATTTGGACATTACCGGAAGCAAAAAAAAGGGCTGATCGGTTACTGCCATATATACCACGCGCGTTACTACGTAGCCACAAGGACATGTGACAAAACAGAAAGTAGTAATGCAAACGTGCATGTCCATTAGTTCCACAGAACCAGTGGCCACTGTGGAGAGGCGTTTGGTGGCCGAGCTCACTGGATCTCGAAATTTTTGAAAAAATCAACATTCAAACTTTTCGGTTTTAAAAAACTGAAAAAATTGTGCAAGTAAAGAAGAATGGTATGTATATATGTGTAAATTTTTAGGATGAAATACGATCTGTACAAAAAAAAGACAAATGCATGGCCTGGGACTGGAAGGATGAATAGTATCATGTGTTAAAAAGCCTTAGGTTTTTATTTATTTTTGCACAGGCCTCATTTCAACGTATTAGGATGAAATACGAATTTTCATGAATTTTGAATTTTGCATTCACCAAAAGCAATTTCCGAAACCAAAGCATAAATAAAACCTAGAGTATATATGTACGTCTTTACAGCAGTCGAATTGCTTTTTGGAAAAATCGGGGTGTAGAATAACAATGGCGTGATGCATCAACTGGTATGAACCTTGCATCCATCCATACATGCTCTGATCGACCGCCACCCACGGGATATGATGCTATCGTTGTATCCCACTGAAAATTTATGTGCTTGCATCGCATGTAGCAACAGGTAGGCAGGTAGCTGACCCTGCACGCTAAAACATGCAGCGAGTACCGAAGTGGCCGCCGCGGTGAGGCCTATGCATTTTCCCTTCCGGTCAATGTGTGAACTGACCTGACCTTACAACCGACACGTCACAGTCACACCCAGCACTCAACGACGCAGCTAAGCTAGCTGTTGCATTGCATCTTTGGGTCCGTTCAGTTACACAACTCAAGTCCGGCCGGTTCACTAGCCCGGACGTTTTGATGCAGAAAGGATAGTAGTGAGGGCGTGATCTTTCCCAACTTTTCGATGCACGGCACATTGAACCGGCACGAGCTTAACGATCACCATCGTGTGTGATAGTATTAGTTAGTGACCCGTCACCATCGATTGATCTCTCTCCTCTTCCGTTTCATCTCCTGTTTCTTTCACTTTACAGTTGCAGCGCACCACTGTGCGTCGAGCGAGGCGTTTTACGCGCGTGCACGTACGTAGACGTAGTTCGTGTGCTGGTACACATCGTGTATGCATGCGGCAGCGGCGCTTTTCTGCGCCGTGCCACTGGCGAGGTGAAGAAACGGAAACATCTCGGTGCTGGTGACACGCGCAGCATCGACGATGATGGATCGATCGATCGATCGATTCAAGCTACTACGTACCTAGCTAGCCGAGAGCATATTATTACCTGCAGGCTGCAGCGTAGCCGGTCATGCATATGTATATGCGGCAACGTGGGGCTTTTCCGCCTCTGCCACTGGCGAGGTGCCAAAACGGAAACGCCTCGGTGCTCGTTTCACTGGCGCCGATCGATCCTTGGTAATATCTAGCAGTGCTGTGAATAATGCAGCTGGGTCCGTGGCTTTCTCCGAGAGAGACGAGAGATCGCAAAGTCGATGGCGACACGAGTGGCTCGAGACATCCATCCATCCGTCCATGCATGCGCTGCTCATTTGGTCAAGCGAGCGAGCTAGTGGGGTTCGTACGTGTGCAACCGAACCGACCGGCCTCGGAGAATCTTTTCGGGCCTCTGAGGGAGAAAAACTGAATGAAAATGGTGTGTGAGCAAGCTACGCCTGGATGCATGATCGAGCAAAGCCGGTACGGCACGGTACGTTCGGCGGCCAAGTGGCACCAATTCGCCTAGTGGAGTGTAGTGCATGCTACCAAGATGCAGAGTCAGATTCTGTTTTAAGGTGCAGATCAACTGCATGCATGAGGAAGAATATACTACCCACGGCCACGGCCCCGAGCTTTCGTTCTGTCTGCCTTCCAGGCTTCCAGCCAGCACAGAGCCTCGCCAATGAACATGTGCATCAGTGCATGGGCGCACGGCGCAATGATGCCATGCCAGGGCACCATTGCGAGTGCCATGGGCGTAGCTACCTCTGCCACCCTGTATTATCATCTGCAGAAAGTCGCAGCAGATCGGCACGCCGTGCTGCATTCGGCTCGCCGCCGTGCTCGGTGCTCCTCCTCCTGATGTGTCTTGTAGCATCCCATCCTCTGCGATCTGCTCGGCCACTGGCTTGGCGTAGCATCATCGCTTGCAACTTAGCAAGTGTCTGGCTCAGCTAGCTAGTAGGAGTACCAGGAAGAAGATATGGGTGGACGAGTGAAGCGTGCCATGAGTGAAGAACAATCGATCCGGCGTCCTTTCGCTCCATGATCAAGGGTGCAGTGGACCTTCCACTTCACCTACTGCTCGCTCTACTTGCAGCCGGACAGGGGAACATAGATATTAGTCCATCCATTTCGCCGGAAAAATCATTTCGTTACTTGTCTTGTCGTTGGTTGAATGCCTCTCGTGCTACTTCACATCAAACTTTTTCTCTATAGGAGAATAAATAGACGAGAAGCGCCTTTCCTGATTTTCTAACCCACCCCCCCCCCCCCCCCCCCCCCCCCCCCCCCACACACACACACACAAAAAAAAAAAAAATGTAAGAAGCGTCTGTCATTTCTTCGGGTGGTGTGGCTGAGCTACGGAATAACAACTGAGCTGATCAAGTACCGTGAAATGACAAAGAAGCTGCGCAGAAAGAAGCTGGAGATTCGTAGTCATAAAATAAAAACTCAACAAAACAAGAACTTGTTTTTTCTTTAAACAAGGGAAATGGTCAACGCATTAAATCAACAGCGCACTAGTACCAAAGTTCCATGGGTGCAACAAGGGAAAAAGAAGTCGTGCTAGAGGAGCAGGAAAGCGCAAGCCAGCATTGAGAAGTAGCACCGCTGGATGAGCTGTGAAATGTCACTTTTTTATGCGGGAAAGCTGTGGACTGTCTCTGCCCTGTCGACGAACGAAGGAGCATTGAGAGAATATGCACACCTGGCTCTTATGCACCTGCACCAATGTCTCAGCTATTGGTAGAATATATAATTCCAAGGAAGCAACTTCGAGTTGACAACTTGTCAACTAGATAACCAACCATGTCTCACAAATCCAACCCTAAACTGGATGATAACTACATTTATAAAACATGATTTCGTAGCTAAGAATATTACAAGCAGCAAATCATACAGAGCACACTTTCTTACAGACGGTCCCAATAAATATATACACACCGATAAGACAATCCAAGCCACGCAGTAGTTAAATCTCTTCTGTTATTTTCTTTGCTTACTTAAAACACCAAACGAGAAGCACATCAAAAGGACTGACGCCCTTCCAAAGATGAAACGAACACAGGTAAGAAAGCATTGGAGTATATCCTAGGTGAAAGGCACAAGCTCACGTGGTACTCGAAAGGCCGGTTCTTCATTTTGGACATCAGACGGGGTTGTTCGTTGTTGAGATCAGACCCAGTGCGGACAGTGTGTGTGGTTTGCTAGTGAGTTCCACTGGTTGTGCCGTGGCCACTGCTGACCGAGCCCCAGTTAGTTTCTCCACCTCCCATCTGCACGGCGATGCTGTCCATCGACTCTGAGGTCCCACTTCTGTGACCCCAGCTTGATCGTCTCGAATGCATACCAGCCCTACCTTCCATGAGCTCAACTGGAAGGGCTTCTCTGCTCAGATCCGGTGACGCATGGGTTATTCTGCCCTCTTTCTCATCCAGCATGCCCCCAACTTCTAAATCTCTTATATCAGCTCCTGACCGAGGTTCGTCCCATGATACTGGCTTCCTGCCCAATTCAAGATCTCCAACAGGTTTGCCCATGTTTGGGCTCATGAAACCCCTAGTTGGTGGGCGTGATTGCTGTAAACTTTGCTCTACTGGGACCCTAGCTCGGAAATTGTTCTTGGAAGCAGGGACAGCAGTGCAGAAGATCTCCAGAAAGTTGTTCACCACACCTACGTTATATGGGTTAGCCCGCCGGTCGTACCGATACCTGAAGTTCTCGTAGGTAGTCTGCAAAGGTGAAAGATTGGATGATTACCAAGTTGCGACAAAATGCTTTAAATATCAAAAGGTTTAAAACAGAGGAATGGGAAGCAACCTGGTTGGTGCTCATCAGGTAGAAATGGAAGACAGAAAGACCACCAACAAACCACACACAAATAAAACAGTAGATGATCAGAACCATTGAGGCGGGTGTCTTCAACATTGCCCTCCAAATCGATGAATTTTCTGCATCTCTGATCTTAATTATGTACACCCAGCAGAACCCAAATACGTAGAGGCAGAGTAATGTGGTCGAGAAGACAAACATATAGAAGAAGCGATAATTGCGCTGCAGCAGAAAAACTGGTAGTTAGCACCGATCAACGATTAATAGTAGCAATAGAAATTCATCATGCACATTCAGATAACAATAAAATATTAGACTGTGAGGCATTAAGATACTTACCAGTCCTATGCATTGACCAACCCAAGGACAGTGATGATCAAAACGCTCCACACAGTTGTTACAGATAGAACAGTGAGAGCAACGAGGTGGCCGATACAGCATGCAGGTGTCGCAGTACTTGACCTTTACAACGACCCCATTTACATAAACATCCTTTGTCCGTGGTAAGCGTAATTGTTGTGGAGTCTGACCATTTCCAGTATCATTGTTCACATCAAGGGATTCAGGTTCAGGGGGGTGCGTGTTACGAGGTACTATACCAGGATCTCTACCAGAGGTAAGAAGCAGCAGCGTCAAATCCTGGAAAATGGAAGGAACGAGGTTCAGACAAGTGTGAACTCTACAACAGTGCATATTCATATGAACTGAGGTAAGGACAGAACCATCAGTTTTTAACTTTCATCAACCGCACCCACCCCCTACCATGTTCTTCTTCATGGTTGTTGTATTAGAAATGACAAACCTTTTCTCAAATACTGTGTTTCCTTCTATTAAAAGGATCCATAAAGGAGGTCCAGTGACAAGCATCGCCTTTGAAAGGCCACAAAAAATGTTTCACAGGCATTCCCAAATAAGACTACTGCTAAAAAATATCCGAATTGCAGCTAATCAAGGGAAACGCTAAAAGAAATTAAGCTCTGAGCTCAGCTAAATTGAACTAATCCTACGGATCAACCTTGATCTGAGCTGAACAGAAAATCAACAAGATAGAAGGAATTGCATTCATCTGTATTGTTTGATTTTAAATTAGACAAATGGTTCAAAGGAATTTCAAAAGAATGTTGTAGGATTCCAGTCCATAAGAGATCTTTCCTACGGAGTTCAAAGGAATGAACCCTTGAAAATTCTTCTCAATTGCTTTTCTACACTACAATTCCTAGGATTCTAGCAAGCGGTTAGACCTCTTGGAAAATTCCCTCTGTGTCTATGACAACTATGACATGTACTCAATATCTACAGAAAATTCCCGTGTTTTTCCTGTGGTGCAACTAAACAACTTCTATTAATGATTTTCGTGTTTTCTATTCACGTGTAGGATTCCACACTTCACATGTCATGATATCCTATTCATGTGCTTTTATCCCGCAAACCAAAGAGGTCCACTCATGGTACATGGTGTGGCTTCCCCCAATCACCATTTTCCAGAGAAAGGAAATGCCTTTGGCCATCCATCCCAACACTATTTGCAGGTCATTGCCCGGCACTAGACAAAAGAGGATCATTGCTGGAATTTCGAAAAACATGGAACACAACACCAAGGGATGCTGAGCTGAAAATAGTGCAATAGAAGATGGGGTGGAGATGGCGGACACAAGGAACCACTCTACTCTGAAAATACTCATTATCAAATATGTAAGGTGTAATAGTATCATCTTGCATTTCTAGGCACTCTTATCATCACATTCAATTGAGATCACTTCTAACAGATTGGTGCAAGAATTTATCTAAAATAATATTGGAATTAACAATGTTTCAGCAACGAAAGTGAGGCAGGAAAGTTGGGGACCCTCTGTGTATGATAATTCGTCACTGTCCAATGAATAATTATGTATGTAAAGAAACTTCAATTAGCATGAAAGGGAGCATGTTGTAACTGTCAATAGAAATTACACAACTCCAGACTAGCTGGTTAAGTTGTTCTAAAATGATCAGAGCAAAACAAAAATGAAGTAATAACAACACTTACATATACTGTGAAGACAACCACTACAACCATAACTGAAATCCCCCAGTGATCAGGAAAATCATTCATCAGATGTCTGGCAACAAATATACAGAAGACCAACACTGGTGCAAGGATGAGGAATATAGTGAGAAACAAGGATCTCACATCAGGTCCAAATATGAACCGCCCTTGCAAGAGAAACTCCTGAAAGAACATTCAAACTGTCGTCAACAAAGACCACTTGATGAGATTAAAATGGATAGTTGCAAATACAAAAGTAGTAAACTCAAAATAACATGTATTCTACAAAAAATGATAAGTATTTGCAATAATTTAGCCCCTTAGTCGCTAAGGAACACAAATATCCTCTCAGCACATTAAGATAAAGGTTAATGGAAAACAGAAGCCAATAGAAACTAAAGAGTGAACAATTACTCGAAACTAAAGATATATGCTAACATATACTTGAATAGCTGTGGATACTGAGTTCCGAAGCAGCACTCGCGCAGACACTATCATGCCTTGGCATGTGCGCTGTTACCATGAGGGAGGTTAAGAAACCATTTACTAAGGATTAGTAACTTGGTAACATCTCTAACTGGTTATAAATGGAAGGAAATTTCTACTATTCTATCTAATAAAATCTACAAAATGCAGAACTGCTACCGCCCAAGCAGACTCTCTCTGAAAAAATGCCTCCGTAGACCTTGTTTCATAGATGGATGACACGTTAATTTATTAGCAGTAAACATGTGAGAGCAGAACTGGGACTGCACATTACATGTGCAGGGGGGGGCTGCACGGGTGCCTCTTCTTTGAAGATAAGGTGATATTTACCACTAGATGGATGACACATATATTTATTGGCAGTACAAGTGTGAGAGCATAAATGGGTCTGCACATTACATGTGCGGGGGGTGCTGCACGAATGGGTGCTTCTTCTTTGCATATAAGGTGATATTTAGAACTAGACTAGATGGATGACCCATATACTTATTGGTACACGTGTGAGAGCAGAATTGGTGCTGCACATTAGACGTGCAGGGCAGCGCTGCTGCACATTAGACGTGCAGGGCAGCGCTGCACGGGTGCCTCTTCTTTGCAGATAAGATGATATTTACTATTATCATGATTATGCCATACTACGTCAAGTGCATCAAAAGGCAGTTTGCGATCCCACGGAAATTGGTATTTCCCCGCCAAATATGACCATGCACTACAAACATAAAGCTCTTATGCCAAATGTACTCAAAATAATGTCCGGTAGTAGCGCACACCTTTCCTACTTGCTAACGACAAATCATGATGCATACATATCAGACCAGAGAAAAAAAAAAGCTAAGCCCATAAAGAAGTTGAACATTTCCAACTAAAGTATTGGCGTCATGCAACTAGTACTTCCCAGGCAAAAACGCTGAAAATATAAGAACTCTTTACACTGGACGTAGTACACATATCCAAGATGCCGATCAACATCCCATAAGAGGTACAACCACAATCCTACAACATACTAACAGGTACTTCCTCCGTCCGGAATTAGTTGACGCTCAAACGGATGTATGTAGAAGTATTTCCAGCAAACAAGTAAAAACGACTACACCGCAACCACCTGACCGCAACGATTGGTTCAAGGTAGCACATCTTGTTGCCATCCAGTATACAGACCGAGCATTCAAAATCTAGCAACCAACAAATTCCGATCAGTTGAACCAAGCACACAACGCCATCAGAGAATCTAAGAACTCTTTACACTGTACACATCCAATATTCTGACCAACGTTCCATAAGTGGTAGCGCAACAGCCACAACACGCTAACATGTACCATCAACACCAGCCGGAGCCATATTCTCCAGCTAACATGCAAAAACGACTAGACCACAACGCTTTTGGTTCAACGCAGCACACCTTGACGCCGTTCAGTATACCTCCGGAGCATCCCAAACCTAGCAAGGCACGAATTCCAGTCATGTGAACGAAGGACACCGCACCGCACCAGCTGAGCATCCGATTCCCCACCCAGCCGAACGGAATCGACGCCCAGAAAAGGCTACATCGCAAACCCCTAGGCAGACAGACAATCATGGCGCGCGCGCACGAGCACGGCCAGATCCAGATCCGCGGCTGTACACCGAGCGCACGGCACCGAATCGGGAGGGAGAGGGAGGGGAGAGCGCTTACGTTGCTTCCCCGCCAGACTTGGTAAACCCTAGGCTGCTCCCCGGCGGAGCCGCCCCCGCCGCGGGACGACTGCGGCACGTACATCCCCGCCGCCACCCGCGAGACGGCGACGATGGGTTCTCCTCTTCCTGCTTCTGCTGCGACTCCGGCTAGCCCGGACCGCTAGGCCGCCACCCGGCCCCGCCCACCAACCACCCCCTCCTCCTCCTGTACGACGGCGCGCGCGGTAAACCCCGACCGAGATCTCGCCTCTCGCCGCACGGAGCAAGCCCGGGCCCGACGCGGCCGCGCCAACCGCGGCGCGCTTGACGGGGGTGGGGGAGGAGGAGGAGGCGGCGGCGGCGGCGATGCGGAGGCGAGAGGCGAAATGGCGAGGCAATCAGGGGGGCGGGGGGTGGGGAGAAGGGAACGAATAGTCGAGCGCGACTACTCGCGAGATGTGTACGCGCGCTGGGGGGACAGGCCGGCGTGCGCCTAGCAGCGTCGCCAGCGGCAGCCGCGGGTGGGGCCGGCCGCGCGGCCTGGGTAGTCGCGCGGTGGGGCCCGCGTGGCAGCGACGGGGGCGGGGGCGGGGGCGGGGGCCGTTGGGAGACCGGTGGGGTTTGAAGGCTGTGATGGGGTGATGGTGGGAGGATTTATCTGACTTTTTCCGTTGTGGATGGAGGACTCGTGGTTAGCTGCTGACGGGGACGGCGAGTACGAGTGGGTGAGCGGCTGATGAGCGATTGGCCCGCATTCATGCCGTCACTTGGTTTGACCGGGCTGTGCCTAAGTTGGTGATCGGAGAATTTCGCCGCTTGCTAGGCTATCTCGTGAAGAAAAAGAGGGAAAATGTTGTGGTTGAATGTTCACCCTCATTGTCTTTGGAACGGACGGTCGGTGGCCCTTTGATCTTCGTGGAAAAGCGGGGTGAGGGGCGGATCTCGTGGCAACCATCAGATGTCATTGGTGTAGGCGCGAGTGATACGATAATTCGCATGTTTGAAGGCGGCGACACATAGACTCGCCGGTGTCACGTGGGTAATAGGCGTCCCTCGAGCTTGAATGGAAGCATGGCCGACCTTCGGTGTTGGTAGACAGTCGGATCTCGACAATGGTGGTCATCGGGAGGAGGAGGAGAAGAGGAAGACGAGGAGAATGGGTGACGGCGTCAAAAGAATGGAGAGGAGAGAGTAGTGGTGCAACGAAGGCGCGCCCTAGCCTACTCCAAATTTGAATCATATGGTATGGGATCCAATGATTAGAATTATAAATTTATCGTGTCACGTTCTTGGGAAGATACGATGCCTTAAAGTTTTAAAAACTAAAGAGATGAAAAAGTAGACGTGAACGATATAGGCGTGACTCGACTAGAAATGATGTGGGAAGTTCCTACCTGTATCATTCGGCCGTCATTCTGCAGCCTTGGGCAGCAAACAAGCGACCATTGGTAAGGGTGTTGCTGACAACAGTGGACTAAATCCAGTCTATGATCCAACCGCGAGGAAATGGAGCGGTGTAAATCTTAGAGTATAAAACGGAAAGTCGTACATATAAAAGACATACTGTATGTAAAGAAGTAAGCTGTTCAACGAGAAGGAGCCAAGGAAGGGGTGGATACAACACGAAGACAATAATTAACAATGGTGGCTTGTTAATTTGTACGACTACTGCTCTCCTAATACTATGGAGGTGTTTGTTTCTGAGTTTTTCGTCCGTCACCTGTTAACGCCGTAAAGGGAAAACAGTCCCTGCGTTTGGTAACTGTACATCGTAAACAGGTCACACCGTAAACAGGTCCAGGCTAGTTAAGAGCATCACTAGTAGTACCCTCAAACCCTCAAATCCTCAAACCAGTTTAAGGGTTGAGAATTGGCATTTTTTGGCACTTTTAAGGGTTGAAAAATAGGGGCAAAGACTAGAACCCTCGAACCCAACCCTTATAACGGAATTATCACTAGAAAAACACAATCAACCTTGAAACAAACTAGGAAATGAAAATCATTGATTCCGTTATAAGGGTTGGGTTCGAGGGTTCTAGTCTTTGCCGCAACCCCAACCCTTAAAACTGTCATTTGACATATCACAATTATCACTAGAAAAACACAATCAACCTTGAAACAAACTAGGAAATGAAAATCATTGATGTATGGTTTAATAGTTTACATCACAAAATCATCATCTTCCCCCTCTCATCGGCACCATCACCAAAAAGTTGCACCTCGGCGCCATCTCCTAGACCACTTCCACGTCCATCAAGCACCTCCATAGGCGCCGGTGGTGGAGTCCTCCACACCGCCATCGCCAACACCACTCATCGGAGTGTCACCTTGAACAGTAGAGGACGCACCACGGAATATCCTCTTCCTCTCCGCGATGTCCTCCTTGTAGTCCCTCCACCACATCAATTGGTCTTCATCCATGTCCTTCTTGGACATCATCATGTGCTCCTTCTCTTCCACCATGAGTTCTTTCCATGCCTTTGCTTCTTTAACCTTGATCATCCTCTCCTCCAAGTCGGCCTTGCGCTTGGCTTCTTCACGCCTTGCTTCAACTTGTGCAAGCTTCACCTCTTTCTTCTTCTCGGTGATAAGAAGCTTTGTCTCCAATGTCTTCATTGTCAATGTCTCCCTTGACTTCATCATATGCTCCATCTTCTCCCTTATGCTTGACGCTTCTCCTTCCATCTTCTTCCTTAGCTTATCCTTCTTGGTTCCCTCGGGCTTGCACAAGTTCCTTTCCTCCTCATCACTATCATCCATCCTAAGCATTGCCGCCTTCTTGGGTGCGGTCTCTTGATCACTCAACTTCCACTTGTCAAAAGTTTGAAGAATTGCCTAAACATGCTTAAATGAGAATGCTTTGCCCTTGGAAGCGGCCATCTCCTTGAACCTCAAGTCGGCAATTGCCTCCTACAAACCCACCAATAGCATTGTAAACACACATAAGAACCTAACAATAGCATAGAAAATCAAAATAGATGTGAAAACACACACATGTACTCACATAGTCACTCTCCACGGTTCCACTAGGCGGTGCATCCTTCACTTGGTCCATTGCCGCACTCCAACGAGCACATTGGGGCTTCATCAACTCCCACCGGCCTTGAAGCGACCGGTATGTACGAGAGATGTACCCACCGGTCTTCGGCTTGATCTTGCAATAGGTGTCCTCTATGCGTTGCCAATAGCGTTTACCGGTTTGATCGGTACCGGTGCTTGCATCCATCCCCACATGTGCCCAAGCACGAACCAAGAGAATATCTTCGGCCTCGCTATAGTTTGCCGAGCGCACGGCGGGGCGGGCAACGGCGGCGAACGCCTCCTCCTCTATCTCGGTCACCTCCTCCTCATCTTCCCCTTCCTCCTCCTCATCATCCTCTTCCTCCAAGTCATCACCACACCCAAAGGGTTCGAGAGGAGGAGCCCCGAGGTCCACCTCCGCGCCTTGGAGAAGTCCCATGAACGACGTCGTCGTTGCGGGCATACCGCCGAGCACCTCGTGCACGACGGGCGGAGGGTCGGCGATTGGGGGCGCGGGCGCGGTCTTCTTCCGGGAGGTGGTCCTCTTCACGATCGGGGTCCCTCCCGCGGCGAGCTTGGCGCCAGCAGCACCCTTCCGACGGCGCTTGGTGGTGGGCGGCTGCGGCGGGGCGAGTTCGGGCGGGGCGAGGGAGGAGGCGGGGGCCGGGGCGAGGGAGGAGGCGGGGGTGAGGGAGGAGGCGGGGGCCGGGTGCGGAGGGACGACGTGCTGTCCAGCACGCCGCCGCTTGGCGCCGACGTGGGTGGCGGCGACCACCGACGCCACCTGCGCCTGGCTCCGGACGGGCGGCTGCTGGGCCGACGCGGGCGTCGCGGAGGCGGCGATTGGGGGCGGGGCGACGGGCGGGGCGAGGGAGGAGGCGGGCGGCGGCTCCATGGCGCGCGGGGGCCGGCGGGTGCGAGCTTGGCGCCGGCCGGCGTCTGCGAGCGGGGCGAGGGAGGAGGCGGGCGGCGGATTTTTCCCTCCCGCGCTTTCGGTGCGAAGGAATAGAGGCTGGGAGAGCGACCCGCGTTTTCCCTCTCCAACCCTCACTTTTAGAGGCTGGGAGAGCGACCCGGGCTCCAACCTTTAAATTTTCTTACGGGTTTAGAGGTTTAGGGGTTCTAGTCTTTGCGTTTTTTTTGTTTCAACCCGTAAAAAGCGGTTATTTTTTGAGGATTTAAGGGTTTGAGGGTACTACTAGTGATGCTCTAACTCTCGATACCCCCCACCCCTGACCGGTATCGATCCCCTGCCCTCCTCCCCCTCCCTCCCCGCACAACCCTCCTCCTCGTCTGCCGACGCCTCCCCGAGCACCTTCGAATGCTGCACCGACGCCTCCATGATCCCGTTCCAGCCCCCCTCCGTCGGCGGCGTGAGATCGAAGCAGCCGGCAGCGCTTGTGATCGGCAAGGGCTAGTTGCGCTTGAGATCGGAGGCGGACGGCAGCGCACATGTCCGGGGACGGCCGGTGGCGCACAAGATCCGGGAGGCCGCCGGCGCACAAGATCCGAGTGGCCGGCGGCGCTTGATTTCGGGGCCAGCCGGCGGGCGCTTGATCCGAGCGGCCGGCGGCGCTTGATTTCGAGGACCGCCGGTGGCGCTTGATTTCGGGAACGGCCGGCGGCGCTTGAACCGAGTGACCTGCGGCGTTTGATTTTTTCGGAGATGGCCGTCGGCGTTTGACATATTGGGCGGCTGGGGCCGAGCAATATCAGGCCATCTATGGTGAGCATGCTGGCCGGCGAGCAGCAGGGACTGTAATCAATTCCTTTACCCGAAGTGAACCAAACAAACTTGGAAAAATCTCATTACACCTCCTTAAACGGTGTGACCTGATTACGTTAACATTACCATTACCACTTCGGTAGCCAAACACCTCCTATGTTTGAAGCATTTCCGTTGACTTCGCCGTCGGAATGATTTGGTACAAAAGCGGCGGCTCCTCCTCTACTCTTGCAATCTTACTGAAGTGTCAAACTTCAACAAGCAAACTATGCTAGCTAGTACTCGGAAACAAAGAGACTAGACGACGATTCGTCGAAATTTTTTTGAATTATTGGTACTGCTTCAAAATAAGTGTGGAACGGCCACCATCAACGGCAAAAGTCATACCAAGTGTTCCTCCCACGTGCCTACAATATTGCACTTGTAGTAGGCATTTATTCCTGGATTTATTTCAGGATTTCCGGCGATGCGCATTCAGTGGGAGGAGACGTTCCCGTCGACGACGAGGTGCCTACGGTGACTTCGTAAATTTCAAGATGATATGCCGACTCAGTCTCTCGGAGGTGCTCATAGGGGTAGGGTGTGCGTATGTGCGTTCATAGGGGTGAGTGTATGCGCGTGTATATGAGCGCTTGCGTCTGTACTGTGTTCAAAAAAAAAAAACCCGAAGGAGTTCTCCATATTTTACTTTATTTATTTTTTGAGTCAATCACGGTATCTACGGTCCAACCGTTGCACTTCACATGGAATAAAATCTCGTTCGCTGTTTCTAGGACGAGAGTATAGAAATAACTGCTGTCTCCAAGAACCGCTTAACCGTCGTATAAACTCTAGGCCAATTTGTGAACCAACTTGTGGTTGGATGGTTAGAGGGACTGTGATATCCCAGCCCACCAGGATTCAAGTTCTGGTGTTCGCATTTATTTCTGGATTTTCAGCAATATGCATTCAGTGGGAGGAGACTTTCCCGTCGACAACGAGGCGCCTACGGTGACTTCGTAAATCACAAGATGATATATCGGCTCAGTCTTTCGTAGGTGCTCATAGGGATAGGGTGTGCGGGTGTGGGGTGAGTGTATGCGCGTGTATATGAACGCTTGGGTTTGTACTGTGTTAAAAAAAACTCTAGGGCAAATTTTTTTTAGGGGTAGGGCTATTGTAAATGCATTGAGAAAGAGAAGACATTGAACAAGCATTCATTAGTAACGGGCCGTGGGATAACTATTTCCAAGTAGAGTGGGCCATAAGAGCATCTACAGGCGGACCTTGCAAATTCGGTACCGGCGCGTCCGTGGACACTGACCGGTCAGGCCTCAAATAATGGATTCTACATCCGGACACCTCAAATCTCATATCTCGAATCCATACAAACTCATGCAACTACTACGTCGATGCATTACACACATCATCCGGCTACTCCATCACTACTAACATGCCATCGGACTACTAAAATTTGACATGTTTGGCTATGTTGGACATCAGACACGGCTGCCCTTGCCTTTTCCGGAGCCCTTGCCGTCCTTATCGCGGAAGTACCGGTCGAAGACGTGGTATGGATCGAGCCGAATCTGCTCGTCACCGGCGTTGTCCTCGCCCTCGCTCACCTCCTCCTCCTTCTTTGATGGCAGTCCGGCCATTTCACGGACCGCCCGATTCTGCTCGCGGGCGAGGGCGCGGGTGTTCCTCCGCTGTCGTTTCTTCAAAATGCGGGCGCGGATGGCTTCCTCCTCTGCGGCCACCCGCTCCGCCGCATTAGTCGCCTCCACCTCCGCCATTTCCTCCGCGAAATAGGCCTCGGCGATCCTTATCCCCTCCTTCCCACGGCGGGCAGCCCATTCCCGATGGGACTCGAAGTCCGCGGGTTCAGTTGATGGATCCACCCGTTGGGACATGAAGGATCCCGCCCCAGAGGAACCTAGCGCCCATTGAGCGGACACTATGGAGTTGCGGCGGACAGATCGTGCTGTCGGCCGGGCACTGTCCTCACGGGAGCGGCGGAGTGCAATGTGAACCGCCATTGCCCCCTCCACTCCGCACGGGACGACCCCACAGTCGATGGATCCGGACTGGTCGGAGTCGGATCCGCTGCCCGCATGTCGAGAAGGCCGGAGATCGCCGGAGGTGAGCTTGGGTGGCGGATGGGAGTGGAGGGGAGTGGAGTGAAGTGCCTAGGGTTTGCTCCGGCGAGCAGATGGGGACGAATATATGTGGGGTAGATGCGGGCCAGGGGGCGTGCCCGGGCTCCCCCATATCCGCTCCATATTTGGGCTGGATATGAGGGATGCCGGTCAGCCCGGACGTTTGAGGCCCGTTTGAGGGGTCCGGCTGGGTCGAATTTTTGTGACCGGTCAGTGACCGAATGGCCTGCCCGGACGTTTGAGGCATGTTTGAAGGGTTCGGATGTAGATGCTCTAACCGCCCACAAATAAAACAGATCTATTCTTATAATGTTGGTTTGCTAGCTCAGCTAGATTCGTCGGATCAGCTCATTAACATAACGATCCCACATTCAAACTCGACTCGGCCCGTGTAACTTGCAAGTCACTCATTTAACTCGTCGTAAATTAAACAACAAATTATATGTATTGTGTATGTAGTAATCTACAAAAATATCGTAATATAAAATCTTTTAGATCACTAAAAGTATTAATCTAAAAGATATTATATTAGGTTACAAAGGAAGTAATTATGTATACATATCTTCACAAATCACAATAATAAACAATTTACACCACATAGGCCGCATGGTGTACCCTACTAATGTCCCCTTTTGGTTAACAACGTAAATGACTAGCTCGTTAGGTCGTCTCATTAAACTCATTCTGTCAACGGGTTTACATTAAAACTTGGCTCGACTAGTTAGTCGAGTTTGAGCCGAGTCACGACCTACTCGTTTTGCTTACGAGCTTCGAGTTTTTTTTTTTGGTTTTTTTGCCAAGACGAGCTTCAAAGTTTAATTCCAGCCTTACACATAAGTATTGATTAAGAAGATACCTTTGCAAAATGGCAAAAATAAATTTTATTGTTCGTGACTAGGATAAAAGTGGAAAAAATGATGCAAATTAAGTTTCGAATCTTAAACCGTAGCATTCTCTTTTTCTTACTTTCACCCAGATTGTAAATTGGTCACATTATTTTATGAAATTCCCATAGGTAAGTTTTAATTCAATATATGCGCACATGTGTTTTCATTGTTTTTTTTAACTTGGAAATTACGCATTTTGTTATGTTTTAAAAAGTGGTATACTAGAACATATGATCCTTCTTCGTTCTTGTATTTTGTTGTTAGAAACCAACACATTTCATAAAAGAAAAACTGAGATCTCACAATGACATATTGCGTCCTTATAATATTACCATCGAGATGCTTACCGTGTTTAGTGCACTTACACATGTACCATTAATAGGAAAATGAGAAGTGTTAAGTGCTAAAGCATCGTTACTCTGGTAAGGGAATGTTTGATTCACAAGATTGTAAAAGAACAAGAATAGGGAAAACACATAATTAGGATGGCATGTCATACTGAATCCTACAAGAATATAAACACATGGGTAATGGAATATGTTTGGTTACACTGCATGAAAATGCAGGATTTCCCTATATAATTATGTGCATGTCATAGTTATCACGGAAATAAAGGGCACTTTCTATGAAATTGGACTCAATGAATGTTTTCATTATAGGATTGCACACAAACGTATTACATAAGTTTACAGAGGTACTCGATTCGTCCCACAATAGAAGATCAATTCTTAAGCTATGTTGGCTTGAAAAACGATCTTATATTATGGGATAGAGGGAGTAGTATTTTGTAAGAAATAAAATCCCTCCGTGAAATTTCTTTGAACAAGAGAGGAATAAAACCTCAGGGGCGACGTGGACTTGCTTGCATGTCATGGCCGAGCCAATAACTTCACCTCCACGGCTCCACCCGTAAGCAAAACCACTTCCATGCATACACCACTCGCCGCGGGGCGCTGCGGCCGGCAAGGACTTGTTCGAGACGGCCGGGCGGTATGAGCATGACAAGGCAAATGCGAAAGCAACGAGTGAATGGGTCGTTCAGTTCCCGGCCGGCCGGAGGCGCATCATCGGAGGGTAAGCATCAGTCTGAGCACATGCTGTCAGCAATACTCTGTCGTTCAACGATCGGCATGCAGCTCCTGGCAACCCACGTCATTTCGTGTTCATAGTCTCGACCTCGTGACGATGAGTTTTACTCCAACAGGATTGATCCACATACCGATTCATGGTTTCTACATAAAAGCACAGCTCAACTCCGACATGTCAGCGCGCCGGTCCGGCGGTGGAGACAGGCATGACGACGGACGGACTGACTCTCTCTGGGCAAGCGTCATGGATGGCTGCAGAACGCCGTAAATGCCACCATTAATACCAGATTGTGCCACTCTACTTTAGATCTCTATATAGACGGGGGATTTGTAGTATAGGCTAGGGGCGGATGGGGATGGTGTGATTGTATACACTGATCGTGATCTATGGTAAAGTAGTGAAAACTCATAAACTATCCATAGACTATAAGTTCCAGAAATTGTGTAAAAAAAACCATGTAGTAAAAGATATGTAGACGCATACACATGTGAAAATTAAGACAATATTATTATAATCCCTGAGTAGTGGAACTACCAAAAAAAAAAATTATCATGTGCCGAGCTATAGTAAGTGATGATTTTGTAGGGCAAGGAAAATACATCCTAAGTTACAATGACTACATATCATAAACTCATAATGATAGTGATATTGTACCAAAACTCACATATGTGTGTTTACATTTGTACTCCATGTGCATTACTTTTCATATTTTACAAATAACTTGATTTTTTTTTTGCTAAGTTGAAAATAACATGATCTTATGATAATAGGATTTGTTCTCTACTAGCAAACATGTCCATGTGTTGGAACGGGAGAAAAAAAAAGCCATCCCTCTTACACACACACCCGACGACATCACCAAATCCCGTAAAATCTTTCACGGTACTACATGACAAACAAGATGATATATGGTGTTGCACAATTAAATATGTATGGAATGATTTTTTTGAAGTATACTCAAGGTTTCCAATTTATTAGACAAAAGAAATATATATCTAGTTGCCGCTACCTGTTTACGCCTTTTTTTTGGTTACTCATCAGTCATGCCCAACAAATATTACTCCCTCTGTAAACTAATATAAGAGCGTTTAGATAACTACTTTAGTGATCTAAACGCTTTTATATTAGTTTACGGAGTGAGTACATTAGGGTGAAAATAACAAAGTACATTTCTCAAATTAATATACATTTTCTACAAATTCATGAGCCTTTTTTAGATCATGAACTGTTTTTTGGATTGGGTTACAAATTCGTGATTTTTGTAATTGACCAAAAATTTTGAATTTGTAAAAAAACATGAATCGACCAATTGTTTGAATCAATGGACACTTTTTGAATCAGTGAACATTTTTCGGAAATGCATGAACATTTTTCATGTACTCCCTTCGTCCGGATGTATCTAGAACTAAAATACATCTAGATACATCCATTCCTATGACAAGTATTTCCGGACGGAGAAAGTACATTTTTTGAATCAATGAATTTCTTTTGAATTCACGAACATTTTTTTATTTTTTTATCATATTTAAAAATAATCATGAATATTTTTTTAATTCATGAGCATTTGATTCAAATTCACAAACATTTTTTGAATACGAGAATAGTTTTTCAAAATCATGAACATTGTCTTGAATCCACAAATATTTTAAGATCTCTGGAACATTCTTTTCACAAATTCACATTTTTTTTAAACTTGGATTCTTTTGGAAATACAGAATTATTTTAAATAAGAAAAAAATAAGAACAGAAAATAAAAAACAAATAGCAAAAAAAGGGAATAAAAACAAAGGGCGTCCAGCCCCGCTCATGGGCCAGCCCAAGAGGGCGCGCTGGCTCTCTCGCCTGTTCACGATTTAAAAGAGAGAAAAGAGGAAATGGGAGAAATGTGGGATCAAACCTGGGTCTATCAGATGGAAGGGAGAAGCTCTAGCTAGCGCGGTGCATCGCGACTTGTGATTATAACGAGATTCCATCTAAATGAACCAACCAAAGGCGCCTTGTGAAGGAAAAAACAATTCGTTTTTATTCTCACTTATGAGTGGCATAGTGGGTTGTTTTTGCCAACTTTTGTAATAATTTCAAAACGGACGAACAGAAGCACTAATTTCTTTATTATTAGGGATAGTTATAGATTTTTGACTAGACACGATTGACGACAATGGCGACACATAAGGGGTGATAAGACTAGCGGTAGTTGAGCAAAACCTTAATGCACTCACCCATTATAAGCTAGAGGTGAGGAAGGGGGCGGGGTATAGTCCATGGTGGAGTACATCATGCTTTTTTTTCAATCACACATGCATCCGTGTGAACAGTAAAATTAGAAATAATAATTTTCTTCAAACAACAAACAAGGTCGAGTGTTCCATGTACGATATGTTTTTTCATGAACAGATACAATTCTTGGTGATCTAGGAAAAATTGACAAAAGCAATATTATAGAAAGTAAATTTTAAGGTATTTTAGAGCACTGATTTTTTTCGGACCAGTACGAGTGTTCTTTCTTCATGGAAATATACACATAGGGAAAGAGCTGCAACACCCTGGCCACAACTGCATGTTCCCGACAGTTACACCCGACAGTATCTAGACTGTCCTCACAAACCACCACTAGTCTTTCATGCGCACTTTATCCTCATTCATGCATATCCAGGATCAACTTCCTAATTGGTCACACATCCTCAGATTGCTTGAATGGGCTCTCAAAAAAGAAGAAATTTCTTGTTGATATGAGTAGTGATGTAGGGCAAAGCCCTAGGTGGCCCAATGTTTAACAAGCTTAGTGCGGAAAGGAGGAACACTCAAGAACATAAAGGGATTCAGTCAACACAAGATCCAATTACACATCCACTCTCTAGGAAAGCAGATATAAGATCCACAAGGTACATGAACAACATAAGGAAAAGAGTAGCAAGGGTAGTTCTTCCCAAATCCAGAGGGAGATGACGGCTTGACGATCTATGATGAGATCTTTCTCCCCAGGGGAGGTCTTGTAATCTTTGAGAAATTCTTGTCCTAGAAGGAGGTCTTGATCCTCTAAGAGGAAGTACAAGGAGCAAAGCTCTCTCAATTTAGTACAATATGATTTGCCAACCCTAACAACTGAAAGAGGCAAGGAATATATAGGAGGCTGGAGGTAAGGGACGAGCTAGGGGGCACATGGGTCATTTCCCAATCGTTATGCGTGCAACAGATCGGATTTCCGACATGGGTCAGACACCAGGTCAGAGATTACGTCGAACATTCCGATAAGGAATCAATAGCAAACGCCATGATTAAAGAATGGGTCGAAGGGCATGATAGATGTTCCGACCCATCATCCGACTTGGCAGATTCTTCTGGCCTTGCCTCCTTGGATTGCTTCTCGCTCTCCGTTTGGATCCTCTTTTTCCACGATGACCTGACCTTCATTCCTTTCAGCTCCATGCTTGAATCCATCACACCTAATCACATTTAGCACTCCGGATTTAGGAAGGAACCATGTCTCATTTCAATGTAAAGGGATTTCAAAGAGGAGTGAGTTCACCTCGGTTTCAATAGCATGTGTGCGAGGTCTTTCCAAAGGTCCAGTTGGAGGTGTAGGTGCTGGTTTAGAATCCATGGGGATGTCCATGGGGTGCTCCGCACCAAGTAGTCTATTATTTCTATTAAGGCAGGATGTCACAAGCACTAAACCATATTTGTTTTGCTATTCTTCTTTGCATTTTACTGTTAATCCTAGGTGTAAGGAGCCGGGGTTGAGAAAAAAAATATACACATTTAAGACCATGTTTTTCTTAAACTTGTATTTTCTTTTCTTTGATTTTTTCCACTGACATTTTTCTATTTTTTCGTGGGGGGAGGAGGGCACATATGTTTTGTGGACTTGGTGAAGGTAGGAAACAAATTAAAACCCGAGGAAATCATGTCTACATAATTTTCTCGATTTACATCTAGTTTGGGTTGGTTTATCTCTACGTTAGTACATGTGAACTGCAACCAATATTCAACAAGGTCATAGTAAAAAAATGTAGTAAAGATAATAATATAACATAAATGGAAAATAAAGTAAACAATACAACTAATTTTTATCACATTAGGAACAATAGGAATAAATAAAGATGAGAATGGCAAAGAAATGGTTCGCAAAAAAATACTCCCCCCCCCGTCCCAAAAGAAGTGTCGTAGATTTAGTATTAAATTGAATGAAAACGTGCGGTGAGAACGGGAGGGGATGAGCCCAAATCACTAGAAATTTTCTAAGGAAGAGGTAACCTCCTGAGCAAGATGTAATCTTACCTGCGAGAACTTATACCAAAAAATTGATATTCACCCTCTAGGTATTCAAATAATACGCGGATTGGCATGTGATTGTACAACATCCACCCGAAAAAAGTAGGGGCTACATAAAAATCAAGCAAGCATCCAGATTAAGTGCCTCCCTAGCACTTATATGGGCGTCGATGTTTGCTTCCATGGTCACATGTTGCATCTTGAAGCCCTAGAAAAGATGCACAAAGGATTTCATTTCCCGCATGACTTGAGCTCCAATTAGAGGATCATCTTTCTTCCGCCACAAATTAAGTACGACTTGGCAGTTGGTTCTAGCACCACATGGGTGAGTCCCTTATCGATCGTGAGGGCCATGACATCCCTACATGCCAAGGTTTCAAGCACCAACGTGTCTGTGATAGTTCCATACTTTGTGATTCTCGCATAGATGAAATGTCCCTGAGCATCATGAGCTACTACTCATGTCCCACATAGCCCCTGGTTGAAAGAGATAACTTCATTGGCATTTATCATCGTCCATCCCGCATCTCTCGGTTTCCATCTTACTCTCCTGAATTGTTCCACCCGTGCGGCCGGCGCCGAAATATCTAGAGCCATGATACGTCTCCAACGTATCTATAATTTTTGATAGTTCCATGCTGATATATTATCATTCTAGGATATTTTTTTGGTCTTTATTTACCAATTTATAATATTTTTGAGCACTAACCTATTGACCCGGTGCCCAGTGCCAGTTGCTGTTTTCTGCATGTTTTTTACTTTTCAGGTTTACATTACCAAACGAAGCCCAATTGCCACAAAACTTTTTGATGATTTTTTCTAGACCAAAAGAAGACCTGGAAGCTTCGGAAGGAGGCCGGGAGGCGCACGAGGGCCCCACCACACATCAGGGCGCGCCCTAATATGTGGTGGCCCCATCGTGGCTCTCCCGACGCCCCTCTCTGGCCTATAAATTCTCTAATATTGCAAAAAAAAAACAGAAGCGGTCCCGAAACCCTTTTTCCGCCGCCGCAAGTCTCTGTTCCTTCGCGAGGTCATCTGGAGCTCTGTTCCGGCACCCTGCTAGAGGGGGGATTGATCACGGAGGGCCTTTACATCAACCTTGCTGCCCTCATGATGATGTGTGAGTAGTTCACCACAGACCTACGGGTCCATAGCTAGTACCTAGATGGCAATCTCTCTATCTCTTGATCTTCAATACAACGGTCATCGCATCTTCGCTTTGATCTATCCGATGTAATCCTATTGTGCGGTGTGTTTGTTGGGATCCGATGAATTGTGGGTTTATGTTCAGATTATTCATGAAAAGTATTTGAGATACCTCTGATATATATTGTCTCTTATATATCAACAAATGCTACTATTACCTTGCTGCCTTTATTTACTTTTTATTTTATTTTGCAATTTATATTTATCAACAATTATCCACACAACTCATTTGCTTGCAAATAACGAGATCAAGGGGATTGACAACCCTCTTGCCCACGTTGGGTGCAAGTTGTTTGCTCATTTGTGTGCAACCGCTGAACACAGTTGAGGATTGATATTCCTATTGGTTCGATAAACCTTGGTTTCATAACTGAGGGAAATACTTACCCACTTTGTGCTGCAATAACCCGTTCCTCTTCACGGAAAACCCAACGCAGATCACAAGTATCCGGAAGGATTTCTTGCGCCGTTGCCGGGGAATATCATCATCAACTGTCAAGTAACTGATGACCCACAAGTATAGGGGATCAATTGTAGTCCTTTCTATAAGTAAGAGTGTCAAACCCAACGAGGAGCAGAAGGAAATGACAAGCGGTTTTTAGCAAGGTAATTTCTGCAAGCACTGAAATTGTAGCTAATAGATAGTTTGATAGCAAGATAATTGGTAACAAGCAAGTAATGGTAATGGTAACTAAGGTGTAGCAAGGTAGCCCAATCCTTTTGTGGCAAAGGATAGGCCAAAACAGTCTCTAGTAATAGGCAAAGTGTTCTTGAGGGTACACGGGAATTTCATCTAGTCACTTTTATCATGTTGGTTTGATTTGTGTTCGCTACCTTGATAATTTGATATGTGGGTGGACCGGTGCTTGGGTGTTGTTCTTACTTGAACAACCTCCCACTTATGATTAACCCCCTCGCAAGCATCCGCAACTACGAGAAAAGTATTAAGATAAAATCTAACCATAGCATTAAACGTTTGGATCCAAATCATCCCCTTACGAAGTAGCACATAAACTAGGGTTTAAGCTTCTGTCATTATAGCAACCCATCATCTAATAACTACTCCACAATGCATTCCCTTAGGCCCAAGGATGGTGAAGTGTCATGTAGTCGACGTTCACATGACACCACTAAGGGAATCACAACATACATATCATCAAAATATCGAGCACATATCAAATTCACATGATTACTTGCAACATGACTTCTCACGTGACCTCAAGAACAAAGGTAACTACTCACAAATAATATTCATGTTCAAGATCAAAGGGGTATTGAATAGCATAATGGATTTGAACATATAATCTTCCACCAAATAAACCATATAGTAATCAACTACAATATGTAATCAACACTACTTGTCACGCACACGTACCAATCTGAGGTTCCGGTACAAAGATTGAACACAAGAGATGAACTAGGGTTTGAGAGGAGATGGTGATGTTGAAGATGTTGATGAAGATTGGCCTCCCAAAGATGAGAGAGGTGTTGGCGATGACGATGGCTTCGATTTCCCTCTCCGGGAGGGAAGTTCCCCCGACGGAATCGCTCCGCCGGAGGGCAAAAGTGCTCCTGCCCAAGTTCCGCCTCGAGACGGCGGCGTTCCGTCCCGAAAGTCCTCTCTTTATTTTTTCTAGGTCAAAAAACCTTATATATCAGAAGATGGGCACCGGAGGTGGGCCGAGGAGGGCACAACCCACCAGGGCGTGCCTGGGGTCCTGGCGCGCCCTGGTGTCTGATACGTCTCCAACGTATCTATAATTTTTGCTTGTTCCATGCTGTTATATTATCATTCTTGGATGTTTTACAATTATTTTATATCAACTTTATATCATTTTTTGGGAACCTACTGACCTAGTGCCAGTTGCTGTTTTTGCTTGTTTTTTACTTCGCAGAAAATCAATACCAAACGGAGTCCAATCGCGACGAAACTTTTTGGAGATTTTTTCTGGACCAGAAGACACCCAGTGGGCCAAAGAAGTGTCGGGGGAGTGGGCCGAGGAGACCACAACCCACCAGGGCGCACCAGGGGGGCCCCGGCGCGCCCTGATGGGTTGTGCCCTCCTTGGGGTCCCTTTCCACCGCCTCTGATGCCTATAAATTCCCAAATATTCCAAAAACCCTAGGGGAGTCGACGAAACACAATTCCAGCCGCCGCAAGTTCCAGAACCGCGAGATCCAATCTAAACACCATCACGGAGGGGTGATACGTCCATTTTGCATCATGATTTCCTACTGTTATTTACTTTGTTTTGTTGAATAATAATGCTTTGGGGAGTGATTCTAATGCCTTTTCTCTCATAATATGCAAGGTTTACACCAAGAGGGAGAATACCGGCAGCTGGAATTCTGGACCCAAGAAAAGCACGTCAGAGATACCTATTCTGCACAACTCCAATGAAGCTGAAATTTTACGAAGATTATTTTTGCATTTAATAAAAAATACTGGAGCTGAAACTACCGGGGGAGGCCCATCAGGTGGGCACAACCCACCAGGGCACGCCAGGCACCCCTGGGCGCGCCCTGATGGGTTGTGCTCACCTAGGCCCACCTCCGGTGCCCATCTTCTGGTATAAATTACCAAAAAACCTAGAAAAAAAATAAGAGGACGACTTTCGAGATGAAGCGCCGCCGCCTCGAGGCGGAACTTGGGCAGGAGCACTTTTGCCCTCCAGCGGAGCGATTTCGCCGGGGGAACTTCCCTCCCGAAGGGGGAAATCGAAGCTATCGTCATCACCAACACCCCTCTCATCTTTGGGAGGCCAATCTTCATCAACATCTTCAACAGCACCATCTCCTCTCAAACCCTAGTTCATCTCTTGTGTTCAATCTTTGTACCGGAACCTCAAATTGATACTTGTGGGTGACTAGTAGTATTGATTACCTTGCTTAGTTGATTACTATATGGTTTATTTGGTGGAAGATTATATGTTCAGATCCATTATGCTATTCAATACCTCTCTGATCTTGAGCATTTTTAGTATTTGTGAGTAGTTACTTTTGTTCTTGAAGTCACGGGAGAAGTCATGTTGCGAGTAATCATGTGAATTTGATATGTGTTCGATATTTTGATGATATGTTGATACGTCTCCAACGTATCTATAATTTATGAAGTATTCATGCCATGTTTACAATATTTCTATATGATTTTGGTATGATTTTATTAGAACTAACCCGGACTGACGCTGTTTTCAGCAGAGCTACCGTGGTGTTGTTTTTGTGCAGAAATAAAAGTTCTCGGAATGGGCTGAAAATTTACGGAGAATATTTTTGGAAAATATAAAAAATACTGGAGCAAAAAGATACCGGAGAGGAGTCCCAAGGAGGCCACAAGCCTAGGGGCGCCCCCCCTAGGGCGCGCCCCCCTGGCTTGTGGGTCCCTCGAGCACCCCCTGACGTGATTCCAACGCCAAATATTCCTATAAATACCAAAACCCCCAGAAAGAAACCTAGATCGGGAGTTCCGCCGCCGCAAGCCTCTGTAGCCATGAAAAAACAATCGGGAGCCCGTTTCGGCACCCTGCCGGAGGGGGAAACCATCACCGGAGGCCATCTTCATCATCCCGGCGGTCTCCATGACGTGGAGGGAGTAGTTCACCCTCGGGGCTGAGGGTATGTACCAGTAGCTATGTGTTTTATCTCTCTCTCTCAGGTTCTTGAGATGACACGATCTTGATGTACCGCGAGCTTTATTAATATAGATGAATCATATGGAGTTTTCCCCTCTCTATCTTCTTGTGATGAATTGAGTTTTCCCTTTGAAGTTTTCTTATCGGATTGAGTCTTTAAGGATTTGAGAACACTTGATGTATGTCTTGCGATGGGATATCCGTGGTGACAATGAGATGTTCTATTGATCCACTTGATGTATGTTTTGGTGATCAACTTGCGGGTTCCGTGACCTTGGGAATCTATGCATAGGGGTTGGCACACGTTTTCGTCTTGACTCTCCGGTAGAAACTTTG
Source organism: Elymus sibiricus (assembly GCA_039707655.1). Classification (NCBI taxonomy): domain Eukaryota; kingdom Viridiplantae; phylum Streptophyta; class Magnoliopsida; order Poales; family Poaceae; genus Elymus; species Elymus sibiricus. The sequence goes on from CM077671.1 coordinate 345,516,016, forward strand.
GGGCACTCTTTGAAGTTCTTTGTGTTGGATTGAACATGATGAATCTGAAATTGTGTGATGCATATCGTATAATCAAGCCCATGGGTACTCGTGGTGACATTGGAGTATCTAGGTGACATTAGGGTTTTGGTTGATGTGTATCTTAAGGTGTTATTTTAGTACGAACTCTAGGGCTGTTCGTGACACTTATAGGGATAGCTCATAAGATTGATCAGAAAAGATAACTTTGAGGTGGTTTTGTACCCTACAATAATTTCTTCGTTTGTTCTCCGCTATTTGTGACTTGGGAGTGAACTCTTTGTCGCACGTGAGGGATTTACATATGATTCAACTATATTAGTATTGTTGAGAGAACTTGCACTAGTGAAAGTATGAACCCTAGGCCTTGTTTCCAAGCATTGCAATACCGTATTTGCCCACTTTTGGTACTTGCTACCTTGCTTTTTTTATATTTTCAGATTACAAAAATCTATATCTACCATCCATATTACACTTGTATCACCATCTCTTCACCGAACTACTGCACCTATACAATTTACCATTGTATTGGGTGTGTTGGGGACACAAGAGACTCTTTGTTATTTGGTTGCAAGGTTGTTTGAGAGAGACCATCTTCATCCTACGCCTCCCACGGATTGATTAACCTTAGGTCACCCACTTGAGGGAAATTTGCTACTGTCCTACAAAACTCTGCGCTTGGAGGCCCAACACGAGTCTACAAGAAGAAGGTTGCGTAGTAGACATCAAGCTCTTTTCTGGCGCCGTTGCCGGGGAGGTGAGTGCTTGAAGGTATATCTTTAGATCTTGCAATTGAATATTTTAGTTTATTGTTTTATCACTAGTTTGGGTTATAAAAGAAAACTACAAAAAAATTGGAATTGAGGTTGCCTCATATGCTTCATCTTTTTAATGTCTTTCGTGAAAATGATGGAAAGGAAAATTGTGCTCAAGTGTTAGAAGAAGAAGTTATTAAAATGTTTGGCACTAAATCTTTGAGTGATGAGCATAATTGCAATGTAGTTAGTATGAATTCCTTGAATATTCATGATGCTAATGATATGCAAAGCTACAATCTTGGGGATGCTATGATTGATGAAGATGATATGTTTAGTCCCCCAAGTTTTGATGAGCAAATTTATTATGATGAAAGCATGCCTCCTATTTATGATGATTATTGTGATGACATGTATGCTATAAAGAATAATGATAACCATGAAACTTGTCATCATGATTTTAATTTTCAATTGGATTATGCTTCACATGATAGTTATTTTGTTGAGTTTGCTCCCACTACTATTGATGAGAATAAGTTTGCTTATGTGGTGAGTAGTAAAATTTCTATGCTTATGAATCATGAAAATAATGATTTATGTGATAGTTATGTTGTGAAATTACTTCATGATGCTACTGAAAATTATTATGAGGGAGGAACATATGCTAGTAGGAATTGCAATAATATCAAGTTTCCTCTCTATGTGTTGAAAGTTTTGAAGTCATGCTTGTTTTGCCTTCCTATGCTAGTTGATTCTTGTTCCCATAAGTTATTTGTTCACAAAATCCCTATGCATAGGAAGTGGGTTTGGCTTAAATATGCTAGTCATATGCTTCATGATGCTCTCTTTGTGTTTCAATTCTTATCTTTTATGTGAGCATCATTGAAATCATCATGCCTAGCTAAAAGGCATTAAAGAAAAGCGCTGTTGGGAGACAACCCAACACTTATACTTTCTGTTTTTGAGTGCTGACATGATTAAGCTACTGTATTAATCATGTTTGTGTCTTTTATTTTAATAAAGTGCCAAGAAAAGCCTTTGGGATGACTCACAAGATGAGTAGATTGATGCTGAACCAAAACAGAAACTTTTGACTCCAGTACAGGAATGTTTATTTTTTACCGGAGCGTGATAATGATCTGAAATTTTTACAAAGTCTTTATATACAAATTATTCAGGTTTTCCTAATGTTTCAGAATTTTTAGAGACAGGTAAGTATGGTTACACTACAGATCTTCACATACTGTTCTGTTTTTGACAGATTCTGTTTTGCATGCATAGTTTGCTTGTTTTAGTGTTTCCATAGCTTATATTTAGTGGTATAAATTATGGGAATAATATAATACAGTAGGTATCATGTGGAAACAATTATGAATCTTGTCTTGACAGTACCTAAGTGAATGATCTTTGTTTATTATACTAACCCATCTCACGAAGTTCCGTTAAGTTTTGTGTGATTGAAGTTTTCAAGTTTTGGGTAAGACACCGATATGAGGAGAATAAGGAGTGAAAAGAACCTAAGCTTGGGGATGCCCAAGGTACCCCCAAGGTAATATCCAAGGAAGACTCAAGCGCCTAAGCTTGGGGATGCCCCGGAAGGCATCCCCTCTTTCGTCTTCAACATTATCGGTATATCTTACTTGGAGCAATATTTTAATTCGTCACATAATATGAGTTTTGCTTGGAGCGTCATTTTATTTTCTTGTTCTCTGTTAGTTGTTATTTATAATCTTGTTTTTCAATAAAAATTTCCAAGAATTGCCTTTAGGATCCTTGCATTGCATGTTTGATGTGTGCTGTGTAAAAACAGAAACTCTTGCTGTAGTGTTTGAATTTTCATATTTTACTGGAACGTGGAAAGTTTCTGAATTTTTTACACAGAATTTTCATAAAAATTATTTAGCATGTCCTAAATTTTCATAATTTTTTGAGCTACGGAAGTACACTGTTTTCATAAATTTCTACAGACTGTTCTGTTTGAACAGATTGCTGTCATAGTTTTGTTATCTACTTATCCTATAGTTTCCATAGCCTATATTGGTAGATATAAATTGTGTAAATGATAGTATACAGTACCTAATGTTTGAAAATTATTATGCAACTTGTCTTGGCAGTACATAAAGAGTTGATTTATTATTATGTGTACTAACCTATCTCACGAGTTCTTTTCAAGTTTTGTGTGGATGAAATTTTTGAGAATAGGTGAAACCATGATATGAGAGGATTGAACGAGATACAAAAGCTCAAGCTTGGGGATGCCCAAGGCACCCAAGTAAATATTTCAAGAAGTCTCAAGCATCTAAGCTTGGGGATGCTACGCATCCCACCTCTCTTCATCAACAATTATCGGTTAGCCTATGTTGAGCCTAAATTTTTATTCGTTCACATGATGCGTGCTATTCTTGGAATGATATTTTTCTTTTGCTTGCTGTTTAATAAAATACTTAGATCTGAAAACCTTTATTGAGAGAGAGAGTCCTCACATAGCTACTTAATCGTTTGACTACTCATTGATCTTCACTTATATCTTTTGAGAGTAGCTTGTCATTTGCTCTAGTGCTTCACTTATATCTTTTTGAGCACGGTGTGCTTGGAAACTTTTGTAGAAATCCTCTCATGCTTCACTTATATCTTTTTGAGAGATGAAATTTTTATGCTCTTGTACTTCACTTAAATTTGTTTGAGCTTGCCAAAAAGCAATGGCAACATATGAAACTAGTCCCAAAGTGATAGATATCCAAGGAGGATATAATAAAAACTTTCATGAAGATCATTGGACAAATTAAACTTGATTCCTTGTAATAGTTTTGAAACATGATGATAGTAATATGTGAGTCATGTTAGTGAGTAATTATGCTTAGTAGGAATATTGGTGTTAAGGTTTGTGATTCCCTATGCATGCACGAAAGTCAATAGTTATGCAATGAAGTTACATCCTACTTGTGGTGCATTATTCGGTGTTAGTTATGTTCAATGCTCACTTATGTGATTTTTCGTTTCTTGGTTTGGTTGCTTCCCAATCTATTTGCTAGCCTTCATTTGTACTAAGTAGAAATACTACTTGTGCATCCAAAATCCTTAAACCAAGTTTTGCCTTATGAGTCCACCATACCTACATATATGCGGTATTTCCATGCCGTTCCAAGCAAATTTGTATGTGCCATCTCTAAATCTTCAAAATAATTTTTCTCTTTTGTGTGCCCATACCGCTCATGAAACGGTGGGGAGTATCCAATATTTTCTCCATGCTAGATGTGTTATTCTTGCTTTGAGTCTCCATCTTCTCCTATAAGCACCAACTAGGGGGCACTATGATCGTACTTGAGCATTGGGCATATCTATTTACTTTATGCAATTTTTATTTTTGCTTTGAGTCTCCATCTTCTCCTATAAGCACCAACTAGGGGGCACTATGATCGTACTTGAGCATTGGGCATAGCTAATATTTAATTGAGCATGACGGGCTAGGGATAACTTTCTTTAGTGTTGATATTTTGAAAGACATGGTTGCTTGTTGACATGTTTGAGTATTGAAGTCATTATGGTAAAACTAGACTATTGCTTTGAATCATTTACAAGTCCAAATGTCCATGCTATACAAAGAAGAAAAGAATATGATGAATATGTTAGGTAGCATTCACACTTCATAAATTATTTTTTTATCATTTACCTACTCGAGGACGAGCAGGAATTAAGCTTGGGGATGCTGATATGTCTCCAACGTATCTATAATTTATGAAGTATTCATGCCATGTTTACAATATTTCTATATGATTTTGGTATGATTTAATTAGAACTAACCCGGACTGACGCTGTTTTCAGCAGAGCTACCGTGTTGTTGTTTTTGTGCAGAAATAAAAGTTCTCGGAATGGGCTGAAAATTTACGAAGAATATTTTTGGAAAATATAAAAAATACTGGAGCAAAAAGATACCGGAGAGGAGTCCCGAGGAGGCCACAAGCCTAGGGGTCGCCCCCCCTAGGGCGCGCCCCCTGGCTTGTGGGTCCCTCGAGCACCCCCCTGACATGATTCCAACGCCAAATATTCCTATAAATACCAAAACCCCCAGAAAGAAACCTAGATCGGGAGTTCCGCCGCCGCAAGCCTCTGTAGCCACGAAAAACCAATCGGGAGCCCGTTCCGGCACCCTGCCGGAGGGGGAAACCATCACCGGAGGCCATCTTCATCATCCCGGCGGTCTCCATGACGAGAAGGGAGTAGTTCACCCTCGGGGCTGAGGGTATGTACCAGTAGCTATGTGTTTGATCTCTCTCTCTCGTGTTCTTGAGATGACACGATCTTGATGTACCGCAAGCTTTATTAATATAGATGAATCATATGGAGTTTTCCCCTCTCTATCTTCTTGTGATGAATTGAGTTTTCCCTTTGAAGTTTTCTTATCGGATTGAGTCTTTAAGGATTTGAGAACACTTGATGTATGTCTTGCGATGGGATATCCGTGGTGACAATGGGATGTTCTATTGATCCACTTGATGTATGTTTTGGTGATCAACTTGCGGGTTCCGTGACCTTGGGAATCTATGCATAGGGGTTGGCACACGTTTTCGTCTTGACTCTCCGGTAGAAACTTTGGGGCACTCTTTGAAGTTCTTTGTGTTGGATTGAACATGATGAATCTGAAATTATGTGATGCATATCGTATAATCAAGCCCATGGGTACTATGGTGACATTGGAGTATCTAGGTGACATTAGGGTTTTGGTTGATGTGTATCTTAAGGTGTTATTTTAGTACGAACTCTAGGGCTGTTCGTGACACTTATAGGGATAGCTCATAAGATTGATCAGAAAAGATAACTTTGAGGTGGTTTCGTACCCTACAATAATTTCTTCGTTTGTTCTCCGCTATTTGTGACTTGGGAGTGAACTCTTTGTCGCACGTGAGGGATTTACATATGATTCAACTATGTTAGTATTGTTGAGAGAACTTGCACTAGTGAAAGTATGAACCCTAGGCCTTATTTCAAAGCATTGCAATACCGTTTTTGCCCACTTTTGTTACTTGCTACCTTGCTGTTTTTATATTTTCAGATTACAAAAATCTATATCTACCATCCATTATACACTTGTATCACCATCTCTTCGCCGAACTAGTGCACCTATAAAATTTACCATTGTATTGGATGTGTTGGGGACACAAGAGACTCTTTGTTATTTGGTTGCAGGGTTGTTTGAGAGAGACCATCTTCATCCTACGCCTCCCACAGATTGATAAACCTTAGGTCATCCACTTGAGGGAAAATTGCTACTGTCCTATAAAACTCTGCGCTTGGAGGCCCAACACGAGTCGACAAGAAGAAGGTTGCGTACTAGACATCATATGTATGTTCTGATTCCCTTAGTGGTGTCATGTGAACGTCGACTACATGACACTTCACCATTCATGGGCCTAAGGGAATGCATTGTGGAGTAGTTATTAGATGATGGGTTGCTAGAGTGACAGAAGCTTAAACCCTAGTTTATGCGCTACTTTGTAAGGGGCTGATTTGGATCCACATGTTTAATGCTATGGTTAGACTTTGTCTTAATACTTTTCTCGTAGTTGCGGATGCTTGCGAGGGGGTTAATCATAAGTAGGTTGTTAGTTCAAGTAAGAACAGCACCTTAGCACCGGTCCACCCACATATCAAATTATCAAAGTAGCGAACACGAATCAAACCAACATGATAAAAGTGACTAGATGAAATTCCCGTGTACCCTCAAGAACACTTTGCCTATTACTAGTGATTGTTCTAGCCCGTCCTTTGCCTCAAAAGGATTGGGCTATCTTGCTGCACCTTGTTTACCGTTACCGTTACTTGCTCGTTGCCAATTACCTTGCTATCAAACTACCTGTTACCTACAATTTCAGTGCTTGTAGAAATTACCTTGCTGAAAACTGCTTGTCATTTCCTTCCGCTCCTCGTTGGGTTCGACACTCTTACTTATCGAAAGGACTACGATTGATCCCCTATACTTGTGGGTCATCAAGGGGTTCATCTTTTTCATAGGTGCCTCTCCGATGATGCGTGAGTAGTCCACCATAGACCTACGGGTCCGTAGGCAGTAGCTCGATGGCTACCTCTCTCTCTCTCTTATGATTCTCAATACAATGGTCTCTTGGATATCTATTTGATGTAAACTTTTGCGGTGTGTTTCTTGGGATCCGATGAATTTTGAGTTCATGATCAGTTTCTATCCATGAATATTATTTGAGTCTTCTTTGATCTCTTATATGCATGATTGCTTATAACATCGTATTTCTTCTTCGAATCTTTGGTTTAGTTAGGCCGACTAGATCGATTTTTCTTGCCATGGGAAGAGGTGCTTTGTGATGGGTTCGATCTTGCGGTGTTCTTTCCCAGTGACAGAAGGGGCGGCAAGACACGCATGTATCGTTGCTATTAAGGATAACAAGAAGGGGTCTATTCCTACATGTATAGATCTTGTCTACATCATGTCATCGTTCTTATTGCATTACTCCGTTTTTCCATGAACTTAATACACTAGATGCATGCTGGATAGCGGTCGATGTGTGGTGTAATAGAGGTAGATGCAGGCAGGAGTCGGTCTATCTATCTTGGACGTGATGCCTATATAATGATCATTGCCTTGGATATCGTCATGACTATTCGATTTTCTATCAATTGCCCAATAGTAATTTGTTCACCCACCGTGCGCTATACTCATGAGAGAAGCCACTAGTGAACCCTGAAAGTGCATGTAGTCCCCATGTGTGGTTTTGGTATTTGATGACAATCCTAATGGACTAATGTTTCCATTGAGTTATACAATTGAAGGAATGTTCTATTTACAATGCATGAAGAATATTGGATGAATTGAAGGATGTTTGTTTCATGATGATGCAAGAAGGAGATCAAATGAATTCTAAATGAATGCCATATACATATTGTTGTGCACGCATCAAGGATGAGCTCAATGATTGAATCAAATATGATATGATCAAGTGATGGATCAAGATATTGAGAGAGTAATTAAAGAGAAGAATTCTACATGTCTTGAAAATAGGATCATGATGAGCTCATATGTTGAGTCATGGATGATTATGTCTTCAAGCAAGTAATTCAAGAGAAGAATTCTTTGTTCCTCTCAAGATACTATGTTGGACCATGAAGACGTGCAAGTTATAGCCAATTTGAGATTCATGGAGAAACTTGATATGGTCATGGTGAATTGAGATATTGGTAATTATGTCTTGAAGCAATGATGCATAGTAAGAAATCAATAGGGCCTTCAAGACATCAAGTTTAATCATGGATCAAAGATAAATGTTGACCAAGATGAAGATCAAAGATTTAACTCAAAGATGGTCATCACACAAGTGCAAATGATGTACCACATGGGATCTTGTGGTATGGTAAGTAATTGTCAATTGCACTTTGTGTACTAACTCATACTATGTGTTGTCTATGTTTATAAGGGTTAGGTCATCCTCATGGGCTCACATCAAGAGAGAGAGATTCCAAGTGTCCATGAGATGGTGACACCAAGTGTTCATGATCATGGTTGACAAGGGCAAGTTCAAGATAACCATCCCGAAGGATTATATGCTTGAAGCTTGTGGATGATCATATGATGGACAAGTGAAGATGAATACAAAGCAAAGTTTCCCACATTGTGTATGAGAGAGCTACTTGAAGACTTCACCAATGTCTTGCCTTCAACTTGAGCCAACAAGAAACATAAACATCAAGCTCAAGTGAAAGACTCGAGTCAAAGGTATTAGTTCCTTTGGCGTTAGTGTTGTGGAGTGATGACCACCGAAGAAATATATACACTCAAGTATGGATTCTCGATAGCTATGTAGTGTAGCTCTTTTATGATTCTTGAGTTATAGGGATCCCGCACTATTAAGAGGGGATCAAAGGGGTTCGTGATAGACTTGCTCAAAAATCTAGAGAAAAACCTTTGGTTGAGGTTCTACCTTTGATTCTGTTCTTGTCCGGACGTCCGACAACCTCCGGTCGTCCGGCCTCTGGACGACCGACTCCCTCCGGAAATCCGGAATGATACCAGTAAGATATCAGCAAGTTCTCCTCGGACTTCTGGTCCTTCCGGTCGTCCGGGCTCCGGACGTCCGTGTGTGGCCGGAAATCCGACGCCACCCCACCAGAACCAAACTGCCGGACGCCCGGTCCCTTCCGGACGTCCGTGTCCTACTGCTAAGCTGACCTGCTCTCTCTCTCTAAGTTGTCGGACGACCGAGTCCTGTCGGACGCCCGATGCCTCCTCTTGGCACGGACGACCGACGTCTGTCGGACGTCCGGTGCTTCCTCTTGGTCCGGACGACCGACACCTGTCGGACGTCCGGCTCCTACGCAGCTTAAGTGGCTTCCAACGGCCATTTTCTTCCTCCACTATATATACCCCTCTACCAATCTAGTAGAGGGTTGACAACTTCATCCAAAATTGCCCCAAGAACACAAGTGGCTCCCTCTCACTTCTCCTACACCAAATCTTAGATCCCGGAGAGATTTGTGAGAGTTCTTGAGAGATTTTCCAATCAAAAGATAGATCCACTCCTTCCCTTTCTCTTGACCAAAGGAATTCGTGATTTGAGCAAGTCTTGAGCATTTCCCCCTTGATCTTGTTACTCTTGGAGGTTGGAGACTCCTAGGCGGTAGGAGTGCTCCGGTGAGGAATCAACTTGTGATTTGTCCCCCGGAAAGTTTGTGAAGGTTTGGAGGCCGCCTCAAGGTCTACCACTAGTGGTTGAGAATCGCCTTCGTGGTGATATCTCAAGGGGAGAATAGGGTGAGCCTTCGTGGCATTGGTGTGCCTTCGTGGTAACATCCATCCCTCCAACGGTGACTAGCTTCCCTCCAAGGAAGTGAACATCGGGATACATCCTCGTCTCCGTGACTTTGGTTATCCCTAACCCTAGCTCCTTACTTGTGGTTTACTTTGGTCACTTGACCGTACATTCACTATATCTTGTTGTCCTCATTGTATTGTGTTGGCTATTCCCTTGTAGAGATTATTTAGGCCTTCACATTATATTCCGCAATTCATACTTGCTATTATTGATGTATCTTGTTCTTAGTGTGAATTGCTAGCCTGTAACATTCATTTCCATATCTTGTGACATAACTAGTGTAAGCTTGTAGTGCTTACTTGAGTTTGCTTGTATCGTTTAATCCCATATATTGTGATACACTTTGTGTAAGCTTGTATTGCTTACTTGTGGTTGTGTGTATTATTCATTTCCATATATTGTGATATATATTGAGTAAGTTTGTGTAACTTACTTGTGCTTACTCATATCCTCATTATTCTCATCTTGTTTATCCTAAGTTGTTGGTGCACTTAGTAAGCCTAGTATATTTAGGATTTGTGCTTGAAAAGTATCCGTTTAGTTTATTTCCGCATTAGGATATAGCCAAATCCGTAAAAGATTTTAAAACGCCTATTCACCCCCCCTCTAGGCGACATCGTGGTCCTTTCAATTGGTATCAGAGCGAGGTCTCTCCTTATTAGGCTTCACCGCCTAGAGAGTAACGATGTCGACTAGTGAACTAGTGCACGATGACACATTTTGTTTTAATGGCACAAATTACATTATGTGGAGATTACGCATGCTTTGTCACTTTCGGGCCATGGGTCCAAATGCTTTACGGATTGTTGTTGTATGGGATTCAAATCTAAAGGATGGACAATCTCCGTCACTAGAGGATATGCATCTTGATAGTGAAGCTTTAAGTGTCATTCACCAAGCTATAACCTTCGAGGTGTTCAAGTCAATCTCGACTTGTTTGTTGGCTCATGAGGCTTGGACCAAACTTGAAGTTACATATGGTGGGTCCAACCTTGTAGGAGCCAATGCCATTTGGGAGGAAGTGATGGAAGAACTCTCCATTGCCTCCACCTCCGATTGCTTGGACACTTCAACATCTTCCACTTTGTCACAGGGTAATGACATGGTAAGTGGAGATATCTCATGGAGTGATGGTGTCAAGCTCATCATTGATGATCCGTCATATAGAAATGCTAGTATTGTAGGTTCCATGGACACGAGCATATCTAACATCGAAAACATCGTACATTCTTGTGTAGATAGTCCATGCATATCATCTAATGATTCACTCATAAATTCCTGTGATGATATGCTTGGTCATTTGTGTTGCCATATTCAAAATGCCTTGATTTCCTCTAGTTCTCTTTGTGAAACTAACCATGTTGAGGTAATCAAGAAAAATGAGGCACGCTTGATTGATGAAGAACCCTCTGCTCCAAAAGAATCATCATCAACCCCCTTTGTTCACATGTGCCTCATGGCAAGAGGTAATGACAAGGTATCATCTTCTCTTAGTGATAATGATGATAGTTGTAATGAGGAAGAAGATGATGATGACTTGACTCAAAATCTCTATGAGATTGGGAAAACTCTTCATAGAGCTAAAAATAACACTTATAAAAGGTTCCAAGATGTCATTGCTTGCTTTGAAAAACGTAATGATTTACTTCTTAACGAGCAAGCAAAAAGTGAACAACTTGAACATGAACTTGCTAAGGCTCATCAATCTCTCAGTAACTTGAGGTCTTCAAAAGAAGAGATTGAAGTTACTCATTGTAAACTTAAAGAGGATTTTGAGCACCTTGACCTTGGCTACAAGAATGTCAAAGGAGTGCTCACCAAACTCTCTAAGTCTTATGAGGAACTTCAAGCTACTCATGCGGTGTCTCTAGTTTCTACATGCTCCTCTCATATTGATAATGATGCTTGTGCTACTAACTCTATCTTGTGTGAAGCATCAATATTGAAAGAAAATGTTGAGCTGAGGACTCAACTTGATTTGCTAACTAGCAATTATGGGAAATTGGAAGAAAGTCATGAAAAGCTTTCGGGCACTCATGAGGATCTTCTAATCTCTCATGATGGTCTAAAGTTAGCTCATGAGGCTATGATCACCAAGGTAAAATCTTGTGAGTCTCATGTGGACATTAGCACATCCTCTACTCGAAATGCCTTATTGCCATGTGCTAGCCCTTGCAATTCCTCTCTACATGATATTGATACATCTTGTGATGAATTGCTCACCATGCCTTGTTGCTCTAACAATGAAGCTTCTACTTCTTCTAGTTCTTGTGTTAATACTAACCATGTAGAGGAAAATAAAGAGCTCAAGGCCCAAGTCACTAGTTTGAAGAAAGACTTGAAAAAATGTTGTGATAATATCTTGAGTGTGCAAAAGGACCCTCAAGACAAAATAGGACTTGATTTCATCCTCAACAAGAAGAAGTCCAAGAATAAGAAGAAGGGACAAGATCAAGTCAAGAATTCGGCTAACATCATTTGCTCCAAGTGCAAGAATGTTGGACACCATGTGAGATCTTGTCCATTGAAGAAGAAGGCTTCAAGTGTGAAGCATCAAGGGAAGTGGCCTCAAGTTCAATCTCAAGATAATGAAAGGCCTTTTCCCATGCTTAACCAAGATAATGTTCTCCAAGTTGAGAAGGTAAAGAAGAAGATAAAGGGGAGCACATGTTGCTATATTTGCCGTGAGAAGGGACACATATCTTCATCATGTCCCAACGGTAATGTCTCTAAGCCTCCAATTGTCAATGATCATTATTCACTTAGAAAGGATAATATTGGCAATTTGTTTGCCAAGTTTGTGGGCACCCAAAGTGGTTTGGGTAAAGAAAAGACCATTTGGATTGCCAAGCCTATTGTTACTAACTTCTTAGGACCCAACTTGGTTGGGGACCATCAAGCTCAAACTTAATCAATAGGTGTGTAGAGGGCATTGGAGACTTGGCTAGTTCATGAAGAAAAATGATTTTCACCATTTATTATGGTTCAAGCCAAGTCGAGTGAATTATCATCATATTTTTTATTCCAATGCTCCACGTGGCGGTAACTTGTATTTATATTGTCTACATTGAAAGTTACTAGCCCCATGCATGTTTAGGTTTTATACCTAGCATGTGTTTGTATATGTTGTGCCTCCTAATATGCTTGATTTGTGTTATCTAGCATGTGTAGGTTGCAATGCACGTCATATATTTGTGTGTGTAGTCTCGAGCCTTCAGTGCATCGTAGTTGCATCTTATTGGGCTCTTTTGAGTTATTAATGGATCATCACATTATGGGGGAGTGTTATGCTCTACGCACATCACAAACCTAAAATGTGTATATATATAGGATACCACCTAGTATTTATAGTGCAAGATTATCTAGTTACTATGCGGTATGTCGAGTTCATTTGAAATTCAAATTGTCATTCATTAATTATCTTTGGTTGAATTTCACTTGCCTCTTGTTGATAATATATGAATAATCACATTATGGGGGAGAGATATGCTCTGTGCATATCACAATCCTTCTTAATGTGAACATTTGAGGTATGCCACTTAAAATTTATATTTAAGACTATCTCATATCTATGTGGCTTGATCTGATCAACACGTGCCTAATTGCATAAACATCTTTGTGTTGATCATCCTTTGGATTTGTTTGAGTATGGCTTTCTTGTGCGGCTTTGCCCATGGTTTATGTTAAAGATCTTATTTGGGAAATCATTTGATTCAAGCCATTCCAGTTATTACTTTGCATGATGATCTACCTAATTCTAATATTAAAAAAATGCTATCCAAGCACTGTGTTTATTGCTAAACTCTCATGTTATGCTTGTGTTAGTATAGACGATCGTGTGCTTATTTAAATCTACCACCGAATGATAATTCAAAATACCATTTTGTTCTTACATTTGGTATTCCTTAATTGGTAGACCTTGATGATCTTTGTCATTTCGGCTTTTGCTTCAACTTCCATTTTATATCTAGCCGATAAATTCATTTGCCGCCCGGTAATCTCCCGTGCATTTGCTTGAATTCATCTTACTAGTTTTGATGGTATTATGGGAGTTAGTATCTTATTACTTGTACTATCATATATCTACTTGAGTAAGATATGCCTGTAAGAATATGTGCAATGCATATCTTATATGCCCATTGGTTTTGCTTGGTTCATGTGTTGAACTTTGTATACTATCATATGTTGATTTGTCTTTGATTTATATTGGACAACATGAATTATTAGTGATGTTATTGGAAGTATTAACGGTTATGCGTTCATTTGTCCAATTTGTATCTATTTGGATTTTGGTACGCTTGTGCATGCATATTTACTATGTGTAAATATGCATGCCTTGTTTACCTTATTTGATCCAATATATATATATATATATATATATATATATATATATATATATATATATATATATATATATATATATATATATGGCAAATCCGTCAAATTATTAATAGCTAAGATGTGCATGAAATTTAAATTCAACTTCATATCTATATGCACACACTTGAGTGGTTTTTGCCCTATATTTTGTAGTTAGGCTAACTACTTCGGACCCAATAAGTTTGGGGACCATATTGTACTTAAAAAGTGATTCAGGTACATTGGAGAAGCATTGTTGTCTAGACTTATTCATAAAGAAGGTGGTGTCACCACGAAGGAATTAGAGCCAAGATTATATGACTCATTGATCATTACTCCATACCAATGCTTTCTCGGTAACAAGTATTTACTTCATGCATGAATATAAATAGAGTCAACCTTGTGAAGGTTGCATCATAGCATGTAATAGTACTTATTGTATTTGTGTTTTCCTGCGTGTTCTTAGAAAACATTCTATTGCAATGGTTAGACATTTTAGTCGATGCATCTAATGGGGATCTATAAAATCATATTCATGATTCACTTATCCCAAAACATGCCAATTAAGCAATTCATTGCATATCAATTCCTAAAATGTTCTCTCATGTGCAATTTTTATGAAATTGCAAAAATACTCTATTTGATTGTGGTATTTGCTATCTTCCTTAGTAATTCATTGTTATACAAATAAGATCAATTTGTGCCATGTGCTTTGTGCCATGTGCCTTGCTCTTATGTTGGGATCACAAGTGTATAATAATGGATTCACTTGTGCATATCATGTTCTTATCAATTGTGACTATTTTATGTATGCAAGGTTCTTTGTGGATACATAGGCTACTATTGTCCATTTAGAAATTTTTGCCCATAAGAAAGTTCCCATCTTTCCTTGATATCACTTGATCCTTACCGGTCACTTGGCTGTTTCCTTATCGATTCATTAGTGGTCTCGGTAATAGGTTGTGAAGTGAGTGCTTGTATGTTTTGCATATAATCTTATGCACTCATGTCTTTGGATGTATTTTGGTCCCATACTTATCATGATGATCGAATTGGATATTCATATTATATCATGTCCAAAATATGTTGTTTGGATCTTTTGAATGTTTTCCTCATATGTCGTATGCCTATTTTCATATCATACCTGTTGCAATCTCTAGATCCTGAGCTCCTCAAATTTCTTGTAATTGAATATGTGCATTTTATTTCACTCACACTTTGTAATATGCATACCTTAAGGAGGAACTCATTGTCTTGAAAGATTTGTCCCATTTTGGCATTTGTTGCCAATGGGGGAGAAGTTTGGAGGATTTAAGATAATTTAAAAGAGCTTATGGCTTATTGTCATTCATGCATATTTATATATGTTTATTGCACGAATGAATATATATCGAGAAATAATATATATAGAGAATGTCTACCAATATATGCAAGGAAATTCGAAGTTCATTCACACATGCATATATTGTGGGGGAGCTTTCTCTATATATTGTGGTTCTACCAACATAAAATCCTTGTGTAGTATTTTGATGTTTGTACACCGAGTGTGATAAACTCAAGTATCTTTGTGACACTTGATGCTATCAAAACCATCCCAAGTATTCAATGTATTCTCGGGTATATTGCATACTTGTGCCAAAATTCATTATATAAATCCTCTTGTTGAGATTGTCATCAACTACCAAAATGGGGGGAGATTGATAGTGCATGTAGTCCCCATGTGTGGTTTTGGTATTTGATGACAATCCTAATGGCTAATGTTTGCATTGAGTTATACAATTGAAGGAATGTTCTATTTACAATGCATGAAGAATATTGGATGAATTGAAGGATGTTTGTTTCATGATGATGCAAGAAGGAGATCGAATGAATTCTAAATGAATGCCATATACATATTGTTGTGCACGCATCAAGGATGAGCTCAATGATTGAATCAAATATGATATGATCAAGTGATGGATCAAGATCTTGAGAGAGTAATTAAAGAGAAGAATTCTACATGTCTTGAAAATAGGATCATGATGTGCTCATATGTTGAGTCATGGATGATTATGTCTTCAAGCAAGTAATTCAAGATAAGAATTCTTTGTTCCTCTCAAGATACTATGTTGGACCATGAAGACGTGCAAGTTATAGCCAATTTGAGATTCATGGAGAAACTTGATATGGTCATGGTGAATTGAGATATTTGGTCATGGTCATCACACAAGTGCAAATGATGTGCCACATGGGATCTTGTGGTATGGTAAGTAATTGTCAATTGCACTTTGTGTACTAACTCATACTATGTGTTGTCTATGTTTATAAGGGTTAGGTCATCCTCATGGGCTCACATCAAGAGAGAGAGATTCCAAGTGTCCATGATATGGTGACACCAAGTGTTCATGATCATGGTTGACAAGGGCAAGTTCAAGATAACCATCCCGAAGGATTATATGCTTGAAGCTTGTGGATGATCATATGATGGACAAGTGAAGATGAATACAAAGCAAAGTTTCCCACATTGTGTATGAGAGAGCTACTTGAAGACTTCACCAATGTCTTGCCTTCAACTTGAGCCAACAAGAAACATAAACATCAAGCTCAAGTGAAAGACTCGAGTCAAAGGTATTAGTTCCTTTGGCATTAGTGTTGTGGAGTGATGACCACCGAAGAAATATATACACTCAAGTATGGATTCTCGATAGCTATGTAGTGTAGCTCTTTTATGATTCTTGAGTTATAGGGATCCCGCACTATTAAGAGGGGATCAAAGGGGTTCGTGATAGACTTGCTCAAAAATCTAGAGAAAAACCTTTGGTTGAGGTTCTACCTTTGATTCTGTTCTTGTCCGGACGTCCGACAACCTCCGGTCGTCCGGCCTCCGGACGACCGACTCCCTCCGGAAATCCGGAATGATACCAGTAAGATATCAGCAAGTTCTCCTCGGACTTCTGGTCCTTCCGGTCGTCCGGGCTCCGGACGTCCGTGTGTGGCCGAAAATCCGACGCCACCCCACCAGAACCAAACTGCCGGACACCCGGTCCCTTCCGGACGTCCGTGTCCTACTGCTAAGCTGACCTGCTCTCTCTCTCTCTAAGTTGTCGGACGACCGAGTCCTGTCGGACGCCCGATGCCTCCTCTTGGCACGGACGACCGACGTCTGTCGGACGTCCGGTGCTTCCTCTTGGTCCGGACGACCGACACCTGTCGGACGTCCGGCTCCTGCGCAGCTTAAGTGGCTTCCAACGGCCATTTTCTTCCTCCACTATATATACCCCTCTACCAATCCAGTAGAGGGTTGACCACTTCATCCAAAATTGCCCCAAGAACACAAGTGGCTCCCTCTCACTTCTCCTACACCAAATCTTAGATCCCGGAGAGATTTGTGAGAGTTCTTGAGAGATTTTCCAATCAAAAGATAGATCCACTCCTTCCCTTTCTCTTGACCAAAGGAATTCGTGATTTGAGCAAGTCTTGAGCATTTCCCCCTTGATCTTGTTACTCTTGGAGGTTGGAGACTCCTAGGCGGTAGGAGTGCTCCGGTGAGGAATCAACTTGTGATTTGTCCCCCGGAAAGTTTGTGAAGGTTTGGAGGCCGCCTCAAGGTCTACCACTAGTGGTTGAGAATCGCCTTCGTGGTGATATCTCAAGGGGAGAATAGGGTGAGCCTTCGTGGCGTTGGTGTGCCTTCGTGGTAACATCCATCCCTCCAACGGTGACTAGCTTCCCTCCAAGGAAGTGAACATCGGGATACATCCTCGTCTCCGTGACTTTGGTTATCCCTAACCCTAGCTCCTTACTTGTGGTTTACTGTGGTCACTTGACCGTACATTCACTATATCTTGTTGTCCTCATTGTATTGTGTTGGCTATTCCCTTGTAGAGATTATTTAGGCCTTCACCTTATATTCCGCAATTCATACTTGCTACTATTGATGTATCTTGTTCTTAGTGTGAATTGCTAGCCTGTAACATTCATTTCCATATCTTGTGACATAACTTGTGTAAGCTTGTAGTGCTTACTTGAGTTTGCTTGTATCGTTCAATCCCATATATTGTGATACACTTTGTGTAAGCTTGTATTGCTTACTTGTGGTTGTGTGTATTATTCATTTCCATATTTTGTGATATATATTGAGTAAGTTTGTGTAACTTACTTGTGCTTACTCATATCCTCATTATTCTCATCTTGTTTATCCTAAGTTGTTGGTGCACTTAGTGAGCCTAGTATATTTAGGATTTGTGCTTGAAAAGTATCCGTTTAGTTTATTTCCGCATTAGGATATAGCCAAATCCGTAAAAGATTTTAAAACGCCTATTCACCCCCCCCCCTCTAGGCGACATCGTGGTCCTTTCAAACCCTACGACCCCGGGTCTACTTTTCCAACATATTGCTTTCAGATCTATCTTTTTGCATCTTTGTTTTCAGATCTACAAAACCAAAAACCCAAAAACATATTGCCGCATATTTTATTTGCCCTTTTTATTTTGTGTTCTTGAGAGATCTATCTCTCCTATCTATCACTACCTAATCTATCTTTTTACCGTAGAGAGATTGACAATCTCTCTTTCGCGTCGGGTTGCAAGTATTTGTTGTTTGTGTGCAGGTGCTGCTTATTGGGTGGTGGTGATCCTCCTACTGGTTCGATAACCTTGGTTTCATAACTGAGGGAAATACTTACCGTCGTTCTGCTGCATCATCCCTTCCTCTTTGGGTAAATACCGACACAGTCCAAGCCACGTCATTGTCTTGTGCCCACTATGGAGAACAATCCTTTAAGGGGTTTGTTCGGGGTATCTTCACCTCGACCGGAACCACAATTAGTTACCCCTCAACCTACAACACCTACTGAAAAAGTTACTTATGAAATTCCTTCGGGTATGCTAGAACAACTGCTTGCTAAACCTTATGCAGGAGATGGAACTGAACATCCCGATATGCATCTTTTATATGTGAACGAAATATGTGGATTATTTAAGCTTGCAGGTTTACCCGGAGATGAAGTTAAGAAGAAGGTTTTCCCTTATCTTTGGAGGGAAAAGCATTGACATGGTATAGGCTATGTGATGATCTTGGATCGTGGAACTGGAATCGTTTGCATTTGGAATTCCATCAAAAGTTTTATCCTATGCATCTAGTTCATCGTGATCGGAATTATATATATAATTTTTGGCCTCGTGAAGGAGAAAGTATCACTCTAGCTTGGGGGAGGCTTAAGTCAATGTTATATTCATGCCCCAATCATGACATCCCGAGGGAAGTTATCATTCATATTTTTTATGCTCGGCTTTCTCATAATGATCAATCCATGCTCGATACTTCTTGTGCTGGTTCTTATATGAAGAAGACTATTGATTTCAAGTGGGATCTCTTAGAAAGAATGCAACTCTGAAGATTGGGAACTCGACGAAGGTAATGAGTCAGGTATAAAGCTTGAATTTGATTGTGTTAAATCTTTTATGAATACCGATACTTTTCACAAGTTTAGCACTAAACATGGACTTGACTCTGAGATAGTAGACTCTTTTTGTGAAACATTTGCTACTCACGTTGATCTCCCTAAGGAGAAGTGGTTTAAATATCATCCCCCTATTAAAGAAGAAATTAAAGAACCGGTCATAGCTAAAGAAGAAACCATCTTTTACAATGTTGATCTAGTTGTGCCTACTGCTTATATTGAAAAACCACCTTTCCCTGTTAGGATAAAGGAACATGCTAAGGTATGAACTGTGGTTCGTAAGAGTAATACAAGATCACCTAAACCCCCTGAGCAAATTAAAGTAGAACCTAGTGTTGCTATGGTTAAAGATCTCTTGGTAGAAAATATTGATGGGCATGTTATCTACTTTTGTGATGAAGCTGCCAGAATTGCTAGACCCGACGAAAAAGATAAACATAGACCCATAGAAGCTTGCCTGTTGTCTCAGTCAAAATAGGAGATCATTGCTATCATGGTTTATGTGATTTAGGTGCTAGTGTGAGTGCTATCCCTTTTACCTTATATCAAGAAATTATGGATGAAATAACACCTATTGAAATGGAAGACATTGATGTTACTATTAAACTTGCTAATAGAGACACTATCACACCACTTGGGATTGTTAGAGATGTTGAAGTCTTGTGTGGGAAAGTAAAATACCCTACTGATTTTCTAGTCCTTGGTTCCCCACACGTCAGTGTACAAATAACCAGGGTGTCTATTACCCAGACTTGTGCGCGGGCAACCCCCTAGGGCTGACAAGACCTAGCAAAGCCTTGGAATCAAGTACTACGGTATCAAGAAGATGAGGAGATGGAAGACCAAAGGCTGGAGCCCCGGCAAGATCTTGCCGGGGATGGCTCATAGCCCCGACAAGACTCGCATCCGGCAAGACCCTGTCGCTGTTCAAGCACACCGCCCCAGGGCAACTACCAGCTTGACTTTTAGCTTTTGTTCTCCTGGGTGCGTGTCAGACGCTGCCGGCGTGAGGGCTTCAGCGGTGCGATGGGATGGTTCCTTTTTCCATCCCCAAGAAAGGCAGGGACACCTCGACAGGAGCATTAAATGCCCTTGTCCTAAGCCGTCAGTATTAGGTATGATAAGCACTGTAGTTGCTTTACACCTCATGTACCCCAGCGCACTACTGTTGGCGACCCCTTCGAAGGTATAAAAGGAGGCCCAAGGTGCAGCTACAGGGGGGATTTTTCTGGCCGTTTCAGAGGTGTAGCTGCTATTTACTGTAGCGCTCCAAGAACTGGCCTAAGAACACACTCAATACAACCAAGCAGGAGTAGGGTCTTACGCTTCCGAGCGGCCCGAACCTGGGTAAAATTCCCTTGCGTTGATCGCTCGATCTGCTCTCAGTGCAACCCTTCTTCCCGCCGAACCGTAAAGGGATCCTCGTGATCCCATAGGTGTCGTTTCCGACATCTTTGGCGCGCCAGGTAGGGGAAGGAGGCTGCGTGGACCTGATCCAGTGATCAGCGCGCCAGTTTTTCGTCATCATCACCGCCATGGCCCCCAAGAGGAAGGGTCTCACAGTGGTTGGACCGTCTGCGTCCGATGCGCCCGTGCTTATGCGCACGGGCGACGGAGTCGACGCGGGAGTAGAGATCCCGAGCTTCCACGACGCTCCGGTGATCGTAGCCAGGCAAGCGGCGTCGTTCGCGCCGCTGGATCCAGGGATGGAGCCGTACTGCCAGCAGGCGGTGCGGCGAACTCCAGAGATGGAAGGGTGCTCTCCAAGACACCCACGCCGGCGCACGTGCCGCGACCTTCCCAGGGCGCGCGCGAGGAGCATCGCCGCGACGTTGGGGGTCCGGGTCGTCCCCATGGAAAATCTCCTGAGCATCATTCTCGAGAGGTGCGAGACCAGCGTGCACGTCCACGTGCTGGTGGAAGTGGCGTACGGTCGTAGGATCGTGTTGTGGCTCCTTCTAACATGGTTAGGAGTCAGAGCACCTCACGTTCCTCGCACCTGTCGCCGCCGCCTACGCCGGCAGAAGCGCTGGCACGTGCACAGTTGCTCCTGAATTTCCCTCCTACTGCGGACAAGCTCGAGGAGTGGAGATCCGCCATTTAGAGCCTCGTTGGCCTTGCCAACGAAGATAAGCCGGAGCAGGCGGAGCCCTCGCGGCGGCGATCCATCGAGCCGGCGCGCGTCAGCAAAGAGAAGGCTGTGGGCGGCACAACTACTTTGTATTCCCCCCCCCCACAGCAGCAGCAGCGGGCGATGACTCGACGGGTCGACACTCGTGAGGATGATTCCACGGCATCGTCCGACCCGCGAACCCGCCGCGATCAACGTCAAGTTCTTCGGGAGCGAAGCAAGGAGGACGCTCGAACTACCATCGAGCGATGCCGGGAAGCACGTTACCAGTCTGACAAGCGTGCAGGGCCCATTGTAGATAAGCCTGCGCCGGGGTATCCTGGCGATCTGCCTTACGAGGTGGGTTGTCCAGCGTTTACCCGTGAGCTGCGGTGAGTCCAGTGGCCCAATTCTCGCACGTTCAAGCTGGAGGTCCCAGAGAAATATGACGGCAAAACCCATCCGTCAGAGTTCCTGAGCATCTACACCATTGCGGTGCAGGCTGCCGGGGGTCGTGATGACAAGATACTTGCCAACTACTTCCCGTTGGTACTCAAGCCCAACGCTAGGTCGTGGTTGATGCACTTGCCGGAAGGATCCATTTCTTCCTGGGCGGATCTGTGCCACGAGTTTGTTGGCGCCTTCACCGGAGGTCATCAAGCTCCGGGCCAGGAGAGTGATCTACATATCATTCCCCAGAGGGAAGGCGAGGCCCTGCGCAAGTACATCCAAAGGTTCAGCCGCGTACATCACAACATACCAGACGTTCACCCTGCCGCTGTCATCAGCGCGTTCCATCAGAACGTGCGAAACCGCAGGATGCGGGAAGAGTTGGCAATGAACAAGGTCAGGGATGTTGCCGAGCTTTATGCTCTGGCTGACAAGTGTGCTCGAGCTGAAGAAGGGAGGAGACTCCCCGGCGAGGATGTTGGCGCAAGGGCCGACTCTGAAGATGAAGACGCTACCGCCCCAGCGAAGAAGGGTCGGCGGCGCAACAGAAAGCGCAAGGGCAAGGCCGTACTTGCTGTCGAGGGGTCCG
The DNA here is from genome assembly GCA_039707655.1 of Elymus sibiricus. NCBI lineage: Eukaryota > Viridiplantae > Streptophyta > Magnoliopsida > Poales > Poaceae > Elymus > Elymus sibiricus. Next base: position 345,538,571 of record CM077671.1, read on the forward strand.
GCAACCCCGGCACCGCAAAGAAGGCCAAGGTAGACGACCCCGGCAAGGATGTTGCCGGGTGCGCCTCCTGTCAGGCCTTGGCGGCTGCCGACAAGCCAGACGGCTCCGGCAAGCAGTATTGCAAGATCCATCGTACCAAGGGCCACGATCTCCAAGACTGCCGGCAAGTTAAACAGCTTGTCGAAAGGCAGAAGGCCGAGTACGAGAGGCGAGACAAGGAGAGGGCTCAGGATGGTGCTGAAGGGTCCGGCAAGAAGCGCGGTGGCCGAGGAGGTCGCCGCGGCAAGGCCAAGCAGCAGAAGGATCGGCCCGCTCGAGGCCGCGACAAGCAAGAAGGGGCTGATGATGGCATGGAAGAGGACGACGAGTCCAGCGAGCAAGAATTTCAGAAAGTTACCGACACCATGTGCGTCGATGGAGGCGCATCGTTGCATTCTTCCCACCGCCAGCTTAAACAGTGGGCGCGCGAGGTTAATGCAACAGAGCCGTCTGTCGGCGCTCGGAAGCCCTTGAGATGGTCCAACACGCCTATCGTTTTCGACGTTGAGGATCACCCTGGTCGCGTAACTGCGGTTGGGTGTTTGCCGTTGCTGGTCTCGCCAACGATTCGCAACCTCAAGGTGACGAAAATGCTAGTTGACGGTGGGGCCGGCTTAAACTTGATTTCACCCGAGGTCATCAAGAGATTGCAAATTCCTGATGGAGATCTCGAGGTGACGGGCTCTTTTCAAGGAGTCAATCCAGGAAGAAGCCAACCCAAAGGAAAGATCACGCTGTCGGTGACATTTGGCAGTAACTTAAACTTCAGGACGGAGAAGATTGTGTTTGACGTCGCCAAGATACCATTGCCATATAATGGGATCCTTGGCCGCCCGGCGCTGGCCAAGTTTATGGCGGCATCACACTACGCCTACAACGTGCTGAAGATGCCTGGGCCGATGAGCGTCATCACCGTCGGTTCCGACAAGAAGGACGCGCTCATCTGCACCGATCAGCTCTACCGGGATGCAGTTGCAGCATCTGCCGCCAAGGCGCTTGCTCCTGCCACTGAAGCTCCCGGGGGGAAGAAGACCGGCAAGGCCTCTCGCACACACTTCGGCAAGCGCGCCTCTTCGGAGTGCTGCGCTCCCGTTGAGGATGTGCCTGAGAGCTCCACCGGCAAGAGCAAGAAGTCCAAGGCCGCTCCACCAGCAACCAAGAAGGTGCCCGCCAAGGAGGATGGCACGGGGGGAACTTTCGTTATAAGTTCCACCCTTGACAGCAAATAGGAAAGCGCGCTCGTTGCCTTCCTGCGGGCGAATGTCGATGTGTTTGCATGGCAACCATCTGACATCCCCGGTGTTCCCAGGGAGGTAATTGAGCACCACCTTGCCGTCTGTCCACACGTGCGGCCCGTCAAGCAGAAGGTCAGGAAACAAGCTTTGGAGCGGCAATAGTTTATTGCTGAAGAAATTAAGAAGTTAGAAGCAGCAGGCTTGGTTAGAGGAGTACTTCATCCAACATGGTTGGCCAATTCAGTTGTAGTGCGCAAGGCAAATGGGAAGTGGAGGCTATGTATTGATTATACATATATCAATAAAGCCTGTCCAAAAGAACCCTTCCCTTTGTCGCGCATCGACCAGATTGTGGACTCCACTGCCGGCTGCGACTTGCTGTCATTCCTTGACGCCTACTCGGGTTATCATCAGATATTTATGTCCAAGGAAGATGAAGAAAAGACCGCATTTATCACCCCATGTGGTACGTACTGCTTTTTGCGTATGCCTTTCGGGTTGAAAAGTGCTGGTTCTACATTTGCAAGAGCAGTCCAGATTGGTTTTGGGCCCCAGCTACATAGAAATATGGAAGCTTATATGGATGAAATAGTGGTCAAAACCAAGGACAAGGCAGCACTCATATCAGATTTAGAAGAAACCTTTGCAAATCTGCGCAAGATCAACTTAAAGCTCAACCCTGAGAAGTGCGTGTTCGGTGTCCCATCTGGCAAGCTCCTCGGGTTCTTTGTATCTCAGCGAGGAATTGAAGCAAATCCCGACAAGATCAAAGCAATCGAGCAAATCGAAGCGCCAAGACGTGTCAAGGATGTGCACCGTCTTGCCGGCTGCGTTGCTGCTCTGAGTAGGTTCATTTCAAAATCTGCTGAGCGCGCCCTGCCCTTTTTCAAAATTTTGAAGAAGGCAAGTCCAATGAAATGGACTCCGGAAGCGGAGGCAGCGCTGCAGGATTTGAAGAGATACCTCTCCTCTTCGCCAGTACTAGTCGCGCCAAAGCCACAAGAGTCATTGCTGCTATATCTAGCGGCAACGAATCAAGTGGCGAGTGCTGCGTTGGTGGCGGAGAGAGAAGTTGATGAAGAAGCAGTACCAATGGCAGGACCGCCAAGTGATGAGCCAAGGCCTTCCCCGGCAGAGTCTGGCGTCGACAAGGTTGAGTCTGCACAGTCAAGCCAATTAGTACAGAGGAAGAAGATGGTGCAGCGCCCAGTCTATTTTGTCAGTTCCCTTCTACAGGGGGCTAGGTCGAGATATTCTGGTGTGCAGAAGCTGCTCTTCGGCCTCCTCATGGCCTCGAGGAAGTCGCACCATTACTTTCAGGCACATGAGATCACCATCATCACTCGCTTTCCGTTGCAGCAGATTTTGCGGAACCCAGAAGCTACCGGCAGGATTGTGGAGTGGGCTTTGGAGCTGTCGAGTTTTGGTCTCAAGTTTGAAAGCACTTCGACCATCCAGAGCAGAGCCTTGGCGGAGTTCATTGCAGAATGGACCCCAACGCCAGATGAGGAAATTCCAGAGTCAACTTTCCCCGGCAAGGAAGCAAAGCAAGAATGGATCATGTATTTTGATGGGGCCTTCTCGCTGCAAGGCGCCGGTGCTGGCGTGCTGCTTGTCACACCCACCGGAGAGCACCTCAAATACGTGATTCAGATGCATTTTCCCCGGGAGAGATCGACAAACAATACTGCCGAATATGAAGGTTTGCTTGCCGGTCTCAGGATCGCGGCAGACCCTGGAATCCAGAAGCTTATTGTCAGAGGTGATTCTCAGCTTGTCGTCAGACAAGTCAATAAAGATTATCAGAGCCCGTTAATGGAAGCTTACGTAGATGAAGTGAGAAAGTTGCAAGAGCGTTTTGACTGTCTGCAAATGGAGCACGTCCCTCGTGCAGAGAATAACATTGCTGATGATCTGTCGAAGCGCGCTGCCCTTAAGCTGCCTGTGGAACCAGGTACCTTTGTACTCCGACTCACTCAACCATCCGTGACACCATCAATAGGGCAAGAGAAAAGAAGAAAGTTGAGTTTCGGCAAGTACTTCCCGGCAGAGCTCCCAGAAGCCACCGACAAGGAAGTTGCCGGGAACGACGCCCAGCTTGCCGGTGAGCAACAGGCTCCGGTAGGAGCTCAGGCTCTTGCCGTCGAGACAAATGCTCCCGCCGAGCTTGCCGGGGAACAGCAAGATCCGGCAGGGTCTCAGGCCCTCGCTGTCGAGACAACTGTTCCCGCGGCAGAAGATTTGCCTTTAGTCCTTGCCGTCGAGCCCCAGGCTCCAGCGTGGGCATAGCACATCGTCCATTTCCTTCAGACAGGAGAACTCCCTGATGAGCAGGAGGAAGCAGAGAAAGTAGCCCGTCGGTCTAAAATGTACCAGTTTGTGGATGATGTCCTGTACGGAAAAAGACCAAACGGTGTGAAATTGAAGTGCATTTCTCGGGAGGATGGACTAGGGCTGTTGGCAGAGATACATGGAGGCATATGTGGCTCCCACATAGGATCAAGAGCGCTTGCTAGTAAGGCATTCCGGCAAGGTTTCTTTTGGCCCACTGCCCTCCAGGATGCAGCTGTGCTAGTAACCAAGTGTGAAGCATGCCAGTTTCATTCAAAGAAGCTACATCAACCAGCTCAAGCCCTTCAGACGATCCCTTTATCCTGGCCATTTTCGGTCTGGGGGCTCGACATCTTGGGCCCCTTCCCCCGTGCTGTCGGGGGCTTTGAGTACTTGTACGTCGCCATCGACAAGTTCACAAAGTGGCCAGAAGTGGAACCAGTGAGGAAGGTGACAGCACAGTCGGCCGTCAAGTTCTTTAAAGGAATAGTTTGCCGCTTTGGTGTACCCAATAGGATCATCACTGACAACGGCACACAGTTCACGAGCCACACCTTTATGCAATATATCCAAGACCTTCGCGGCAAAATTTGTTTTGCTTTTGTTGCTCACCCAAGGAGTAACGGCTAGGTGGAAAGGGCGAATGCTAAGGTGCTGCGTGGTCTCAGGACAAGAACTTTTGACAAGCTGCGCAAGTGCGGAAGGCGCTGGATTGATGAATTGCCGGTGGTTCTTTGGTCAATCAGAACGACACCAAATCGAGCTACCGGCCAGACACCCTTCTCCCTAGTATATGGGGCAGAAGCAGTTCTCCCCACGGAACTCATATACGGGTCACCTCGAGTGCTCGCCTATGATGAGCTCGAACAAGAGCAGCTGCGGCAAGATGACGCGCTGTTCCTTGAGGAAGATCATCTCCAGGCTGCTGTGCGAGCCGCACGCTACCAGCAAGCTTTGCGCCACTATCATAGCCGCAAGGTTCATGCCCGGAGTCTTGAGGAAGGCGACCTTGTTCTTCGGCGCGTTCAGTCGGCCAAGAATTCCAACAAGTTGACGCCGAAGTGGGAAGGCCCTTATCGGGTAGTACGAGTCACCAGGCCTGGCGTAGTCCGCCTGGAGACCGAAGACGGTATTCCGGTGAGCAACTCCTGGAATATTGAGCATCTTCGTAAGTTCTATCCATAAGGCGCGGTTGCCGGGTCCCCCGGCAACCCCTTTTGTACAAGTCTTGCCGCAGTAGCATGTAATCCTTTATACAAAGCCAGGCGCAGACCCTGTGCGTAGTTGAATAAAGCTAAGTGTTTTACAATTCTTGTCGATTTGCATGTTTATTTATATGCATGTTTAGCCAAGATGTTGTATTATGCTTACTCCCGACAAGTACTAACGAACCGCCAAGGTTCCATATCTATATTTTCTCTTCTTTCTTTTTCTCAAAGGAACTGAAGGTTACCTCGCGTGCATCTTTGCCGGGGGGGGGGGGGGGGGAGAATGGTGGTATGGATACCAATAGGCGATGTTCAAGGAAATCATCTTGTCGGAGAGAGTGCTTCAACGAAAAGCTAAGTTGCAGAATTGCGCAAATTTCAGACGGATTTTTGTTTTGTTGTTCCCCTTGAACAGTTTCAACTTATGTATGGAAAACCTGCACGCGAAGGAACCTTGCTGTAAATTGGTTGCGCCCTTATCCTGTTTCGAGTCCGCTCAACAGGTTAGGTGGCTGCACTAAGAGCATCAAGGTCCCTTGCCGGCAGCAGCCCCGCCAGCAGGCTGCTAAAATCCCACACTTAGCGCTCGCTGCAAGGGTATGCGCGCCGGCAAGTTTCCGGTTAAGCGTAGGGCGAATACATACATAAAGAGATTAAGCAAAGGGGAATAACATAGCATTTGTCCAGAACAGAGCAAGTTATATTACAATAAAAGCTGCCGCGATTCTAACATAAGGCAATGTTGTCTTTGGCATGAAATGGCGGCGGCAAGGAACGAAGCAGTTAATCCCGGAGATCACCTTCAACTCTCTTCACTTGGCTGACCCTGTCGACGATGGGCGCGACAAGCTCTTCTGCCGCCTTGAGATCTGCATCCTTCGGCAGGCGGTCGAAGACGTTGGCAAGGTTGATGCCGGTATTCCTGTAGACCACCTTGGTGAGCATCTTGCGGAGGACAGCTTGGCAGAGCTTGAGCGACTCGCTGGCCAGATGAGCTACTCGGTTAGAGTGGAGTTGCTCCAGAGCTTCAAGCACGTAGTCGAAGAACGCGGTCAGCTTGGCGCTCTGAGACATCCTGTCACCAAGAGGCTCCCTGTAATCTTCCAAGCCCATGGTAGACAGTTGCGCGGCAAGCTTCCTCGCGACGACGACAAGCTTCTCGGTCCAGATCTCCATGCCACGCACATAGTCATTGTGCTCGAGGGCGGCGCTCTTGAACATGTCCTGTTCGTTCTGGAGGTCTTTGGTCAGGGCCTTTTCACAAGCTTCCGCGGATTCAAGGGACTTCATCAGCTTGGTCAGCTGCAACTTCAGATCAGCGATGGACCCATTGGCGTTGGAGAGCTCCTTGGACTTGTCAGAGACGGCGACCTGTGCCTCCGCCAGACTGCGAAGAGTTATCTCTCTTTCAGTCTCGAGCGTTGAGACCTTCTTGCCATGCTCCTCAAGCTCTGTCTCCAGCTTCATCATCTTCTCGGCAAGCTCGTTCTTGGCGGCCTCTGCAACTTCGGCGGCATCGACGGCGTCCTTCAGCTTGCCGGCGTGGTCCACAGCTAGAGTTTTCAGCGCCTCCACATGCCTTTGCTCCAGCTCCTGGGTCCGCTGCGCGACAAGATTTTCAACCTCCTTGTCCTTGGCACGGAGCTGGTCGGAAGCGCCTTCTCGCGCATGGCAAGGTCATCTTCATGCGAATCGAGCCCGACACGAAGCTCTCTCAGACGTGCTTCCTCTGCAGCAACCCGTTGCTTGGCCTCCTCAAGTGCCTTCTCGATGTCAGATTGTTTCAGGAGGAGCTCTTCCCATCTCTGGCTCAACTGAACTTGGCCTGCCTTCAGCTCCTGGACGGCCTCAGCGTACCACGCTTGGGTCTCCTTGACGCGCTCTTGAAAGTTCACCTCGGTTGCTTCAGCAATGGCGGTCCGGGAGTCTAACTTCTCCTTGCGGGCACGATGGAGGGCCTGGAGCTTCTGATAGTTGCTATTTATTGCTAGAAGGAGTTTCTCCTCCTCAGATCTGCTGCTACCGGCGCTAGGTTCATCCACAATCTCAAGCCCGGCAGCAGTGACGACTTCCTCAAAGGTCTCTCCTTCGACTGGCGCCCTGATGCTGGCTGCCCCTGGAAGGCTAACGAACAGGTTGTCGCCGACCTTGAGGTATTTGCTGGAAGAGGGAGCTTCAGATGTTGACGGTTGCTCATTGGCAGCCGCCTCATCGGTAGTCGGGGGCTCCGGGGCTGGGTCAGCGCTATGCGCTCCTGCGGCAGGAATGTCGTCAGTGCGGCCGCCGGACTCCTTGTCGGCCCTCTCAGCAGACTCTTTGGTGACCTCTCCTTGTGCGCTCCTGGCGGCCTCAGCGGCAGCGGCCTTGGCAGCTTCAGCGGCCTCAGCAGCAGCGCTTTTGGCGGCCTCCTCAGCGGCAAGCCTGTCGGCCTCGGCGGCAGCATCCCGGGCGGTGTTCTCAATGACAGCATCAACATCCATGTGTTCCGCCGAGGGGATGTCTGAAAGCCAAAGGAGTAAAACAAAATGGGGATAAGGAGGAAGTTCAAGAAGACAAAAAGAGGAAGATAAAGCAACAAATACTCCGAAGCGGATGGTTTACCTGTGTCAGCCTGCCGGGGAGTGGGTCCTCCCCTCCCGCTAACGTCAGTTGCCGGTGTATGGCTGCCGGTGCCTTCGTTTGCCGGCTCCCCCTCGTCACGATAAAGCGCGCTGGAGGAGGTCTCAGCCGGAGACGCATCTCTGGGCGGCGTGGTTGACGGAGGTGGCATGTCAGAGATGAACTCTGACAATTCTCCTTGTCGTTGCTCTCCTCCTGCACGTCCGATGATGTCAGCAGCATAAATGCACACCCCGGCGCTTGCCAGCGGGAAATGAGCAAGGGACTCACGCTGGGGGCTGCGCCGGTGGCTGAGTCGAGGACTGCGTCGAGGGCTGGTTCTCGGGCTGATGGTGGCCGCTTCTGGTGCACCTGAGGTGCTTGCCGGCAGCTCCTCGTCCGTTGAGGTCCTTGCCCTCTTCGCCATCCTCTGCACCAAGGTTTCTGCGTCCCTGCAGAAACAGGAAGCAAACGATGAGTTGGAGCGAAGTTAGAAATTCAGAAGATAAAGGTTGCGACAAACTTCTTACTCTTCTTCTTCTCCCGAGCTAAGGGCAGAGAGGTCGAAGGCGACTTCCACCATTTTGGCCGGGGGAGGAGGTGAAGAGGGGCTCCTTGGCCGCTTGGCCGCGGCAGGTGCGGGTTGCCGATGAGCTTCTTGCCGCTGCGTCGTCTTGCCGGCCGCCCCCTTGTCGGGGGCTGCACTACTTGAGGAGGTCTGCTGAGCCGGGGCCCTAGAGGCGGCGCCTCGAAGAACGCGTCTGCTCCTTGGCCTGAGAGACGGGGCCTCTTCGAGTGGTTCCTCCTCGGCTGCGTCTGCGACAGGCTGACCCCCGGCAGATGTACCGCCCTGTTCTTCAATAGTCTCATCCTGCCCGGCAAGGTCCTCATCCGACAACGCCTCCTCTTCGCTGGATTCTTCTTCCGCGAAGGCAGCGCCACTGGCCTCCGCGGCAAGACCTGCTTCCTGTACTCTGCTGGCGATATACTCCAGCTCTCTTTCAGTGGTGTCGCGGATGAAATCTTCTTCCTCGAGGATAGGCTTCTCCGACAGATTATCAAAGAATCGTTGGACCTGGTCATCGGGAGGCATGATCCAGGACCCGTCAACGCTGTGAGCATTAAGCGCCGGCATCATTGCGAGGATTGAGTTCAAGCAAGAATTGTTGAATAAGGGGACTATGCCTGCCGGAAGACCGCGCACTACTGCGCTCCTGAACAACTTTTGACAGACGGATGCGTGCTGCATAAGTGTCATGTTGTAGTCCAACCCAGGGCGCAGCCGCATGATATCGGCCGCATTTTTGAACTCCCAAGCTGGCCTCCCTTTGTTCTGCAAAGGGTCGATCCGCCGACGAAGGAAGTCGGAGCCTATCATATCTACAGACAGCCCGGCAGCCTTGAGGCGGAGGATTCTTGTTGTCGCAACTGTGAGCTTTGCATCTTCGGGATCAAGAGCGCTCCAGTCGTTGTTGCGGGCTATCCTCGTCTGCCGCGGCAAGCAGAAAGATTGGATTTCTTTTTCCTCTGTCTCCCGGACCCAGCACCATCTGCCCCGCCATTCTTCCCACTTCCGGCAGTAGGCCCCTTCTGGGTAGACTTCCTTGGTTCCCGTCCGTGGGATCCAGGCGACGGAACCAGAAAGGGCCTCGCCGCTCTCAATTCGAGGAATGAAATAATGGCGGAAGAGAGCAGTGCTAGGATTTACTCCGACAAAGTTTTCGCAAAGATTGGCGAAAACAAACATGCACGTCACGGCATTCGGCGTGAAATCTAAGAACTGGAAGCCATAGGTGTGCATGATATCCTTGAAGAAATCGGAGAAAGGGGGACAGAGGCCGCAATAGAAGTAATCGGCGAAAAAATGGTATTTCTTTGAATGAGCCTCGGCAGAACCTGGACTGACGCGGGTGGCGGGATGTGCCGCCGTCAACGATGCCCACATAAACTGGTACTGTTCCTTCAAGGCTTCCGCGTCGAGCGACGACGTGAAGATGATGCGCTCTTTCCGCATCTCCACCATCTTGTTCTCCGCCGCTTTCTTGCCCTTGCCCTTGCCTGCCTTGGGCAGCATGGTGGCTATGGAGGCTGGAAGATGAGGACGGCGAAAGTGTGGGGGCGGCGAGGGGAGTGGATGGAAACTCTGGTATGGAAGAAGACGGCGGCGGTTCCTAGATCGGAAAAGGCAAGAGGTAAATGAGCCGCGGCCCATGCGGATTCCTTTTTATGGGGAAGGCGTGGGGCTGCCTCTTTACTAACGAGCGATTGATCCAGAAACGAGGTATCCAAGGACTACATTGGGTACAGTTTGATACATCAAAAGAGATCTACTACTGCGACACGGCGATTGATCCAGAAACGAGGTTTCGCGGATGGAACACTGAGACCTAACTACGGCGCTAAGCGTGCCTAGTCGGGGTCCTCGTTCATCATACGAAGGCGTCGTCCTCGTCGTCGCTGTCGCTGGAGGAGTCAAAGTCACTGTCGCTTGAGCTCTCGGCGCAGCACTCCAGGCGGACGCCGGTCGCCCCGAAGAACCTCATGGAGAGGGTGTCGGGATCGATAAGCTTGAAGTGGAGCAGGTGCCCGGGGGTGAGGCCACGGGAGCGGGCGAACGATTTCCATCCCCGCGTCAGGAACATGGCGCTTCCACGGGTGAGGTCGACCGCCACCCACCAAGGGCCGTTGCTGCAGCCGTCCGCACGGAGCCAGAAACCACGGGGCCGGTTGCTCTCCATGGCCCTTGCGAAAGGGTCGGGTAGGCGCAGCCAGCTCCGAAGCCGGCATGGAAGGACCACGACAAACTCCCGTGCCTCCTCCCCCGCGTGGATCCCCGCGTGAGGCTGCGGAAGAGGTGTGCCGCTGCGGCTACCACCCCCTGCCGGAGCCGTCCTCGCACGGCCACGGGATGCCGACCCGCCGCGGGAGCTCGGACCCGCCATTGTCACGACCACACGCGCTGGGGTTCGAGGGTTGCTCCTCGAAGCGCTAAGGGAACCCCGGGCGCGGCCGCGTCCTCTCGCCATCTTGGAGCGGCGCGGCAAGGAGTTGGCTAGAGATAGAAGGAGAAGGAATCGAGCTCAGGAGATCAGAGGTTTGCATATGGGTGGCCTTCTTCTTCTTCCCTCGCCTCCCTTTTATAAGGCGGAGTGTTGAAGAAGGAGAGGGGCCGGCCCTTTGCAATCCTGAGCAACAGGCGTCACTCAAAGGCGCGGCGTCCAAGGCGTCAATGTGGAGGCGAGCGGACACCGCCCTGTTCATCGCTCCTCCTCCCGAGGAGGAAGGCGGACCGTCTCGCTCCGATACTCCCAAGACGTGCAGTTATTATGCGTCGTGGGAGAAAGCTATCAACCGCCATCATTGCTCTGGCCACGTGTATCCGCGCACTGTTTAGGGCCTAGCCCAACAGCGCCGGGCGCACATGTATGGCCCAGGCCCGGGGGCTCCTGTCAGTGTACAAATAACCAGGGTGTCTATTACCCAGACTTGTGCGCGGGCAACCTCCTGGGGCTGACAAGACCTAGCAAAGCCTTGGAATCAAGTACTACGGTATCAAGAAGATGAGGAGATGGAAGACCAAAGGCTGGAGCCCCGGCAAGATCTTGCCGGGGATGGCTCATAGCCCTGACAAGACTCGCATCCGGCAAGACCCTGTCGCTGTTCAAGCACACCGCCCCAGGGCAACTACCAGCTTGACTTTTAGCTTTTGTTCTCCTGGGTGCGTGTCAGACGCTGACGGCGTGAGGGCTTCAGCGGTGCGATGGGATGGTTGCTTTTTCCATCCCCAAGAAAGGCAGGCACACCTCGACAGGACCATTAAATGCCCTTGTCCTAAGCCGTCAGTATTAGGTATGATAAGCACTGTAGTTGCTTTACACCTCATGTACCCCAGCGCACTACTGTTGGCGACCCCTTCGAAGGTATAAAAGGAGGCCCAAGGTGCAGCTACAGGGGGGATTTTTCTGGCCGTTTTAGAGGTGTAGCTGCTATTTACTGTAGCGCTCCAAGAACTGGCCTAAGAACACACTCAATACAATCAAGCAGGAGTAGGGTCTTACGCTTCCGAGCGGCCCGAACCTAGGTAAAATTCCCTTGCGTTGATCGCTCGATCTGCTCTCTGTGCAACCCTTCTTCCCGCCGAACCGTAAAGGGATCCTCGTGATCCCATAGGTGTCGTTTCCGACACCACAAGATGACTTTTGTCCCATTATCTTTGGTAGACCTTTCTTGAGCACCGTCAATGCTAAGATAGATTGTGAAAAACAAAATGTCGGTGTCAGTTTTGGTAATGTGTCCCATGAGTTTATTTTTTCCAAGTTTAGTAGACAACCCCGTGATAAAGAGTTATCCAGTAAGGATGAAATAATTGGTCTTGCTTCTATTGTTGTGCCTCCTACTGATCCGTTAGAACAATATTTGCTCGACCATGAAAATGATATGCATTTGCGTGAAAGGAATGAAATAGATCAAATTTTCTTCGAACAACAACCTCTCTTGAAACACAATTTGCCTGTTGACACTCTTGGAGGTCCCCCTCCACCTGAAGGTGATCCTGTGTTTGAATTGAAACAATTGCCTGATACATTGAAGTATGCTTATCTTGATGAGAAAAAGATATATCCTGTTATTATTAGTGCTAACCTTTCAGAACATGAAGAAAAAAGATTACTGAAAGTTCTAAGGAAGCACCGGGCTGCTATTGGATATACTCTTGATGATCTTAAGGGCATTAGTCCCACTCTATGTCAGCACAAGATCAATATGGAACCTGATGCTAAACCCGTGGTTGATCACCAACGACGATTGAATCCAAAGATGAAGGAAGTGGTAAGAACTGAAATATTAAAGCTTCTGGAAGCAGGTATAATCTATCCTATTGCTGATAGTAGATGGGTAAGTCCCGTTCATTGTGTCCCTAAGAAAGGAGGTATTACCGTTGTTCCTAATGATAGGAATGAACTCATTCCACAAAGAATTGTTACTGGCTATAGAATGGTAATTGATTTTAGGAAATTCAATAAAGCTACTAGAAAAGATCATTACCCTCTACCATTCATTGATCAAATGTTAGAGAGATTATCTAAGCACACACACTTTTGCTTCTTAGATGGATATTCTGGTTTCTCTCAAATACTTGTGTCACAATCTGATCAAGAGAAAACTACTTTTACTTGCCCTTTTGGAACCTATGCTTATAAATGTGTGCCTTTTGGTTTATGTAATGCACCTGCTACCTTTCAAAGATGTATGACTGCTATATTCTCTGACTTTTGTGAAAAGATTGTGGAGGTTTTCATGGATGATTTTTCCGTTTACGGAACTTCTTTTGATGATTGCTTAAGCAACCTTGATCGAGTTTTGCAGAGATGTTAACAAAGTAATCTCGTCTTGAATTGGGAGAAGTGCCACTTTATGGTAAATGAAGGCATTGTCTTGGGGCATAAAATATCTGAACGCGGTATTGAGGTTGATAAAGCTAAAGTTGATGCAATTGAGAAAATGCCATATCCTAAAGACATTAAAGGTATTCGAAGTTTCCTTGGTCATGCTGGTTTTTATAGGAGGTTCATTAAAGACTTCTCTAAAATTTCTAGGCTCTTACTAATCTTTTGCAAAAAGATATTCCTTTTGTTTTTTATGATGATTGTGTGGAAGCCTTTGAAACACTCTAGAAAGCCTTAACCTCTGCACCTATCGTTCAACCACCTGATTGGAACTTGCCTTTTGAAATTATGTGTGATGCTAGTGATTATGTTGTTGGTGCCGTTCTAGGACAAAGAGTTGATAAGAAATTGAATGTTATCTATTATGCTAGTAAAACTCTAGACAGTGCCCAACGAAACTATGCCACTACTGAAAAAGAATTTTTAGCAGTTGTGTTTGCTTGTGATAAATTTAGATCCTATATTGTTGACTCCAAAGTTATTGTTCACTCTGATCATGCTACTATAAAATACCTTATGGAAAAGAAAGATGCTAAACCTAGACTCATTAGGTGGGTTCTCTTGCTTCAAAAATTTGACTTACACATCGTTGATAGGAAAGGAGCCGAGAACCCCGTAGCTGATAACTTGTCCAGGTTAGAAAATACTCTTGATGACCCACTACCTATTGATGATAGTTTCCCTAACGAACAGCTAGCTGCAATAAGTGTCTCACACAACACACCTTGGTATGCTGACTATGCTAATTATATTGTCGCTAAATATATACCACCTAGCTTTACATACCAACAAAAAAGAAAAAATTTCTATGACTTGAGACATTACTTTTGGGATGACCCACATCTTTATAAAGAAGGAGTAGATGGTATTATTAGACGTTATGTACCTGAGCATGAACAGGAACAAATCCTACGGAAATGTCATTCCGAAGCTTATGGAGGACATCATGCGGGAGATAGAACTGCTCATAAGGTATTGCAATCTGGTTTTTATTGGCCTACTCTCTTCAAAGATGCCCGTAAGTTTGTTTTGTCTTGTGATGAATGTCAAAGAATCGGTAATATCGGTAAGCGTCAGGAAATGCCTATGAATTATTCACTTGTTGTTGAACCATTTGACGTTTGGGGTTTTGATTATATGGGGCCGTTTCCTTCCTTCGATGGGTACACTCATATTCTGGTTCTGGTTGATTATGTCACTAAGTGGGTAGAAGCTATTCCAACTAGTAGTGCCGATCACCACACCTCCATTAAAATGCTTAAAGAGGTTATCTTCCCGAGGTTTGGAGTTCCTAGATATTTAATGACCGATGGTGGTTCACACTTTATCCATGGTGCCTTCCGTAAGATGCTTGCTAAATATGATGTTAACCATAGAATTTAATCACCCTATCATCCTCAATCTAGTGGTCAAGTTGAACTTAGCAATAGAGAAATAAAATTAATATTACAAAAAACTGTCAATAGGTCCCGTAAGAATTGGTCTAAGAAATTAGACGATGCACTTTGGGCCTATAGAACAGCTTATAAAAATCCTATGGGTATGTCTCCATACAAAATGGTATATGGGAAAGCTTGTCATTTGCCTCAAGAACTAGAACAGAAAGCATTTTGGGCAATTAAAGAACTCAACTATGATTTCAAACTTGCCGGTGAAAAGAGGTTATTTGATATTAGCTCACTAGATGAATGGAGAACCCAAGCGTATGAAAATGCTAAGCTATTCAAAGAAAAAGTAAAAAGATGGCATGACAAAAGAATCCAAAAGCAGGAATTCAAAATAGGAGATTATGTTCTTTTGTTCAACTCTCGTTTAAGATTTTTTACAGGAAAGCTTCTCTCAAAATGGGAAGGGCCATATATTATCGAAGAGGTTTATCGTCCTGGAGCTATCAAGATTAATAACGCCGAAGGTATTAACCCGAAGGTGGTCAATGGACAAAGAATTAAGCATTATATCTCAGGTACGCCTATTAACGTTGAAAGCAATGTTATTCAAATCATGACACCAGAGGAACACATAAAGGAAACCTTCCGGAATACTCCAGAATACTTAAAAATAGGAGGTACGTGATACGGTACGTAAATGGACTCTGAAAAATCCGCAAAAATATTTTTTGTCAGTATTGGAATATTTTAGAATTTTGGAAATAAAAAAATAAGCCGGAAGGTGATCGAGGTGAGCACGATACACCAGGGCGTGCCAGGCACCCCTGGGCGCGCCCTGGTGGGTTGTGCCCACCTCGGATGCCTTCTCGACTCCGTTTTCCTCCCAAATACTTGTGTCCCAAGAATAAAAATTCTCTATATATACCCCTCGACTGTTTTGACGACCGCATCGCAGAAAAATCCTCTGTTCTTGTTTCGCACTGTTTCCCTAGCAGATCTAGAAATATGTCGTCTCAGGATTCAGAGGAAGAGAGCCACGCTGATCCCTATGTTCCAGCCCCGAAGATCTTTAGGGAAATATACCCCTACCTATGGACCTCAGAGGAGGACGAAGATGCTACCATGCGGGAAACAAAAGATGACAGCTCCGAGGAAAAGGATGATCCATTGCCTCAACCTGGAGATTTGCATGTGGAATTCAAGAAATCAAGCCTCCCTAGAAGATATAAACCTAAGGTCCAATTTATCCCATCTCGTTTTCTGCAGGAAAGCAAGAATGCCCTATGCCAAAGAATATTAAAGCTTGAGTTGGAGAATGATGACCTAAGGGAGGAAAACTTTATGCTTAAATATAAGTTGAAGAAGAAGGCTTCATCAACACCTCCACCTTCTTCATCTCCACCACCAAAGGAGACTTGAGCACACGGGTATGGGCACTCCCCTTGGCTTAAGCCAAGCTTGGGGGAGGTGCCCCGGTATCGTATCACCACCACTTTTATTCACCTTTACCTATTTTAGTTCGATCTTCAGTTTCCCTTTTGCTTTAGTTGAATAAAAAGTTTTAGTATGATCTATTTTAGTTTGTTCTTTCCGTGGCCTATCTATCTATGTAATCGAGTGAAAGTTATATAATAAAGTTTAGTTTGAGTTTTTGCCTCTTTACTTTCTTGTTGCAATCAAATAAAGGAAAAGAAACAAATGAAAAGAATCATATGCTAATCTTATGGTGAGTAATGGCATCACATAAGGAAAAGTATAAGTAGTAAAATTTGTTGGAGATTGAGAAACATAGCATTGGTCAATGATACAATTCATGAAAGAATTAATAAGGGAAGAGAAGATTCACATGCAAATACACTATCTTGGACATCTTTTATGATTGTGAGCCCCCATCAAATATTATGTGTCAAAATTGTTGACGTTGGACGAGGAAGACAACGTAATGATTTATGCTTGTTAGTATCCACATAGAAGTTATATTGTCCTAGATCCTTTAACATGTGGTGCTTGCCCAATATCTTTGCTAGCCAAAATTCCGCACTAAGTAGAGATACTACTTGTGCATCCAAAAATCCAAACCAAACTCTTTTTTAGTGTTCACCATACCTACCTATGGATCGAGAAAGATCCTTCAAGTAAGTTTTCATCGGTGCAACAAGGCAATAAAAATTGCTTCTAAAAGTGTTTTGATCAATTAGTGTAAGAGAAAATTGAGCGTTATACGAACTTATTATGGCAAAGTAATAAAAGCGATGGACTGCATAATAAAGGTTGCTATCATAGGGGGCAATATAGCGTGACATTCTTTTACATTAAGGGATTGGGCATACAAACCAATAAGCGCATGACAACCTCTGCTTCCCTCTGCGAAGGGCCTATCTTTTACTTTTATGCAATTACTTTTATGCAAGAGTCAAAGTATTCTTCCCTATTCCTTTTTACTTTTTCTTTTGCAAGAATCATGTGGTGAGGAAAGATCTAGGCACATATATCTAGTTAGATATGGGTGAGCATGAGTTATTATTGTTGACATCACCCTTGAGGTGAGTAAGTTGGGAGCGAAAACTATAAGCCCCTATCTTAATACGTGTCTGGTTGAAACTTTTTGTTCATGGGTATGCCGTGAGCGTTAGCAATCATAGAAGACTAAATGATAGTTGAGTATGTGGACTTGCCAAAAGGCTCCTACATGACACCCTTCCTGAAAATATGATGAATTGTAGTTGCAAAGTTGACTGAGAACATAGTTTGTTGGTTCCCAATAAGGTTTATGCTTCATACTTCTATGTTGTTCTGAATTGTTACTTGTTCATGAGAAGCTAAATGATAAAAATGTATTGAAATAAGTTCCTATGTTAGAGTTTATTGTTGTTATGATAATAAGCATGATGCTTCTATGTCCGTATTTTGTTTTTATCGACACCTCTCTCAAATCATGTGGACATGCTTTTCAATATCGGCTTTCGTTTGAGGACAAGCGAGGTCTAAGCTTGGGGGAGTTGATACGTCCATTTTGCATCATGATTTTCTACTGTTATTTACTTTGTGTTGTTGAATATTCATGCTTTGGGGAGTGATTCCAATGCCTTTTCTCTCATAATATGCAAGGTTTACACCAAGAGGGAGAATACCGACACCTGGAATTCTAGACCCAAGAAAAGCACGTCAAAGATACCTATTCTGCACAACTCCAATGAAGCTGAAAATTTACGGAGATTATTTTTGCATTTAATAAAAAATACTGGAGCTACAAACTACCGGGGGAGGCCCACCAGGTGGGCACAACCCACCAGGGCGCGCCAGGCACCCCTGGGCGCGCCCTGATGGGTTGTGCTCACCCAGGCCCACCTTCGGTGCCCATCTTATGGTATAAATTCCCAAAAAACCTAGAAAAAATAAGAGGGGGACTTTCGGGACGAAGCGCCGCCGCCTCGAGGCGGAACTTGGGCAGGAGCACTTTTGCCCTCCGGCGGAGCGATTCCGCCGGGGGAACTTCCCCCCCGGAGGGGGAAATCGAAGCTATCGTCATCACCAACACCCTTATCATCTTTGGGAGGCCAATCTTCATCAACATCTTCAACAGCACCATCTCCTCTCAAACCATAGTTCATCTCTTGTGTTCAATCTTTGTACCGGAACCTCAGATTGATACCTGTGGGTGACTAGTAGTGTTGATTGCCTTGCGTAGTTGATTACTATATGGTTTATTTGGTGGAAGATTATATGTTCAGATCCATTATGTTATTCAATACCTCTTTGATCTTGAGCATGTTTATTATTTGTGAGTAGTTACTTTTGTTCTTGAGGTCACGGGAGAAGTCATGTTGCGAGTAATCATGTGAATTTGATATGTGTTCGATATTTTGATGATATGTATGTTGTGATTCCCTTAGTGGTGTCATGTGAACGTCGACTACATGACACTTCACCATTCATGGGCCTAAGGGAATGCATTGTGGAGTAGTTATTAGATGATGGGTTGCTAGAGTGACAGAAGCTTAAACCCTAGTTTATGCGCTACTTCGTAAGGGGCTGATTTGGATCCACATGTTTAATGCTATGGTTAGACTTTGTCTTAATACTTTTCTCATAGTTGCGGATGCTTGCGAGGGGGTTAATCATAAGTAGGTTGTTAGTTCAAGTAAGAACAGCACCTTAGCACCGGTCCACCCACATATCAAATTATCAAAGTAGCGAACACGAATCAAACCAACATGATAAAAGTGACTAGACGAAATTCCCGTGCACCCTCAAGAACACTTTGCCTATTACTAGTGATTGTTCTAGCCAGTCCTTTGCCTCAAAAGGATTGGGCTATCTTGCTGCACCTTGTTTACCGTTACCGTTACTTGCTCGTTGCCAATTACCTTGCTATCAAACTACCTGTTACCTACAATTTCAGTGCTTGCAGAAATTACCTTGCTGAAAACCGCTTGTCATTTCCTTCCGCTCCTCGTTGGGTTCGACACTCTTACTTATCGAAAGGACTACGATTGATCCCCTATACTTGTGGGTCATCAAGGGATTCATCTTTTTCATAGGTGCCTCTCCGATGATGCGTGAGTAGTCCACCATAGACCTACGGGTCCGTAGGCAGTAGCTCGATGGCTACCTCTCTCTCTCTTATGATTCTCAATACAATGGTCTCTTGGAGATCTATTTGATAAAACTTTTGCGGTGTGTTTCGTAGGATCCGATGAATTTTGAGTTCATGATCAGTTTCTATCCATGAATATTATTTGAGTCTTCTTTGATCTCTTATATGCATGATTACTTATAACATCGTATTTCTTCTTCGAATCTTTGGTTTAGTTAGGCCGACTAGATCGATTTTTCTTGCCATGGGAAGAGGTGCTTTGTGATGGGTTCGATCTTGCGGTGTTCTTTCCCAGTGACAGAAGGGGCAGCAAGACACGCATGTATCGTTGCTATTAAGGATAACTAGATGGGGTCTATTCCTACATGTATAGATCTTGTCTACATCATGTCATCGTTCTTATTGCATTACTCCGTTTTTCCATGAACTTAATACACTAGATGCATGCTGGATAGAGGTCGATGTGTGGAGTAATAGAGGTAGATGCAGGCAGGAGTCGGTCTATCTATCTTGGACATGATGCCTATATAATGATCATCGCCTTGGATATCATCATGATTAATCGATTTTCTATCAATTGCTCAACAGTAATTTGTTCACCCACGGTGCGCTATACTCATGAGAGAAGCCACTAGTGAACCCTACGACCCCCGGGTCTACTTTTCCAACATATTGCTTTCAGACTTATCTTTTTGCATCTTTGTTTTCAGATCTACAAAACTAACAACCCAAAAACATATTGCCGCATATTTTTTTGCCCTTTTTATTTCTGTTCTTGAGAGATCTATCTCTCCTATCTATCACTACCTAATCTATATTTTTACCGTAGAGAGATTGACAACCTCTCTTTCGCGTCGGGTTGCAAGTATTTGTTGTTTGTGTGCATGTGCTGCTTATTGGGTGGTGGTGATCCTCCTACGGGTTCGATAACCTTGGTTTCATAACTAAGAGAAATACTTATCGTCGCTGTGCTGCATCATCCCTTCCTCTTTGTGCAAATACCGACGCGGTCTCAAGCCACGTGAGTGTCTTGTGCCCACCAGGGTGGCCCCCTCCGGTAGTTCTTTGCTCCAGTATTTTTTATTACATCCAAAAATAATCTCCGTAAAGTTTCAGCTTCATTGGAGATGTGCAGAATAGGTATCTCTGATGTGCTTTTTCAGGTCCAGAATTTTAGCTGCCGATATTCTCCCTCTTTGTGTAACCCTTGCATATTATGAGAGAAAAGGCATCAGAATCACTCCTTAAAGCATTATTATTCAACAAAACATAATAAATAAGAGTAGGAAATCATGATGCAAAATGGACGTATCAGTAACTTCACACAAATTTTCATTCACTTCTTCTTTTTATTAGCTGTTATATTTAGCTTGTCTCATAAAAAGTCAAGAATACAAAAATATTTATCTTTGCTTGTTACTAGTTTGCTCCTTTGCTTGGTTGATGTAGTTATCATGTCTGACTTCATCATCATCGAAAAGGATGATGAGAGTGAATTCCCCAATGAGTAAACTCCCCCATAGCGAGACGTAAAAGTTTTCATTGCGGAGAAGGGGAATATCTTAGGGGTAAGCGTTATCCAAGAATTCTTCAATTGTATGGGTGCTTTAGCTTGCAAGGATACACCAATCCTTAAAAGAACTAAAAGTTATGATGATGCTATCGCTGCCCTTGTTCTAAAGCTTGAAAGAAGATTTATGCACACTCACCCTACGTTACAAATTCTCTTCTATGAATTGCCCTAAGAAGATAGCCACTCTTATCCTCATGCAATAATTTGACTATATAGTACATGAAGCTCGTGAAATCTTCGAGCACTATAATATGAGTCGTGAGCATCCTGTAATAGATAAAATTCTATATAACAAGTATTATATGATGAGATATTTGTTCAAGGATAATCACACTTATGATGAAAACACAATCAAAGAAGTCCCTCCAATCCATATTATCCAACAAGTTTTCAATACCATTAAAAACAATATTCGTGGATAGTAAGAGAGAATGTGGAAGGGTTTAAGGAGAGCACCATTGAAAATGCCAAGATATTACTTGATGATGTGTTCCATATTGTCTTTGAAAATCCTTCGTCTCAATGGAATGTTAAAGATGACAATACTTGAAACAATGCATTATGCCTAGCTAGGGCATAAAACAATAGCACTTGTTGGGAGGCAACCCAATAGTTATCTTTAAATTTTTGCTTTAAACTTTCTATTTATTTTTGATAACATGATTATTGCCTCTGTAATTATTATTATTTTGTGTTTAAATTAGTGTTTCTGCCAAGTAAAGCCTTTGGGATGACTCACAAGATGAGTAGAATCGATGCTGAAACAAAAGAGAAACTTTTGACTCCGGTACAAGAATTTGCATTTTTTACGGGAGCATGATAATGCTCTGAAATTTTCGCACAGTGTTGCTATACAAATTTTCGAGGTTTTACTATTTTTTAGAATGTTTAGAGTTACGGAAGTATAGGTTCTCTATAGATTGCTACAGACTGTTCTGTTTTAGACAGATTCTGTTTTTGCTTGCATAGTTGCTCATTTTGATTATGCTATGGATTTTATCGGGGGGTATAAGCCATGGAGAAGTTATAATACAGTACCTATTATGCAATTATGAAATTATAATCAATTTATAACAGTACCTAAAGTATGCAATATGTTTCTTATACTAACGGATTTCACGAAGTTTTGTTGAGTTTTGTGTGATTGAAGCTTTCAAGTTTTGGGTGTTATTATGATGGACCACGGAATAAGGAGTAGCAAGAGCCTAAGCTTGGGGATGCCCAAGGCACCCCAAGGTAATATTTTAAAGGAGACTGATAACCCACAAGTGTAGGGGATCGTTTGTAGCCTTTTTTGATAAGTAAGAGTGTCGAACCCAACGAGGAGCTAAAGGTAGAATCAATATTCTCTCAAGTTCTATCGTCCACCGATACAACTCTACGCACGCTAATGCTTACTTTAACTAGAACAAGTATGAAACTACTTTGCGGAAAAGAAACTAGAAGTACTTAGTAGGTGTAAAGATAGTTTTGCAAGGTAATAAAGAACGTAGAAATAAAAGTTAGGTGCTATTTAGATAAATATTAAATAGGTTAATTGTTTAGTAGAAAGCTTTTTGTAGCACAAGAGAAAGATTTGTCCCTAGGCAATCGATAACTAGACTGGTATCATTGTTGCAGTTTTATATGAGGGAGAGGCATACGCTAACATACTTTCCGTACTTGGATCATATGCACTTATGATTGGAATTCTAGCAAGCATCCGCAACTACTAGAAATTCATTAAGGTAACCCAACCATAGCATTAAACATAAAGTGCCCTTTATCCCATACGTAAACAATCCCCTTACTCGGGTGTAAGCTCTGTCACTCTAGCCGACCACTATAGGCGAATCATAAAAATATTGCAACACCCTACAGCGGGGATCCCACACGCTTGCGCGACACGGCGGGCACCATAGGACAACACCAAAATAGAACATACATCTCAAACCAATCACGAGCATCAATCAACCCATAGGACAAAAGAAATCTACTCAAACATCATAGGATAGCCACACATCATTGGATAATAATATATATCATTAAGCACCATGATTAAGTAGAGATTACAGCGGTGAGAAGAGGTTTTACACCGCTGCATAGAGGGGAAGAGAGTTGATGGTGACGGCGGCGAAGTTGTTGGTGTAGATCGCCGTGGCGATGGATGCCCCGGCGACGCTCCGGCGCCACCGGGAGAGAGGGGGAGATATCCCCCCTCCTTCTTATTCTTCCTTGGCCTCCTCCCTAGGTGGGAGGAGAGTTACCCCTCTGGTCCATGGTTGCCATGGCTCCCGGAGGGCAGGAGTCCCTCCGAGATTGGATCTCTCTCTCTGTTTCTCTTCTATTTTCGCGACTCGTTTTTGACCCCTTCACTGTTTCTTAAATATCCGGAGATCCGTAACTCCGATCGGGCTGAAATTTTGAGGGAATTTTTATCGCGAAAATATATTTCTTGCGGCGGAAGGAGAGCCCAACCGACTAAAGGGGGATGCACAAGCCATCAGGGCGCCCCCTGGGCCACACTTTGTTGGCTTGTGCCTCCCTCGGGCACCGTCTTGTGTTGATTCCGACTCCCAAAATTCACATATATTCCAAAAAATCTCCATAAATTTTAATCGCGTTTGGACTTCGTTTGATATGGAATTTCTGCGAAACAAAACACAAAAAAAATAGGAACTGGCACTAGGCACTGGATAAGTAAGTTTGTCCCAAAAATAATGTAGAATGTCGCCAAAAGTATCTGAAAGTTCACTGGTGCAGCGACGTGCTATACAAATGGTTTTTAACCCCTTTCCACGACGTAGTTCCAAACCATCGCCTTGCATGTGTGGGCAATAAGGGGGGGGGGTCCATCCCACACGACACCGCAAACCGTCGGCGATGGTGGCCAACGAACGCAAACGATCTGCAAATATAATCGTGTGCGGTGCATGAATAGATCACACACATAATCTTTTCGGCCTACGTGTGGGATTTGCGATCAATCACACACGTCCAAGATGAGTGAAACACGTCTAATTGCTCATAGAAAACAAACGGAGTTTGACCTTTGACCGTTTGCGAAACGTTACCTAATCCACACGGGCCATTGTAGACACTGTGTGTGATATCTTCATCATCGCACACGAGATTTATCTGGGAACCGTGTACCATGTATAACATCATCGGACATGTTTCCCGAAAAATGTACGCGTGGGATCGTCTTTGCATTGGGCACGGTTTCTTGTTGGCTCAGGTGTGAGATACGGTGGTATTGCAAACGATTGAGTAGCTCCTACGCACACGTATAAGTGTTGCAAACCGTTTGCGATTTCTTATTTATCACCGACGTTTTAAATTATATCTTGTGTGCTTTTCCTGTGGACCACAGGCGGTTGTGCTATGAGTTGCGTGTGCTTTCCATTCTGGACCGCACACGCTTAGTTGCTTGAACCGTGTGCGCTGAAATTGCCAGGTTATTATAAAATATCACATTTAATTCACCCTGCAAATAGCAAATTCGCTACAATATGCAATCGACAAATAGTGTCCGCATGAAGAACATTCATCATAATTCGCCACAATATGCAATTGAACGAATAGTATCCACAAGCAAAGGATTCATCATAATTCACGACAATATGCAATTGAGAAAATGCTAGCTAAATTCCACAGCTGTTAAACCGACATATCCAGTACATAATCATAGTGTACGAAATACGAAGACATGATCACATGGAAAATAATGCATCCATGTGTATATGTTTAGCTGATAACACTATATGAATGCGTACTTATTTTTAGGAGATTTGAATCTGGAAATCCTCGACGTCTTTACAGGGCTTGATATAGTGTTTCAGAAAGAAGGTGCTGATAAATTTCCTAAAAGACAACAATTCATCGGCGGCGAGCGGTTCAGAAGTCATCGGTGCCAAGATCAGCTGCATGACTTTTAGATCAGAATGTGACATACGTGTGGAGTAGAAGATAGTAATTAAGAAGCAGACTTACTAGTTTTATCCTGTTAGCATCGACACCACATTCAGCATGTCTGCATAGGTTCATCATGTGTGCACAAACGTAGTATCCACATAGTTGGTACCTTGTTGTTGCTGAGGACACTAATTTTTTTTGTACAGTATTAGTCATGTATTTGCCCTGTTAGGAACAACCTAACCGGTGTAAGTTGTTTCTTCTTTTTTCTATGGAGAGAAATAGAAAGAGGTTTACTTAGAAACTTAAACATCTGACTAGCATTTTCTGAAAATAACGGATTTCGTTGTCTTACCAGAGAAACGATCACGTGCTGCAGAGGTAGTCGGCGGTCGAACCGATTCCCTCCTAAAGTTATGTTCTTTGACAATACACTGGAAATGAAGATGAATTTTCAAACACTCAATTCTGGAACCAGATATGAACACAACGCATTAACATCAAAGAATTCAATACCTATCCATGAAATCCTGAAGATGACTCAGATCCTGAGGCGCATTTGACTCTCTGAGAGAATCCATGTAATAAACTGTGTTGCGTTTTGGAACAATGACCACCAAGATCCAGTGACCTCTACAGTTTAAGAAAACCATGAACGTACGAACTATGTCTGAAACTGAAAGACGATCAATGTATGCGTTATTGTATATTTATATTTACTGTTCATGATATGGCCACATGAAGAATTCTCCTATCTGTAAGTCGAACAAGATCTTGGTGACAAAATAAATGGAGGCCATGCGTGAGTCATTATCTTGTAACAAAACGCTGATAACCCACAAGTATAGGGGATCGCAACAGTTTTCGAGGGTAGAGTATTCAACCCAAATTTATAGATTCGACACAAGGGGAGCCAAATAATACTTGAGAGTATTAGCAGTTGAGTTGTCAATTCAACCACACCTGGAGATTAAATATCAGTAGCAGAGTGATCAGTAGCATAGTAATATGATAGTTTGATAGCAGTAGTGACAGTAATAGTAGCGGTAACAGTAGTAGCAATAGTTTTGTAGCAGTTGGAATAGCAGCAACAGTAGTAGTAACTTAGCAAAAGCAATAAGTGGAAGGGTCATAGGCACTGGATCGGTAACTCATTGGATGATATTCATCGTATAACAGTCATAACCTAGGGCGATACAGAATTAGCTCAGTTCATCAATGTAATGTAGGCACGTATTCCGTAAATAGTCATACGTGCTTATGGAAAAGAACTTGCATGACATCTTTTGTCCTACCCTCCCGTGGCAACGGGGTCCATAAGGAAACTAAGGGATATTAGGGCCTCCTTTTAATAGAGAACCGGAACAAAGCATTAACACATGGTGAATACATGAACTCCTCAAACTACGGTCATCACCGCGAAGTATCCCAAATATTGTCACTATGGGGTTGACGGATCATAACACGTAATAGGTGCATATGACTAGGCAAGATCGGATCAAGAACATAGATATAGAGATGATAACATAAACGGTTCAGATCTGAAATCATGGCACTCGGGTCCTAGTGACAAGCATTAGGCATAGCAAAGTCATAGCAACATCAATCTCAGAACATAATGGATACTAGTGATCAAGCCCTAACAAAACTAACTCGATTACATGATGAATCTCATCCAACTCCTCACCGACCAACAAGCCTACGAAGGAATTACTCAGTCCCGGTGGGGAGCATCATGGAATTGGCGATGGAGAGAGGTTGGTGATGAAGAAGACCGAAGATTCCCCTCTCCGGAGCCCCAAACGGGGTCCAGATCTGGCCTCCCAATGAAGAATAGGAGGTGGCGGAGGCTACCTCTCGTGAAACGCGATAATTCTTTCTCTCTGATTTTTCTCCAAATTTAGGAATTTATAGTGGTGGAGTTAGGGCAAGTGGGGCCACGAGGTGGGCACAACCCACCAGGGCGCGCCGGGAGGGGGCTGGCGCGCCCTGGTGTATTGTGCCCAGCCTGGGACCCCTCTCCGGTGGTTTTTGGCTCCAGTATTTTTTATATTTTCCAAAATAAATCTCCAAAAAGTTTTGTTCCATTCCAAGAACTATTATTTCTGCACAAAAACAACACCATGGTAGTTCTGCTGAAAACAGCGTCAGTCCGGGTTAGTTCCATTCAAATCATGCAAATTAGAGTCCAAAACAAGGGCAAAAGAGTCAGGAAAAGTAGATACGTTGGAGACATATCAACTCCCCCAAGCTTAAACCTTTGCTTGTCCTCAAGCAATTGAGTTGACAAACTGAAAGTGATAAAGAAATACTTTTATGAACTCTTTTGTTCTTGTTTACATATATATATATGCTTAAGTAGCACCCAGGTTTTCAACAAAGATCATGACTAACCATGTCAACAATAACTCTTAGAAATTATATTTACTCATAACAATAACATAAGCAACTAGTGAGCAATAATAAGATATCTCAAGCGCCAACACTTTGTCAAAACAATCATGATACAATATGACAATAGTGGTATCTCGGTAGCCCTTTCTGAGACCGCAAAACATAAATGCAGAGCACCTCCAAAGTTCAAGCAGCGACTAAACATTGTAATTCATGGTAGAAAAGATCCAGTCATGCTGCACCCAACATCAACTATACACAATGCATGAGGATGACAATAGTGCTCTCACGTCTGGCGCTTATTTGAGAAGGTGACGACTCAACATAAAAGTAAATAGATAGTCCCTTCGCAGAGGGAAGCATGGATTTGCAGCGGTGCCCGAGCTCAAAGTTTAAAACAGAGATAGATATAATTTTGAGAGGTACACCCTTCCTGTCAACGTCACGACCAAGAGTTATCAATATCTTCCATGCTAAACAAATTAGCGGAGGTTCCCAAGCGGTAAAAGTAAAGGTTTACTCCCCCTCCACCAACAATCACACTCCATGGCGAGCCGCATCCGCGGGTACCGTCCAAACCAACAACATTCCTGGGGGAGTTTTGTTTAATTATTTTTGATTTTTGATTTTGGGACTGGGGATCCCTATTACCGCCCCTCTCGTGTAAGGATAAGTGAATAAACACTCATCATGTGAATAACCCGCTTAGCATGGAAGATACTGACCGCCCCCTGTCGCTTCATGAGCGGTCCAGGCACACAAAATAGATGTTCATTTGAATTTTTAGAGGTGGCACATGCAAATTTACTTGGAACGGCATGGTAATACCGCATATAGGTAGATATAGTGGACTCATCTGGCATAACTTGGTTTAAGGGTTTTGATGCACAAGTAGTATTCCCGCTTAGTACAGGCAAAGGCTAGCAAATAGATTGAGAAGCGGCCAGCTAGAGAACGAAAACGGTCATGAACATGCATTACATATAATCAACATTGAATACTAGCATGAGTAGGATATGGACACCATGAACATAAATATCATGAAGGCTATGTTGGTTTTGATTCAACTACATGCGTGAACATGTGCCAAGTCAAGCCACTTGAAACATTCAGAGGAGGATACCATATCATCATACCGCATCACAACCATTTTAATGCATGTTGGCACCCATGATAAATCATTATCCACTCCTAGCTACTTAAGCATGGCATGAACAACTATAATCTCTAATGGTCATTGCAAACATGTTTGATCATAATGAGCTGAATCAAGGGATACTAGGTTAAACACATTTACAAAAACAAAAACAAGTTGAGTTCATACCCGCTTTTCTCTGCCATAGTCAATTCATCAAATGTCGTCATTATTGCCTTTCACTTGCACGACCGAACAATAAGAAGATAATAATAGTGCAAGAGTGTTGTGGACTAAGCTGGAATCTGCAAACATTTTATTCAAAAGGAGAAGACAAAGTAACATGGGCTCTTTGTTAGATAAACGATAATGCGGATGAGAACCACTCAACATTTTCATTATGGTCTTCTCCTTGGTACGACTCAAGCAAACAGAAAAGAATTTCAGAGAAACACACCGAAATATTTTTGGAGTTTTTGGGTTTTCTTGAAGAAAGCAAATTAAAGAAGAAAAACAAAAACGAGAAAAACTATTTACATGGGAAAGCCCCAAACAAGTAAAAGAAAAAGTGAGAAATCTTTTTGGGTTTTCTTTTGATGCAACAATTAAACTAAGCTAGAAAGAAAAACTAAAAAGAAGTAGGAAATATTTTTGGGTTTTCTCAATGTTTTTCAAACACACAAGAAGAAAGCGAGAAAACAGATCAAGCATGGATAATACAATGAAAAAGTATGAACACCGACAACTGGAATGAAATGTGTGAACATGAATATAATGTCGGTGGAAATACGTACTCCCCCAAGCTTAGGCTTTTGGCCTAGCTTGGTAATCACCATCCGTATGAATAATAATCTGGGCGATGGCTCATTGAGAACCTCGGAGCAGACTCCGCGGCCCTCCTGGCAGCTTCAACCTTCGCGTTGTACTCATAGGCTTCGCTCTCAAGAACATAATATCTTCCCCTAGTGTGAAAATCAAAGAGAGCAGGAGAAGGCAATGCAACAGGCACAACGGGTTTCTTATAAAATCTCAAGTTATAGGTATAATTGGTGGCCGTGCCCGTAAGGAACTTATGATGCTTCATAGCATCAAAGTCTAAATACTGAGTGGGTAGGATGGGGTCATTAGGCCATGGTGACACATTTAATCTCTTAGCTACACTGGAGGCATAGATGCCTCCATAAAAATTACCACTAGCAGCATTGAGCTGCAACCTCCGTGCAACGATTGCACCAAGATTATAATCCTTATTCCCAGTTATGGCAGTGTGTAGGAGACTCAAATCATGAGCACACAGTGTACTACAATCTTGTTTGCCTACAACACATTTACCGTTAAAGAGCGCAAAATATTGTAGTGATGGAAAGTGGATACTGTTAATTCTCCCTTGTGTAACCCCCTATCTTCGCCAAAGCAAAGATTGACTAAAAATGACTCGTACTCAGATTTTGTTGGTTCATCGAGGGAACCCTCATATGGAAGTTTGCATGCATCGCTAAACATTTCTAAAGGCATGGTAAAGGAATGATCGTACAGGTTGAACTAAACCCTAGACTCACGAGGAAAATATTTGAATTTCTTTGTGAAGGTTTTCGTGAGCTCGAGGTGTTGGGGACACTTATCTGCGATGGAGACAAGCTCTGTGTTGCAAATAAATTGATCAAATTCCTCCTTAATACCTGCTTGGTTCAACATAAGACTGTCGAACTGAGCTTCCACTTGATGCGGCCCCCGAGGATCTCCTCCTCGAAGAACTCCTAAAGAATTGCATTTTTATTCCTATAAAAATTCTAAAAAAATTTAGTCGACAAAAATTTTGTCAACAAAACTTAGTAAGGTTGTTAGCAACTACTCCCAAGCATGCATAGAGGCCATATTGAGCATTCAAATTACTTAGAACTCTAAGAATTCAACATGCAAGATCATCTACAGCAGCACCAAGAGTAGCTAACTACTCTAAAAATAACCTACTAAAACAAAAACTAATTGGAGCAATGGAGGAGTTACATACCAAGAAGCAATTCCTCCAAACAATTTCAGAAGCGGAGCTTCGAGCAAAGAGATCGAAATCCGCGGGTTTGAGAGCAAGAACACGAAAATAGTGGATGTGGTGATTTTTGGCTGGAGGTAGGTGGTGATGTAGGCTAAAGAGATAAGTGAGGGGGCCCACGAGGAGGCCACAACCCACCAGGGTGCGCCTGGGGTTGCTGGCACACCCTGGTGTCTTTTGGGCACCGGGTGCACCCCCTCTGGTGTTATTTGCACCAGAAATTCTTAAATATGCGGAAAAAATTGTGTTAAATTTTCAGGGCATTCTGAGAATTTTTATTTTTGGGTCATTTTTTATTACACGGAGAAAACAGAAAACAGGATAATCATGGCATTTTATTTAATTTAACTAACTAAAACAGAAAATAAAAAGTGGGAACAAAGAGTTGTGCTTACTAGATTCATCGACGTCATACCTCTCAAAAATGATCCATTAATAAGGTTGATCAAGTCTTATTAACAACCACTTCCGATTAGCATGAAACCGAAGAACTTTCGTAGAACACTAAGTTACCTCAATGGGGATGTGCATATCCCCGACAATAAGTATATCATATTTCTTTTTGGCAGTAGGTAGAGGTAATTGAAAACTTCCAATAGTGAGGGTCAGAGATTATTGAATAACATTTATACCATTCACTTGGAATTGTTTCTTCGGAAAGTGGACCGTATGCTCATTGCCATTAATATGAAAAGTGACCTTGCTTTTATTGCAATCAATAACAGCCCCCGCAGTATTCAAAAAGGGTCTACCAAGGATAATCAACATGTTGTCGTCCTCGAGCATCTCAAGAATAACAAAGTCCGTTAAGATAGTAACATTTGCAACAACAACGGGCACATCTTCACAAATACCGATAGGTATGGCCGTTGATTTGTCAGCCATTTGCAATGATATCTCAGTAGGTGTGAGTTTATTCAATTCAAGTCTTTTGTATAAGGAGAAAGGCATAACACTAACACCGGCTCCCAAATCACACAAAGCAGTTTTGACATAATTTCTCTTAATGGAGCAAGGTATAGTTGGTATTCCAGGATCTCCAAGTTTTTTAGGTACTCCATCCTTAAAAGAATAATTAGCAAGCATGGTGGAGAATTCAGCTTCAGGTATCTTTCTTTTATTAGTGATGATGTCTTTCATATACTTAGCATAGGGGGCCATCTTCAAAATATCAGTTAAGCGGGTACGCAAAAAGACTGGCCTAATCATTTCAGCAAAGCGCTCAAATTCTTCATCATCCTTTTCTCAGACGGCTTAGGTGGAAATGGCATGGGTTTTTGAACCCATGGCTCTCTTTCTTTACCATGTTTCCTACCCACAAAGTCTCTTTTATCATATCGTTTATTTTTAGGTTGTGGGTTATCAAGATCAGGAGCAAGCTCTATTTCAACATCATTATCTGGTTCTATATCTTTACTAGGTTGAGCATCATCGTGAGCATCATCATTACAATTTTCATTATCACTAGGTGAATGTTCACTACCAGATTGAGTTTCAGCATCAGAAATAGAGACATCATTACTATTAGGAGGTTTTTGTGTCTCAGGTTCTCTTGAGGTATGCAAAGTCCTATCATTTTTCTTTTTCTTTTTCTTCTTAGAAGGACTAGGTGCATCACTATTAATTCTCTAAGAGTCTTGCTCAATTCTTTTAGGATGACCCTCAGGATATAGTGGTTCTTGGGTCATTCTACCTCCTCTAGATACTACTCTAGCAGTAAAGTCATGCAAATTATTATTCATTTCATCAAGCAATTCTTTTTGAGACTTGGCAACTTGTTCTAACTGAGTTTGAACCATAGAGGCATGCTTTCCTATACCTCTAACATCATTACTGATTCTAAATAGCAAGTCACTCAAGCGAGCAATCATATCAGAGTTATATTTCAATTGTTTCAAAACATGGGCATTGAAATGATCTTGCTTCATAATATAGTTGTCAAACTCATATAAGCATTGACTAGGATGTTTATTGTGAGGAATGCCACCCTCATTAAACTTTAATAAAGAATTTACCTCTACCTCCTGTGGAGGTGGTGGTGTGTCAAGGCCATGTATTTCTTCAATAGGTGGCAAATTTTTAACATCCTCAGCTTTAATACCTTTTTCCTTCATAGATTTCTTTGCCTCTTGCATATCTTCGGGACTGAGAAATAAGATACCCCTCTTCTTCAGAGTGGGTTTAGGCGGTGGTTCAGGAAGAGTCCAATCATCATAATTCTTCAATATGTTATTCAATAATTCCTCAGCTCGTTCAACGGTTCGTTCCCTGAAAACACAACCAGCACAACTATCTAGGAAGTCCCTAGAAGTATCGGTTAGTCCATTATAAAAGATATCAAGTATTTCATTTTTCTTGAGAGGGTGATCAGGCAAAGCATTAAGCAATTGGAGAAGCCTCCCCCAAGCTTGTGGGAGACTCTCTTCTTCAATTTGCACAAAGTTAAATATTTCCTGTAAGGCAGCTTGTTTCTTGTGAGCAGGAAAATATTTTTCAGAGAAGTAGTAGATCATATCCTGGGGACTACGCACACAACAAGGAGCAAGAGTGTTGTACCATATCTTAGCATCACCCTTTAGTGAGAACGGAAATAACTTAAGGATATAATAGTAGCGAATCTTCTCATCATGAGCAAAGAGGGTGGCTATGTCATTCACCTTAGTGAGGTGTGCCACTACAGTTTCAGTTTCATAACCATGGAAAGGATCAGATTCAACCAAAGTAATTAACTCTGGGTTGACAGAGAACTCATAATCCTTATCGGTAACAAGGATAGGTGAAGTAGCAAACTTAGGATCACATTTCATTCTAGCATTCAAAGTCTTTTCCTTATACTTGCATAGCAATTTCATAAGATCGTCTCTATCCTTGCAAGAAAGAATTTCTCTAGTTATCTCCTCGTCCATAACATAACCTTCAGGTATCTTAGGCATTTCAAACTTAGGAGAACTAGGACTAATAGGAGTTTCATAATCATCATTAGTTTCATAGGCTTCATCAGTTTCAGCAGTCTCAACAATTTCAGTAGTTTCATTCCCTTTAGCACTAGCAATTTGTTCATCAAGAAATTATCCTAGCGGCACATTATCATCAAACATGGTACTAGCATCATCAATAGCATAATTCATAGCAGTGGTAGCATCATCAATAACTTGCGACATATCAGGATTACTAGCATGTGGTGGTGTTACAAGCTTACTCATAACAGAAGGTGAATCAAGTGCAGAGTGTCATGGCAGTTCCTTACCTCCCCTCGTAGTAGAGGGAAAAATCTTGGTCTTAGTATCCTTCAGATTCTTCATAGTGATAGATTGATATAAATCCCAGGTGACTCAACAAATATTGCTATGCTCCCCGGCAACGGCGCTAGAAAAAGGTCTTGATAACCCACAAGTATAGGGGATCGCAACAGTTTTCGAGGGTAGAGTATTCAACCCAAATTTATAGATTCGACACAAGGGGAGCCAAAGAATACTTGAGAGTATTAGCAGTTGAGTTGTCAATTCAACCACACCTGGAGATTAAGTATCTGCAGCAGAGTGATCAGTAGCACAATAATATGATAGTTTGATAGCGGTAGTGACAGTAACAGTAGCGGTAACAGTAGTAGCAATAGTTTTGTAGCAGTTGGAACAGCAACAACAGTAGTAGTAACTTAGCAAAAGCAATAAGTGGAAGGGTCGTAGGCACTGGATCGGTAACTCATTGGATGATATTCATAATATAATAGTCATAACCTAGGGCGATACAGAACTAGCTCAGTTCATCAATGTAATGTAGGCATGTATTCCGTAAATAGTCATACGTGCTTATGGAAAAGAACTTGCATGACATCTTTTGTCCTACCCTCCCGTGGCAGCGGGGTCCATAAGGAAACTAAGGGATATTAAGGCCTCCTTTTAATAGAAAACCGGAACAAAGCATTAACACATGCTGAATACATGAACTCCTCAAACTACGGTCATCACCGCAAAGTATCCCAAATATTGTCACTATGGGGTTGACGGATCATAACACATAATAGGTGCATATGACTAGGCAAGATCGGATCAAGAACATAGATATAGAGATGATAACATAAACGGTTCAGATCTGAAATCATGGCACTTGGGCCCTAGTGACAAGCATGGTAAAGTCATAGCAACATCAATCTCAGAACATAATGGATACTAGTGATCAAGCCCTAACAAAACTAACTCGATTACATGATGAATCTCATCCTACTCCTCACCGACCAGCAAGCCTACGTAGGAATTACTCACTGCCGGTGGGGAGCTGATGTCTACTACGCAACCTTCTTCTTGTAGACTCGTGTTAGGCCTCCAAGCGCAGAGTTTTGTAGGACAGTACCAAATTTCCCTCAAGTGGATGACCTAAGGTTTATCAATCCGTGGGAGGCGTAGGATGAAGATGGTCTCTCTCAAACAACCCTGCAACCAAATAACAAAGAGTCTCTTGTGTCCCCAACACACCAAATACAATGGTAAATTGTATAGGTGCACTAGTTCGGCGAAGAGATGGTGATACAAGTGTAATATGGATGGTAGATATAGGTTTTTGTAATCTGAAAATATAAAAATAGCAAGGTAGCAAGTACCAAAAGTGGGCAAATACGGTATTGCAATGCTTGGAAACAAGGCCTAGGGTTCATACTTTCACTAGTGCAAGTTCTCTCAACAGTACTAACATAGTTGAATCATATGTAAATCCCTCTCGTGCGACAAAGAGTTCACTCCAAAGTCACAAATAGCGGAGAACAAACGAAGAAATTATTGTAGGGTACGAAACCACCTCAAAGTTATCTTTTCCGATCAATCTTATGAGCTATCCCTATAAGTGTCACGAACAGCCCTAGAGTTCGTACTAAAATAACACCTTAAGATACACATCAACCAAAACCCTAATGTCACCTAGATACTCGAATGTCACCACAAGTACCCATGGGCTTGATTATACGATATGCATCACACAATTTCAAATTCATCATGTTTAATTCAACACAAAGAACTTCAAAGAGTGCCCCAAAGTTTCTACCGGAGAGTCAAGACAAAAACGTGTGCCAACCCCTATGCATAGATTCCCAAGGTCACGGAACCCGCAAGTTGATCACCAAAATATACATCAAGTGGATCAATAGAACATCCCATTGTCACCACAGATATCCCATCGCAAGACATACATCAAGTATTCTCAAATCCTTTAAAGACTCAATCCGATAAGAAAACTTCAAAGGGAAAACTCAATTCATCACAAGAAGATAGAGAGAGGAAAACTCCATATGATTCATCTATATTAATAAAGCTCGTTACATCAAGATCGTGTCATCTCAAGAACATGAGAGAGAGAGATCAAACACATAGATACTGGTACATACCCTCAGCCCCGAGGGTGAACTACTCCCTCCTCGTCATGGAGACCGCCGGGATGATGAAGATGGCCTCCGGTGATGGTTTCCCCTCCGGCAGGGTGCCGGAACGGGCCCCCGATTGGTTTTCCGTGTCTACAGAGGCTTGCGGCGGCGGAATTCCCGATCTAGGTTTCTTTTCAGAAGTTTCTATATTTATAAGAATATTTGGCGTTGGAATCACGTCAAGGGGGTGCTCGAGGCGGCGACAAGCCAGGGGGGCGCGCCCTAAGGGGGGGCGCCCCTAGGCTTGTGGCCTCCTCGGGACTCCTCTCCGGTATCTTTTTGCTCCGGTATTTTTTATATTTTCCAAAAATATTCTCCGTAAATTTTTAGCCCATTCCGAGAACTTTTATTTCTGCACAAAAACAACACCACGGTAGTTCTGCTGAAAACAGCGTCAGTCCGGGTTAGTTCTAATCAAATCATACCAAAATCATATAAAATTATTGTAAACATGGCATGAATACTTCATAAATTATAGATATGTTAGAGACATATCAGCATCCCCAAGCTTAATTCCTGCTCGTCCTCGAGTAGGTAAATGATAAAAGAAATAATTTATGAAGTGTGAATGCTAGCAAGTGCACAAGTTTGTATATAAAGACTGTGTAAAAATTTATGAAGATCTGTAGTGTAACCATACTTCCCTGTCTCCAAAAATTCTGAAACTTTAGGAAAACCTGAATAATTTGTATATAAAG
This sequence comes from Elymus sibiricus, assembly GCA_039707655.1. Lineage (NCBI taxonomy): Eukaryota > Viridiplantae > Streptophyta > Magnoliopsida > Poales > Poaceae > Elymus > Elymus sibiricus. The sequence goes on from CM077671.1 coordinate 345,574,565, forward strand.
ACTGTGTAAAAATGTCAGATCATTATCACCCTCCAGTAAAAAATGAAAATTCCTGTACTGGAGTCAAAAGTTTCTGTTTTGGTTCAGCATCAATTCTACTCATCTTGTGAGTCATCCCAAAGGCTTTACTTGGCACTTTATTAAAATAAAAGACACAAACATGATTAATACAGTAGCTTAATCATGTGAACACACAAAATAAGAAAGGAAAAGTGTTGGGTCGTCTCCCAACAAGCGCTTTTCTTTAAAGCCTTTTAGCTAGGCATGATGATTTCAATGATGCTCACATAGGAATATTATTTGAAACATGTAAGAGAGCATCATGAATCTCATGACAAGCATATTTAAGTCTAACCCACTTCCTATGCATAGGGATTTTGTGAGCGAACAATTTATGGGAGCAAGAATCAACTAGCATAGGAAGGCAAAACAAGCATAACTTCAAAACTTTGAACACATAGAGAGGAAACTTGATATTATTGCAATTCCTACAAGCATATGTTCCTCCCTCATAATAATTTTCAGTAGCATCATGAAGGAATTTCACAACATAACTATCACATAAAGCATTATCTTCATGATCCACAAGCATAGAAAATTGGTCACTCTCCACATATGCAATTTTCTTCTCATTCATAATAGTGGGAGCAAACTCAACAAAATAACTATCATGAGATACTTGATTGACATAACCACTTTGAATATAAAATCATGATGAAAAGTTTCATGGTTACTATCAATCTTTATAGCATACATGTCATCATCATAATTATCATAGATAGTAGGCATGTCATTATCATAACAAATTTGCTCATCAAAACTTGGGGGACTAAAAATATCATCTTCATCAAACATAGCATCCCCAAGCTTGTAGGTTTGCATATCATTAGCATCATGGATATTCAGAGAATTCATACTAGCAATATTGCAATCATGCTCATTATTCAAGGAATTCTCATTAAGTATTTTTATAAATTCCTCCTCTACCAATTGAGCACAATTTTCCAGACCATCATTTTCACGAAAGACATTAAAAAGACGAACCAAATGATGCAACCTAAACTACATTTTTGTAGTTTTCTTTTATAAAACCAAACTAGTGATAAAACAAGAAACTAAAAGATTTGATTGCAGGATCTAAAGATATACCTTCAAGCACTCACCTCCCCGGCAACGGCGCCAGAAAAGAGCTTGATGTGTACTACGCAACCTTCTTCTTGTAGACTCGTGTTGGGCCTCCAAGCGCGGAGTTTTGTAGGACAGTAGCAAATTTCCCTCAAGTGGATGACCTAAGGTTTATCAATCCGTGGGAGGCGTAGGATGAAGATGGTCTCTCTCAAACAACCATGCAACCAAATAATAAAGAGTCTCTTGTGTCCCCAACACACCAAATACAATGGTAAATTGTATAGGTGCACTAGTTCGGCGAAGAGATGGTGATACAAGTGTAATATGGATGGTAGATATAGGTTTTTGTAATCTGAAAATATAAAAACAGCAAGGTAACTAATGATAAAAGTGAGCACAAACGGTATTGCAATGCTTGAAAATAAGGCCTAGGGTTCATACTTTCACTAGTGCAAGTTCTCTGAACAATACTAACATAGTTGAATCATATGTAAATCCTTCTCGTGCGACAAAGAGTTCACTCCAAAGTCACAAATAGCGGAGAACAAACGAAGAAATTATTGTAGGGTACGAAACCACCTCAAAGTTATCTTTTCCGATCAATCTTATGAGCTATCCCTATAAGTGTCACGAACAATCCTAGAGTTCGTACTAGAATAACACCTTAAGATACACATCAACCAAAACCCTAATGTCACCTAGATACTCCAATGTCACCACGAGTACCCATGGGCTTGATTATACGATATGCATCACACAATTTCAGATTCATCATGTTCAATCCAACACAAAGAACTTCAAAGAGTGCCCCAAAGTTTCTACTGGAGAGTCAAGACGAAAACGTGTGCCAACCCCTATGCATAGATTCCCAAGGTCACGGAACCCGCAAGTTGATCACCAAAACATACATCAAGTGGATCAATAGAACATCCCATTGTCATCACGGATATCCCATCGCAAGACATACATCAAGTGTTCTCAAATCCTTTAAAGACTCAATCCGATAAGAAAACTTCAAAGGGAAAACTCAATTCATCACAAGAAGATAGAGAGAGGAAAACTCCATATGATTCATCTATATTAATAATGCTCATGGTACATCAAGATCGTGTCATCTCAAGAACACGAGAGAGAGAGAGAGAGAGAGAGAGAGAGAGAGAGATCAAACACATAGATACTGGTACATTCCCTCAGCCCCGAGGGTGAACTACTCCCTCCTCGTCATGGAGACCGCCGGGATGATGAAGATGGCCTCCGGTGATGGTTTCCCCCTCCGGCGGGGTGCCGGAATGGGCTCCCGATTGATTTTTCGTGTCTACAGAGGCTTGCGGCGGCGGAACTCCTGATCTAGGTTTCTTTTCGGAAGTTTCTGTATTTATAAGAATATTTGGCGTCGGAATCACGTCAAGGGGGTGCTCGAGGCGGCGACAAGCCAGGGGGGCGCGCCCTAGGAGGGGCGCCCCCTAGGCTTGTGGCCTCCTCGGGACTCCTCTCCGGTATCTTTTTGCTCCAGTATTTTTTATATTTTCCAAAAATATTCTCCGTAAATTTTCAGGCCATTCCGAGAACTTTTATTTCTGCACAAAAACAACACCACGGTAGTTCTGCTGAAAACAGCGTCAGTCCGGGTTAGTTCTAATCAAATCATACCAAAATCATCTAAAATTATTGTAAACATGGCATGAATACTTCATAAATTATAGATACATTGGAGACGTATCAGGAGCATCATGGAATTGGCGATGGAGAGAGGTTGGTGATGAAGAAGACCGAAGGTTCCCCTCTCCGGAGCCCCAAACGGGCTCCAAATCTGGCTTCCCGATGAAGAATAGGAGGTAGCGGCGGCTCCGTCTCGTGAAATGCGATAATTCTTTCTCTTTGATTTTTTTCTTCAAATTTAGGAATTTATAGTGGCGGAGTTAGGGCAGGTGGGGCCACGAGGTGGGCACAACCCACCAGGGCGTGCCGGGAGGGGGCTGGTGCGCCCTGGTGTATTGTGCCTAGCCTGGGCCCCCTCTCCGGTGGTTTTAGGCTCCAGTATTTTTTATATTTTCCAAAATAAATCTCCAAAAAGTTTCGCTCCATTCCGAGAACTTTTATTTCTGCACAAAAACAACACCATGGTAGTTCTGCTGAAAACATCGTCAGTCCGGGTTAGTTCCATTCAAATCATGCAAATTAGAGTCCAAAACAAGGGCAAAAGAGTGAAGAAAAGTAGATACATTGGAGACGTATCAAACGCCGTTTGCTAAACCAGGATCTATGAAATACGCATGCACACTTGTTGTTCGCTACGTCGTCAATCCCCTGAGAGGAATACAATACACTTAGCTTTTTTGTCATTTACAGCCTTTTATGGAGAAGGTGATCAGAGTTTGTGAAGTACTTACAACATCAAGAATTTGACAAGAGTGGCAGCAAGCTCATCGAAGTTGAAGAAAAGATGAAAGTCCTCAAATTCCACACTGATGGTACCTGGAACGTGAGAGAAATGACATTGCTCGTAGTGCAATTCCACAATGTTAGTATCTTCTCCTTCTGACATTCTGTCCATGCAATATTTATGTGACTTGCGAGCACTAGAACTGCACTCGTCCCAGAAATCGCCAACAAGGAATGGCTAGCCATGTTTATACTTGCGTTTCTCAAATGTGTCTACTTCCATACTAGAAAGTTGCTTTTGAAAGTCTGCTTCAGACATGTGGTCAGAACCGGGATTACCCAGCCCTTCGAAAACCTTATTGTTACTTTGGGTGCGGTCGATGATTGTTTGTAGAAGGAGGCTCTTGGTCCCATCCCTCCTCGCTCTTTGGAGGCCCAATTTCCTGTGTGCAACCGTGCCCGCTTCTGTCTTCTTAGCTGAAGCACTTCTTGTTTGACGTTTGGTTTCATCAATGACATGCTGCTGAGAAGCGTGTGAAGGTACGATGGACTGCTGAACAGATGATGCCGCTGTGACGGACTGCTGAGCTATAGTGCCAGAGTCGATGGATAGCTGACCAGCCGTTGAAGCTATACTGGGCTTCTGAGAAGCTGGTGCCAACGTGTCGGTGTGTTCATGCAGCTGTGACAATGTGTTGGTTTGCTGAGCAGGCAGTGCCGACACATCGGTATGCTTATTAGGCGGCTGCGAACTGTTGGACTGATGAGCAGGTGGTTCCTGACTTTCGGAGTGCTTAGCAGATGGTCCCGGACTTTCGGCAATCTTACCAGGTGGTTCCAGACATTCGGACTCATTAGCACGCGGTTCGGTCGGGTTTATCTGGTGAGCATGCAGTGCCAATGTGTCTGCACTTTCTACTTCAGTGGCCGGCATCTGAACCGATGATACGTCTTCAGCAGTTGTAGGCCTTGCCACAGGCTGCTCAGGACGGGACGATGACCTGGCCCTATGGCAGGAAGTCGGTAGGGCTGATCACAGGTTGATGCTTCGGGCATCTTATTCCCAAGAGTATTTTCATCGGGGGAATTACACAAGATCTGCTGTGGCGAGATGAGAGTCACCGGTTTGAGGGCGACATTGGTTGCTTTTGGGGGGGCTGGAGGGGTCTCATCCAAGAAGTATATTTCTTTCCGTGGCCACTGGATATGATTTAACCGTGTTTCTGCCAAGGTCCTCTGCTTATCAGGGTCCCCAAGGACATTCTTCAGGGCAAAATCACTGAATCCAGGCTTTATTTCAGTCATGTAGTACTTCACACAACCCGGCTTCAATGGCACATTGTCCAACAAGAGACCCCCATCAAAGTCAGGGTTGTAAACCCACGCTGTTGCACATTTTAAAGAACCTTCATAATGTGTAAGCACGTCCCTCACTCTCTCCCCCTGTCCATATAGAGCAGATATACAACCATCATGTCCAGCTGCAACATCATTGTCGTTGGGGTCAGCTGATGCACAGCTACTCTTCTGAGGTGTTGCCATACAATAAGTGGCATCATCCATGCCGACATCCCCTTGCGTCTCCTGGCTATCTCTCAGCATTTGTGTCTTCTCCTGCATATATGACTCCTCCACTTCCTTTCGAACTTCAGGATACATGTCCCTCTTAATCTTTTCGCGCAAGTCTCTCTGCTTATAATCACTCCTAGCTTTTTTCATGCTGAGCCTCTCTTCTTTGCTTAGTGAGAAAGCCCTCTTGTGTGGGACATTGACCCCAATAACCCTAGCACGGCCAGGGAGCTCTTTGGTAGTCAGAGCCTCGGACAGAATGTCAGATGGCCCTGAGTTCCTGTACAACCTTCCAGTGTTTTTGGAAACCTTTGCCATCACATCATACAGTTCTTAGTCTGCTGAGTTTTCAAAGTAATAAGAACCGTCTCCATGCTTCTTTGCACGTGCCCGCAAGTAGTCCCTAGCGCGAGTTCCCCTAATTTCACTAAAGGCCGGTTTGCCACTCGCAAATACTGCTTCTTTGTCCTCCTGCTCCCATATCGGTTTCATGCCGTAGTATCCTGCGACACCCATACGGTGGGGGTGTGTGTTCTTCTTCTGAAGTTCCGATTGCATGGCACTCTTCTTAATAAACTCTTCACTGGCCCTGACCCTTTTGAATTCTGTCCAATCTTCCTTTGTAATCTGGGGGTATGAGGGAATTGGGTCCTTGCCTTGACTGTAGAACTTCTTGTACAACACATGCTTCCAGTTTCTCCAAGCATCCCTGGCCTTCTTCAGTGCAGCGTGTTCCACCTGCTCTCTCCACTCCTCAGGAACGTTGAAGTGCGCCATGATCTCACGGACTATCCTCTACCATGTTTCTGTACCAGCCTTCCGAAAGCCCGGCAGATTAATGTTGAGCCTTACCCTGCCATCAAATCCACACACACTCCTAAACCTCGTGCGTGCTTTATCAGGTTTAGTTGGAGCCCAAGACTTCAAATCGATGTCAGTTACATCGTATACACCTTTAGGCTGGTGTGTGGGCTTTCTTGGAGCGCTCTTCCGGCTCTTGACTGGATGGGTGATTGTGGCATCTCTATCCCATTCATCATTTCTTGGTACACGATCATCTGTTGCAGACATGTTGGCTTCAGACTCAGATGAAGATACATCGCCAGACGTATGACTGTCATCGCTGTTAATAGACATCTACAGAGTACACATGCGAAATTTAGAAAAGGGGGATAAACAGAAAAAAATGTAACAACTTGGAAGCTAGCTGTCTAAACATGGCATGTGATCATTAGGAAATGTACGGCTAATCTGTTCGTTTAGTGTGACTCGTGCGCACATGATATGTAATTCGACAATAACTAATTGGAACAAATACAGCTTATATGTTAGAAGGTAGTTGATGAACATAAATACGCTCTCCATTATTTGATAATCATTTTGGGGACAAACCGAATCAAATAGGAAAAGGGATCGCAAGATAATAGACCTCACCGCGACGAAGGGCAGCAACTGACCGTTTTTTTTGCAAATCTGGCAGGAGAGGCGAGGGTACAGGATCGATATGCTCGACGGCGGCTGGCGAGCAAATGAAGACGGTGAGGCGTGGCTCGTACCGTCAAATTTTCGAAGCGACAGTCAAGGGTAGGGTTGACACCGGGAAGCGGGTACACGGCCGGGTTGAGCACGCCGGCGCCGGAAAGGGTTCTGGTATGGATCTGGGGGACGGGAGGGGGAGGGAGCTAGCTGTCGATGGACTTTGGGTAGAATACGCAGACAGATGAGCGAAACGGGGTAGGGTGCGGGTTTGGGGGGAGGGGAGGGGGGCATGTTGGCGGCTTCGGTGAAAAGGGTGAAAAAAGATCGCCTTGCGCCCCGCGGAAAAAACATTGCAAACGGTTTCGTATAGTAACCCGTGTGCACAAGCAGCACAAACCTATTCGAAATGAAAACCTGAAAACTTTGAAATATAGATGTGGCCTCATCGTTTTGTCTCGAAAATTTTCCCACGGTACACAGCTATCGTTGTACCTTGATATTGATTTTCTGGCGCATTTCTGGGCTCACCTGCTATATTTTTCAGCATTTTTTATCATTTACGGGGCATTTATTGCATATAAATCAAGTCCCAACTTCAACAGCGTGTGCTGACGAGAGGTATAAGGACCGCCGTTCGATCTGGGTGAATCCTGCGGTGCAGACGCCTGATCCGCGTGGTTTGGGTTTTGTCCAATCAGAAAGCAGGACTCACGTTGCGCGCATTAGGTTTCATAGGCCGCGGTTTAGAAGGCACATGGTTCTAGTGAACGAACCATGTGCTATTTGTCCATGCACAACAGTCATATTTTCATTTCAATTGAATTTGGGACATCATCATTTCGCCTCGGATTATTTTCATCCACAAACAATCAACTATTAGCCCCTGTATTGATTTCCAGCTGCATTTTCATGACTTGTTTGCTAATTTGAAGACATTTCTCCACCAACATGGGGCTTGTTAGTAATTTAATTGGAGGAAATGCAGATGTATTATGAAAATTACAAAAATGTGTGTGTCACCGTGACATGGTGTGAAGACCCCGTGGGAAAAATTGGAAATGTCTGGTGGAAGTTGTGATGGCCTGCCCTTTGAAAATTAATGCATCTCACACAAAGGATCATGGTTTACGAAAAGTAGAGTTGGCATTTCGGACTCCAATCGGTGTCAACCTCGTCCTTTCGCCTTGGTTTTTTCCATGGTATGCAAACATCATGGTACTCCTAATATTGATCTTCTGGTGGATTACATGTCTCGTTTGCTATATCTAAGTCATATTTTGCAGTTACCATGTTAATTAGTTCTTATAAATAAAATATCCCAACATGAATTACGTGTGGATGGTGGCAAAGAATCTCTTACAAATCATTTGTGTGTCGCTTTGCGTGATTTTCGTCATTGTGCAACGAATGAGAAGAATTGTCAAGCATTTCGGACGGGAGATGTGTCCACCTAAATAAAGGTCAGTAATTTAATTATAGGAAATGCAGATGGACTTAGAAAATCACGAAAATCGGTTTGTCATCGTGGCGTCATCTCGAGACACCGTGGAATTTTTTTGGTAAAATTTGGCACAAGCTACAATGATCGCTAATTGGATACCATAGCATCTTATTAGAAGGATCATAGTTCCGAGGGGAGAAGTGGCAAATCGAACTCCAATCGACGGTGTCCTCATCGCCTCTCCACCAAATTTTATCCCACGGTAGTCAATCATAATTATACATCAGGTTTGATTTTCTGGCGCATTTCTGGGCTCGCCTGCTATATTTTTCAACATTTTTTATCATCTGCGGGGCATTTATTGCATATAAAATCCCAACTTCAACAGCATGTGTTGACGAGAGGTATAAGGACCGCCGTTCGATCTGGGTGAATCCTACGGTGCAGACGCACGATCTGCGTGGTTTGGGTTTTGTCCAATCAGAAAGCAGGACTCACGTTGCGCGCATTAGGTTTCATAGGCCGCGGTTTAGAAAGCACACGGTTCTAGTGAACGAACCGTGTGCTATTTGTAAACCAAACTGCACATGTTCAATTCGTACACACCGGAGTGAGATGAACTGAGCGTTCTAGCTATATACAGTACATGCGAAACTAGATCAATATAAGGCCATGCATACCTCGCAATACAGTACATGCAAAACTTATAACAGAACAAACTCAGTACACACCCCTCACAATTCAGTAAATGCAACAATTCAGTACAGTAGACATAATGACTAGTTTTTTGAATCAATTCCCATGTACATGGGGTGATCGCGATCATTAGTATGACCCCTAGTGTACTGAATTGTGAGGGGTGGATTTCTGATGATTTATGATGATTTTACGCTTCTCCTCTTTTGAGTCGCGTGGCCCCTCAGGTGGCAACTCATCATATTGATTGTACTCCTCCTCATCACCAACATTCTTGACGCCTAGTACCCTCCTCTTCCCATAAATCACTACATGGCAGTGTGTATGCAAGAGGTCTGGCACAAAGAAAATCTGGGTAGCATCACTGGCAAGAATAAATGGGTCCTTGTGATATGCCATAACTCTGCGGTCAACATATGTCTTCCTGCTGTAAGCATCAACCTTTACGCTACTAAGAGGGACCCGTCTGCACTTGAATAATGCCACCTTCATTTGCACATAGTCAAGATCCCAAATCTCTTCAATGGTTCCATAGTACACCTGTTTATCATCTTCCTCTACAGTTAGGCATTCTATTCGAATAGAGATGTTCTGATACGAGGTCTTAGCATCACGTTCCTCTGTGTAGAACGTGTTGCCATTTATGTCGTACGCTTGGTACTTCATAATCGTCATTGATGGCTTTTGTGCCAACCACGTTGCAAGGTCATCTTGGGGTCCGTTTGTCAAACGATCCTTCAGCCATCTTATATAGTCCCTATTGTGTGCATTTGTCTCGGCAGCTGGTGACAGCACATTGGGTAAGTTGCTTCATCGTATCTCCTCCATGTGTTCTGCAGCATGAGCTTCGAGTATCGGGCTGTTAAGCAGTACCGTCAAATGGGCTTGATCGGCCATATCTCTAGGTGCAGGAAACTGCGAGCCAGCAAGGACCGGCTTACCAACCAGCCTTCCCTCATGGCGAGAGAGGGGCACACCTATAGGTCTAAGTTTCATGTATTCGGTGCAAAACTCAACCACCTCCTCCGCGGTATAACCTTGTAGGATGCTTGCCTCTGGATGACATCGGTTCCGACAATAGCGCTTCAATATTCGCATGTACCGCTCGAAGGGATACATGTTGCGAAGAAACACAGGACCACAATACTTTATCTTGTCCACAAGGTGCACGGTGAGATGGACCATGACATCAAATAATGACGGTGGGAAGAACATCTCTAAGTTTGACAATATCCTTGCAATATCAGCTTGCATATTATCCAGCTCTTCAACATCTACCACCTTCTGCCATAGTTTGTTGAAGAAATCACAGAGATCAATCAATGTGTTTCTTATGTCTGTGTCCATCATATTCCTTATGGCCACCGGGAGGATTTGTTTCAACATTACGTGGCAATCATGTGACTTCATGTGAGACAACTTCCTTTTACCCAAGCTGTCATCCATGAGACTTCTGATGTTTGCAGAGTAGGAAGAGGGTGTCTTAATTGACAACAAAAATGCGAAGAACTCTTTTACTTCTGCTGGAGTGAAATTGTAACTCTGGTGTTGGTGGAGCAATTTGTCATCATCTTCTGCTTAATTCACGCGTTGTGATTGATCACCAAGCATATCGAGTCATGAACCGTCATCATCCTTTCTTTTGCCTTTAATGTTGAGCAGAGTACCAAGGATGCTTTCACAGACATTCTTCTCTACGTGCATGACATCAATGCAATGACGTACACTTAGGAACTCCCAGTAAGGTAATTCCCAGAACACTAATTTCTTCTTAAACACTTGGTCCCTGGGTGTTATTTTTCACGTCGAACCGGATCCCTTGCCAAGCACAACATTAATATTTTTAACCATGCTGTGGACTTATTTCCCATCATAGGGTCTTGGGCCCGTTCCTTTCTCTACCGTACCATCAAATTCAGCAGTCATTTTTTGGTAAGGGTGATTTCTCCTTAAGAACCTACGATGACGCAAATACACGGTTTTGCGCGAGTTGGAAAGAAATCTACTCTCTGTCCTATCCATGCATGCGACACATCCTACTGGTCCCTTTGTTTTCTACCCTTAACTGTTGCCTAATGCCGGCATATCTTGAATGGTGTGCAGCAACAACGCATGTAGCCGGAAAAACTCCTTTGCGTTGGCATCATAACAACTCACACTAGACCTCCACAATGTCTGCAGTTCTTCTACCAGTAGCTGAAAGTAAATGTCGATATCATTTCCAGGTTGCTCCGGGCCTTGGATAATCATCGACATCATGATGTATTTTTTCTTCATACACAACCAAGGAGGAAGGTTATATATGCACAGAAGCACCGGCCAAGTGCTGTGTTTAGTGTTCATATCGCCAAATGGATTAAATCTATCAGTACACTCCCCTAGCCATATATTTCTTGGATTCTTTGCAAAATATTTAAACCTGTCAGCGATTTGTTCCCACTGAGCCCCATCTTTCGGGCATTTCCAGGTTGCTCCGGGCCTTGGATAATCATCGACATCATGATGTATTTTTTCTTCATACACAACCAAGGAGGAAGGTTATATATACACAGAAGCACCGGCCAAGTGCTGTGTTTAGTGTTCATATCGCCAAATGGATTAAATCTATCAATACACTCCGCTAGCCATATATTTCTTGGATTCTTTGCAAAATATTTAAACCTGTCAGCGATTTGTTCCCACTGAGCCCCATCTTTCGGGTGCCTCATATACTTATCCGCAGTTCGCTCATCATGATGCCACCGCAACTTCTTTGCCTCTCTAGGGTTTGCAAACAAACGCTTCAACCTTGGAATTATAGGCAAGTACCAAACAACCTTGAATGGGATTCCTGTCTCGATCTCTTCGTCCATTTTGTACTTGTCCTATGCTCTCCTACGCTTGTATCGTGCGTGCTTGCATATGGGACATGAACGCAAATCTTTGTAATCAGCGCGGTACAACATACAATCATTCACACAAGTGTGTATCTTTTGGACTTCAAGTTCCAATGGACAAACAATTTTCTTCGCTTCGTTCGTGCTTTTGGGGAGCACATTATCTTCTGGAAGAATGTCTTTGAAAAGACTCAACAACTGTGTGAAGGCCTTGTTTGATAGACCGCTTTCTGCTTTAAATCTGAGAAGCATCATTGTGACACTCAACTTGGAATATTCTTTTTGCAACCTTGATACAAATCTTTCTTGGAGGCCACATCAATGCTTGGCAGCTCCTTGTACCCGGCTATATCTTTATTTGGGCCCTGGAAATCTGCAATCATAGCAGCAAAATCTGGCACATCATCAAGGTCGGTGTTGTCTGTTTCACACTCTTGGTTTTTCATTGGGTTTTTTGGCATGCCAGTCTTCTGTCTGTAGCTTGACGTCTGAGCCCCGAGGTTAAACTCATCACCCATGCGATTCTGATCGGGGTTTGGCACCTCGCCGACAGGCATGTTATTACCTTCATCCATAACCGGCTCTTCACCATGTTTAGTCCATCTTGTGTATCCACCCATGAATCCCCTTTTGTATAAGTGGAACTCGACCTCATCAATTGGAATTGACACCGTATTGCTACAATCCTTGCATGGACAGAGGACGTAATATTCTTTGCAAATTCTCTTCTTTGTCCGTTCAGCCAAAGCCATGAACTCCTTCACGCCATCCCTATACCTTGAGCTTGTCCGATCCCCCATCCATTCAGATCGTTCCATCTGCACACGTTGCATCCTTAATTGATTCACAAAGATGGGTGAATAAATCACAAGATTTTATTTTCAAAATTTATGGAGGGCGCTACATAATGTTACCCAGCCGTGCAATGACACTAATCAACCAGTCAATTTACACGCATCGTCAGTAGTGCCATTATATGAATTTAATACATTAATTAGTCCACTCAAGGAAAAGAATACCTTAATTAATTAGCAACAGCACGGCGAGACAGCGGGGTCGAGGAGCAGAGCTTAGCGGGCACCTGCCTGTAGTCCGGGCTCCACTATCCCACCTACGACCGCGAGGGACGTGCTCCAGTCACGCCGGCGCCGACCACGAGGATTGAGCTCCTCTTATATCTCCCGCCGCCGACCGAGGATTGACCTCCTGTCACGCCGCCACCGCCGACCGAGCATTGACCACTTGTAACGCCGCCAGCGCCGACCGACCGAGGATGGACTCCCTATAACGCCGACACCGGATTGACCTCCTATTCGTCAGCCGTTGCCTCGGTCGCCGCCGACATCTCTATCAGCATAACGTTTTTTTTGGGTTTTTGGAGAGCGGCTGTTTACCGCACCCATATGTATCGGGAAGCACATCACAAACGATCATGTTACGGAATCTGTGTATCACGCACGTTCCATCTCACACGATTTGATTTGGGAAACCTTGTGCCGTATACAACAGAATGCGATAAATAGTTCACCCGACCGTTATCATTAGATCCCCATAGTTTCCCCGTCTTCCCCAAATCCCAAAATAGCTTCCAAATCCCTAGCGCCCAAATTCCCTAGCGTGGTGCTGACATTGGGGAAATGCGGACGAGTGGTGCTGATGGTTTCAGGGCGGATGCACCGGTTCGTACAGTCGCTCTTGGCAGCGCCATTGGCGGCGCAACCACGACGACGGTCACTGCTGAGCACTTGCCTAAGGTCACCAGGAGGCCGGTGTACTACGGATCCGAATCATCTTGTCAGGTCCCAATCATTCCTCATCTTTTTAGCATGACACACACACAGGAAATCGATCAAATGTCGGATGCAGAGTTTGACTCCAGCAGACTCCCGCAACATGAGTTCGATTCCGAGTTTTGCGCCACCGAGAAGTACCAAAAGCTGAGTTGTGTGCACGAACACACTCCCGCTCGACGTGTATGCACGGAGGGATTCGACATTGGCAGACGGTTTCTCGGTTGCCCCTTAGAGGTTAGTGATAATTTCATCCCTTTAAGTTCAGTTAATGCCCCCACTCATCCTGATTATTTAACATTCGCAGGGATATGAGGCTTGTGCCTTTGTTAACTGGCTGGATGTTGAATGGCATGGCAGGGCTCGGAGTGTTATCACCAAGCTTGCAGAAGATAACGTAAAGCTGAAGAAGAAACTGACTAATCTGGAGTGTACAATCACTACGATGAAGAAAGAAAGAATCAATCACAGGCAACATATGAAAGCAAGAGACAAGAAGGAACTAGCATGCGTAGTTGTAGTTGCCGCATTAGCCATCTTCTTTGCGTTGTTTGCAATGATCATTAGGGGTTTTGTTAGATTATTAATGTCTACATCAATAAGCAGAGTTCATCTATTGCTTACCAACTGTCCTATGTTAAATGCTTACTATTTCACACCCGTTGTGTTTCATATAAGTGTGTGTGTAGTTAAACAATGCATCTAGCGAACCGTGTGAACTCCTAAAATGTACACATGTGAAACATTTGGCATATTGAGAACTGCACAATAGCGAGAATTTAGAGCGACGGGCCGGGTGCATACAATTGCGTTGATTACATCGGAATTCTAACCTCCTGCCAAGGCGCCAATATGATCCATCAATCCCTCGCTTCAATTGCCATTCCTCTTGTCTTCACACCACGCTTCAGTTGCCACCATCTTCATCGTCCCGACCGGTCACTCTACACTTCCACGCACTCTGCAATCTCGCTTTCTCGCTGGTTATTTAATTACGTAGCGCAGCAATGTTGACCGACAGCAAGGACGACAGTTCCGCCAGTCTGGGGTCAACCACAGAATCATCGCACTCGTCTTCCATGAGTCTGGCATCAAGCCCTGACCTCCATTTTATCCGGCTCATGGAAGGGACGCCGTCGCCGGAGTCATCGGACGACGACCAGATGGATGAGGAGCCGCCGAAGTACGAAGAAGACAACAACGATGAGGAGGACGAGGAATGGTCGGACAAGGAGGAGGACGACGAGGAGCCTCCGAAGGACAAAGAAGACGACGACGATGATGATGAGGAGCAATGGTCGAACAAGGAGGACGATGACGAGGACATCAACGACGATGGCGATGAAAATCCAGCGGTCAGCGGCAAGAATTGTCCACGTCAAGACGATGGCGCGGGGCCATCTAACAACAAGAAGAAGTAAAACAGACTGTAATCCTTAAATCTGTTGTTGTTTGCTCATATTTATTCCTTAACTCCGTCTCGCTTCTCGATCTCATCGCAGGCAGTTAAGAATACAGATTCGTCAGTGATCATTCACAATATCGAACACATTTGGTTTCTTGAATTGTGTGCCATGTCGAGCACACAATTCAGAACAACAAATCGTATGTGTTGTCCAGAATTATAGCACACAGTTCTGATTATCGAACTGTTTGCAGCCTATCACACACACCTTGTTACACTGCACCGTTTGTGTTCTTACGTATCATCGCAAACAGTTCACATGAGGGACATGTATGCCGTACATCACACACATCTATATTTGATTAACTGTTTGTGCCATTTCGCCTCATCACAAACAGTTCTTAAAAGTCAACTGTCTGCCGTAGATTGCACACGCAAATATTTTCTGAATCGCATTTGATGTATCCTACATCGCACACAGTTTATGTCATTGGCGATGGAGCTTGAACTATACCGTTTGCGATTCATGCATCGCACACAGTTTCGTCGAAGGGTCTCTGATTGCTGTGTCGCGTTAGCAGCATCCTGCAGTAGTGGTCGTAGAATATTGGCATGAAGCAATAAAAAATTATAGATACGACGAAGACGTATCAGCATCCCCAAGCATAATTCCTGCTCGTCCTCGAGTAGGTAAATGATAAAAGGACAATTTTTGATGTGGAATGCTACCTAACATAATCCAGAACAAATGTCTAATCATGGCATGAATATTAAGATACAAGTGATTCAAGGCAACAGTCTGACAAAAAGTCATGCATACTCAGGTTTACTAGCAAACAATCATGTCCTTTCAGAATAACAATGCCAAAGAATGTTATCCCTACAAAATCATATGGCCTGTTATGCTTGGTATTCCTAGCATAAAGTATAAATCATGAGCACCCCGGTGTCAAACCAAACAATTGGATCGTACTTTTTCAATGTGCATCAACTTTTTATTCTTCACGCAATACATGAGCGTGAACCATGGACATAGCATAAGGGTGGAATAGAATATGATGGTAGATATCAAAAAGGGTTGAAAGTGGAGAAGAAAGTCTCGCATCAACTCGGCGTATCAACGGGCTATGGAGATGCCCATCAATAGATATCAATGTGAGGAGTAGCGTTTGCCATGCAACGGATGCACTAGAGCTATAAGTGTATGAAAGATCGACTGAAGCTAAGTGGGTGTGTGATAACCTACAAGTGTAGGGGGTCGTTTGTAGCCTTTTTCGATAAGCAAGAGTGTCGAACCCAACGAGGAGCTAAAGGTAGAATAAATATTCCCTCAAGTTCTATCGACCACCGATACGACTCTACGCACGCTAATGCTTGCTTTACCTAGAACAAGTATGAAACTACTTTGCGGGAATAAAACTAGAAGTACTTAGCAAGATAATAAAGAACGTGGAAATAAAAGTTAGGTGTTGTTTTAATAAAAGAACAATAAAAGCAAATAACTTAGTAGAAAGCTTTTTGTGTAACGCAAGAGAAAGATTGTTCCTAGGTAATTGAATATAATATGATAGATACTTGTTATATGTAGTGAGGGAGAGGCATACGCTAACACACTTTCCGTACTTGGATCACATGCACTTATGATTGGAACTCTAGCAAGCATTCGCAACTACCAAAGTTCATTAAGGAAAAACCCAACCATAAAATTAAGTATCAAGCCCCCTTTACACCATACGCAACAACCCACCTACTCGGGTTTGTGCTTCTGTCACTCACGCAACCCACCATAGGCAAATCATGAACATATTGCAACACCCTACAGTGGGGATCCCTGAAGTTTGCGCGACCCGGAGGGCACCATAGGACAGCACCATATCAACATACAACTCACATCCATAACATCATACCACAATTAACCCATAGGACAAAAGAGATCTACTCAAACATCATAGGATAGCCACATATCATTGGGAAATATTATATGGATTTGAGCCCCATGTTTAAGTAGAGATTACAGCGGGGAAGAGAGGTGTTACACCATTGCATAGAGGGAGAGAGAGTTGGTGTTGACGGCGGCGAAGTTGTTGGTGTAGATCGCCGTCACGATGATTGCCCCGACGGCGTTCTGGCGCCACCGGGAGAGAGGGGAGAGAGCCCCCCTCCTCCTTCTTCTTCCTTGGACTCCCCCTAGATGGGAGGAGAGTTCCCCCTCTGGTCCATGGCCTCCATGGCGGCGGTGGGGCAGGAGCCCGTCCGAGATTGGATCTCCCTCTCTGTTCTCTTCTGTTTCGAGTTCCTGTTTTCTGGCCGAAAACCGTTTCTTATATTCCCACAGATCCCTATATCCTATTGTGCTGAGATTTTAACATGATTTTTTTTCCAAAAATTAGCTTCCTTGCGCCCGATGGGGATCTCCAACCGACTTACGAGGTGTCCACAACCCACCACGGCGCGCCTGGGCCCTGGGGCGCGCCCTAGTGTCTTGTGGGGGCTATGGGCATCCTTCTGCGTTGATTCCACTTCTCAAAATTCACAAATATTCCAAAAAAAAATCTTCGAATTTTTTTATCGCGTTTGGATTTCGTTTGATATGGAATTTCTGCGAAACAAAAAACACACAAAAAACAGGAACTTGCACCGGGCACTGGATTAATAGGTTAGTCCAATAAATCATATAAATTGTTGCCAAAAGTATGTGAAAGTTGTATAATGTTGGCATGAAACAATCACAAATTATAGATACGACGGAGACGTATCAGCATCCCCAAGCTTAATTCCTGCTCGTCCTCGAGTAGGTAAATGATAAAAAAAGATAATTTTTGATGTGGAATGCTACCTAGCATAATCTTGATCATATATTTAATCATGGCATGAATATTAAGACACAAGTGATTCAAAGCAATAGTCTAGTTTTGACATAAAGACATTAATACTCAGGCATCCCAACAAACAATCATGTCTTTCAAAATATCAAGGCTAAAGAACGCTATCCCTACAAAATCATATAGCCTTGTCATGCTCTGTCTTCTTAACACAAAGTATAAATCATGTACTACCCCGGTGTCAGCCAAGCAATTGGTTCATACTTTTTAACGCGCTTCAGCATTTTGAACTCTCACGCAGTACATGAGCGCAAGCCATGGATATATCACTATGGGTGGAATAGAATATGATGGTAGGTTTCAAAGGGGTAAAAGTGGAGAAGAAAGTCTCGCATCAACTCAGCGTATCAACGGGCTATGGAGATGCCCATCAATAGATATCAATGCGAGGAGTAGGGATTGCCATGCAACGGATGCACTAAGAGCTATAAGTGTGGAAGTGACAACATAGGAGACTCTCTATATGAAAAACATGGTGCTACTTTGAAGCACAAGTGTGGAATTAGCATGCCCCTTCTCTCTTTGTCTCTCATCATATAGTTTTTTTCTTTTTTTTTCTTTTCCATTTTTTCTTCTTCTTCTTTTTTTCTATTTTTTTTCTTTTTCTTGTCCGGAGCCTCATCCTGACTTGTGGGGGAATCATAGTTTGCATCATCCTTTCCTCACTAGGACATGCTCTAATAATGAATAATGATGATCATCACACTTCTATTTACTTACAACTCAATATTACAACGATAGTAGAACAAAGTATGACTCTATATGAATGCAATGATCTAGCATAGAAAAGATATCAAAAACGGAAAAGCCATGGAAACATCATGCTAGCTATCTTACGATCATGTAAAGCAATATGACAATGAATGCTCAAGTCATCAAAATGGAGGCGGTGGAAGTTGCATGGCTATATATCTCGGAATGGATATGGAAATGCCATAATAGGTAGGTATGGTGGTTGTTTTGAGGAAGATACAATAAGGCTTATGTGTTATAGAGCGTATCATATCACGGGGTTTGGATGCACCAGCGAAGTTTGCACCGACTCTCGAGGTGAGAAAGGGCAATGCACGGTACCGTAGAGGCTAGCAAATTGCGGAAAGGTAAGAGTGAGTATAATCCATGGACTCACATTATTCATAAAGAACTCACATACTTATTGCAAAAGTTTATTAGCCCTCGAAGCAAAGTATTACTACGCATGCTCCTAGGGGGGAGGTTGGTAGGAGTTAACCATCACGCGCCCCCGACCTTCACACAAAGATAGACAATCAAGAATAAATTGTGCTCCAACTTCCTAGCATAATGGGAGACTATACGTGCATGCTTCTGGAATCACAAACCTTAACACCAATATCTTACTAAACACGATCATCCACTAGTACCTCCCACATATTATCACATCTATATCGCAAAACTATTGCAAGTAATCAAACATATCATATTCAGTGATCCCTAAGTTTTATGTAGGATTTTATGACTAACCATGTGAATGACCAATTCCTATTGACTCTCTAAATAGATATAAGTGAAGCAAGAGAGTTTAATTCTTTCTACAAAATACCATGCTCTAATAAATATAATTGAAGCAAAAGAGCATTCTACGAATAACGATTTTCTATGTGAAGAGAAACAGGCAATCCAAACTTCAAATGATATAAGTGAAGCACATGAAGCATTCTATAAAGCCATACTCAAAAGATATAAGTGAAGTGCAATGAGCATTCTATAAATCAACCATGGACTATCTCATACCAGCATGGTGCATAAAATAAAAGTGAAAACTAAACATAAAAGACACTCCAAGATTTACACATATCACATGAACGAAACAAAAACGAAAACATACCGATACTTGTTGAAGAAAGATGGGATGCCTTCCAGGGCATCCCCAAGCTTAGACGCTTGAGTCTCCTTGGATATTTACTTGGGGTGCCTTGGTCATCCCCAAGCTTTAACTCTTGCCTCTCCTGCTTCTCCTCATATCGAGACCTCCTCGACGTTCGAACACTTCATCCACACAAAACTTAACAGAAGACTGGTGAGATCCGTTAGTATAATAAAGCAAATTCCTACTTTAAGTACTGTTGCAAACCCATTCATATTTTATATTTTCATTATCCCTGCTGCATTATAACTTCTCCAAGGCTTATAGCACCGATAAAATCGATAGTTTCATCAAAACAAGCAAAACAATGCATCAAAAACAGAATATGTCTTAAACAGGACAGCCTGTAGTAATCTGAACTTTGACCATACTTCTGTAACTCCAAAAATTCTGAAACATTAGTAAGAAATAAAAAAATCGTATAGAAATACTGTGTAAAAATTTCAGAAACGTTTGACATTCCAGTAAAAAATGAAAATTCACGAACTACAGCCAAAGTTTCTGTATTTACACCGCACATACCAACAAGCAATCTAATCATCCTAAAGGCAAATCTTGGCACATTATTTTTATAATACAATGGATTTGTACAAGGGGATAATTATTTTTGTTGTAAAAGTTTCCGTGATTTAAGATTCACAAAGTTTCCATGGGCATGAACAAAGTTCAAGGATAGCCCCCACTTCAACGATGCTCATCATCTCTCTCACTTTCACCTTTCTTTTTGTGAATATTTAGGTTACCCTCTATATATATTTTTAAAACTTTATAAAATCACACTACAAAAATAAATGACTCTCTAAAACTTCCGGGTTGTCTCCCTGGCAGCGCTTTCTTTAAAGCCATTAAGCTAGGCATAAAGTGCTTAAGTAATGGATCCACCCGGATCCCAAGGTATATCAAAGCCAATTTTAATTAACAATGATTTGTAATTTAGAAGTGAGCACAAAGCAACATATATCATGCAATGACGAAGTCTAACTCTCTTCCTATGCATCGGCATGTCATAAAAGAACAATTCATGCACATCAAGTAAAGGCCAATGCATAGTATAAACAGTTTCTTGCAATTTTATAGTATTGGAAACATAGAGAGGTGAAGATGTAGTTCCTCACTCATAATAATTGCAAGTAGGAGCAGCAAGCACATGCATATTATATTCTTCAAAATCATCATGTGTAGTAGCAAAACACAACCCATCAATATAATCCTTAATAAGTGCAAACTTCTCTGATATAGTGTAGTTGGGAGAATTTAAAAAGATAATAGGACTATCATGTGTGGGTGCAATAGCAACAATTTCATTCTTAACATAAGGAACTATAGCAAGTTCATCTTCATAAGCATAATTCATATTGGCATCATGGCCACAGGCATAGCAAGCATCAAGTTCATCAAAAAGGGATATTTCAAAAGAATCCACGTGATCATAGCAATCATCATAGCATTCATCATAACATTCATCCTTCGGTATGTGCGAAGGGAAATTAAACAATGTATGAGTTGAAGAGTACTCTCATTAGAAGGAGGGCATGGGTAGCTAATCCGCTCTTCCTCCTTTTGTTCTTCGCTCTCCTCCTCATCTTTTTCCTCTAATGAGCTCACAGTTTCAGCAATTTCTACTTCCATAGATTCCTGCAAAATATCAGTCTCTTCCAAGGCAGCGGTAATTGATACGTCTCCAACGTATCTATAATTTTTATTGTTCCATGCTATTATATTATCGGTTTTGGATGTTTTATATGCAATAATATGCTATTTTATACTATTTTTTGGGACTAACCTATTAACCTAGAGCCCAGTGCCAGTTTCTGTTATTTCCTTGTTTTTGAGTTTTACAGAAAAGGAATATCAAACGGAGTCCAAACGGAATAAAAATTTATGGTGATTTTTTATGGACCAGAAGAGACCCATGGGGCATCGGAGTTGGGCCAGAAGAGCCACGAGGCAGCCACAAGCCTAGGGGGCGCCCCCCTAGGGCGCGCCCCCTGGCTTGTCGTCGCCTCGTGCCCCCCCTTGACTTGAGACCGACGCCAAAAATTCTTATAAATACTCAACCCTCCAGAAAGAAACCTAGATCGGGAGTTCCACCGCCGCGAGCCTCTGTAGCCACGAAAAACCAATCGGGAGCCCGTTCTGGCACCCTGCCGGAGGGGGAAACCATCACCGGAGGCCATCTTCATCATCCCGGCGGTCTCCATGATGAGGAGGGAGTAGTTCACCCTCGGGGCTGAGGGTATGTACCAGTAGCTATGTGTTTGATCTCTCTCTCTCTCTCGTGTTCTTGAGATGACAAGATCTTGATGTACCAACGAGCTTTATTAATATAGATGAATCATATGGAGTTTTCCCCTCTCTATCTTCTTGTGATGAATTGAGTTTTCCGTTTGAAGTTTTCTTATCGGATTGAGTCTTTAAAGGATTTGAGAACAGTTGATGTATGTCTTGCGATGGGATATCCGTGGTCACAATAGGAAGTTCTATTGATCCACTTGATGTATGTTTTGGTGATCAACTTGCGGGTTTCGTGACCTTGGGAATCTATGCATATGGGTTGGCACATGTTTTCGTCTTGACTCTCCGGTAGAAACTTTGGGGCACTCTTTGAAGTTCTTTGTGTTGGATTGAACCTGATGAATCTGAAATTGTGTGATGCATATCATATAATCAAGCCCATGGGTACTTGTGGCGACATTGGAGTATCTAGGTGACATTAGGGTTTTGGTTGATGTGTATCTTAAGGTGTTATTTTAGTACGAACTTTAGGGCTGTACGTGACACTTATAGGGATAGCTCATACGATTGATCGGAAAAGATAACTTTGAGGTGGTTTCGTACCCTACAATAATTTCTTCGTTTGTTCTCTACTATTTGTGACTTTGGAGTGAACTCTTTGTCACACGTGAGGGATTTACATATGATTCAACTATGTCAGTATTGTTGAGAGAACTTGCACTAGTGAAAGTATGAACCCTAGGCCTTGTTTTCAAGCATTGCAATACCGTTTTTGCTCACTTTTGTTACTTGCTACCTTGCTGTTTTTATATTTTCAGATTACAAAAACGTATATCTACCATCCATATTGCACTTGTATCACCATCTCTTCGCCGAACTAGTTCACCTATACAATTTGCCATTGTATTGGGTGTGTTGGGGACACAAGAGATTTCTTGTATTTGATTGCAGGGTTGTTTGGGAGAGACCATCTTCATCCTACACCTCCCACGGATTGATAAACCTTAGGTCATCCACTTGAGGGAAAATTGCTACTGTCCTACAAAACTCTGCGCTTGGAGGCCCAACAAAGTCTACAAGAATAAAGTTGCGTAGTAGACATCAAGCTCTTTTCTGGCGTCGTTGCCGGGGAGGTGAGTGCTTGAAGGTATATATTTAGATCTTGCAATTAAATCTTTTAGTTTCTTGTTTTTCACTAGTTTGGTCTATAAAAGAAAACTACAAAAAAATATGGAATTGAGGTTGCCTCATATGCTTCATCTTTTTAATGTCTTTCGTGAAAATGATGGAAAGGAAAATTGTGCTCAAGTGTTAGAAGAAGAAGTGATTAAAATGTTTGGCACTAAATCTTTGAGTGATGAGCATGATTGCAATGTTGTTAGTATGAATTCTTTGAATATCCATAGTACTAATGATGATTGCACTAGTCATGATAAAAAGATTTCCTATAAGCATGTCAATTTTTGTGGAGTGCATAGAGTTTGTGAAGACATGCCTAAAAGGAAAGATAGATTTTGTAAGAGGCATAAGAATTTAGAAACTAAATGGTTGCAAGAGAGGCTATATGTTTGTGCTGAAAGACTTAATATTTCTCACCGTCCTTGTGAACTTTGCAATGAAAGTGGTCATTTTAATTTCCAATGTGAATTATTTCATGATCGAACTGTGTCCAAAAATTGTGATAACCTCATTACCCTTGAGCATCATAATGAACTTAGTCTATTTTTGGGGTATGAATAAATGAAACATAAAACTAAGGATGTTCCAGCTTGGGTTCTCATGAAAATGATTGATTTTGATCTAAATGAAATCTATATGTATTGCGTGGTAAATTGGATTGAGAATCCTTATATTGCCAATTCCTTAAAGACAAGAAAATAAATAGAAGATGAAGAGAATACTAATGAAGGGGAAGAGGTTTCCCAATGTCCTTCTATTTTTTCTTATGATGAATCAGGTAACGAGGAGGAGCTTTTTATTCAACTAACTTCTTCAAAAACAAGCTTGGAGGAATTAAATAAACCCACACATAATGTGGTGAAGAAGAAGAAAAGAAGGAAAAGTAAAGGTAAAGAGGTATCTCCCCCAAATAATGTTGCTCCCATTATTGATAGGCCTCATGAGAATGAATCAAAAATAGTTGTGGAAGACGATACACTTGAGGATGATTTTGTTATGCCTATTGCTTGTTGTGATAATTATGATTGGGAAGATAATGATACTTCTTATAATCTTGAAAATATTTATGGCACCAACTTGGAAGACGATGATAATAATTGCTATACTTTGGTGCTATTCATACTATTAATGATGAGAGTGATTATGTTTATGATATACAAAGCCACAAGCTTGGGGATGCTATGTTTGATGAAAATGACATGGTTGATAATTTATTTGCTGCAATTAATGTTTGTCCCAAGTTTGGGGATGCTATGCTTAATGAAGTTGATATTTTTATCCCCCCTACTTTGAATGATCAAATTTGTTATAATGACTGCATGCCTCCTACTTATGATGATTATTGTGATGATACTTATGCGATGAAAAAGAGTGATGATTACTACTATGATACTTGTCATAATTATGAATATCCTTTTACTGAATATTAATCTTTTAATGTGGAACCAATTTGTAGTATTCAATTCTTTTATGATACTCCCACTATTAGTCATGAGAAGAAATTTTCTTGTGTGGAGAGTAGTAAAATTTCTATGCTTGTAGATCATGAAAAGAATGCTTTATGTGCTGGTTATATTGTTGAATTCGTTCATGATGCTACTGAAAATTATTATGAGAGAGGATCTTATGCTTCTACATATTGCAATAATATCAAGTTTCCTCTCTATGTGCTGAAAGTTTTGAAGTCATGCTTGTTTTGCCTTCCTATGCTAGTTGATTCTTGTTCCCATAAATTGTTTGCTCACAAAATCAGTATGCATAGGAAGTGGGTTAGACTTAAATGTGCTAGTCATATGCTTCATGATGCTCCTGTTATGTTTCAATTCTTATCTTTTATGTGAGCATCATTGAAATCATCATGCCTAGCTAAAAAGGCATTAAAGAAAAGCGCTTGTTGGGATACAACCCAATATTTATACCTACTGTTTTTGTGTGTCCACATGATTAAGATACTGTATAATCATGTTTTATAGCTTTTGTTTCAATAAAGTGCCAAGTAAAGCCTTTGGGATGACTCACAAAATGAGTAGAACTGATGCTGAACCAAAACAGAAACTTTTGACTCCAGTACAGGAATTTTAATTTTTTACTAGAGTGTGAGAATAATCTGAAATTTTTACACGGTCTTCATATACAAATTATTCAGGTTGTCCTAATTTTTCAAAATTGTTAGATAGAGGGAAGTATGGTTATACTACAGATCTTCACACACTATTCTATTTTTGACAGATTCTGTTTTGCATGCATAGTTTGCTTGTTTTAGTGTTCTCATAGCTTATATTTAGTGGTATTCATTATGGGAATGATAGAATACAGTAGGTATCATGTGGGAACAATTATGAATCTTGTCTTGATTGTACCTAAGTGAATGATTTATCTTTACTACACTAACCGATCTCATGAAGTTCCGTTAAGTTTTGTGTGATTGAAGTTTTCAAGTTCTGGGTGAGACACCGATATGAGGAGAATAAGGAGTGACAAGAACCTAAGCTTGGGGGTTCCCAAGGCACCCCAAGGTAATATCTAAGGAAGACTCAAGCGCCTAAGCTTGGGGATGCCCCGGAAGGCATCCCCTCTTTCGTCTTCAACACTATCGGTATATCTTACTTGGAGCTATATTTTTATTCGTCACATAATATGAGTTTTGCTTGTAGCATCATTTTATTTTGTTGTTCTATTTTAGGTGTTATTTACAATCTTGTTTTTCAATAAAAATTTCCAAGAATTGTCTTAGGATGCTTGCATTGCATGTTTTGATGTGTGTTGTGTAAAAACAGAAACTTTTGCATAGTGTTTGAATTTTCATATTTTACTGGTACGTGGAACGTTTCTGAAATTTTTACATGCTGTTATCATATAAATTATTTAGCATGTCCTAAATGTTCAGAATTTTTTGAGTTACAGAAGTACACCGGTTTAATAGATTGCTACAGATTGTTCTGTTTGGACAGATTGCTGTCATAGTTTTGTTATCTACTTATCCTATGGTTTTCATAGCCTATATTGGTAGATATAAATTGTGGAAACGATAGTAAACAGTAAATGATGTTTTAAAATTATTGTGAAACTTGTCTTGGCAGTACATAAAGAGTTGATTTATTATTATGTGTACTAACCTATCTCACGAGTTCTTTTCGTGTTTTGTGTGGATGAAGTTTTTGAGAATAGGTGAAACCATGATATGAGAGGATTGAACGAGATACAAAAGCTCAAGCTTGGGGATGCCCAAGGCACCCCAAGTAAATATTTCAAGAAGTCTCAAGCATCTAAGATTGGGGATGCTACGCATCCCACCTCTCTTCCTCAACTATCGGTTAGCCTATGTTGAGCCTAAATTTTTATTCGTTCACATGATGCGTGCTATTCTTGGAGTTCTATTTTTCTTTAGTTTGCTATTTGAATAAAATACTTAAGATATGAAATTCTTAGATGAGAGAGTCTTCACATAGTTATTTAATTATTGGCTACTCATTGATCTTCACTTATATCTTTTTGGAGTAGTTTGTCTTTTGCTCTAGTGCTTCACTTATATCTTTGTAGAACACGGCGGTGGTTTCATTTTATAGAAATTGATGAACTCTCATGCTTCACTTATATTATTTTGAGAGTCTCTAAACAGCATGGTAACTTGCTTAGGTTATGAATTTAGTCCTAATATAATGGGCATCCAAGAGAGATATAATAAAAACTTTCATATAAAGTGCATTGAATACTATGAGAAGTTTGATTCCTTATGATAGTTTTGAGATATAAAGATGGTTGTCGGTGCACAAAGGATCGGATCCTTTAGTACCCCATACTTGTGCACAGACAGTTGTAGCCACACCTGCGGCCAGGCCTGCCGGGGAACAACCGAATGCAAGTTCATAAAGTCAAGGAGGCATCCAAGACAAGGCAATAATCAGAAGATAGAAGACCGAAGGCTAGAGCCCCGGCAAGGTCTTGCCGGGATGGCTCATGGCCCCGGCAAGGTTTTGCCGGGATGGCTCATGGCCCCGGCAAGGCTCGCAACCGGCAAGACCTCGCCACTCAGTCACCGCTCCAGTGCACCGACTAGCTTGTCGTTTAGCTGTTGTCCTCCTGGGTGCGTGTCAGATGCTAGTGGTGGAAGGGCTTAAGCGGTGCTGATGGGACGGCTTCTTTTCCCATCTCCAAGACGCTAAGGGACACCTCAATGGAGCATTAAATGTTCTTGTCCTAAACCGTCAGTGTTAGGTATGATAACACTGTAGCCACTTTTACACCTCATGTATGCCCTGTACGCCACTGTTGGTGACCCCTTCGAACATATAAAAGGAGGCCCAAGGTGTAGCTACAGGGGGATCGGATCTTCTCTAGCCCATTCTGCATGAGTAGCGGCTGAGTACTATAGCGCTCCCAAAACTTGAGCTAGAACACATCTAATACAATCAAGCAGGAGTAGGGTTTTACGCATCTTTGCGGCCCGGACCTGGGTAAAATTCCTGCGTGTTGATCATCAGATCTGCTCTCTGTACAAACCCTTAGGTGTTGTTTCTCCAACATCTCTGGCGCGCCAGGTAGGGGGAAAGAGGTTGTGCGGACCTGATCTGGTGACTAGCGCACCAGTTCTTCATCATCTTCGTCGCCATGGCCCCCAAGAGGAAGGGTTTCACGGCGGTTGGACCCTCCAGGTAAGCTGCGCCTGTGCTTACACGCACGGGCGACGATGTCGACGCGGGCGGAGGAGGTAGAGATCCAGAGCTTCCACTGCGCTTTGGTGATCATAGCCAGGCGAGCGGCGTCGTTCGCACCGCTAGATCTAGGGATGGAGCTGTGCTGCCAGCAGGCGGTGCAGCGAACTCCAGAGATGGAAGGGCGCCTTCCAAGACACCCACGCCGGCGCATGCGCCGCGGCCTTCTCAGGTCGCACGCGATGAGCAGCGCTGCGATGTTGATGGTACTAGGCGTCCCCACGGAAAGTCTCCTGAGCATCACCCTCGAGATGCGCGGAACCAGCATGCACGCCAACATGCTAGGGGAAGCGGTGTACGGTCGCAGGACCGTGATCTAGCTCCATCCAACATAGTTGGGAGTCAGAGCACATCACGTTCCTCGCACCTGTCGCCGCCGCCTACACGAGCAGAAGCGCTGGCACGTGCACAGCTGCTTCTGAACTTCCCTCCTGCTGCGGACAAGCTCGACGAATGGAGAGCTGCCATTCAGAGCCTCGTCGGCCTCGCCAACGAAGATAAGCCGGAGCAGGAGGAGCCCTCGCGGCGGCTGTCCATCGAGCCAGCACGCGTCGGTGGTGAGAAGACTGTGGGCGGTACAACTACAGTGTACTCTCCTCCACAGCGACAGCAGCGGACGCTGACTCGACGGGTCGACACCCGTGATGACGATTCCACGGCGGCATCCGATCTGCGAACTCGCCGCGATCAACGTCAAGTTCTTCGGGAGCGAGGCAAGGAAGATGCTCGAACTACCATCGAGCGACGGCGGGAAGCGCGCTATCAATCTGACAAGCGCGTAGGACCTACTGTAGACAAGCCAGCGCCGGGGTATCATGTCGATCTACCTTACGACGTGGGTTGTCCAGCGTTTACCCGTGAGCTGCGGCGAGTCCAGTGGCCCAATTCCCGCACGTTCAAGCCGGAGGTCCCGGAGAAATATGACGGCAAGACCCACCCGTCAGAGTTCTTGAGCATTTACACCATTGCGGTGCAGGCTGCCGGGGCTCGTGACGACAAGATACTCGCCAACTACTTCCCGTTGGTTCTTAAGCCCAACGTCAGGTCGTGGTTGATGCACCTGCTGGAGAATTCAATTTCTTCTTGGGCAGATTTGTGCCATGAGTTTGTTGGCGCCTTCACTGGAGGCCACCAAGCTCCTGGCCAGGAAAGCGATCTGCATCTCATCCCCCAGAAGGAAGGCGAGACTTTGCGCAAGTACATCAAGAGGTTCAGCTGCATACATCACAACATTCCAGACGTTCATCCTGCCGCTGTTATCAGCGCGTTCCATCAAAACGTGCGCAACCGCAGGATGCGGGAAGAGCTGGCGATGAACAAGGTCAGGGATGTTGCCGAGCTTTATGCTCTGGCAGATAAGTGTGCTCGAGCTGAAGAAGGGAGGAAACTCCTCGGCGAAGATGCTAGTGCAGGGGTCGACTCTGGTGATGAGGACACCGCCGTTCCGGCATAGAAGGGCCGGCGGCGTAATAGGAAGCGCAAGGGCAAGGCCGTGCTTGCCGTTGAGGGATCCGGCAACCCCGGTACCACCAAGAAGGCCAAGGTTGATGACCCCGGCAAGGATGTTGCCGGGTGTGCCTCCTGCCAGGCCTTGGCGGCTGCCGACAAGCCAGACGGTTTCGGCAAGCAGTATTGCAAGATCCATCGCACCAAGGGCCATGATCTCCAAGACTGCCGGCAAGTTGAGCGGCTTGTCGAGAAGCAGAAAGCCGAATACGAGAGGCGAGACAAGGAGAAGGCCCAGGATGGCGTGGAGGGGTCCGGCAAGAAGCGTGGTGGCCGAGGAGGTCGCCGCAGCAAGGCCAAGCAACAGAAGGACCGGCCCACTCGAGGCCGCGACAAGCAAGAGGGGGTGATGATGACATTGAGGAGGACGACGAGTCCAGCGAGCAAGAGTTCCAGAAAGCTACAGACACCATGTGCGTTGACAGAGGTGCCTCGTTGCATTCTTCCTACCGCCAACTTAAACAGTGGGCGCGTGAGGTTAATGCGACTGAGCCATCTGTTGACGCCCGGAAGCCTTTGAAGTGGTCCAACACACCTATCGTTTTCGACGTTGAGGATCACCCTGATCACATAACCGCGGTCGGGTGTTTGCCGTTGTTGGTTTCACCAACAATACGCAACCTCAAAGTGACGAAAATGTTAGTTGACGGTGGGGCCGGTTTGAACTTGATCTCGCCCGAGGTAATCAAGAGATTGCAAATTCCTGATGGAGATCTCTAGGAAACGGGCTCGTTTCAAGGGGTCAATCCAGGAAGGAGCCAGCCCAAGGGAAAGATCATGCTGCCGGTGACATTTGGCAGTGACCTGAATTTCAGGACAGAGAAGATTGTCTTCGATGTCGCCAAGATTCTGTTGCCATATAATGGGATCCTTGGCCGTCCAGCACTGGCCAAGTTCCTGGCGGCATCACATTACGCCTACAATGTGCTGAAGATGCCCGGGCCGATGAGCGTTATCACTGTCAGTTCCGACAAGAAAGACGTGCTTATCTACACCGATCAACTCTATCGGGAGGCACTTGCAGCATCTGCCGCCAAGGCACTTGCTCCTGCCGCTGAAACTCCCGGGGGGAAGAAGACCGGCAAGACCTCCCGCACACACTCCGGCAAGCGCACCTCCTCGGAGTGCTGCGCTCCTGTTGAGGATGTGCCAGAGAGTTCCACCGGCAAGAGCAAGAAGCCCAAGGCTGCTCCGCCAGAGACCAAGAAGGTGCCGCCAAGGAAGATGCCTCGGGAGGAACTTTCACCATAAGTTCCACCCTCGACAGCAAATAGGAAAGCACGCTCGTTGCCTTCCTGCGGACGAATGTCGATGTGTTTGCATGGCAACCATCTGATATCCCCAGTGTTCCCAGGGAGGTGATTGAGCGCCACCTTGCCGTCTGTCCACACGCGTGGCCCGTTGAGCAGAAGGTCAGGAAGCAAGCTTTGGAGCGGCAACAGTTTATTGCCGAAGAAATTAAGAAGTTAGAAGCGGCAGGCTTGGTTAGAGGAGTACTTCATCCAACATGGTTGGCCAATCTAGTTGTAGTGCGCAAGGCGAATGGAAAATGGAGGCTATGTATTGACTATACAGATATCAATAAAGCATGTCCAAAAGATCCTTTTCCCTTGCCGCACATCGACCAGATTGTGGACTCCACTGCCGGCTGCGACTTGCTGTCATTCCTTGACTCCTATTCAGGCTATCACCAGATTTTCATGGCCAAGGAAGACGAAGAGAAGACCGCATTTATCACCCCATGTGGTACGTATTGCTTTTTGCGTATGCCTTTTGGATTGAAAAGTGCTGGTTCCACATTTGCAAGAGCGGTCCAGATCGGTTTTGAGCCCCAGCTACATAGAAATATGGAAGCTTATATGGATGACATAGTGGTCAAAACCAGGGACAAGGCAACGCTCATATCAGATTTAGAAGAAACATTTGCCAATCTGTGCAAGATCAACTTAAAGCTCAATCCTGAGAAGTGTGTGTTTGGCATTCCATCCGGCAAGCTTCTCGGGTTCTTTGTATCTCAACGTGGAATCGAAGCAAATCCTAACAAGATCAAGGCAATTGAGCAAATTGAAGCGCCAAGACGTGTCAAGGATGTGCGTCGCCTTGCCGGCTGCGTCGCGGCTCTGAGTAGGTTCATCTCAAAATCTGCTGAGCGCGCCCTGCCCTTTTTCAAAATATTGAAGAAGGCAGGTCCAATGAAGTGGACTCCGGAGGCGGAGGCAGCGCTGCAGGATTTGAAGAAGTACCTCTCCTCTCCGCCAGTCCTAGTCGCGCCAAAACCACAAGAGCCGTTGCTGCTATATTTAGCGGCAACAAATCAAGTGGTGAGTGCCGCGCTAGTGGCAGAGAGAGAAGTTGATGAAGAAGCAGCGGCAACGGCAGGACCGCCAAGCGACAAGCCGGGATCCTCCCCGTCAGGGTCTGGTGCTGATAAAGCAGGATCTGCGCAGCCAAATGAATCAATTTAGAGGAAGAAGATGGCGCAGCGCCCGGTCTATTTTGTCAGCTCCCTTTTGCAGGGGGCTAGGTCAAGATATTCTGGTGTACAGAAGTTGCTCTTCGGCCTCCTCATGGCCTCGAGGAAGCTGCGCCATTACTTCCAAGCACACGAGATCACCGTTGTCACTCGCTTTCCATTGCAGCGGATTTTGCGGAACCCAGATGCTACCGGCAGGATTGTGGAGTGGGCTTTGGAGCTGTCAAGCTTTGGTCTCAAGTTTGAAAGTACTTCGAACATCCAGAGTAGAGCCTTGGCGGAGTTCATTGCAGAATGGACCCCAACGCCAGATGAAGAAGTTCCAGAGTCAACTCTCCCCGGCAAGGAAACAAATCAAGAGTGGATCATGTATTTTGATGGGGCTTTCTCGCTGCAAGGCGCCGGTGCTGGCGTGCTGCTTGTCGCACCCACCGGAGAGTACCTCAAATATGTGATTCAGATGCATTTTCCCCGGGAAAGATCAACAAACAATACTGCCGAGTATGAAGGGCTGCTTGCCGGGGAAAGATCAACAAACAATACTGCCGAGTATGAAGGGCTGCTTGCCGGCCTCGGGGTCGCGGCAGACCTTGGAATCAAGAAACTCATTGTCAGAGGTGATTCTCAGCTTGTCGTCAAGCAAGTAAATAAAGATTATCAAAGCCCGTTGATGGAACCTTATGTAGATGAAGTAAGGAAGTTGGAAGAGCATTTTGACGGTCTGCAAATGGAGCACGTTCCTCGTGCAGAAAACAGCATTGCTGATGGCCTGTCAAAATGCGCTGCTCTCAAGTTACCTGTGGAACCAGGGACTTTTGTGCTTCGACTGATTCAACCATCCGTGACGCCATCAATGGGACAAGAGAAGAGAAGAAAGTTGAGTTCCGGCAAGTACTTCCCGGCAGAGCTCCCAGAAGCCGTCGGCAAAGAAGTTGCCGGGGATGACGCCAAGCTTGCCGGAGAGCGATAGGCTCTGGCAGAGCCTCAAGCTCTTGCCGTCGAGACAAACGCTCCCGCCAAGCTTGCCGGGGAACAGCAAGCTCCGGCAGGGTCTCAGGCCCTTGCTATCGAGACGATTGCTCCCGCGGCAGAAGATATGCCTTTAGTCCTTGCTGTCGATCCCCAAGCTCCAGCATGGGCACAGCACATCGTCCATTTCCTTCAAACAGGAGAACTCTCTGAGGAACAGGAAGAAGCGGAAAAAGTAGCCCGACGGTCCAACATGTACCAGTTCGTGGACAATGTCCTGTACAAAAAGAGGCCGAACGGTGTGAAATTGAAGAGCATTTCTCGGGAAAATGGACTGGAGCTGTTGGCAGAGATACATGGAGGCATATGTGGCTCCCACATAGGATCAAGAGCACTTGCCGGGAAGGCATTCCGGCAAGGTTTCTTTTGGCCCACTGCTCTCCAGGATGCAACTGCGCTAGTAACCAAGTGTGAAGCATGCCAGTTTCATTCAAAGAAATTGCATCAACCAGCTCAAGCTCTTCAGACAATCCCTCTCTCCTGGCCATTTTTGGTCTGGGGGCTCGACATTTGGGCCCTTTTCCCCGTGCTACCGGGGGCTTTGAGTACTTGTACGTTGAAATCGACAAGTTTACAAAGTGGCCGGAAGTGGAAGCAGTGAGGAAGGTGACAGCACAGTCAGCTGTCAAGTTCTTCAAAGGAATAGTTTGCCGCTTGGGTGTACCAAACAGGATCATCACCGACAACGGCACACAGTTCACGAGTCGCACCTTCATGCAGTATGTCCAAGACCTTGGCGGCAAGATTTGTTTTGCTTCTGTTGCCCACCCGAGGAGCAACGGCCAGGCGGAAAGGGCTAATGCTAAAGTGTTGCGAGGCCTCAAGACGAGGACTTTCGACAAGCTGCGCAAGTGCGGAAGGCGCTGGATTGATGAGTTGCCGGTGGTTCTTTGGTCAATCAGGACGACACCAAATCGAGCCACCGGCCAGACACCCTTCTCCCTAGTATATGGGGCGGAAGCAGTTCTCCCCACGGAACTCAAATACGGGTCACCTCGAGTGCTCGCTTATGATGAGCTTGAGCAAGTGCAGCTGCGGCAAGATGACGCTACGCTCCTTGAGGAACATCATCTTCAGGCTGCTGTGCGAGCTGCATGCTACCAGCAAGCTTTGCGCCGCTATCATAGCCGCAAGGTTCATGCCCGAAGTCTTGGGGAAGGTGACCTTGTTCTTCGGCGCGTTCAGTCCGCCAAAAATTCCAACAAGTTGACGCCGAAGTGGGAAGGCCCTTATCGGGTAGTACGAGTCACCAGGCCTGGCGCAGTCCACCTGGAGACCGAAGATGGCGTCCCAGTGAGCAACTCCTGGAATATCAAGCATCTTCGTAAGTTCTACCCATGAGGCGCGGTTGCCGGGTCTCCCGGCAACCCCTTTTGTACAAGTCTTGCCGCTGAAGCATGTAATCCTTTGTACAAAGCCAGGCGCAGACCCTGTGCATAGTTGAATAAAGCTAAGTGTTTTGCAAATCTTGTTGATGTTCATGTTTACTTATGTGCATGTTTATCTGAGATATTGTATTACACTTATGTCCAGCAAGTGCTAACGAACCGCCAAGGTTCCATTTCTCTATTTTCTCTTCTTTCTTTTTCTCAAAGGACAGAAGGTTCCCTCGCATGCAAGTTTGCCGGGGGGAAAGGATGGTATGGATGCCGACAGGCGACGTTCAAGGTTGACATCTTGCCGGAAGAAGTACAAGCGGAAAAGCTAAGTTGCTAAGTTGCAGAAACTTTAAACAACTTTTTCTGTTATTCTCCTTGAACGATTTCAACTCTTGTATGGAAAACCTGCACGCGAAGGAACCTTGTTGTGATCGGTTGCGCCCTTACTCTGTTTCGAGTCCGCTCAATAGTGTAGGTGGCTGCACTGAAAACA
Organism: Elymus sibiricus; assembly: GCA_039707655.1. NCBI lineage: Eukaryota > Viridiplantae > Streptophyta > Magnoliopsida > Poales > Poaceae > Elymus > Elymus sibiricus. Next base: position 345,609,104 of record CM077671.1, read on the forward strand.
TCAAGGTCTCTTGCCAGTAGCGGCACCGCCAGCAGGCTGCTAAAGTCCCGCACCTAGCGCTCGCGGCAAGGGTGCGCGCGCCGGCAAGTTTCTAATCAAGCGTAGGGCGAATACATACAGAAAGAAATTAAACAAGGGGAATAGCATAGCATTCGTCCAGAACATAGCAAGTTATATTACATCAATCTTGCCGCAATTCTAACATAAGATAAACTGTTCTTGGCATGGATGGTGGAGAGAAGTAAGGCAGCTAATCCCGGCGATCGCCTTCAACTCTCTTGACTTGGCTTACCCTGTCGATGATGGGCGCGACAAGTTCTTCTGCCGCCTTGAGATCTGCATCCTTCGGCAGGCGGTCAAGGACGTTAGCGAGGTTGATGCCGGGGTTCCTGTGCACCACCTTGATGAGCACCTTCTGGAGGACGGCCCGGCAGAGCTTGTGGGACTCGTTAGCCAGATGAGCTTTTCGGTCTGAATGGAGCTGCTCCAGGGCTTCAAGCACACGGTCGAAGAACATGGTCAGCTTGGCGCTCGGGGACACCCTGTCGTCAGAAGAGTACCTGAAGCCTTGCAGGCCCATGGTGGACAATTGTGCGGCAAGCTTCTCCGCAACATCGACAAGCTTTTCAGTCCAGATTTGCACTCCTGACACATAGTCATTGTGAGCGGCGGCAGCGCTCTTGAGCAGCTCCTGCTCATTTCAGAGATCTTTGACCAAGGCTTTCTCTCGAGCACTGCTGCCCTCAAGAGTCTCCTCCAGCGTGGCCTGTTTCGTTTTCAGATCTTCGATGGAGTCAGTGGCTGAAGAGAGTTGTTTGGTCTTGTCGGATATGGTGACCTGCATGTCCATCAGGCTGTGGAGAGATTTGTCTCTTTCAGCTTCGAGTGTTGAGATCTTCTTGCCGTGGTCCTCGAAATCTGCCTCCAGCTTCTTCACCCTCTCCTCCAGCAAGTTCTTGGTGGCCTCTACAGCTCCGGCAGCATCGATGGCCTCCTTTAGCTTGCCGGCATGGTCTGTGGTCAGGGCCTCAAGTGTCTCCCTATGCTTCAGTTCCAGATCCTGGGTCCGCTGCGCGACAAGCCTTTCAATCTCTTCGTCCTTTGCGTGGAGCTTGTCGGCAAGTGCCTTCTCGCGAGTGGTCAGGTCATCATCATGAGCCTCAAGCCCGACACGGAGCTCTCTTAGGCGTGCTTCCTCTGTGGCGGCCTGTTGTTTGGCATCTTCCTGTGCCTGCTCAACGTCGGATTGCTTCATGAGGAGCTCGTCCCACCTTCGGCTCAATTTCTCTTGACCCGCCCTCAACTCCTGAAAAGCTTTGGCAAACCAGGCCTGCGTCTCCTCAACGCATTTCTGGAGATCTGCTTCAACCTTGTCGACAACCGCGACCCTGGAGTCTAGTTTCTCCTTCCGGACGCGGTGGAGTAATTGGAGCTTCTGGTAGTTGTCGCGCATGGCCTTGAGGAGCTTCTCTTCTTTAGATTTGCTGCTACTGGCGCTTGGTTCATCAACGACCTCGAGCCCAGCAGCGGCAATGGCGTCTTCATCAAAGACTTCCCCTTCAGTTGGCGCCCTAGTGCTTGCCGTGCCTAGGATGCTGACGAACAAGTTGTCGCCAATCTTGAGGTACTTGCTTGACGAGGGAGCTTCGGATGTTGGTGGATGTTCCTCAATAGCCGCCTCCCCAGAAGCTAGGGGCTCTGTGTCCGGCGTAGCGCCTGGCGCTCCTGCGGCAGGGATGCCGTCAGTACGGTCACTAGCCTCCTCGCCGGCCCTCTCGGTGGATTCCTTGGCGGCCTCTTCCTGCGCGGCCCTGGCAGCTTCGGCGCTGGCATCCTTGGCGGCCTCGGCAGAAGCATTCTTGGCGGCTTCGGCAGCTTCGGCGGCAGCATTCTTGGTGGCCTCGTCAGCGGAAATCCTGTCAGCCTCGGCGGCAGCATCCCTGGCGGTCTCCTCGATGACAGCATCGACATCCATATGCTCCACCGAGGGAATGTCTGGGGGCCAAGAAAACAAATCAAGATGAGATTGAGATGGAAGTTCAAGAAGACAAAAAAGAAGGAAAACAGAATAACAAATACCTGTGCCAACATTGGTTGCCGGCGTAGAGCTGCCGGTGCCCATGCTTGCCGGCTCTTCCTCATCGCGATAAAGCACGCTAGAGGAAGTCCTTGCCGGAGATCCATCTCTGGGCGGCGTAGCTGACTGAGGCGGCACGACAAGGGCGGCCTCCGATGGTTCTCCTTGTCGTTGATCTCCTCCTGCACGCCTGGTGATGTCGGCAGTGAAGATACACACCCCGGCACTTGCCAGCGGAAAGTGAGTAACGGACTGACGCTGGGGGCTGGGCCGAGGGCCGTGTTGAGGGCTGCGTCGTGGGCTTGACTCCGGGCTGACGTTGATCATCTCTGGCGCACCTGAGGTGCTTGCCGGCGGTTCGTCACCCGTTGAGGTCTTTGCCCTCTTCGCTATCCTTTGTGCCAATGTTTCTGTATCATCTCTGCAGGAGCAATTCAAAGCAAAACAAATGAGATAAGAAAAAACAAAAACTCAGAAAGTAAAGGACGCGGCAAGATCCTTACTCTTCTTCTTCTTCTCCCGAGCTAAAGGCAGAGAGGTCGAAGTCGACTTCCGCCACGGGAGGAGGTGGAGGGGTGCTCCTAGGCCGCTTGGCTGCAGCAGGCACGGGTTGCTGATGAGCCCCTTGCTGCTGCGTGGCCTTGCCGGCTGCCCCCTTGCCAGGGGCTCCACCGCTCGAGGAAGGCTGGTGGACTGCGGCGCTAGAGGCGGCTCTCCGAAGAACGCGCCTCTTCCTCACTTCGAGAGCTGGGGCCTCCTCGTGCAGCTCTTCCTCGGTTGTATCTTCTGCAGAAGGGCCCCCGGTAGATGTGCCACCCTGTTCTTCGGCAGTCTCGCCCTGCCCGGCAAGATTCTCGTCCGGCAGCGTTTCCCCTCCACTGGTTTCCTCTTCCACGAAGCCGGCGCTGCCGGCCTCCGCCGCAAGATTTGCCTCCTCCGCCCCGGTGGCGATATACGCCAGCTCTTTATCAGTGGTGGCGCGGACGAGGTTTTCTTCTGCGTGGATGGCCTTCTCCGACAGATTATCAAAGAATTGTTGTGCCTGCTCCTCGGACGGCTCGATCCAAGTCCCGTCAAGGCTGTGGGCGTCAAACGCCGGCATCATGGCAATGATTGAAGTCAAAGCAGAGTTGTTGCAGAAAGGAACTATGCCTGCCGGCAGTTTGCACACCACATCACCCCTGAACAGTTTCTGGCAGAGGGTTGCGTGCTACATAAGCGTCAAGTTATGGTTCAGCCCAGGGCGCAGCCTCATGATGTCTGCCGCGTTCCGGAGTTCCCAAGCTGGCCTCCCCTTGTTCTGCAGAGGGGCGATGCGCCGGCGAAGCAAATCGGCGCCTATCATCTCTATTGTGAGCCCGACAGCTCTGAGGCGGTGAATCCTGGTAGTAGCGACTGTGAGCTTCTTATCGTAAGGATCGAGGGCACTCCAGTCGTTGTTGCGCACTTTCTTCGTCTGCCGCGGCAAACAGAAGGGCTGGAGTTTTTTCTCCTGAATCTAGCACCACTTGGCCCGCCATTCATCCCACTTCTCGCGGTAGGCCCCCTCTGGGTAAACCTCCTTGGTTCCTGGCCGTGGAATCCAAGCGATGGAACCGGAAAGGGCCTCGCCCTTTTGGATGTGAGGAATAAAGTAATGGCGGAAAAGGGCGGTGCTAGGGACTACTCCGGCGAAGTTTTCGCAAAGGTGAGCGAAAACTGACATGCATGTCACAGCATTCGGCGTGAAATCCAAAAGCTGGAAGCCGTATGTGAGCATGATATCGTTGAAGAAATCAGAGAAAGGAGGACAGAGCCCGCAGTAGAAGTAATCGGCAAAGAAGTGATACTTATTTGGGCCGGCTCTAGAAGAATCTGGACTCACGAGGGTGGCGGGGTGCGCTGTCGTCTCCGCCGCCCACACGCACTGGTATCGATCCCTCAGGGCGGCCGCGTCGAGCGCCGGAGGGAAGATGACGTGCTCCTTCCGCATCTTCGCCAGCTTGTTCTCCGAGACAGTGGCGTCCACCTCCTAGTCGCTGCACTGGAGCAGTGACAGAGTAGCGAGGTCTTGCCGGGTGCGAGCCTTGCCAGGGTCGTGAGCCATCCCGGCAAGACCTTGCCGGGGCTCCAGCCTTCGGTCTTCTATCTTCTGATTATTGCCTTGTCTTGGATGCCTCCTTGACTTTATGAACTTGCATTCGGTTGTTCCCCGGGAGGCCTGGCCGCAGGTGTGGCTCCAACTGTCTGTGCACAAGTACGGGGTACTAAAGGATCCGATCCTTAGTGCACCGACAACCATCTTTATATCTCAATATGTTTTTGGGTTTTTGGTTTTGTAGATCTTAAAACAAAGATGCAAAAAGATAGATCTGAAAGCAATATGTTGGAAAAGTAGACCCGGGGGCCGTAGGATTCACTAGTGGCTTCTCTCATGAGTATAGCGCACGGTGGGTGAACAAATTACTGTTGGTCAATTGATAGAAAATCGAATAGTCATGACGATATCCAAGGCGATGATCCTTATATAGGCATCACGTGAAAGAAAGGTAGACCGACTCCTGCCTGCATCTACCTCTATTACTCCACACATCGACCACTATCCAGCATGCATCTAGTGTATTAAGTTCATGGAAAAATGGAGTAATGCAATAAGAACGATGACATGATGTAGACAAGATCTATTCATGTAGGAATAGACCCCATCTTGTTATTCTTAATAGCAACGATACATGCGTGTCTTGCTGCCCCTTCTGTCACTGGGAAACAACACCGCAAGATCGAACCCATCACAAAGCACCTCTTCCCATGGCAACAAAAATCGATCTAGTCGGCCTAACTAAACCAAAAGGTTCGAAGAAGAAATATGATGCTATAAGCAATCATGCATATAAGAGATCAAAGAAGACTCAAATAATATTCATGGATAGAAACTGATCATGAACTCAAAATTCATCGGATCCCAACAAACACACCGCAAAAGTTTACATCAAATAGATCTCCAAGAGACCATTGCATTGAGAATCATAAGAGAGAGAGAGGAAGCCATCTAGCTACTGCCTACGGACCCGTAGGTCTATGGTGGACTACTCACGCATCATCGGAGAGGCACCTATGAAGAAGATGAACCCCTCCGTGATGGTGTTTAGATTGGATCTCGCGGTTGTGGAACTTGCCGCGGCTGGAATTGTGTTTCGTCGACTCCCCTAGGGTTTTTGGAATATTTGGGAATTTATAGGCATCAGAGGCAGTGGAGAGGGGCCCCGAGGAGGGCACAACCCATCAGGGCACGTCAGGGCCCCCCTGGCGCGCCCTGGTGGGTTGTGGTCTCCTCGGCCCACTCCCCCGGCACTTCTTTGGCCCACCGGGTGTCTTATGGTCCAGAAAAAATCTCCAAAAAGTTTCGTCGCGATTGGACTCCGTTTGGTATCGATTTTCTGCGAAGTAAAAAACAAGCAAAAACAGCAATTGGCACTTTGGCACTATGTCAATAGGTTAGTCCCAAAAAATGATATAAAGTTGTTATAAAATGATTGTAAAACATCCAAGAATGATAATATAACAGCATGGAACAAGCAAAAATTATAGATACGTTGGAGACGTATCAGCGGCGAAGTTGTTGGTGTAGATCGTCGTCACAATGATTGCCCCGGCGGCGTTCCGGCGCCATCGGGAGAGAGGGGGAGAGAGCCCCCCTCCTTCTTATTCTTCCTTGGACCACCCCCCCTAGATGGGAGGAGAGTTCCCCCTCTGGTCCATGGCCACCATGGCGGCGGAGGGGCAGGAGCCCCTCCGAGATTGGATCTCCCTCTCTGTTCTCTTCTGTTTCGCGTTCCTATTTTCTAGCTGAAAGCCGTTTCTTATATTCTCGGAGATCCGTAACTCCGATTGTGCTGAGATTTTAACACGATTTTTTTCCAAAAATTAGCTTCCTTGCGCCCGAAGGGGAGCTCCAACCAACTTACGAGGTGACCACAACCCACCAAGGCGCGCTTGGGCCTTGGGGCACGCCCTCGTGTCTTGTGGGGGATGTGGGCCTCTTTTTGCGTTGATTCCACTTCTCAAAATTCACAAATATTCCAAAACAATTCTCCGTAAAATTTTATCGCGTTTGGACTTCGTTTGATATGGAATTTCTGCGAAACAAAAAACACACAAAAAACAGGAACTGGCACTGGGCACTGGATTAATAGGTTAGTCCAATAAATCATATAAATTGTTGCCAAAAGTATGTGAAAGTTGTATAATATTGGCATGAAATAATCAAAAATTATAGATACGACGGAGACGTATCAGTGTGCATCCAACTTTCTTGCTCATGAAGACCTCGGGCATTTGAGGAAGCCCGTCATTGGAATATACAAGTCAAGTTCTATAATGAAAAATTCCCTCTAGCATATGGAAGTGACAAAACAAGAGACTCTCTATATGAAGAACATGGTGCCACTTTGAGGCACAAGTGTGGTAAAGGATAGTAGCAAAGTCCCTTCTCTCATTTGTTTTTGATTTTTTTGATTTTTTTTTATATTTTTTTGATTTTTTTATGGTGGGCTCATTTGGCCTCCCCCATTTTTTTCGTCCGGAGTGTCATCCCGACTTGTGGGGGAATCATAGTCTCCATCATTCTTTCCTCACTAGGACAATGCTCTAATAATGATGATCATCACACTTTTATGTACTTACAACTCGATATGAAAAACTGATACGATAATATGACTCTATATGAATGCCTCTGGCAGTGTACCATGATGTGCAATGATCTAGCGTAGCTAAGATATCAAAAAACGGACAAGCAATGGAAATATCATGCAAGCTATATTACGATCATGCAAAGCAATATGACAATGAAGGTACAAGTCATATGAAGTGATAGTGGAAGTTGCATGGCAATATATCTCGGAATGGCTATGGAAATGCCATGATAGGTAGGTATGGTGGCTTTTTTGAGGAAGATATAATGAGGCTTATGTGCAACAGAGGGTATCATGCCACGGGGTTTGAATGCGCCGGCGAAAGTTGCACCGATCCTCGAGGGGAGAATGGGCAATGCACGGTACCGACGAGGCTAGCAAATATGAGGTTGTGATATTGCGTATGTCCATGGATTCACATTAGTCATAAAGAACTCATATACTTATTGCAAAGTTTTATTATTTTTATCACAAATCAAAGTACTACTCGCATGCTCCTAGGGAGGAGGTTGGGAGAAGTTAACCATCGCACGCCCCCGATTCAACAGCAGAAAGGATTTCAATCAAGGATAAATTATGCTCCAATCTTCATCGCATAATTAGAGACTTATACGTGCATGCTTCGGGAATCACAAACCCTAACATCAATATTTTTACTAATCCATGATCGTCAACTAGTACACCGACATATTACTATCTTAATGTCGCAAAACTAATGTAGGGAATCAAACATATCATATTCAGTGATCTACAATTTTTATGTAGGATTTTATGACTAACCATGTAAATGACCAATTCCCGTTGACTCTCTAAATAGGTATAAGTGAAGCATGAGAGTTTAATTTCTTTCTACAAAATATCTGGACATGTTCTAATAAATATAAGTGAAGCAAAAGAGCATTATACAAATAACGGTTTTCTATTTGCAGAGAAACATGCATCCAACTTCAAATGATATAAGTGAAGCACAAGAAGCATTGTATAAAGCCATACTCAAAATATATAAGTGAAGTGCAAAGAGCATTCTATAAATCAACCATGGACTTTTCCAAATCAGCATGGTGCATCACCAAAAGGAAAATAAAAGGCACACGATGCTCCAAGAATTTACGCATATCATGTGAACAAAACAAAAACTGAAATATACCGATAGTTGTTGAAGCAGAAAGATGGGATGCCTTCCGGGGCATCCCCAAGCTTAGACGCTTGAGTCTCCTTGAATATTTACTTGGGGTGCCTTGGGCATCCCCAAGCTTGAACTCTTGTCTCTCCTTATTTTTCTCATATTGAGACCTCCTCGATCTTCGAACACTTCATCCACACAAAACTTGACAGAAATTTCATTAGAAACGTTAGTACATAATCATCAAATATCATCATTTCCTGCCATAACATTATTGCATAATTATAATCTAACATTACCCAATTTATACTATCACAATTCTATGGCTCCCAAGTCATTGGGGCTCAACAAGAATTCAAATGTAAGCACGCAAAGCAACTATAACAGCAATCTGTGAAAAAAAAAGAGAATCTGTAATGATCTATATAGAAACTATACTTATTTAACTCAAAAAATTCTGAACAATTAGGACGTAATAAACAATTTGCATATAAGTACTGTGTAAAAATTTCAGAATTTTTCCTCGCTCCAGTAAAATATGAAAATTCAAACACTACAGCAAAAGTTTCTGTTTTTACACAGCACATATCAAACAAACAATTCAAACATCCTAAAGTTAATTCTTGGCACATTATTTTTATAATACAATGTATTTGTACAAGGGGATAATTTTATTTATTTTGAAAAGTTGCTGTAATCAAGATTCACAAAGTTTTCATGGGCATGAACAAAAGTTCAAGGACATCCCCCACTTCAATGATGCTCGTCTTTCTCACTTTCACTTTTCTTTTTGAAAAAGTTTTAGGTTCACCACTTTATTTTTTTTGTTTTTAATTATTTTAAAAGCACACAACAGAAATAAATGACTCTCTAAAACTTCCGGGTTGTCTCCCTGGCAGCGCTTTCTTTAAAGCCATTAAGCTAGGCATATGGTGCTCAAGTAATTGATCCACCCGGATCCCAAGGTATATCATAGCCAATTTTAATTAACAATGATTTGTAATTTGATAGTGAGCACAAATTAATATATATCATGTAACAATGAAGTCTAACTCTCTTCCTATGCATTGGCATGTCATACAAGAACAGTTCATTCACACAAAGTAAAGGCCAATTCATAGCATAAGTAGTTTCTTGCAATTTTATCGTATTGGAAACATAGAGAGGTGTAGATTTGGTTCCTCTCTCATAATAATTGCAAGTAGGAGCAGCAAGCACATGCATATTATATTCATCAAAATCATCATGTGTAGTGGTAAAACGCAACACATCAATATAATCCTTAATAAGTGCAAACTTCTCCGATATAGTGTAGTTGGGAGAATTCAAAAAGATAATAGGACTATCATGTGTGGGTGTGATACGTCTCCGTCGTGTCTACTTTTTCTAACGCTTTTTCTTTTGTTTTGGACTCTAATTTGCATGATTTGAATGAAACTAACCCGGACTGACGTTGTTTTCAGCAGAACTACCATGGTGTTGTTTTTGTGCAGAAATAAAAGTTCTTGGAAGAGGACGAAACTTTTCGTAGAATTATTTTACAATAAATAAAAAATAGTGGAGTCAATAACCACCGGAGGGGGTGCCCTGGCAGGGCACGATACACCAGGGCGCGCCACCCCCCAGGCGCGCCCTGGTGGGTTGTGGTCAACTCGTGGCCCCCCTGACCCTAATTCCAGCACTATAAATTCCTATTTTTGGAGAAAAAATAGGAGAGGAAGTTTTATCGCGTTTCATGAGATGGAGCCGCCGCCACCTCCTATTCTTCATCGGGAGGCCAGATCTGGAGCCCGTTTGGGGCTCCGGAGAGGGAATCTTCGGTCTTCGTCATCACCAACCCTCCATCATCGTCAATTCCATGATGCTCCCCACCAGGAGTGAGTAATTTCTTCGTAGGCTCGCTGGTCGTTGAGGAGTTGGATGAGATGTTGGAAATATGCCCTAGAGGCAATAATAAATTGGTTATTATTATATTTCCTTGTTCATGATAATCGTTTATTATCCATGCTATAATTGTATTGATTGGAAACTCAAATACATGTGTGGGTACATAGACAACACTGTGTCCCTAGTATGCCTCTAGTTGACTAGCTCGTTGATCAAAGATGGTTAAGGTTTCCTAGCCATTGACATGAGATGTCATTTGATAACGGGATCACATCATTAGGAGAATGATGTGATGGACAAGACCCAAACTACGAACGTAGCATATGATCGTGTCAGTTTATTGCTATTGTTTTCTGCATGTCAAGTATCTGTTCCTTTGACCATGAGATCATGCAACTCACTGACACCGGAGGAATACCTTGTGTGTATCAAACGTCGCAACGTAACTGGGCGACTATAAAGGTGCTCTACAGGTATCTCCGAGGGTGTCTGTTGGGTTGGCATGGATCAAGACTGGGATTTGTTACTCCGTGTGACGGAGAGGTATCTCAGGGCCCACTCGGTAATACAACATCACAATGAGCCTTGCAAGCAAAGTGAATAAAGAGTTAGCCACAGGATCTTGTATTACGGAACGAGTAAAGAGACTTGCCGGTAACGAGATTGAACTAGGTATAGTGATACCAACGATCGAATCTCGGGCAAGTAACATACCGAAGAACAAAGGGAACAGCATACGGGATTAACTGGATCCTTGACATAGAGGTTCGACCGATAAAAGATCTTCGTAGAATATGTAGGAGCCAATATGGGCATCCAGGTCCCGCTATTGGTTATTGGCCGTAGAGGTGTCTCGGTCATGTCTACATAGTTCTCGAACCCGCAGGGTCTACACACTTAACGTTTGGTGACGATTAGTATAGTTGAGTTATTATGTTGGTGACCGAAAGTTGTTCGGAGTCTCGGATAAGATCCCGGACATGACGAGGATCTCCGGAAGAGTCCGGAGGTAAAGATTGATATATGTGATAATAGTGTTTTGATCTCCAGAAGAGTTCCGGAGTTCACCGGAAGGGGTTCCGGATGTTTACCGAAGTGTTCGGGTGCAGCAACACTTTATATGGGCCAAAGGGATAAAGCCCACGAGGTATTGGAAAGTGCAAAAGTAGTTTTGCTGCCGCGTAAGCGGTACTACCGCTTGTGTGAAGCGGTACTACCGCCCGAGCGGTACTACCGCTTGTGTGAAGCGGTACTACCGCCCAAGCGGTACTACTGCTTGTGAGCGGTACTACCGCTTGTGCGCGGCTGTGCACGGTTCGGCAGGGATCCGAGTTGGACTCTTTTCCTGCGGGCCAAACCGACCTTGTGCGGACAAAACCGACTTGGAAGAGACTTTTACTCCAAGTTTAGACCCCAAGGCTCAACATATAAATAGAGGGGCAGGGCTAGCACACGGGACACATCAAGATTTCCCCAAGCCGTGTGCGGCAACCCTAACCCTCTAGTTCCTCCGTCATAATCTCCGTAGTGCTTGGCGAAGCCCTGCAGAGATTGTTCCTCACCACCATCACCACGCCGTCGTGCTGCTGGAACTCAACCACTACTTCACCATCGCTCGCTGGATCGAGGAGGTGAAGGCGTCATCAAGCCGTACGTGTGTTGAACGCGGAAGTGCCGTCCGTTCGGCACTAGATCGGAAGGATCGTGATTGGATCGCGGGACGCTCGGCGATTTGGATCGCGAAGACGTTCGACTACATCAACCGCGTTTATTAACGCTTCCGCTTAGCGATCTACAAGGGTATGTAGATTCACTCTCCCTCTCGTAGATGCTCATCACCATGGATAGATCTTGTGTGTGCGTAGGAAAATTTTTGTTTCCCATGCAACGTTCCCCAACAGTGGCATCTGAGCTAGGTCTATGCGTAGATGAGATCTCGAGTAGAACACAAACGAGTTGTGGGCGTGGGTGTATACATATTGCTTGCCGTTACTAGTTGATATTTGATTCGGCGGTACTGTGAGATGAAGCGGCCCGGACCGACATTACGCGTACACTTACGCGAGACAGGTTCCTTCAACTAACATGTAACTTCGTTGCATAAAGATGGCTAGCGGGTGTCTGTCTCTCTCACTTTAGTTGAATCGATTTCAATGAAGAGTGTTCTTTTAGAAGATCAAAAAGCAATCACTACACCACGTTGTGGTTTTGCGTAGGTAAGAACGGTTCTTGCAAACCCGTAGCAGCCACGTAAAATTTGCAACAACAATTAGAGGACGTCTAACTTGTTTTTGCAGGGTATGTTGTGAAGTGATATGGCCAATTACATGATGAGATATATGTGATGTATGAGATGATCATGTGATGTATAGAATATCACGACTTGCATGTCGATGAGTACGGCAACTGGCAGGAGCCATAGAGTTGTCTTTAATTATTGTATGACCTGCGCGTCAATCATTAAGCGCTATGTAATGCTTTACTTTATCGCTAAACGTTAGCAATAGTCGTGGAAGCAACAGTCGGCGCGACAACCTTATGGCGACACGTTGATGGAGATCAAGATGATGGAGATCATGGTGTCATGCCGGTGACGATGGAGATCATGCCGGTGCTTTGGAGATGGAGATCAAAAGCACAAGTTCATGGCCATATCATGTCACTTATGATTTGCATGTGATGTTAATCCTTTTATGCATCTTATTTTGCTTAGGACGACGGTAGCATTATAAGGTGATCCCTCACTTAAATTTCAAGATAAAATTGTGTTCTCCCCAAGTGTGCACCGTTGCGAAAGTTCGTCGTTTCGAGACACGCCGTGATGATCGGGTGTGATAGACTCTACGTTCGCATACAACGGGTGTAAGCCATGTTACACGTGCGGAACACTCGGGTTAAACTTGACGAGCCTAGCATGTACAGACATGGCCTCGGAACACAAGAGACCGAAAGGTCGAACATGAGTCATATAGTAGATATGATCAACATGAAGATGTTCACCATTGAAACCACCTCAACTCACGTGATGATCGGACTTGAGTTGGTGGATTTGGATCATGTTACACTCGAATGACCGGAGGGATGTCAATTTGAGTGGGAGTTTTTAAGTAATATGATTAACTAAACTCATTATCTAGAACAATAGTCTAAGTTGTCTTTGCTATATTTATGTTGTAGATCATGGCTAGCGCAGTAGCACCCCTGAATTTTAATGCGTTCCTAGAGAAAGCTAAGTTGAAAGATGATGGAAGTAACTTTGTGGACTGGGCCCGTAATCTAAGGATTATCCTTACGGCTTCCCAGAAGGCTTATGTCCTTGATGCACCGCTAGGTGATCCACCCGCTCCAGTTGAGTCTCTAGACGTTGTGAACGCCTGGCAGGCTCGTTCTGATGATTACTCAATAGTTCAATGTGCAATGTTGTATGGCTTAGAACCGGGACTTCAAAGACGTTTTGAACGTCATGGAGCATATGAGATGTTCCAGGAGTTGAAGTTTATCTTTCAGAAGAATGCCCGGATCGAGAGATATGAGATCTCCGATAAGTTCTATGCTTGCAAGATGGAGGAGAACGGGTCTATCAGTGATCACGTGCTCAGAATGTCTGGGTACTCCACCCGTCTGGCTGAGTTAGGGATGCCCCTTCCGCCAGAGGCTATCACTGACAGAGTTCTTCAATCATTGCCACCTAGCTACAAGAGCTTCGTGTTGAACTATAACATGCACGGGATGAACAAGTCAGTCGCCGAGCTGTTTGCGATGCTGAAAGCCGCTGAGTCTGAAATTCAGAAGGAGCATCAAGTGTTGATGGTCAATAAAACCACTAGTTTCAAGAAAAATGGCAAGGGTAAGAAGGGTAACTCCAAGAAGAGTGGCAAAGCAGTTGCTCCTCTCATGAAGAAACCCAAGGCTGGACCCAAACCAGAAACTGTGTGTTTTCATTGCAAGGGAACTGGACACTGGAAGCGGAATTGCCCCAAGTATTTGGCTGACAAGAAGGCGGCCAACAACAAACAAGGTATATATGATATACATGTTATTGATGTGTACCTTACCAACTCTCGCTGTAGTGCCTGGGTATTTGATACCGGTGCAGTTGCTCATATTTGCAACTCTAAACAGGAACTGCGGAATAAACGGAGGCTGGCAAAGGACGAAGTGACGATGCGCGTGGGAAATGGTTCCAAGGTTGATGTGATCGCCGTCGGCACGCTCGCTCTTCGATTACCGTCGGGATTAGTGATGAACCTAAATAAGTGTTATTTGGTGCCTGCGTTAAGCATGAACATTATATCTGGATCTTGTTTATTGCGAGACGGTTACTCATTTAAATCAGAGAATAATGGTTGTTCTATTTATATGAGTAATATCTTTTATGGTCATGCACCCAATGTGAGGGGTTTATTCTTATTGAATCTCGATAGTAATGATACTCATGTTCATAACATTGATGCCAAAAGATGTAGAATTGATAATGATAATACCACTTTCTTGTGGCACTGCCGTTTAGGTCATATTGGCGTAAAACGCATGAGGAAGCTCCATGCTGATGGACTTTTGGAGTCACTTGATTTTGAATCACTTGACACATGTGAGCCATGCCTCATAGGCAAGATGCCTAAAACGCCGTTCTCTGGAACAATGGAACGGGCAAGTGACTTATTGGAAATTATACATACTGATGTGTGTGGTCCGATGAGTATTGAGGCGCGCGGTGGTTATCGTTATTTTCTCACCTTCACTGATGACTTAAGTAGATATGGGTATATTTACTTAATGAAACACAAGTCTGAAACATTTGAAAAGTTCAAACAATTTCAGAGTGAAGTTGAGAATCATCGTAACAAGAAGATTAAATTCCTACGATCTGATCGAGGAGGAGAATATCTGAGTTATGAGTTTGGCAGTCACTTAAGACAGTGTGGAATTGTTTCACAATTGACACCGCCTGGAACACAACAGCGTAATGGTGTGTCCGAACGTCGTAATCGAACCTTATTGGATATGGTGCGATCTATGATGTCTCTTGCCGATTTGCCACTATCGTTTTGGGGTTATGCATTAGAGACAGCTGCATTCACTTTAAATAGGGCACCATCGAAATCCGTTGAGACGACGCCATATGAACTTTGGTTTGGCAAGAAGCCAAAGCTGTCGTTTCTTAAAGTTTGGGGATGTGATGCTTATGTCAAAAAGCTTCAGCCTGAAAAGCTGGAACCCAAAGCGGAGAAATGCGTCTTCATAGGATACCCAAAAGAGACAGTTGGGTATACCTTCTACCTCAGATCCGAGGGCAAAGTGTTTGTCGCTAAAAAACGGAACATTTCTTGAGAAAGAGTTTCTCTCGAAAGAATTGAGTGGGAGGAAGATAGAACTTGATGAGGTTGTTGAACCTTTACTTCAACCTGAGAGTAGCGCAACGCAGAAAGTTGTTTCTGTGGAGCCTACATTAGCTGAAGAGGAAGTTAATGATGATGATCATGAAGCTTTGGATCAGGTTGCTATCGAACCTCGTAGGTCGACAAGGACGCGTACTGCTCCCGAGTGGTACGGCAACCCTGTCTTAGACATCATGTTGTTAGACAACGATGAACCTACGAGCTATGGAGAAGCGATGATGAGCCCGGATTCCGAGAAGTGGTTAGAGGCCATGAAATCCGAGATGGGATCCATGTATGAAAACAAAGTATGGACTTTGGAAGTATTACCTGAAGGGCGTAAGGCCATTCAGAACAAATGGATCTTTAAGAGGAAGACGGACGCGGACGGTAATGTCACCGTCTATAAAGCTCGACTTGTGGCAAAGGGTTTTTCACAAGTTCAAGGAGTTGACTACGATGAGACCTTCTCACCCGTAGCGATGCTTAAGTCCGTCAGAATCATGTTAGCAATAGCTGCCTTTTTCGATTATGAAATTTGGCAGATGGATGTCAAAACAGCGTTCCTTAACGGTTACCTTAAGGAAGAGTTGTATATGATGCAACCAGAAGGTTTTGTCGATCCAGAGAATGCTGACAAAGTTTGCAAACTCCAACGATCCATTTATGGACTGGTGCAAGCATCTCGGAGTTGGAATCTTCGTTTTGATGAGGTGATCAAAGCGTTCGAGTTTATACAAGTTTACGGAGAAGCTTGTATTTACAAGAAAGTGAGTGGGAGCTCTATAGCGTTTCTAATATTATATGTGGATGACATATTGCTGATTGGAAATAATATAGAAATGCTGGAAAGCGTAAAGGAATATTTGAACAAGAGTTTTTCAATGAAGGACCTAGGAGAAGCTGCTTTCATATTAGGCATCAAGATCTATAGAGATAGATCGAGACGCTTAATAGGACTTTCACAAAGCACATACCTTGATAAGATTTTGAAGAAGTTCAAAATGGATCAGTCCAAGAAGGGGTTCTTGCCTGTTTTACAAGGTGTGAAGTTGAGTAAGACTCAATGCCCAGTGACTGCAGAAGATAGAGAAAAGATGAGTGTCATCCCCTATGCTTCAGCCATAGGCTCTATCATGTATGCAATGCTGTGCACAAGACCCGATGTCAGCCTTGCCATAATTATGGTCGGAAGGTTTCAAAGTGATCCAGGAATGGAACACTGGACGGCGGTCAAGAATATCCTGAAGTACCTGAAAAGGACTAAGGACATGTTTCTCGTTTATGGAGGTGATCAAGAGCTCATCGTAAAGGGTTACGTCGATGCAAGCTTTGACACTGATCCGGATGACTCTAAGTCGCAAACCGGATACGTATTTATTCTTAATGGGGGTGCGGTTAGCTGGTGCAGTTCCAAGCAAAGCGTGGTAGCTGATTCTACATGCGAAGCGGAGTACATCGCTGCCTCGGAGGCGGCGAAGGAAGGTGTCTGGATGAAGGAGTTCATGACAGATCTTGGAGTAGTGCCTAGTGCACTTAATCCAATGACTCTGTTTTGTGATAATACTGGTGCCATTGCTCTAGCCAAGGAACCAAGATTTCACAAGAGGACCAGACACATAAAGCGACGTTTCAATTCCATCCGCGATTACATCAAGGAGGACGACATAAATATTTGCAAAGTACACATGGATCTGAATGTTGCAGATCCGATGACTAAACCTCTTCCAAGGGCTAAACATGAACAACACCAGAACTGCATGGGTGTTCGATTCATTACAATGTAAATCACATAGTGATGTGAACTAGATTATTGACTCTAGTGCAAGTGGGAGACTGTTGGAAATATGCCCTAGAGGCAATAATAAATTGGTTATTATTATATTTCCTTGTTCATGATAATCGTTTATTATCCATGCTATAATTGTATTGATTGGAAACTCAAATACATGTGTGGGTACATAGACAACACTGTGTCCCTAGTATGCCTCTAGTTGACTAGCTCGTTGATCAAAGATGGTTAAGGTTTCCTAGCCATTGACATGAGATGTCATTTGATAACGGGATCACATCATTAGGAGAATGATGTGATGGACAAGACCCAAACTACGAACGTAGCATATGATCGTGTCAGTTTATTGCTATTGTTTTCTGCATGTCAAGTATCTGTTCCTTTGACCATGAGATCATGCAACTCACTGACACCGGAGGAATACCTTGTGTGTATCAAACGTCGCAACGTAACTGGGCGACTATAAAGGTGCTCTACAGGTATCTCCGAGGGTGTCTGTTGGGTTGGCATGGATCAAGACTGGGATTTGTTACTCCGTGTGACGGAGAGGTATCTCAGGGCCCACTCGGTAATACAACATCACAATGAGCCTTGCAAGCAAAGTGACTAAAGAGTTAGCCACAGGATCTTGTATTACGGAACGAGTAAAGAGACTTGCCGGTAACGAGATTGAACTAGGTATAGTGATACCGACGATCGAATCTCGGGCAAGTAACATACCGAAGAACAAAGGGAACAGCATACGGGATTAACTGAATCCTTGACATAGAGGTTCGACCGATAAAAGATCTTCGTAGAATATGTAGGAGCCAATATGGGCATCCAGGTCCCGCTATTGGTTATTGGCCGTAGAGGTGTCTCGGTCATGTCTACATAGTTCTCGAACCCGCAGGGTCTACACACTTAACGTTTGGTGACGATTAGTATAGTTGAGTTATTATGTTGGTGACCGAAAGTTGTTCGGAGTCTCGGATAAGATCCCGGACATGACGAGGATCTCCGGAAGAGTCCGGAGGTAAAGATTGATATATGTGATAATAGTGTTTTGATCTCCGGAAGAGTTCCGGAGTTCACCGGAAGGGGTTCCGGATGTTTACCGAGTGTTCGGGTGCAGCAACACTTTATATGGGCCAAAGGGATAAAGCCCACGAGGTATTGGAAAGTGCAAAAGTAGTTTTGCTGCCGCGTAAGCGGTACTACCGCTTGTGTGAAGCGGTACTACCGCCCGAGCGGTACTACCGCTTGTGTGAAGCGGTACTACCGCCCAAGCGGTACTACCGCTTGTGAGCGGTACTACCGCTTGTGCGCGGCTGTGCACGGTTCGGCAGGGATCCGAGTTGGACTCTTTTCCTGCGGGCCAAACCGACCTTGTGCGGACAAAACCGACTTGGAAGAGACTTTTACTCCAAGTTTAGACCCCAAGGCTCAACATATAAATAGAGGGGCAGGGCTAGCACACGGGACACATCAAGATTTCTCCAAGCCGTGTGCGGCAACCCTAACCCTCTAGTTCCTCCGTCATAATCTCCGTAGTGCTTGGCGAAGCCCTGCAGAGATTGTTCCTCACCACCATCACCACGCCGTCGTGCTGCTGGAACTCAACCACTACTTCACCATCGCTCGCTGGATCGAGGAGGTGAAGGCGTCATCAAGCCGTACGTGTGTTGAACGCGGAGGTGCCGTCCGTTCGGCACTAGATCGGAAGGATCGTGATTGGATCGCGGGACGCTCGGCGATTTGGATCGCGAAGACGTTCGACTACATCAACCGCGTTTATTAACGCTTCCGCTTAGCGATCTACAAGGGTATGTAGATTCACTCTCCCTCTCGTAGATGCTCATCACCATGGATAGATCTTGTGTGTGCGTAGGAAAATTTTTGTTTCCCATGCAACGTTCCCCAACATGAGATTCATCATGTAATCGAGTTAGTTTTGTTAGGGCTTGATCCCTAGTATCCACTATGTTCTGAGATTGATGTTGCTATTACTTTGCCATGCTTAATGCTTGTCACTGCGGCCGGAGTGCCATGATTTCAGATCTGAACCGTTTATGTTATCACCATTATATCTATGTTCTTGATCCGATCTTGCTAGTCATATGCATCTATTACGTGTTATGATCTGTATACCCCAAAGTGACAATATTTGGGATACTTTCCGGTGATGACCGTAGTTTGAGGAGTTCATGTATTCACTATGTGTTAATGCTCTGTTCCGGTTCTCTATTAAAAGGAGGCCTTAATATCCCTTAGTTTCCTTATGGACCCCGCTGCCACGGGAGGGAAGGACAAAAGATGGCATGCAAGTTCTTTTCCATAAGCACGTATGACTATTTACGGAATACATGCCTACATTATATTTATGAACTGGAGCTAGTTCTATGTCGCCCTAGGTTATGACTGTTATATGATGAATATCATCCAACGAATTCACCGATCCAATGCCTACGAGTTTTCCACATATTGTTCTTGCTAAGTTACTATTGACACTGCTACTGTTACACTTGCTACAAAACCATTGCTATCACTGTTACAGTTACTGTTACTGATACTACTGCTATCAAAACTATCATATTACTGTGCTACTGATCACTCTGCTGCAGATATTTAATCTCCAGGTGTGGTTGAATTGACAACTCAACTGCTAATACACGCAAATATTCTTTGGCTCCCCTTGTGTCGAATCTATAAATTTGGGTTGAATACTCTACTCTCGAAAACTGTTGCGATCCCCTATACTTGTGGGTTATCAATACCCTTTTCTGGCGCCGTTGCCGGGGACCACATCTATATTTGTTGAGTCACTTGGGATTTATATCAATTGATCACTATGAAGAATCTGAAGGATACAAGAACCAAGTTGTTTCCCTCTAAAATGAGGGGAGGTAAGGAATTGCCATCTAGCTCTGTACTTGATTCACCTTCGGTTACGAGTAAACTTGCAACACCACCACATGCTATTAATCCCGATATGCCGCAAGTTATTGATGATGCTACTTCTGATATGAATGATGCTTATGATGATGCTAGTACCATGCCTGATGATAATGTCCCACTGGGTGAATTTCTTGATGAACAAATTGCTAGAGCTAAAGAGAATGAAATTACTAAAACTGATGAAACTACTGAAACTGATGAAGTCTTTGAAACTGAGAACTATGAAACACCTATTAGACCTAGCTCTCCTAGATTTGAAATGCCTAAGTTACCTGAGGGTTATGTTATGGATGAGGAGATAGCTAGAGAAATCCTTGCTTGTAAGGATATAGATGATCTTAAGAAATTATTGTGCAAGTATAAAGAAAAGACTTTGAATGCTAGAATGAAATGTGATCCTAAGTTTGCTACTTCACACATCTTTGTTACCGATAAGGATTATGAATTCTCTGTCGACCCAGAGTTAATTACTTTGGTTGAATCTGATCCTTTTCATGGCAATGAAACTACAACTGTAGTGGCACATCTTACTAAGTTAAATGATATAGCCACCCT
Source organism: Elymus sibiricus (assembly GCA_039707655.1). Classification (NCBI taxonomy): domain Eukaryota; kingdom Viridiplantae; phylum Streptophyta; class Magnoliopsida; order Poales; family Poaceae; genus Elymus; species Elymus sibiricus. The sequence continues at coordinate 345,629,523 of CM077671.1, forward strand.
TTTCGCTCATGATGAGAAGATTCGCTACTACTATATTCTCAAATTATTCCCGTTATCATTAAAGGGTGATGCTAAGATATGGTACAACACTCTTGCTCCTGGTTGTGTGCATAGTCCCCAGGATATGATTTAATACTTCACTGAAAAATACTTTCCTATAGGAAACAAGCTGCCTTACATGAAATATTTAACTTTGTGCAAATTTAAGAAGAGAGTATCCCACAAGCTTGGGGGAGGCTTCTCCAATTGCTTAATGCTTTGCCTGATCACTCTCTTAAGCAAAATCAAATACTTGATATCTTCTATAATGGACTAACTGATGCTTCTAGGGACTTCCTAGATAGTTGTGTTAGTTGTGTTTTCAGGGAATGGACTGTTGATCGAGCTGAGGAACTATTGAATAATACATTGAAGAATTATGATGATTGGACTCTCCCTGAACCACCACCTAAACCCACTCCAAAGAAGAGGGGTATCTTATTTCTCAGTCCTGAAGATATGAAAGAGGCAAAGAAATGTACGAAGGAAAAAGGTATTAAAGCCGAGGATGTCAAGAATTTACCACCCATTGAAGAAATACATGGCCTTAGCACACCACCACCTCAACAGGTGGTAGAGGTAAATTCTTTATTAAAGTTTGATGAAGGTGGTATCCCTTACAATAAACATCCTAGTCAATGCTTATATGAGTTTGATAACTACATTAGGAAACAAGATCACTTCAATGCAAATGTTCTAAAACAATTGAAATATAATTCTGATATGATTGCTCGCTTGAGTGACTTGTTATTTAGAATCAGTAATTGAAAGGACGTGGATGTCGCCTAGAGGGGGGTGAATAGGCACTTTAAAATAATTACGGTTTAGGCTTGAACAAATGTGGAATAAAACTAACGTTTAATTAGTCAAGCACAAAACCTAAAACAACTAGGCTCACCTATGTGCACCAACAACTTATGCTAAGCAAGATAGACAACTAAGTGATAGCAAGATATATAACAAGAAACAATATGGCTATCACAAAGTAAAGTGCATAAGTAAAGGGCTCGGGTAAGAGATAACCGAGGCACGCGGAGACGACGATGTATCCCGAAGTTCACACCCTTGCGGATGCTAATCTCCGTTCAGAGCGGTGTGGAGGCACAATGCTCCCCAAGAAGCCACTAGGGCCACCATAATCTCCTCACGCCCTCGCACAACTCAAGATGCCGTGATTCCACTAAGGGACCCTTGAGGGCGGTCACCGAACCCGTACAAATGGCAACCCTTGGGGGCGGTCACCGGTACCCGTACACTTTGGCAACCCTTGGGGGCGGTCACCGGTACCCGTACAAATTGCTCGGGGCAATCTCCACAACCTAATTCGAGACCCCGACGCTTACCCGGAGCTTTACACCACAATGATTGAGCTCCGAGGCACCACCAACCGTCTAGGGCGCCAAGGCACCCAAGAGGAACAAGCTCTAGGGTGCTCAAACACCCAAGAGTAATAAGCTTCTCAAACTTCACTTCCACGTATCACCGTGGAGAACTCAAACCTATGCACCAAATGCAATGGCAAGGGCACATGGAGTGCCCAAGTCCTTATCTCCCAAATCCAACCAAAGCAATTAATGCTAGGGAGGAAAATGAGAGGAAGAACAAAGAAAAACACCAAGAACTCCAAGAACTAGATCCAAGGGGTTCCCCTCACATAGAGGAGAAAGTGATTGGTGCAAATGTGGATCTAGATCTCCTCTCTCTTTTCCCTCAAGAACTAGCAAGAATCATTGGAGAGATTGAGAGTTAGCAAGCTCTAAGAAGGTCAACAATGGGGGGCAAACACGAGCTCAAGGGTTAGGGAACCATTGGGGAAGAAGACCCCCTTAAATAGGTCCCCACAAATGTGCCCGTTATGTGCAGAATAGCACACGGGCGGTACAACCGGTGGAGTGGGCGGTACAACTGGTACAACCAGCAAGACCGGTACAATCGCCCTACTACCGCCCAACCACCGGACCACAACAGAAAGTTGGCCGGGTGCAACCGCTCAACTCGATCGCTGGACAAGGCAAAGTCCCAAGCGGTAGAACCGCTTGAGACACCGGTAGTACCGGGCTATAGTAATATAGCGGTACACCGTCCAACCTCTGCCCAACAACCGCAGGACAACAGAACCGTGTCCGGTTGTAGCCCGGTGTTGGGCCGGTACAACCGCCTAGGGCTGCCACCCAGGGTCACCCAGCAATTGGCGGTACAACCGCCCGGAGGCAGCGGTACAACCGCTGGGGACCAGATAGTGGCAGCACCCCCAGGGTATCACCCCCGGGGTGGTGGTTATGCCGGAAGATACAAGCGAGCGGTACAACCGTATCAAGAAAACAGATAATACCAGAACTGCCATAACCTCTGCAAATGAGCTCCGAATTGAGCAAACTCAAGCTTGTTGGATTCAGGACGACAAGAGCTATCCAACAGCGACAAAAACGCCAATGGTATAGAGATGTGAAACCTCTTTCAATGAAGAATCGGCAAAAACTCCAACATCGAAAACATCATAGAAGATGCATATGTACTCCGTTTTCGATGAACTTGAGCTTGTCATGAAGCTGACCATAAGCTCAAGAAACCTCAAAGAGAAAAACTAACCAAGAACCAAGAAAGATGATGATGCCAAGAATGCAATGGTTTGATCTCTCAACGAACGATACGATCAAGCTACTCACTTGAGAGCCCCCTTGATAGTACGGCTATCTATCCTATAAACTAGTCTCCCAACTACCACTATGAGACCGGTAAAATAGAAAACCCTATCAAGGTCAAACCTTAGCCTTGCGCATAGTCCACTTGAGCTAGATGATGACGATCTTGACTTCCTCAAGATGGACCACCTTTCTTGATTGCGTTGGCTCGATAAAGACTAGATGATTGCTCCCCCATACTCCACTATGGGTGAGCCACTCTTTGGCACATCTTCACAACTCCATTTTCACCACAATGGACGGCAAGATTCAAGCATGATCTCTTCGTGATGCTTCACTTGAACTTGCACACCGCAACCTTGATGACGATCACCACTTGATGTCATCCTCCATGCATTGTATGTGATCTTCTTATTGATGCTCGCCCATGGAAACATACCTAACCCCACAAAGAACACTCACAGGGAACATGGGTTAGAACACAAAGCGTAATGGACAATGCTTACCATACCATGGGATCACTTGATCCTTCTCGGTACATCTTGTACGCTTTGTGTGTTGATCAACTCGGTTCACTCTTTGACTTAGTCTTGATCAACCTTGTATCTTATCTTCTCTCTTCATAAATATGATGTCTTGAAGGTAAACATGAATGCTCACACAGTCTTCTTCTTCAAGACATGCTTGCAGTAAGCTCAACTCTCACTAGACCAATCTTTGGATAGATCCTTGGATACCACCTTGGTCAACACATAAACTCCTGGAAACCAACAAATGGACTTCAAGAAAAGCCTATGGACAAATCCTACGAATATAACTCAACGCAACCATTAGTCCATAGAGATTGTCATCAATTACCAAAACCAAACATGGGGGCACCGCATGTTCTTATGATGTTAGAGGTGTAGGAAAACATGCCTCTATGGTTCAAACCCAGTTAGAACAAGTTGCTAAATCTCAAAGAAAATTGCTTAATGAAATGAATAATAATATGAATGATCATGCTATTAGAGTAGTGACTAGAGGAGGTAGAATGACCCAAGAACCACTCTATCCTGAAGGACACCCTAAAAGAATTGAACAAGACTCTCAAAGAATTAACACTCATGCATCTAGTCCTTCAAAAAAGAAAAAGAAAAAGAAAAATGATAGGAATTTGCATACCTCTAGTGAACCTAAGATAGAAAAACCTCCTGATAATAATGATGTCTCTATTTCTGATGCTGAAACTCAATCTGGTAATGAACATTCACCTAGTGATAATGAAAATGATAATGATGATGTTCATGAAGATACTCAACCGAACAATGATAAAGAACCAGATAATGATGTTGAAATAGAACCTGCTATTGATCTTGATAACCCACAACCTAAAAATAAACGATATGATAAAAGAGACTTTGTGGCTAGAAAACATGGTAAAGAAAGAGAGCCATGGGTTCAGAAACCCATGCCTTTTCCACCTAAACCATCTGAGAAAAAGGATGATGAAGAATTTGAACGCTTTGCTAAAATGATTAGGCCAGTCTTTTTGCGTACCCGCTTAACTGATATCTTAAAGATGCCCCCTATGCAAAATATATGAAAGACATCATCACTAATAAATGTAAGATACCTGAAGCTGAAATCTCCACCATGCTTGCCAATTATTCTTTTAAGGATGGGGTGCCTAAAAAACTTGGAGATCCTGGAATACCAACTATACCTTGCTCCATTAAGAGAAATCGTGTCAAAACTGCTTTGTGTGATTTGGGAGCTGGTGTTAGTGTTATGCATTTCTCTTTATATAAAAGACTTGATTTGAATAAACTCACACCTACTAAAATATCATTGCAAATGGCTGACAAATCAACTGCCATACCTATCCGTATTTGTGAGGTTGTGCCCGTTGTTGTTGCAAATGTTACTATCTTAACAGACTTTGTTATTCTTGAGATGCCCGAGGACGACAACATGTCGATTATCCTTGGTAGACCCTTTTTGAATACTGCAGGGGCTATTGATTGCAATAAAAGCAAAGTCACTTTTCATATCAATGGTAATGAGCACACGGTGCACTTTCCGATGAAACAATTCCAAGGGAATGGTATAAATGTTATTGAAGAATCTCCGACACTCACTATTGGAGGTTTTAAACTACCTCTACCTACTGCCAAAAATAAATATGACATACTTATTGTTGGGGATATGCATATCCCCGTTGAGGTAATTTAGTGTTTTTACGAAAGTTCTTCGGTTTCATGCTAATTGAAAGTGGTTGTTAATAAGACTTGATCAACCTTATTAATGGATCATTTTTGAGAGGTATGAAGTTGATGAATCTGTTGGAAATATGCCCTAGAGGCAATAATAAAATGGTTATTATTATATTTCCTTGTTCATGATAAATTTTTATTATCCATGCTATAATTTTATTGATTCGAAACTCAAATACATGTGTGGGTACATAGACAACAATGTGTCCCTAGTAAGCCTCTAATGGACTAGCTCGTTAATCAAAGATGGTTGTGGTTTCCTAGCCATGGACAAGAGTTGTCATTTAATGATGGGATCACATCATTAGGAGAATGATGTGATGGACAAGAACCAAACTATGAACGTAGCATATGATCGTGTCAGTTTATTGCTATTGTTTTCTGCCTGTCAAGTATGTGTTCCTATGACCATGAGATCATGTGACTCACTGACACCGGAGGAGTACCTTGTGTGTATCAAACGTCGCAACGTAACTGGGTGACTATAAAGATGCTTTACAGGTATCTCCGAAGGTGTCTGTTGAGTTGACATGGATCAAGACTGGGATTTGTTACTCCGTGTGACGGAGAGGTATCTCAAGGCCCACTCGGTAATACAACATCACAATGAGCCTTGCAAGCAAAGTGACTAAAGTGTTAGCCACGGGATCTTGTATTACGGAACGAGTAAAGAGACTTGTTGGTAATGAGATTGAACTAGGTATGGAGATACGGACGACCGAATCTCGGGCAAGTAACATACCGATAAACAAAGGGAACAACATACGGGATTAACTGAATCCTTGACATAGAGGTTCAACCGATAAAGATCTTCATAGAATATGTAGGAACCAACATGGGCATCCGGGTCCCGCTATTGGTTATTGACCGTAGAGGTGTCTCGGTCATGTCTACATAGTTCTCGAACCCGCGGGGTCTACACACTTAACGTTCAGTGATGTTTTGGTATTATTGGGTTATGTATGTTGGTGACCGAAGGTTGTTCGGAGTCCCGGATGAGATTCCAAACGTCACGAGGAGCTCCGAAATGGTCCGGAGGTAAAGATTGATATATAGGAAGTTGATGTTAGGGCACCAGAATAGTTTCGAGAAATGCCTGGATGTCGTCGAGAGTGCCGGAAGGGTTCCGGAGGTCCCCCGGGTGGGTCCACCTGTCTCGGAGGGGCCCATGGGGTGTGAGAGGGGGCGCACCAGCCCCTGGTGGACTGTCCGCCCCTCCCACAAGGCCCATGCGGCCGAAGGGTGGAGGGGGAACCCGAAAGGGGGCCGGCCACCTTGCCTTGGGGGCCAAGGCACCCCTTGGCCGCCCCCCCCCCTCTCTCTTGGACGCCGCCCCTAGGGGTGGGAACCCTAGGGGCGACCCCGTCTCCCTCTCCCCCTATATATATGAGAGGGGAGGGAGGGCTGCCATCACCATAAGCCACGGCGCAGCCCTCCCTCTCCCCTAGATCATTTCTTCTCTAGTTTGACTCGGCGTTGCTTAGCGAAGCTCTGTCGGATCAGCTCCACCACCACCGCCGCCACGCCGTCGTGCTACCGAAGAACCCATATACCTCTCCGCCCTTGCTTGCTAGATCAAGGAGGCGGAGATCGTCATCGAGCTGTACGTGTGCTGAACGCGGAGGTGCCGTCCGTTCGGCGCTAGATCGTGATTGGATCACGGGACGACTTGCGATTTGGATCGCGAAGACGTTCGACTACATCAACCGCGTTTCTTAACGGTTACCGCTTAGCGATCTACAAGGGTATGTGGATCCGATCTCTCCTCTCATAGATGCTCATCTCCATGGATAGATCTTGTATGTGTGTAGGAATTTTTTTGTTTCCCATGCAACGTTCCCCAACAGTGGCATCATGAGCGTAGATGAGATCACGAGTAGAACACAAAGGAGTTTGTGGGCATTGATATTCAGATTGCTTCCCTCCTTAGTCTTTTCTTGATTCAGCGGTATTGTGGGATGAAGCGGCTCGGACCAACCTTACTCGTCCACGTACGAGAGACCGGTTCCATCGAATGACATGTAACTTCGTTGCATAAGATGGCTTGTGGGTGTCTGTCTCTCCCACTTTAGTTGAATCGGATTCGACAAAGGCGGTTCTTATAGAAGGTGAAATAGAAACTTGTATATCACCGTTGTGGTTTTGCGTAGGTAAGAATCGTTCTTGCTAGATACCCATAGCAGCCACGTAAAACATGCAACAACAAATTAGAGGACGTCTAACTTGTTTTTGCAGGGTATGATGGGATATGATATGGCCAGAAACATGATGAGATATATGTGATGTATGAAATGATCATGTTTTGTATAGATTATCACGACTTGCATGTCGATGACTACGGCAACCGACAGGAGCCATAGGGTTGTCTTTAATTAATTTTTGCCTTTTTGCTTTACTTTATCGCTATGAGTTAACAATAGTTGTAGAAGCAATAGTTGGCGCGACAACCTCATGGCGACACGTTGATGGAGAGCAAGATGATGGAGATCATGGTGTTATGCCGGTGACGATGGAGATCATGCCGGTGCTTTGGAGATGGAGATCAAAAGCACAAGATCATGGCCATATCATGTCACTTATGATTTGCATGTGATGTTAATCCTTTTATGCACCTTGTTTTGCTTAGGACGACGGTAGCATTATAAGGTGATCCCTCACTAAAATTTCAAGATAAAATTGTGTTCTCCCCGAGTGTGCACCGTTGCGAAAGTTCGTCGTTTTGAGACACCACGTGATGATCGGGTGTGATAGACTCTACGTTCGCATACAACGGGTGCAAGCTAGTGTTGCACATGCGGAACACTCGGGTTAAACTTGACGAGCCTAGCATGTACAGACATGGCCTCGGAACACAAGAGACCGAAAGGTCGAACATGAGTCATATAGCAGATATGTTCACCATTGAAACCACCTCATCTCACGTGATGATCAGACTTGGGTTGGTGAATTTGGATCATGTAGCACTCGGATGGCCGGAGGGATGTCAATTTAAGTGGGAGTTTTTTAAGTAATATGATTAACTAAACTCATTATCTTGAACAATAGTCTAAGTTGTTTTTGCAAATTTTATGTTGTAGATCAATGGCTCGCGCAGTAGTTCCCCTGAATTTCAATGCGTTCCTAGACAAAGCTAAGCTGAAAGATGATGGAAGTAACTTTGTGGAGTGGGCCCGTAATCTGAGGATTATCCTCACGGCTTCCCAAAAGGCTTATGTCCTTGATGCACCGCTCGGTGAGCCACCCGCTCTAGTGTCGTCTCCAGATGTTGCGAACACCTGAAAGTTGCTGAGTCTGAAATCCAAAAGGAGCATCAAGTGTTGATGGTCAATAAAACCACTAGTTTCAAGAAGAATGGCAAGGGCAAGAAGGGTAACTCCAAGAAGAGTGGCAAAGCAGTTGCCCCTCCCGTGAAGAAACCCAAGGCTGGACCCAAGCCAGAAACCGAGTGCTTTCATTGCAAGGATACTAGCCACTGGAAGCGGAATTGCCCCAAGTATCTGGCCGACAAGAAGGCAGCCAACACCAAACAAGGTATATATGATATACATGTTATTTATGTGTACCTTACCAACTCTCGTTGTAGTGCCTGAGTATTTGATACCGGTTTGGTTGCTCACATTTGCAACTCAAAACAGGAACTGCGGAATAGACGGAGGCTGGCAAAGGACGAAGTGACCATGCGCGTGGGAAATGGTTCCAAGGTTGATGTGATCGCCGTCGGCACGCTCGCTATTCGATTACCATCGGGATTAGTGATGAACTTGAATATTTGTTATTTAGTGCATGCGTTAAGCATGAACATTATATCTGGATCTTGTTTATTGCGAGATGGTTACTCATTTAAATCGGAGAATAATGGTTGTTCTATTTATATGAGTAATATATTTTATGGTCATGCACCCAATGTAAGGGGTTTATTATTATTGAATCTCCATAGTGATGATACACATGTTCATAACATTGATGCCAAAAGATGTAGAGTTGATAATGATAGCACCACTTTCTTGTGGCACCGCTGCTTAGGTCATATTGGTGTAAAACGCATGAAGAAAATCCATTCTGATGGACTTTTGGAGTCACTTGATTTTGAATCACTTGACACATGTGAACCATGCCTCATGGGCAAGATGACTAAAACCCCGTTCTCTGGAACAATGGAATGGGCAAGTGACTTGTTGGAAATCATACATACTGATGTGTGCGGTCCGATGAGCATTGAGGTGCGCGGTGGATATCGTTATTTTCTCACCTTCACCGATGACTTAAGTAGATATGGGTATATTTACTTAATGAAACATAAGTCTGAAATGTTTGAAAAGTTCATGCAATTTCAGAGTGAAGTTGAGAATCATCGTAACAAGAAGATTAAATTCCTATGATCTGATCGAGGAGGATAATATCTGAGTTATGAGTTTGGCAATCACTTAAGACAATGTGGAATTGTTTCACAGTTGACGCCACTTGGAACACCACAACGTAATGGTGTGTCCGAACGTCGTAATCGAACCTTATTGGATATGGTGCGGTCTATGATGTCTCTTGTCGATTTGCCACTATCGTTTTGCGGTTATGTGTTAGAGACAGCTGCATTCGCCTTAAATAGGACACCATCTAAATCCATTGAGACGACGCCGTATGAACTGTGGTTTGTCAAGAAGCCAAATTTGTCGTTTCTTAAAGTTTGGGGATGCGATGCTTATGTCAAAAAGCTTCAGCCTGAAAAGCTAGAACCCAAAGCGGAGAAATGCGTCTTCATAGGATACCCAAAGGCAACAGTTGGGTACACCTTCTATCTCAGATCCGAAGGCAAAGTGTTTGTCGCTAAGAACGGGTCATTTCTCGAGAAAGAGTTTCTCTCGAAAGAATAGGGTGAGAGGAAGATATAACTTGATGAGGTTGTTGAACCTTCACTTCAACCAGAGAGTAGCGCAGCGTAGAAAGATGTTTCTGTGGAGCCTACATCAGTTGGAGAGGAAGCTGATAATAGTGATCATGAAGCTTCGGATCAAGTTACTATCGAACCTCGTAGGTCGAGAAGGGCACGTACTGCTCCTGAGTGGTACAGTAACCCTGTCTTGGAGGTCATGTTGTTGGACAACGATGAACCTACGAGCTATGGAGAAGCGATGGTGGGCCCGGATTCTGACAAATGGTTAGAGGCCATGAAATCCAAGATAGGATCCATGTATGAAAACAAAGTGTGGACTTTGGAAGTATTACCTGAAGGGCGGAAGGCCATTCAGAATAACTGGATCTTCAAGAGGAAGACGGACACGAACGGTAATGTCACCGTCTATAAAGCTCGACTTGTGGCAACAAGTTTTTCACAAGTTCAAGGAATTGACTACGATGAGACTTTCTCTCCCGTAGTGATGCTTAAGTCCGTCACAATCATGTAGGCAATAGCTGCATTTTTCGACTATGAAATCCGGGAGATGGATGTCAAAACAGCGTTCCTCAATGGTTTCCTTGAGGAAGAGTTGTATATGATGCAACCAGAAGGTTTTGTCGATCTAGAGAATGCTGACAAAGTGTGCAAGCTCTAGTGATCCATTTATGGACTGGTGCAGGCATCTCGGAGTTGGAATAAGCGCTTTGATGAGGTGATCAAAGCGTTTTGGGTTTATACAAGTTTACGGAGAAGCTTGTATTTACAAGAAAGTGAGTGGGAGCTCTATAGTGTTTCTAATATTATATGTGGATGACATATTGCTGATTGGAAACAATATAGAATTTTTGGAAAGCGTGAAGGAATATTTGAACAAGAGTTTTTCAATGAAGGACCTAGGAGAAGCTGCTTTCATATTAGGCATCACGATCTATAGAGATAGATCAAGATGCTTAATAGGACTTTCACAGAGCACATACCTTGATAAAGTTTTGAAGAAGTTCAAAATGGATCGGTCCAAGAAAGGGTTCTTGCCTGTGTTGCAAGGTGTGAAGTTGAGTAAGACTCAATGCCCAGTGACTGCATAGGATAGAGAAAAGATGAGTGTCATCCCCTATGCTTCTGCGATAGGCTCTATCATGTATGCAATGTTGTGCACAAGACCAGACGTCAGCCTTGCCGTAAGTATGGCCGGAAGGTTTCAAAGTAATCCAGGAGTGGATCACTGGACGGCGGTCAAGAATATCGTAAAGTACCTGAAAATGACTAAGGAAATGTTTCTTGTTTATGGAGGTGATCAAGAGCTCACCGTAAAGGGTTACGTCGATGCAAGCTTTGACACTGATCCGGATGACTCTAAGTCTCAAACCGGATACGTATTTATTCTCAATGGAGGAGCGGTAAGCTGGTGCAGTTCCAAGCAGAGCGTGGTAGCTGATTTTACATGCGAAGCGGAGTACATAGTTGCCTTGGAGGCGGCAAAGGAAGGTGTCTGGATGAAGCAGTTCATGGCGGATCTTGGAGTTGTGTCTAGTGCAATAAACCCAATGACTCTATTCTGTGATAACACTGGTGCCATTGCTCTAGCCAAGGAACCAAGGTTTCACAAGAGGACCAAACACATAAAGCGATGCTTCAATTCCATCTGCGATTACATCGAGGGAGGAGACATAAATATTTGCAAAGTACACACGGATCAGAATGTTGCAGATCCGTTGACTAAGCCTCTTCCACGAGGGAAACATGATCAACATCAGAACTGTATGGGTGTTAGATTCATTACAATGTAAATCACATAGTGATGCGATCTAGATTATTGACTCTAGTGCAAGTGGGAGACTGTTGGAAATATGCCCTAGAGGCAATAATAAAATGGTTATTATTATATTTCCTTGTTCATGATAAATGTTTATTATCCATGCTATAATTGTATTGATTGGAAACTCAAATACATGTATGGGTACATAGACAACAATGTGTCCCTAGTAAGCCTCTAATGGACTAGCTCGTTAATCAAAGATGGCTGTGGTTTCCTAGCCATGGACAAGAGTTGTAATTTGATGATGGGATCACATCATTAGGAGAATGATGTGATGGACAAGACCCAAACTATGAACGTAGCATATGATCGTGTCAGTTTATTGCTATTGTTTTCTGCATGTCAAGTATGTGTTCCTATGACCATGAGATCATGTGACTCAGTGACACCGGAGAAGTACCTTGTGTGTATCAAACATCGCAACATAACTGGGTGACTATAAAGATGCTCTACAGGTATCTCCGAAGGTGTCTGTTGAGTTGACATGGATCAAGACTGGGATTTGTTACTCCGTGTGACGGAGAGGTATCTCAGGGCCCACTCGGTAATACAACATCACAATGAGCCTTGCAAGCAAAGTGACTAAAGTGTTAGCCACGGGATCTTGTATTACGGAACAAGTAAAGAGACTTGCTGGTAACGAGATTGAACTAGGTATGGAGATACCGACGATCGAATCTCGGGCAAGTAACATACCGATAAACAAAGGAAACAACGTACGGGATTAACTGAATCCTTGACATAGAGGTTCCACCGATAAAGATCTTCGTAGAATATGTAGGAACCAATATGGGCATCCAGGTCCCGCTATTGGTTATTGACCGTAGAGGTGTCTCGGTCATGTCTACATAGTTCTCGAACCCGCAGGGTCTGCACACTTAACGTTCGGTGATGTTTCGGTATTATTGGGTTATGTATGTTGGTGACCGAAGGTTGTTCGGAGTCCTGGTTGAGATCGCGGACGTCACGAGGAGCTCCGGAATGGACCGGAGGTAAAGATTGATATATATGAAGTTGATGTTACGGCACCGGAATAGTTTCGGGAAATGCCTGGATGTCGTCGGGAGTGCCGGAAGGGTTCTGGAGGTCCACCGGGTGGGTCCACCTGTCTCGGAGGGCCCCATGGGGTGTGAGAGTGGGCGCACCAGCCCCTGGTGGGCTGGCCGCCCCTCCCACAAGGCCCATGCGGCCAAAGGGTGGAGGGGGAACCCTAAAGGGGTGCGGCCACCTTGCCTTGGGGGCCAAGGCACCCCTTGGCCGCCGCCCCCCTCTCTTGGCCGCAGCCCCTAGGGGTGGGAACCCTAGGGGGCCGACCCCTCTCCCTCTTCCCCTATATATATGAGAGGGGAGGGAGGGCTGCCACCACCATAAGCCACGGAGCAGCCCTCCCTCTCCCCTAGATCATCTCTTCTCTAGTTTGACTCGGCGTTGCTTAGCGAAGCTCTGCCAGATCGGCTCTACCACCGCCGCTGCCACGCCGTCGTGCTGCTGGAGAACCCATCTACCTCTCCGCCCTCGCTTGCTGGATCAAGGAGGCGGAGATCGTCATCGAGTTGTACGTGTGCTGAACGCAGAGGTGCCGTCCGTTCGGCGCTAGATCGTGATTGGATCGCGGTATGGCTTGCGATTTCGATCGCGAAGACGTTCGACTACATCAACCGCATTTCTTAACGCTTCCCGCTTAGCGATCTACAAGGGTTTGTGGATCTGATCTCTACTCTCTTAGATGCTCATCTCCATGGATAGATCTTGTATGTGCCTAGGAAATTTTTTGTTTCCCATGCAACATTCCCCAACAGAATCTAGTAGGCACAACCTTTTGCTCTTACCTTTTGTTTTCTATTTTTCTTACTTAAATGAAATAAAATGCCATGTTTACCCTGTTTTCTGATCTCTCCGTGCAATAAAAATGACCCAAAAATAAAAGTTCTCAGAATGTCGTGAAAATTTAACACGATTTTTTCCTGAATATTTCTGAATTTTTGGTGCAAATAACACCAGAGGGGGGTGCACCTGGTGTCCACAAGACACCAGGGCGCGCAGCAACCCCAGGCGCGCCCTGGTGGGTTGTGGTACCCATGTGGGTCCCCTCACTTATCCCTTTAGCCCATTCCATCTCTTACCTCGAGAAAAAAATCACAATAGCTCTCTCTCTCTCTCTCTCTCTCTCTCTCTCTCTCTCTCTCTCTCTCTCTCGTGTTCTTGCTCTCAAACCCGCGGATTTCGATCTCTTTGCTCGAAGCTCTGTTTTCGAAACTGTTTTGCGGGATTGCTACTTGGTATGTAACTCCTCCATTGCTCCAACTAGTTTTTGACTTGGTGGTTTATTCTTAGAATAATTAGCTACTCGTGGTGTTGCTGTAGATGGGCTTGCATGTTGAATTCTTAGAGTTCTAAGTAGTTTGAATGCTTAATATGGCCTCTAGGCATCCTTAGGAGTAGTTGCTATCAATGAACTTTAAGGAATCCTTGGGGAATCATCGGACAATGACCTCAACACTCCGAGAACGGCGGAGGTCTGGCCGTGCGAATGGTCGCATAATGCCTTCATGGAGGAGGTCGGGTTCCATCAAGAGTTTGCCCAATTCGTTGCAAATGATGGGATGACCGACTTCCTCGCAGCTAAGAACAGATACAGGGTCATGCCAGAGGACATTACTGCCTACCGAAACAACCTGGCAACGGCTGAGGAGTAGCCCCAGGAGTGGGACGCTCAGGTGCCGTCGCCACAACACTTCCACTTAGGATGAGATGGCTATTATGGATGGTGATTACCAACCTAGGCCAAAAGCCGAAGCTTGGGGGAGTACGTATTTCCACCGACATTATATTCATGTTTATACATTTCATTCCAATTGTTGGTATCTACACTTTTTCATCGTATTATCTTCGCTAGATTTATTTTCTCGCTTTCTTCTTGCGTGTTTGGAAACTATGAGAAAATCCAAAAATATTTCTTGCTTCTTTTCGGTTTTTCTTTCTAGTTTAAATTAATTGTAGGAGCAAAAGAAAACCCAAAAAGAATTCTCATCTCTTCTGTTACTTGTTGGGTGCTCTCCCGTGTAAATAGTTTTTCTTGTTTTTGGTTTTTCCCTCTTTAATTTGCTTTCTTCAAGAAAAAACAAAAAATCTAAAAAATATTTCAGTCTGTGTTTCTCTGAAATTATTTTCCTTTTATTTGAGTCGTACCAAGGAGAAGACCAGAATGAAAATGTTGAGTGGCTCTCATATGCATTATTGTTAATCTAACAAAGAGCCCAAATTACTTTGTCTTCTCCTCTTGAATAAAATGTTTGCTGATTCGAGCTTAGTCCACGACACTCTTGCACTATTATTATTTTCTATATCATTCGGTCGTGCAAGTGAAAGGCAATAATGACGATATTTGATGAAGTGACTGTGGCAGAGAGAAGCGGGTATGAACTCAACTTGTTTTTGTTTTTGTAAATATGTTTAACCTAGTATCCATGATTCAGCATATTATGATCAAACATGTTTGCAATGACAATTAGAGATTATAGTTGCTCATGCCATGCTTAAGTAGCTAGGAACGGGTAATGATTTATCTTGGATGTCAACATGCATTAAAATGATTGTGATGTAGTATGATGATATGGTATCATCCTCTGAATGTTTCAAGTTGCTTGACTTGGCACATGTTCACGCATGTAGTTGAATCAAAACCAACATAGCCTTCACGATATTTATGTTCATGGTGTCCATATCCTACTCATGCTAGTACTCCATGTTTATTATTCATAATGCATGTTCATGACCGTTTTCGCTCTCTAGCTGGCCGCTTCTCAACCTATTTTCTAGCCTTCGCCTGTACTAAGCGGGAATACTACTTGTGCGTCAAAATCCTTAAACCAAAGTTATTCCAGATGAGTCCACTATATCTACCTATATGCGGTATTACCCTGCCGTTTCAAGTAAATTTGCATGTGCCGCCTCTAAAAATTCAAATGAACATCTGTTTTGTGTTCCTGGACCGCTCATGGAGCGACAAGGGGCGGTCAGTATCTTCCATGTTAAGCGGGTTATTCTCATGATGAGTGTTTATTCACTCGTCCTTGCACGAGAGGGGCGATAATGGGATTCCCGGTCCCAAAATAAAAAATTGCAAATAATTAAACAAAACTCCCCCAGGAATGTTGTTGGTAAGGACGGTACCCGTGGATTCGGCTAGCTGTGGAGTGTGTTTGTTGGTGGAGGGGGAGTAAACCTTTACTTTTACCGCTTGGGAACCGCCGCTAATGTGTTTAGCATGGAAGATATTGATAACTCTTGGTTGTAACGTTAACAGGAAGGGTGCACCTCCCAAAATTATATTTATCTCTGATTTAAGCTTTGAGCTCTGGTACCTCTGCGAATCCATGCGTCCCTCTGCGAAGGGACTATCTATTTACTTTTATGTTGAGTCATCACCTTCTCAAATAAGCGCTAGATCTGAGAGCACTATTGTCATCCTCATGCAGTGTGTATAGTTAATGTTGGATGAAGCATGACTGGATCTTTTCTACCATGAATTACAATGTTTAGTCGCTGCTTGAACTTTGGAGGTGCTCTGCATTTATGTTTTGCGGTCTCAGAAAGGGTTAGCGAGATACCACTGTTGTCATATTATATCATGACCGTTTTGACAAAGTGTTGGCGCTTGAGATATTTTATTATTGCTCGCTAGTTGCTTATGTCATTGATATGAGCTAATATAATTTTTAAGAGTTATTGCTGACATGGTTAGTCATAATCCTTGCTGAAAACCTGGGTGCTACTTAAGCATATATATGTAAACAAGAAAAAATGAGTTTGTAAAAGTTTTTCTTTATCACTTTCAGTTTGTCAACTGAATTGCTTGAGGACAAGCAATGGGTTAAGCTTGGGGGAGTTGATACGTCTCTGTCGTATCTACTTTTCCTAAAGCTTTTGCTCTTGTTTTGGACTCTAATTTGCATGATTTGAATGAAACTAACCCGGACTGACGCTTTTTCAGCAGAACTACCATGGTGTTGTTTTTGTGCAGAAATAAAAGTTCTCGGAACTGGACGAAATTTTTGAAGAATTAGTTTTCAATAAATAAAAAATACTAGAGTCAAGAACCACCGTAGGGGGTGCCCTGGCTGGGCACGATATACCAGGGCGCGCCACCCCCCCCCCCCCCCAGGCGCGCCCTGGTGGGTTGTCGTCAGCTCGTGTCCCCCTGACCCTAATTCCAACACTATAAATTCCCATTTTTGGAGAAAAAAATAGGAGAGGAAGTTTTATCGCGTTTCACGAGACGGAGCCGCCGCCACCTCTTGTTCTTCATCGGGAGGCCAGATCTGGAGCCCGTTTGGGGCTCCGGAGAGGGGAATCTTTGGTCTTCGTCATCACCAACCCTCCATCATCGTCAATTCCATGATGCTCCCCACCAGGAGTGAGTAATTTCTTCGTAGGCTCGCTGGTCGGTGAGGAGTTGGATGAGATTCATCATGTAATCGAGTTAGTTTTGTTAGGGCTTGATCCCTAGTATCCACTATGTTCTGAGATTGATGTTGCTATGACTTTGCCATGCTTAATGCTTTTCACTAGGGCCCGAGTCCCATGATTTCAGATTTGAACTGTTTATGTTATCACAATTATATCTATCTTCTTGATCCGATCTTGCTAGTCATATGCACCTATTACGTGTTATGATCCGTAAACCCCAAAGTGACAATATTTGGGATACTTTCCGGTGATGACCGTAGTTTGAGGAGTTCATGTATTCACTATGAGTTAATGCTTTGTTCCGGTTCTCTATTAAAAGGAGGTCATGATATCCCTTAGTTTCCTTATGGACCGCGCTGCCACGGGAGGGTAGGACAAAAGATGTCATGCAAGTTCTTTTCCATAAGCACGTATGACTATTTACGGAATACATGCCTACATTATATTTATGAACTGGAGCTAGTTCTATGTCGCCCTAGGTTATGACTATTATATGATGAATATCATCCAACGAATTCACCGATCCAATGCCTACGAGTTTTCCACATATTGTTCTTGCTAAGTTACTATTGCTACTGCTACTATTACACTTGCTACAAAACCATTGCTATCACTGTTACCGTTACTGTTACTGATACTACTGCTATCAAAACTATCATATTACTGTGCTACTGATCACTCTGTTGCAAATATTTAATCTCCAGGTGTGGTTGAATTGACAACTCAACTGCTAATACTCGCAAATATTCTTTGGCTCCCCTTGTGTCGAATCTATAAATTTGGGTTGAATACTCTACTCTCGAAAACTGTTGCGATCCCCTATACTTGTGGGTTATCAGGGTGCAATAGAAACAATTTCATGCTTAACATATGGAACTATAGCAAGTTCATCTTCATAAGCATAATTCATATTGGCATCACGGCCACAAGCATTGCAAGCATCAAGTACATCAAAAAGGGATATTTTTCAAATGAATCCAAGGGATCATAGCAATCATCATAGCATTCATCCTTCAGTATGTGCGAAGGGAAATTAAACAATGTATGAGTTGAAGAGTTACTCTCGTTAGAAGGTGGGCACGGGTGATCAATATGCTCTTCCTCCATTTGTTCTTCGCTCTCCTCCTCATCTTTTTCATATAATGAGCTCACAGTTTCAGCAATTTCTTCTTCCATAGATTCCTGTAAAATATTAGTCTCTTCCAAGGCAGCAGACATTCTCTCAATAAATTCAATAATATCATCATTGTATCCATAACTCTCATAGCAATATTTAAGTATGGCAAAATTTCCAGATCTGTAAACAGCATCATCATAGTTATCATACTTTTCAAAGAGTGATTCAATTTCATAAGCTTAAAAGCAACAAATTCTCCTATTTGCTCCACATCATAGTAATCATATATACCATTAGCATAAGAGGCCAAGGTTTTATTATCATTAAATTCACATTGAAAGGGAAGGTGTGGAGCCTCCATCTTAGAGCAACAAGTATAATCACACCTCAAGCATAAATCCCAAGCATACCAACGCAACATTTTAATTTGATCCCATAAGTGTTTCCCTTTTTTAGGCAAGCGATAATCCCTAAAGTACTCATGTTGATCTAATGTGTCTCCCATTATCAAGTTGAATGGGGATTTCTCAGGATTATCAAAGTAGTATGTAATGTGTTTCACATAACCAGCATCGAGGGTTTAAGGAGTTTCCCCATCTCCATGAGTAGCAAGTACAACTAATTTTTTTGGTGTTTCGTGTTCCATATCCATAACTAAAGATATAAAACAACTATTGACAGAAAATAAAACAACTAATAACAGAAAATAAAAATTACTTAGTGATAAAGCAAACAAGCACACACGAGAATATCAACCGCTACGCTATTGCTCCCCGGCAACGGCGCCATAAAAAGGTCTTGATAACCCACAAGTGTAGGGGATCGTTTGTAGCCTTTTTCGATAAGTAAGAGTGTCGAACCCAACGAGGAGCTAAAGGTAGAATCAATATTTTCTCAAGTTCTATCGTCCACCAATACAACTCTACGCACGCTAATGCTTACTTTAACTAGAACAAGAATGAAACTACTTTGCGGGAAAAAAACTAGAAGTACTTAGTAGGTGTAAAGATAGTTTTGCAAGGTAATAAAGAACGTAGAAATGAAAGTTATGTGCTGTTTAGATAAATATTCAATAGGTTAATTGTTTAGTAGAAAGCTTTTTGTAGCACAAGAGAAAGATTTGTCCCTAGGCAATCGATAACCAGACTGGTATCATTGTTCAGTTTTATATGAGGGAGAGGCATACGCTAACATACTTTCCGTACTTGGATCATATGCACTTATGATTGGAATTCTAACAAGCATCCGCGACTACTAGAAATTCATTAAGGTAAACCCAACCATAGCATTAAACATAAAGTCCCCTTTATCCCATACGTAAACAATCCCCTTACTCGGGTGTAAGCTTCTGTCACTCTAGCCGCCCACTATAAGCAAATCATAGAAATATTGCAATACCCTACAGCGGGGATCCCACACGCTTGCGCGACATGGCGGGCACCATAGGACAGCACCAAAGTAGAACATACATCTCAAACCAATCACGATCATCAATCAACCCATAGGACAAAAGAAATCTACTCAAACATCATAGGATAGCACACATAATTGGATAATAATATATATCATTAAGCATCATGATTAAGTAGAGATTACAGCGGGGAGAAGAGGTTTTACACCGCTGCATAGAGGGTGAGAGAGTGGGTGGTGACGGCGGCGAAGTTGTTGGTGTAGATCACCGTGACGATGGATGCCCCGGCGGCGCTCCGGCGCCACCGGGAGAGAGGGGGAGAGAGCCCCCCTCCATCTTCTTCTTCCTTGACCTCCTCCCTCGGTGGGAGTAGAGTTTCCCCTCTGTTCCATGGTCGCCATGGCTCCCGAAGGGCAGGAGCCCCTCCGAGATTGGATCTCTCTCTCTGTTTCTCTTCTATTTTTGCGACTCGTTTCTGACCCCTTCACCGTTTCTTAAATATCCGAAGATCCGTAACTCCGATCGGGCTGAAATTTTGAGGGGATTTTTATCATGAAAATATATTTCTTGCGGCGGAAGGAGAGCCCCACCGACTTAAGGGGGAGGCACAAGCCATCAGGGCGCGCCCCCCTTGGGTCGCGCCCTGTTGGCTTGTGCCTCCCTCGGGCACCGTCTTGCGTTGATTCCGACTCCCAAAATTCACATATATTCCAAAAAAAATCTCCGTAAATTTTTATCGTGTTTGGACTTCGTTTGATATGGAATTTCTGTGAAACAAAAAACACACAAAAAACAAAAACTGACACTCGGCACTGGATAAGTAAGTTAGTCCCAAAAATAATATAGAATGTCACCAAAAGTATATGAACGTTGTAGAATATTGGCTTGAAGCAATCAAAAATTATAGATATGACGGAGACGTCTCAGAGACTCAAGCGTCTAAGCTTGGGTATGCCCCGAAAGGCATCCCCTCTTTCGTCTCAATCCATCGGTATGTCACTTGAAGCTATATTTTTATTCGTCACATGATATGGGTTTTGCTTGGAGCGTCATTTGTTTTTGTTTACTCTTTCTTTCAGTTTGCCACAATCATTGTTTGTTGGACACACCTATTTAAGAGAGACACACCTTCATCATAATTTGTTAGAATACTCTATGTGCTTCACTTATATTTTTTGAGCTTAGCAGTTGCTCTAGTACTTCACTTGTATCTTCTTGAGCACAGTGGCGTGTAGATTTTATAGAGATGATTTCACTCTAGTTCTTCACTTATATTTGTTTGAGAGTTAATAAATAGTGATGGTAATTTGCATGGGTCATAAGACTAGTCTAAAAATATTAGGTATTCAATGAGTGATAATTGTTAAACCGTAGAAGTTTCGGTATTAAGAAAGGTTGACCTTTTTTTCATCTAAAAAATTAAAGAGGCATGGTGATGATGTGTCAGCATTTCTATTCCTCGTTGAAATCCTAGTGTTGTTTCGGGTCGGAAGCGCGCGATGGTTCACTCCTACCAACCTCTTCCCTCGAGGCATGCGAGTAGTACTTTGATCTATGATAAAACTAATAAAACTTTGCAATAAGTATATGAGTTCTTTATGACTAATCTAA
Source organism: Elymus sibiricus (assembly GCA_039707655.1). Taxonomy (NCBI): domain Eukaryota; kingdom Viridiplantae; phylum Streptophyta; class Magnoliopsida; order Poales; family Poaceae; genus Elymus; species Elymus sibiricus. The sequence continues at coordinate 345,650,774 of CM077671.1, forward strand.
AACCATGGACATACGCAATCTCACCTTCTCATATTTGCTAGCCTCTTCGGTATCGTGCATTGCCCATTCTCACCTCGAAGATCAGTGCAACTTTCGCCGGTACATCCAAACTCCGTGACATGATACGCTTTGTTGCACACAAGCCTTATTATATCTTCCTCAAAACAGCCACCATACCTACCTATCATGGCATTTCCATAGCCATTCCGAGATATATTGCCATGCAAATTCATCGTCACTTCACATGACTAGTTTTTTCATCATCATATTGCTTTGCATGATCATATAGAGCTAACATAGTATTTGTGGCAAAGCCACCGTTCAATGTATTTTTGATACATGTCACGCTAGATCATTGCACATCCTGGTACACTGCCAGAGGCATTCATATAGAGTCATATCTTCATATCAGTTCTCCATATCGAACTGTAAGTAAATAAAAGTGTGATGGTCATCATTATTAGAGCATTGTCCCAGTGAGGAAAGAATGAAGGAGACTATGATTCTCCCACAAGTCGAGATGAGACTCCAGACGAAAAATAAGATGGGGGAGGCCAAATGAGCCCACCATTCTAAAAAAATGAGAGAAAATGATAGAAGGGACTTTGGTACTATCTTTTACCACACTTGTGCCTCAAAGTGGCACTATGCTCTTCATGTAGAGAGTCTCACGATATGTCACTTTCATATGCTAGTGGGAATTACCTATTCATTATTACAAAACTTTGGCTTGTATATTCCTATGACAGACTTCCTCAAATGCCCGAGGTCTTCATGAGCAAGCAAGTTGGATGCACACCCCACTTAGCTTCATTTGAGCTTTCATACTTATAGCTCTAGTGCATCATTTGCATGGCAATCCCCACTCCTCGCATTGACATCTATCGATGGGCATCTCCATAGCCCGTTGGTACGCCTAGTTGATGCGAGACTAACTTCTCCCCTTTTTACCCCTTTGATATCTATCACCATACTCTATTCCACCTAAATGCTATGTCCAATGGCCCACGCTCATGTATTGCGTGAAGAATAAAAAGTTGATGCATATTGAAAAAGTACGATCCAATTGCCTAACTTGGACACCGTGATGCTTAATATTTGTATTAATGTGGTGAAGATGGAGCCATGACTTGCTAATATAATAAGATGAATGGGGGGTAAACATTTCTTAAGGATCGCATACTTTTAAGGATTGATGATTTTGTTTCTCACACTTTAAATATTGATATGTTAATATTTATTGATTCATATTTTCTCAATGAGCATACATGCATAAGATTACATAATGGATAGCATGTCACATCAAAAAAATTGTTTTTTATCATTTACCTACTCGAGGACGAGCAGGAATTAAGCTTGGGGATGCTTGATACGTCTTCAACGTATCTATAATTTTTTATTGTCCCATGCTAATATATTATCATTCTAGGATACTTTTTGGGTCTTTATTTACCAATTTATAATATTTTTTAGCACTAACCTATTGACCCGGTGCCCAGTGCTAGTTGTTGTTTTCTGCATGTTTTTTACTTTTCATGTTTACATTACCAAACGAAGTCCAATTGCCACAAAACTTTTTGATGATTTTTTCTGGACCAAAAGAAGACCTGCAAGCTTCAGAAGGAGGCCGGGAGGCACACGAGGGCCCCACCACACATCAGGGTGCGCCCTAGGGGGGCGCCCTGAAATGTGGTGGCCCCCTCGTGGTTCTCTCGACACCCCTCTTTGGCCTATAAATTCTCTAATATTGCAAAAAAACCAGAAGCTGTCCCGAAACCCTTTTTCCGCCACCGCAAGTCTCTGTTCCGTCGTGAGGCCTTCTGGACCTCCGTTCCGGCACCCTGCCGGAGGGAGGATCGATCATGGAGGGCCTCTACATCAACCTTGCTGCCCTCATGATGATGTGTGAGTAGTTCACCACAGACCTACGGGTCTATAGCTAGTACCTAGATGGCAATCTCTCTATCTCTTGATCTTCAATACAATGGTCATCGCATCTTCGCTTTGATCTATCCGATGTGATCCTATTGGGCGGTATGTTTGTTGGGATCCGATGAATTGTGGATTTATGTTCAGATTATTCATGAAAAATATTTGAGATACCTCTGATATATATTGTCTCTTAATTGCATGATCTTTATAGCTTCGTAATGCTCTCCGATCTATTGATGTGCTTTGGCCAAGTAGATTGATATTTCATCGGTTGGAGTGGTGCGTTATGGTAGGTTCAACCTGACGAGTTTCTATATCCCAGTGACAAAATAGGGGGCAAGATGCGTCTTTGTGTTGTTGCTAATAAGGATAACATGACAGGGTTCATTCATATTGCTTGAGTTTACTTTGTCTACATCATGTCATCGTTCTCCATGCATTACTCTATTTTACTTAATACTCTAGATGCATGCTGGATAGCGGTCAATGAGTGGAGTAATAGTAATAGGTGCAGGCAGGAGTTGGCCTATTTGTTTATCGACGTGATGCCTATATACACAAGATCATTGCCATGAAAATCGCATAACTATCTGCATTTCTATCAATTGCCCAACAGTAATTTGTTACCCACCGTATGCTGCCTACATGAGAGATGCCGCTAGGAAAAACTATGGCCACCGGGTCTATTCACTTATATATTTACAAACCCTACTATTACCTTGCTGCCTTTATTTACTTTTTATTTTATTTTGCAATTTATATTTATCAATAATTATCAAGTTTGACATGCACTCTTAGGGCTATCCGTACTCAAGAAATCACCATCTAGGCAGTACCTACCCGTTAACACCCGAGCACATAGGCTTTCTGGTTTGTCCACAGGGGGCCATGCATGTTTCTCTAACATCAAGTTATTGAAAGTCTCAAGGTCTTGAAAACCCATACCACCCCTAAATTTTGAAATTGAAATTTTGTCCGAGGATTGCCAATGCATACCTCTTCGATAACTTGTAATAAAAAAGGTACATTATAGCACCAATGATTATGGTTTCTAGACCCTAGACCTCCGGCACCAAGTTCTTCAACGGTTCGAGAGGCCGTGGCACGACCTTTTAGACCCAGTTCAACATATTACCTCAGCAACATAGTGCATAGTCCCTTTGTTCAGATTTATTAGGCTAGGGCCACAGAAGGTCGTCCAGCTTTACAAGGTTGTTGTGTGTATGTTGTCCCCTTTTTTTTGCGAGGAGTGTATGTTGTCTGCTTGTGCCTCCTTGACAACACAATTGATGCTCTACCACACATTTTCTAAAAATACAACGAGACAAATATTCATTTAACGACTTCTTTGGATTGCAGAGATTCTGAAACGTACTAATAGGGGAAAAATGTAGGGTTAATATGTCATGTCCTATGAATTCCTATAGGATTTCAAACACGTAGGAACTTTATAAGATGTGTCTTTGGATGTTGCAAATAAAATGAAGACATAAATTTTCGAGGATTAATGAGAGTGATAGAGTGCAAGTGCATCATATTTCTCAAAGGGAAAATAAAATGATGTTGGAGCTCGATTCTCGTGGAATGAATCGGTAGGAACTTGGTGAACCAATACAATGATCCAAAGGGCTTCCATAGAAAAGATTCCCCTGAATCCTGTGAAATTTCAGTGAAATCCATTCATATCCAAAGAAGGCGAAGTGTATAAAGCGCTCGCGAAGGCCGGTACGAAAAATGAACTCTGGTGTAGATCGATCCTTTCCTTTCGTCTCATGAATACTGGAGGCCAGAAAGAAAAAGAAAGCATATAAATGTGCAAACACAGGTCGACACAAACTGCAAGGTTACATACAGGGCGGACCGGTGATAGCATGAACGGTCATGTCAATCGTTAGTGAAGACTGAAGACTGAAGCAGTGAACAGACCGCGGATCGTTCAGAAGAGCAGTTGGAAGCAGCATTCAAGCATGGGCAGGTAGCGTCCTCCGAAGCCTTGTCCGATAAGACATGCGTGAAACCCGGAGGGCAACAACATTCCCCGCGAAATAAACAAATTACTTAAGCGCTCCTCTGGTCTGTTGAAAGATTTGGCCAACACCAAGAACGGAAAATGCATATGGCTCGTCGCTTGTACTCCCTTCGTTTCTCTTTAGTTTGCATATAAAATTCAATCAAAATCAAATCTTTTAAATTTTGATTAACTTTATAGGAAATCATAATTACTAGATGCATCATGGTATTCATTTTCATAGCATATATTTTTAGTATTATAGATGTTGATATTTTTTGATATAAAGTTAGTCAAACTTTGCAGTGCTTGACTTTGATCAAATTTTAGAAAGGGAGGGTGTACGTCCAAGCCACCGGTGCAATCACGTGAACGTTTCCCACCGCGGTCTGCGCAGCGCACGGACACCAACAGCACGCTGTTCCTCTCGAGGTTCATGCCTCCAGTTTTTCCCGCCCGACCTCGCCAAGCTCTCGCTCGATCAGATGTGTGAACCCCTTGAAGAATCGCACGCACGCAGCCAGGAATGACCGCGCAAGCCATGAATGCGCTTTCGTCTTTGACGGTTTGACCACGCCGCATCGCCTCTCTGCTCTGCGCTGCGCTGCGCAGCGGCACACACACACGCCTGCAGCATGCAGCATGCAACATGCAGCATGGGCGCGCTGAAAACAGTAGGGCACGCGTGAACCGGCCTCGCAAACATCCAACTGCACCACGTATCAATGCCGGTACCAGACCTCGTCAGGCCCGGCGGCCCCGCATGCCGCATGCACAACCGCTCATGAGCCCCCACTGCCCACCGTGGTCTCTGATACAGTGGGCTGCCGTGGCACACGACCCCGGGACGGGAGGGATGAATCGGGCCAACGGCCAAACCAAAAGTCGCCGTGTCCGTTCTCTCGTGCAATGCAATGCAGTGTGATGTGCTGAGAGACATCGTTTGCTTGCAGGTTAAACTTGATCAGAGTTGCGCTGTTCCCTTTCGGGCCGATGAAAAGAGACAGTGGTGCCAACGTGCCACCGCAGAGATGTTACAAAAAAAAAAGAGTAGAAGCCGAAAGTGCTGTTCTAGTCCCGAGCTCATGTGAGCTCGGGTGAACAGTAAAATCAAAATAAAATGAAAAAGGTTTCAAAAACTTCTGAATTTTTTTTGTGTGAAACTTTAACAAATGTTTTGATAGCTCGCAAAATTTCAGCGCCAGATGACATTCGTGTAAAATGTGGCAAAAAAAAAACAAGATCGATGCTCCAAAATGCGTTTGAAAATAACATTTTTTGAGCATCTGTTTTGTTTTTTTGCCACATTTTACACGAATGTCATATGTTGATGAAATTTTCCAAGCTATCAAAACAATTGTCAAAGTTTCACATGAAAAAAAATCAGAACTTTTTAAATTTGTTTTGATATTTTTTCGATTTTACTGTTCACCCGAGCTCACATGAGCTCGGGATCGTAACAGCCGCGTCCGCAGTAGAAGCTAACTAGTGTCACCCGCATCATCATACAGAAAAAGAGGGTAGAAACTCCAACTCGACCATACTAGCAGTACCAAGTTCATCGAGGATGATCGGTGTGGTGTTCACCTTGTAAGAGCATCTACAACCGGACCTCTCAAACACGTCTCATACGCCCGGGCGGGCTGTCCGGTCAGTGTCCGGTCAAAAAAAGTTGACCCAGACGGACCCCTCAAACGGGCCTCAAACGCCCGGACTGACCGGCACCCCCCATATCCAGCCCAAATATGGGGCGGATATGGGGTGGCCCGGGCACGCCCGGGCGCATCCGCCTGACAAGCCCGGCCCACCCCGACCCCACCCTGTCCCACTAAAACCCCCCGTCCGGCGAAACCCTAGCTCACTCACTCTCGCTCCGTCCGCTCCTCTCCCCTCTCCGCCCGCTCCTCTCTCCTCTCCGCCCGCTCCTCTCCCCTCTCCGCCCGCTCCTCTCCCCGCGCCGACGAGCATGTCGAGCTCCGGCAGCGCCTCCGGCGACTCCGATCCGGAGTACAAGCTGGCTCTCCGCATCGCCTTGGAGCGGTCCAAGGCGGAGACCGAAGGCAGCTCCGGATCTAGAGCGTCCTCGAAGCCGCCCGCTCTCCGTCGGCGCATTTCGGACGCCGGCGCTGGCCCGTCCCGTGCCATGGGCAGCGGCGACCGACGGCCAGCCCAGTCCGCGCTGGCGGGGCGGGCTCCCTCCCGTCGTGCCCTCCCTCCGCCCGCCGGTGCTCCCCCTGCTGGGCAGCGGTGGGTGCTTATGCCCGCCCCTCCGGCCCGGTCGCGCACGCCGGAGTCGGAGGCGCGCGCCGCGCGCCGCCCGCCGCGAGAGGCAGCGGCGGAAGGAGAGGGAGGCCGCGGAGACGGCCAAGGAGCGGGCGCGGTCTCTGGCGGATATGGATGAGGACGACCTCCTCGCGTGGGTCTGCCGCCGGTCGCTCACGACGGCGGAGTCGGACGCGAGGAGGCTCCGCCGCAAGAACGCCAAGGCCCTCCGCATCGCCATTGAGGAGTCCGAGCGGCTCGCGGCGGTTACGGCGAAGGAACGGGCGCGGCTGGCCAAGCTCAAGCGCCAGCAGGACCGGGCGGCGGAGCGGCTGAAGGGCCTCGTCATCGTCTCCGACTCCTCCTCCTCCGACGACGACGACCAGCCCCCCGCCGCCGACGGCTATAGCTATGCCGGCGACCGCAAGAGGAAAGGTCCGGCCCGCAAGTACTAGTTAGATTTAGCTTAGGTTTAAATTTGTCCGTCGTCTGTATGAACTGGTGGAGCTTTTGTTGCAATGTGATGCTATCTCGTGTCCGCGTTCATATGTCCTGCGTTTGATCGACGTACTTTGATCCACGTTGCATGAGTAGTATGGAAATAGGGGGTCGGATATGAGGGAGACGGATGTGGACGAGCGGATTTGAGACGTGCCCGGTCAGTGACGCGTCCGCGGGCGTTTGAGGGGCCGGATTTGTCATATCCGGTTGTAGATGCTCTAATAACTATCTAGCCACAAGCCAAGAGAGCAGCACGAACAAGATGGAACTACCCAACGAGACGAGAAAGTAAAAATGTAAACACTACTTCACTCCGGTCCGGTATAAACACGCAGCATCCCGTCGTCAGCACGGGAGAGGCTCGGTTCAGTTCAGTTCAGGCGACGCAGCCCAGGCACCCCATCATCCACAGGCTCCTCCGCTGCTGCACAAGCCGCATTCAAACAAGGATCGATCACGACAAAAATTAAAGATACCAATTCCAGCAGTAAATACACATTCTTTTCATGGGCCGTACGTGCGTATGCGTACCTTTGTTGGCCGCCGGTTGGGGGTGAACTCCGGCGGCGGCACCTGGTACAGGTCCGCGTCGACCGGCCGCACCACCCGCCTGGAGTTGCCGCCCTTGGCCGCGGCAGCAGCGTCCAGGGACGGCCTCGCGCTCTGCCGCTCCCGGGACACGCTGTCGCAGCCCGCCGCCCGCCGCCGCCTTGCCTGCTGCTTCTTGGGCGCGGGCTTGCGCGGGGGCGGCGAGTACTTGAACCACACGTCGCTGCAGGCCTGCGGCTCCGGCATAGCGTACCACGCGGCCGCCGCCGCCGCCTCCGGCTCGTCGTAGTGGTAGTAGTAGTTCCACTCCCCGAACGCCGGCACCTGGGGCCTCCTCGCCTTCTGCAAGTAAGACCAAAACAAAACAGATCAACCACAAGGTCAACACCGCACCGATCCTCGATGAACTTGGCGGGCGCTAGCATGTGATGCCTTGCCCGGCTCTCATGACACTTACCTCCATCTGGCTCAGCACGGGGCAGGGCAGGGCAGACAGAACGAGCTGGAGAAGAAGAAGAGAAGCGAGCAAGCTGGGGTCGGTCGGTGTGTGGGCGGCGAAGCAGGTTGATACAGAGTGGAATGGAAGTGTGGAGCCTCCTCCAATGGCGGTCTGGCTGGACACGCGTGTAGGTATTTATAGCGAGAACCGGAGCGTTGAAGCAACGCCACGCCAGGCAGGGCAAGCCCGGCGCGCGCTCCGGAGCTCCGGTGTGCAGCGTTGAAGTGAGGAACGGGGCTTCGGGTTCGGGACCGGCGATGTTTGACAAAGAGCGAGCGAGAGAGAGAGAGAGAGAGGGAGGGGCAGTATGGAAGGCCGGACCATTTAGGTAGGCTACTACTACTCGTAGTACTGCTCCTAGCTCACTGTGGCGTGCAGCGAGCAGCGATGGGTAGGGCAGGGGCGCAGAGAGGGGGGTGTCCGGACGTGGTCCATCGTTTGACGCGCGGGCTTTTACTGCGCGCGCATCGGGCGCCGTTTCTTTTCTACAATCGCTGCATGTCGTCGCCGGGTTCACCGCTGACCCCCGCGGCCCCCTTGTCGCGCGCCGCGCCGCGCCCTGCCCGTGTTGTAGTGTTTCGGCATCATCGCCGGCTGATTAGAAGATAATTTGAACGGGCGTCGCGAAGCTGGCACGCCCTGCTGCCGAATGACTCCGAGCTGCGGTAACACGCTTTGACAAGATAGCTTCTACTAGAAGCTCTGTAAATTCTACAGTAGTAGTGCTACTCTAGTGTCGACAAGTGTGGCTCCGAATCTCGGATTCTGTTACTCGAGGTAATATTCAAATTAGCACACCTAACGTAAACGTTGGATGCTCTTAGCTCTAAACGATGGACATTTCACTCTCAAAATGCACATGGAGCACAAATAGTTTTGTACTAGGATTTTTGCTATAGCGAAAAGTGCACGGTTTGAGCAACTATGTTGTTTGAGACTTCTTTAGCAAGGAACAGACCGAACAAATGCCTTTCAGCGCTCGGGCCCGTGCGCGCGGTTTTTGTCTTCTCGGAAGCTGTATTCAAAGTTTCATCGTGAAATACACTGACGAGCGAGCTAAAAAAATATTGATTTTGAAAACAATAACAGTGTGTGGGTGTGTCTCGTTCACCATCCCTCTAAGCTTAGCCGCACCAAAAAATAACTCCGGCGATCCGCTGCACCCCCCGCCCCCTAAGATAGATAATGGGGCAATGGGCTCCCCCTAAGATAGATAATGAGGCCATGGCCTACCCCTAATATAGATAGTGGGGTGGTCATCTCTAACTAGTTCTCCGGCTAGGCCTGGCATGAAGAAAGGAAGGAGGTGATTGACACGAGAAAAAAATCCAGGTGCCACATAAATAGCAAAACCAATAAATTTTTTGATATTGTCCCCCTTTTGTGTAGCTCATGTGTCAATGTATTTCAACATAAAATTTATTAACATGCAGTATACATCCATATTTACAAATGCTAACCGTCATATTATCCACCCCCTCCCTCGTGCTCCCTTGCCGTCATCGGTGGTTGTCGCCGGGCAAAGCCCGCTGAGAGGTAGGCGGCAGCGGAGCTTCCCCATCACGCCCATCTTGGCTGCTATGGGGGCCGTCCCGCCTTGGTCTCGGTTTCTGTTGTGTGAAATACGTGAGATGCTATGCTTTTATATATACCTTACAAGATGCATGAATACCGCGGGAGTGCATTTTTTAAAATGTCGCGTGAGTGCATTTTTACAAGAAGTGAGAAATGTTATCGTGTTAAGCGTTACTAACTTTTCTAATAATTTCTTAAGTGTTAACTAGCATCATTAATCAGGTGAATTCATCTCAAGTGCGGCGTGGGCTTGATCGCATGTCTTGGATGAGCCGAGCTCTCTTTTTACGAGTTTTGCTTCGGTACACCCCACTAATTTTTTTTTATAGATTTCGATTGACATCAAATGTGGAGATTAGAAATTACCCATTCGACCAAAAGATTAGTTTGCTCTGATATCTTGTTTGATCCATCAATAGAATAGGGATTAGAATTAGTTGCCCGTGAATATACAAGAACTCTCCTTTTAAGTAATTTTAAAATTCGTGCAAACTTTTAGGGATGTATCGAAGCAAAAACAAAATGTTTCCGTTCCGGCATATGTTTTTTGAAACGGAGGCAAAAGCTTTGCCTCATCTCATTAATTAAGAAGAAGTTTGGACAAAGTTTTAAGCTTACATGACCATAAAGGTCCAATAAAAACAAAAGGAATCACTTTCCCGGAATTAAATTGCTCAGAAGTTTAGCCCCGGCTATGACCCACGTCTTGGCCTCGTCCTTGATTAAAATTCCTTGTTACGGAAGACCCTAGCATTTCTTTCGTTCCAGATTTCCCAACACACTAGCATTTGTAGGGAGATTCCTGCCTTTCTATATTCACCATATCGTCCATCGGTGGCGGACCACCATTGGTTGACTGTTTGTAGATCACTCCATAAGTGTGTTGCAGACTGTATCCCCATCCAATCATAAATCAGGTTCCAGACTCTTATGGTGTAGCGTCATTTGAACAGAAGATGGGACGCAGATTCTGGCATCCTTTTGCACAACTCACAGAGGCCGCAATTGGGCCATCCTCTTCGCTGCAATCTGTCAGAAGTCCATATTCTATCTTGAAGAACAAGCCAAGAGAAGAATTTAATCTTGGGTGGTGCCCAAATCTTCCAAACCATTCTCGGCATCTCGGAGTTAATCAAGCCCGCAAACTGCATCCGGTAAGCAGTGGTCGCAAAGTAGCAACCATCCTTGGTGAATTTCCAGCGAACGGCATCTTCAATGTCCGGGATGAGGTTGATCTCTTGAGTTTTGCTCCAAAGTTCAAAGAATTGTTGAATAATGTTTACAGAGATCCCCCTTTCAAGTTGATTTGACGGATCCAATCATTATCAGTCATAGCCTTGACAACACAGGAGTTTGTTCGCTTAGAGAGGGCGAAGATGCCGTTCCGGCATATGTTATCCATGAAAGTTGCCCTTAGGTTTAGCATTATTCAAGCCAGCTGATAACTTCAACCGTAAGCCCATTTCCATGCATGCGTGGACGCGATTACGCACTACGCGCCACCGGCCGGCAAGGAGTTGTTCGAGACGGCCGGTATGCCAAGGTGATAAGCGAAAGCAACCAGCGGTGTCAATAGTTGAGGTTGAGGCCATCACGGTGCGGTGTGTGATGCACCTTTGCTACTGCTACACGCTCATGGTCCTGGTGCTAGAGGACGGCCGGCCGGTCCGGCGGTGGAGACAGCCGTGACGACGGACTGACTCCCTCTGGGCAAGCGTGATGCATGCATGGACGGCTACAGAGCACCACCGTAAATGCCACCATAAATACCATAATTTGCCGGTCTACTTTATGTCTCTAGACAGGGGATTTGTATAGGCTGGGCGTGAACAGGAATATTCTGATCCGATCATTTAATCATGACGTACAGAAAAAGATAACGTGAAAAATCAGGCGCGCAACACATATGTGTAGACACACACATGTGAAAGTTGGTAGAAGATGTTCCAGTATGGTAATCGCCGGGATGAGTAAGCCACACTTTTGTAATGTAAAAATAAGTCAAATCAATATTGACAACATTAAGTTTAAACTCTATTAAAACCCCTAGAATAATACTTCCTCATATCCCTCAAAAAAGAAGAAGAATACTTCTTCTGTTCTAAAATACATGGGGTAGTTTCAGTTTAAATTTGAACTTAAACCAAACAGAGGGAGTATGCCATAAATAATATTGGTATATAACACGCCATAAAATTTGACAATCAGAATTCTTAACACCGTCAAATCATTTGAGAATTCTACCTACGCTAAGTTTTGGTAAATTATCGATATTGATAAAAAAAATTGCAAAAAAAAAGTTATGTCAACATTTGGACTTGCTCAGATTTTTTATCCGGTTTTTCTTATAAACCGGATCAATATTTTCTTTGAATGAGATATATTTCAGGCGAGGACCCCCCCCCCCCCCTCCCTCCCGATGAGTATTAAAAAAACATTCAGACTTGATTCCAATTGTGACATCATAGATTCATGATATGTATAAATGCTTTACTTTTTTACAAATATTTTGAGCTATATAAAGTATCAACCGATGCGAGGTACAAACCAAGTGCACTAGATGAACATAGCTCGGATGGTCAAGTTCCTTGTGGTGAAACCAGCCCACCGGGGTTCAAGTCCTTACTTGGCACTGGTGCTTGCGTTGTCCTGGATTTATTTGAAGTTTTTCGGCACTGTTCATTCAGTGGGAGGAGACGTTTCCATCGACTACGAGGCTTTGTGATGACTTCGTCAACCTCAAGATGCTTTGTCGGCTCAGTGTCTCGGAGGTGCTAATAGAGGTAGGGTGTGAGTGTGCACATCCGTTATGGGAATGAGTTTATATGCGTGTATATGAGCATTTGTGATTGCATTGTGTTAGAACAAAAAGTACCGAAGCCATACATTTATGTTGCCGTTCACGGTGTTTCGCCTAGTGATGCCTCCAAAGTTCATCATAAATCTAGATATACATCCTGGGATTCTTTGGTTCAAAAGATTTTCATAGGATTTATAGGACTGGAAAACTTTAGTATTTTTTACGTTGATCATTTTATTAGTTGAACTGAATTTTATGTAACGTTTCCCTAAGGATTAGTTTGCATTACATTCCATAGGGAATTTAGCATCCCCGTGGATCTTTTTTAAAAGGATAACCCCTCACCTCGTGCATCGTTTTCTGATGATAAAGGAAGGGTCATGCCGAAGAAGGGTGAAGTGGTGCACAGAGCACCGATGGTTGAGAAGAGCAGATGGAGGCAGCATTCAAGCGGGGGCAGTGTGTCCTCGGAATGCCTATCTGATAAGACATGCATGAAACCCGGAGGGCAACAACATTCCCCGTAAAACCGAAGCTCCGTTTGATCCAAAATTTGGCCACTCTTCAAGAAGGCAAGTTCCACTACTCGTTTCTCCGGGCCGCATGTTCTCCGGCCCTAGCGACGATAGATAGAGGTGTTGTTGCACCTAGCTAAGCCCTTCTGTTGAACACCCCTTTCTTAGGGTTTCCTCTTCCTCTGGCGATCTCGTCAGAGTTCCAAATATCCTTGCGCTCCGGCGGCTGTTTGCCGGCGGGTGTGAGTCCAGGTTAAGCTGAGAGCAATCGGCCGCATGGCGGATCCACCGCCTGTGGAGATCGGGGGCGGAAGAGAGACAGCGGTAGTTGGATTGGAGGCGGGGCGGAAGGAGCAGTTTCAATCAGAGGGAGTTAGCGGCGGCGGCGGCGGCCGAGGTGAAGATGCGTACAGGAAGGAGCATGCTTGGGGCCCAATTCCTAACCTTGAAGATCGTTTCGAGGGTCTGAACCTGTGCGGGGAGGAGGAGACCGATCTTGATTTTTCTGGGGAACTTGAGGAGCTAATCAACGAGGTCAGATGGCTAGCTATTTTCAAGGTGCATACGACACGCCAGTTCAGTCACTCGGCGTTATTTAACTCGATGAGGACGGCATGGTCGGCGGCGCAGAAGATTATCTTCAAACCAAAGGGAGCAAATCGGTTTATTGCGCAATTTAGCTGCCTGGGTGATTGGCGTAGGGTGATGGATGGAGGTCCGTGGCTATTCCGTAATGCGGCGGTGATTCTTCAGGAGTATGATGGATTTAGCAACGTCAATGATTACAAGCTGGATAAAATACCGGTTTGGGCCAGAATTGAAGGGATCCCGGATGGACTTATGAGGAAGAAGGAGTTGGCTGAGAAGGTGGCTCGAAAGGTGGGAGAACCGCCCATTACAGTCATTGTGAACGAGGGTTTCATCAACACCTCGAAGTACCTTAGGGCGAGGGTGTTTCTGGATGTTCACATTCCCCTAGTCAGATTTGTATCGATTACTTTAAGGGAGAGGAAGAAATATCCAGTTTATTATGAGAAGCTCCCGGACTACTGTTACTTCTGTGGCTTAATGGGGCACACTGTCGAGGAGTGTGGGGATGGAGTGCATGACCCGGGTGATTGTGAATGGGGTCCTTGGCTCTTGTGGAACTTTGATACACTAGTGCCAAGACAGAATTTTGCAAGGGGAGGCGGGAGAGGAGCTGGAGAGAGAGGAGGATGGGAGGCGGGAGGCACAGGTGGATGGGGGCGCGGAGGAGGAGGTCGAGGACAGTACGCAGAAGCGAATGAAAATGTGAGCATGGAGTACTCGACTCAAGACACGACAGCAGCAGCGGAGATAATCGATAGAGGTCCCCGGAAGCGTCTTCTTAACCAGGATGGCACAGTTAATGCACAAGGACAACCGGTGGTACCAATTCAGTCTGGTATGGTTGCGGGGAAGGTTTTACAGATTGAAGGTGTCGTGCCTATGACAGCAGATGTCAGTACTGATGGGACTCCGGCTAAGGTACCGGTTGTTAAGAGAAGAAGACAGGGAGAAGGAGAAGTTGATGGTGATTCCATGAGTGAGGCGGCCTCCCGAGGGGAGAGCCGCCAAGATCAATGAGAATTTTGTGTTGGAACTGTCGCGGGATTGGCGACCCTGCGACGGTTCGTGAGCTCCGGGAGCTCATTCGGGAATGTGCGCCGTCGGTGGTGTGCTTGTTGGAAACTCAAATATCGAAGCAGCGGGTGGAAGGGTTGACAGCTACCCTAGGTTTTGAGGGAGGTTTTGCGGTGCCGAGCAGTGGGAGAAGCGGTGGTTTGGGAGTTTTTTGGAGGCATGGACTGAATTTCAGAGTTAAGAATTTTTCTAAATACCACATTGATGCTTGGGTGTCTGAACCGGGGAAAGATGATTGGCGGTTAACTTGCTTCTATGGTGAAGCTAACAGGAGTTTAAGGCAGAATACATGGGATACTATGGCGCGTTTGCGAGGAGAATCTACTTTGCCATGGATGTGCATTGGTGACTTCAACGAAATTTTGAGACGGGAAGAGCAGTTGGGTCCTAATGAGCGAGATGAGGCTCAAATGGCTGGCTTCCGCGAGGCGGTGGATTTATGTGGGCTGGCCGATCTTGGCTATATTGGCCTGGATTGGACATTTGAGAAGAAGGTGCCGGGAGGACAATACTGCCGGGTTCGACTTGATAGGGCACTTGCGACGGCCAGCTGGAGCACCATGTTTCCCTTTGCCTCACTGCGCCATTTGGTTGGAGCGAAATCAGACCATTCTCCAATCGTGCTTTTCAATGAGATGGATACAAGAAATAGAAGAATAGGGCTGGATAGGCCTTTTCGGTATGAAAGGATGTGGGAAACACATCAGGAATTCTTCCCCATGATTGAGAAAGTTTGGAAGGAGGAAAGAGGTGCTAGCTCGGTGGAGGATCTGAAACAGAAACTTGAGCGTCTAGCGAGTTCGCTGGCTGGTTGGGGCACGAGCACTTTTGGTGCTGTTCGCAAGGAGTTGAGGGAGTTAAGAAAGCGTATTGAAGTGCTACGGTCTGACCCTTCTAGAGTCGGCCC
This sequence comes from Elymus sibiricus, assembly GCA_039707655.1. Classification (NCBI taxonomy): domain Eukaryota; kingdom Viridiplantae; phylum Streptophyta; class Magnoliopsida; order Poales; family Poaceae; genus Elymus; species Elymus sibiricus. Next base: position 345,665,987 of record CM077671.1, read on the forward strand.
TAGCTATGAGGAAAAGAAGGCGGAAGAACGCATGGTGGAGTTAAACTATAGGGAGGAGATCATGTGGCGACAGAGATCGCGAATCCAATGGCTGGCCGAAGGCGACGGGAATACACAATTTTTTCATCAAAAGGCCAATAGCAGGAGAAGGAAAAACCGAATCTCTCGGTTGACACGTGCTGATGGTACAATCTGTGAAGATGAACAAGAGATTAGCACCATGGCGACCGATTTCTATGCTAACTTGTACAGGACTGAGGGGTCAGTGGGAATTGAGGAGGTGCTCTCCCACATACCGTGTAAAGTTGACAGCACGATGAATGAAATGCTAGTGGCCCCCTTTATGGAGACGGAAGTGAAAGAAGCTTTGTTCCAGATGTTCCCGTTGAAGGCGCCGGGACCCGATGGTTTTCCTGCGCATTTCTTTCAGAAAAACTGGAATATTTGTGGTGATGAGGTGACCAAGGTGATACTACGCGTGCTGAATGGAGAAGACTCTCCGGAGGTTATAAATAAAACGTTCATCGTATTAATCCCTAAGGTATCGAATCCAACCTCTTTGTCTCAGTTCCGGCCTATTAGTTTGTGCAATGTAATCTATAAGATTATATCTAAGGTGCATGCTAACCGGCTGAAAAAGATTCTACCGGAGTTAATCTCACCAATGCAGTCTGCGTTTGTCCCTGGAAGGCTTATTACTGACAATGTTATAGCTGCATATGAGTGCTTGCATTTCATGAAGAGAAGGCGAAGCAAAAATAGGTCACACTGTGCTCTTAAAGTTGATATGATGAAGGCATATGACCGGGTAGAATGGAATTATCTTGAAGCTGTCATGTTAAAGTTGGGTTTTGCAAGCAGTTGGGTTACAAAAATTATGAATTGTGTCAGGTCAGTTTCTTTTGTGTTGCTGTTAAATGGATGTAAGCAGGATGAGTTCAGACCCACAAGGGGAATCCGGCAGGGTGATCCAATATCCCCGTATCTTTTTTTGATTGCGGCTGAGGGCTTGTCTTGCTTACTAAAGGCTAGATCATCAAATGAAAATGTGAGAGGTGTGGTAGTGGCACCAACAGCACCGGCGGTCAATCATCTTCTGTTTGCTGACGATTGCCTTCTTATGTTCCGCGCAAACGAGGAAGGGGCGCATATTATGAAAGACACAATTCAACAGTACTGCAATGCTTCTGGGCAGCGAGTAAATTTTGAGAAATCTAGCATCTTCTTTGGTAAAGGTTGCCCAGAAGGGAGGAGGAGTATCATTAAGACCATTCTTGATGTCCCAAACGAAACTCTCTCTGAGAAGTACCTTGGACTGCCATCGGATGTTGGAAAGTCAAAGAATAACTCCTTCGAATACATCAAGGACAGAATATGGAGACGTGTGCAGGGTTGGGTCGAAAAGTGCCTTTCGGCGGCTGGAAAGGAGGTCTTGATCAAGGCTACAGCTCAAGCAATACCCACTTATTCAATGTCATGTTTTCTGCTGCCCCGAGGTCTATGCAAGCAAATTGATGCGATGCTTCGGAAATTCTGGTGGGGAAGCAAGAACGGTGAACGCAAGGTAGCCTGGGTTTCGTGGGATGTGTTGACAATGCCGAAATACATGGGAGGTTTGGGTTTCCGTGACACCCAACTTTTTAACCTTGCAATGCTAGCTAAACAATCTTGGAGGATCATGCAGGACCCTAGTTCTCTTAGTGCTAGACTATTAAAGGCCGTTTATTTTCCAGATTGTGATATGATTGATGCAGAATTGGGAAGTCATCCATCCCAGGTGTGGAGGGCAATTTGTGAAGGAACAATGGTGCTGAAGCAGGGTTTAATTCGCAGGATTGGAAATGGGCAAACTACATGCATATGGGATCAAAACTGGATTCCTAGGGACCATATGTTGAGAGCTCTCCATCCAAGATCGGGTAGTCCCCCAGCTTTTGTGGCTGACCTAATGATTGTTGCAGAGAAGAGGTGGGATCGCGAAAAGGTCGTTGAGAACCTGCAGGCCCCTGATGCACGTGTTGTTCTAGGAATTCCGCTAAGCTCACGAAATATTGATGATCATTGGGCATGGCACTATGAACGGTCAGGAGAATTCAGCGTTAGGTCTGCCTACCGACTTCTTGTTGATACGATGAGGAGAAGGGAGGACTGGTTGGAGGGGCGGCCGGCGACCTCCAACGCTGAGGAGTCAAAGAGACAGTGGTGTCGACTGTGGAAGGCTAGTGTCCCAGCCAAGCTTAAGAATTTCGCGTGGAGGTTGGCCAGGAATTCAATCCCAACAGAAGCAGTTCGACGTGCAAGGAACATGTCTGACACTAGTCAGTGTGCGATCTGCAATTATGCTGAAGACACTTGGAGACACGCTTTAATAGACTGCAATATGGCAAAATCGGTCTGGTGCCTTGTAGATGAGGATCTAGTTGATCACTTGATAGCATCCAACAACCCTGATGCCATGCTGTGGCTGATTGACCTTCAAGAATCAATGGGCCAAGATGATTTTGCGAAGATCTTGGTGACTCTTTGGGCCATTTGGTGGGCAAGACGAAGAGCTTTGCACGAGGGGGAGTTTCAGTCGCCACTGTCTACATTTGCCTTTATCACCAAGTTTCTTGGTGATTTGGCTCTGCTGCCTTCGAAGCCCAATAGGACTGCTGCACTAGTCCGGCGAGAGACAGAGACTAGAGTTGGATGGATTGCCCCAGCGCAAGGTTTTCACAAAATTAATGTTGATGCGGCGATTTCTCGTCAGGGAGATCGCTCTGCTATTGCTGCTGTTTGTAGGTGTGGAGAGGGGGTTTATATGGGCTCTTCGGTGCAAATATTCAGAGACTATGACGACCCAGAATCGCTGGAAGCTATGGCATGTGGAGAAGGGCTTGCCCTGGCCAGTGATTTAGCCTTGCACAAAATTCAGATTGCTACTGATTGTCTTTCAACTGTCAAACATCTTCAGGGATCCTACTTGGGACGGAACAGTGTGATTATCAAGGATATAAAGCAGAAGAGGACGGAGTTTCAGGAAGCACTGATCACTCATGAGACGCGGGAGCATATTAGCGAAGCACACAATCTAGCTAGAGCAGCTTTGTTTTTAGATTTTGGCCGTCATTTGTGGCTGCTGGCTAAGCCAGATTTCATGTTTACTCCTGAAGTTGTTCAATAAGTAATATAGTGCGCACTTCTCAAAAAAAAAAAAAAAAAAAAAAAAAAAAAAAGCTAGCCACACTGGAGCAGTAGGTCCAAGTCACAGCTGCACTCACGTAGTCACGTAGCCATTTTCTCTACCATGCCAGCTCTCTTCTTGACCTATCTATCTATGCCAAGAAAAGACACAAGGTAGATAGTTACTCTCTCTCTCTCTCTCTGCGGCAGACACACGGCTGCGACAGTGTATGGTATGGCATGGCCGATCGAGTCGAGTTGAAACAAAAATGGTAGGCACGCGCGAAGAAACCAGTTCACAACGACTATTATCCAACTGCACGAATCAATGCGGGTACCAGATTCACGGGCCCACGCCCACTGCTCCTCATGCCCATGCAGCAGCCGGCCGGGCGGGCTCCGGGCTGTACGTGCTCGTGTATCCATTGCGATCTTCCTGAATCTCTGATGACAAACTCGCTTCACATCAAAATTGGTCCAAAGTGATTTCAGGTTGACAGATACTAACGTAATAATAGTATGTCATCGTGCTTGCTAAGCGCAAGACAAGATGTTGCACTCAATATGCCTTTTATCTTACCCACATTACACTGAAGAAGTAGAAACTCGAAATGTTACTAGATATACCTAGATATCTTTACCAACGTTACACAAGAGAGTAGAAACTCGAAATGTTACCAGCAGTCAGCTAGTTTTACTGGGGTACTAACCATTTTGCCACAAGCCAAGGCATACGCACAAAACACTCGGAGAGAGGACTGGACAGAAGTATAGTATAGTGAGTGTATCCAAGAGAGAGGGCAAATGGACACTGGTGATGAACACGAACGCAGGACGCAGCATCCCATCGGCGCGACAGGTTTCGGGGTTCAGGAGGCGACGCATGAGTTGAGGCCCAGGCATACCATCCACAGGCTCCACCCCTGCATCCAAACAAAGAGCGGTCAGCTCCAACAATCACGACAAAAAATTAGAGAAACCAATCCCGGCAGCAATTCGACATTCTTTTCCGGGGACCGTGCGCACGTAGTACGTAGTACGTACCTTCCTTGGCCGCCGGTGGGAGGCGGGCTCCGGCGGCGGCGCCTGGTACAGGTCCTCGTCGACGTGCCGCACCTGGTACCTGCTGGCGCCGCTCTTGGCCGTGGCAGCAGCGTCCGAGGACGCCCTGGCGCGCTCCCGGGACACGTCGCCCTCCGGCCGCCGCCGCCTCGGATGCTTCTTGTTGGGCGTGGGCGTGGGCTTGCTCGGGGGAGGCGAGTACCTGAACCACACGTCGCTGACTCGCTGCAGGCCTCCGGCTCCGGCGTGGCGTACCACGCGGCCGCCGGTGCCGCCGCCGCCACCTGCGGCAGCGGCTCGTCGTAGTGGTAGCTGTAGTTCCACTCCCCGAACGCCGGCACGCGACGTCTCCTCGCCTTCTGCAAAATACCACAAGTGTAGTCCATGGTGATCAGACCACCACCCCCATTCTTGGTGAAGTTTGCGCTAGTATGGATGGCTTGGCTCGGCCTACACTTACCTCCATCTGGTTCAGCACGGCACAGACAGGGGAGACAGAATGAGCTAGAGAAGAAGAAGCGAAGCTGGCGCCGGTGAACGAGTGGGGCTACGTACTAGCTAAGCAGAAGGGAATGGAACCTCCTCCCATGGCTGGCTGTCCGTGTATTTATAGCGAGAACCGGAGGAGCAACGCAGCACGGAGGACGGAGCCACGGCTGTCAGAACGGGCCGGTGCGCGCTCCGGTGTGAAGAACCGGCACGGGACCGGCGGCGTTTGACAAGGAGAGGGAGAGGGGGGGGGGGGGGGGGGGGGGGGGGGGGCGGCCGGTATGGAAGGCTGACATTTTTCAGTACGATCGGCTCACTGTGGCCAAGCCGGGTCGCGGAGAGGGGTGTGTGTCCGGGCGTGGCCCCTCGTTTGACGCGCGAGCATGCATCGGGCATCGGGCACCGTTTTCTTTTCTCGCTGCGCGTCACGCCGGGTTCGCCGGCGACCTGCAACCGTCCTGTCGCGCCCGTGTGTTATTTCCGCGCCATCATTACTGGCTGATTAGAAAATCTGAATGAGCATCGCGAAGCTGGCATGTCCTGCTACCAACACGTTGACAAGATGGCTTCTACCACAAGTTTTCTACTAGGAGTACCTCCTTTCCCATTTATACATATCTCTAGGTTGACAAATAGACTAACCTTTAATTTTTTTGAGAAAGTATGCTTGTATTCAAATCACGACGGAATACAAAGTTCTTAACCCGAACAAGCACACCCTAACACACCCATAAACAACCAGAATAAAAAAGAGCACTCTAAAACAACCAGCAAAACATGAAGACCTCGGAGCTCTGTGTCATCATCTCTGGACCTTGCGAGGAGACCCCTGCAACACACTAAGGTTGACAAATAGACTAAGGTAAGTTATATATCACAAAAAATATATTATTAGAAAATTGAAATCGTCTACTGAGATGACGGTTCGGTCACGTGTCTCGTCTGGCGACGCCGATGGCGATCGGCGGTGGGAGGTGCACCTCGTCACCGACCTCCGAGCGCTAGAGCTCCTCTCGTTCCGGCAGGGCTCGCTCCTGTGGCGCCGGCTCGTCCTGCTCGACGAGCTCGAGGTTTGCACTGACTCAGGGGCGGTACACGAGGGCGAAGTGGTGGTGGAAGGCGTACATGTTTTTTTCGCGTGTCATGTGGTGTTGGTTGGCAGGAGGTTTGGCTCGGGTGAGGAGGCCCGACGCGTTGCGGAGATCGAGGCGTGGGAGGAGAGAGAGCGCCATGGCCGAGAGGTAGTTAAGGCGCAGCAGAAAGCGGGGGCGGCCATTCCCTCACCTCTCGACGCAGTGTTCCTCTCCCCTCCCAGATCTGAGAAATCTACCCCAACACCGACAATTCATGGCGTCATGGAAGCTAAGATTCGAGGGGGCGCTTGTGAGAAATCGCGCAAGGGGACGAAGAGAAGATGGAGAAGATGAGAGAAATCCACTCTTGGTTCACGGAGGAATGGGAGTTCAAGGAAGCGGCGGGATCTGCTTTCAGGAAGCTCACGGAGGCGGAGGACATCCGCCTCACCCCCTCCGGTGAGCCGGTGGGGGCTTGAAGATGCTACTATGGGCGATGGAGGAAGCTGCCTCCGACAACCCGAAGCAAGCCATGAAGTGGAAAGGGGTCCGCTCTCGTCGCAACGTTCCAGCGGGCCCGTCAGAGTTTGTGGTTGGAGCCGTCATGGGGCTCCCGGCACCAAAATCGGAGGCGATCCAGGTGGAGGAAGTGAGGGATCTAGAGCGGGCGACAGCGAAGGACCACGGCGAGATGAGATACGTCTCCAACGTATCTACTTTTCCTCACTCTCTCTTTTGCCCTTATTTTGGACTCTAATTTGCATGATTTGAATGGAACTAACCCGGACTAACGCTGTTTTCAGCAGAACTACCATGGTGTTGTTTTTGTGCAGAAATAAAAGTTCTCGGAATGAAACGAAACTTTTTGGAGAATTATTTCATAATATATGTGAATTATTGGAGCCAAAATCCACCGAAGAGGGGGGCAGGGTGAGCAGCACCCCCTAGGGCGCGCCAGGCCCCCTAGGCGCGCCCTGGTGGGTTGTGCCCACCTCGTGGCCCCACTGACCCTAATTCCGCCACTATAAATTCCTATTTTCGGAGAAAAAAATCAAGGAGAAAGTTTCATCGCGTTTTACGATATGGAGCCGCCGCCACCTCCTGTTCTTCATTGGGAGGCCAAATCTGGAACCCGTTTGGGGCTCCGGAGAGGGGAATCTTTGGTCTTCGTCATCACCAACCCTTCTCCATCGCCAATTCCATGATGCTCCCCACCGGGAGTGAGTAATTCCTTCGTAGGCTTGCTGGTCGGTGAGGATTTGGATGAGATTCATCATGTAATCGAGTTAGTTTTGTTAGGGCTTGATCCCTAGTATCCATTATGTTCTGAGATTGATGTTGCTATGACTTTGCTATGCCTAATGCTTGTCACTAGGGCCCGAGTGCCATGATTTCAGATCTGAACCGTTTATGTTATCACCTTTATATCCATGTTCTTGATCCGATCTTGCCTAGTCATATGCACCTATTACGTGTTATGATCCGTCAACCCCATAGTGACAATATTTGGGATACTTCACGGTGATGACCATAGTTTGAGGAGTTCATGTATTCACCATGTGTTAATGCTTTATTCCGGTTCTCTATTAAAAGGAGGCCTTAATACCCCTTAGTTTCCTTATGGACCCCGCTACCACGGGAGGGTAGGACAAAAGATGTCATGCAAGTTCTTTTCCATAAGCACGTATGACTATTTACGGAATACATGCCTACATTACATTGATGAACTGGAGCTAGTTCTATATCGCCCTAGGTTATGACTGTTACATGACGAATATCATCCAACAAGTTACCGATCCAGTGCCTACGAGCTTTCCACTTATTGTTTGTCATGGTTTTGTCACGGCAGATGCCCTAGTGAAAGGACTTAGGTTTGAGGCCATCGCTAAGGTGGTGAGCTCGAAGGGGTTGATCGGAATCGAGAGACAAGGGTTTACCCAGGTTCGGCCCCTCGGAAAGAGGTAAAAGCCTACGTCCTGCTTGGTGTTGTATTGATTGGGTATCGATTACAAGGGAGCGAGTTCGCGTGACCTAGCTATCGATGAGTTGTTTCGTGGCCTAAGCCGCCCAGGTAACCCGCCTTTATATACTCAGGTCAAGGCCCTGGGCTTACAAGAGTCCGGGTCGGTTATGCTTGATAACCGACCTCACCTCTAACTATACACGCCTTATCTAGCAAGCCGCCACTGGCGGCTCACACCGCCGGGTTACATCTTGTCTTCCGGCTCTGGGCCTCCAGGCCCATTGAATAAGCTTACAATAAACCTTGTCGTAAGCCGCCAACCGCATGACCCGGCCCCACCTGGGCGGGTCTCACCACGGGGTTATATCCCCAACATTAGGCCCCAGATTGATTTGAACTCGTTCATGTCAATCTCCAAATCTTCTGGTTGGCGAGTCTTGTCTTCTCTGACAATCTTAATGACCCGCCGAAAATGGGCGGTGTTGTTTCTGATAAACTTTCATGACCCGCTGTGACATCATCAGAAAAATAAAAAAAGATTCCTCTGACGTCAGAACGGATCTTTCTCCATTAATATGACCAGCCCGAGAATCGAGGCGTCTTCTTAGTTAATCATCATCGTGCCCCCTCGATTCTCGCACCGGACCGTTGTTGTCCCATTATAACCTTATAAATAAGCACGGGGGGCTATTGCTTTCATTTCCCCCGCCGTCACCTTCTTCTTCTTCCTCCGAACGCCCGCGCCGCCGAAGCTCGCCGCGCCGTTCGGTCCTCGCCATCTTCATCAACACTGGCCGCTGCATCAACCTGAACCCGTCCAGAGCCTTCGCGCGTTCGTCCGCATCCTCAAGGTTCCACTGCTGCCCCTTGTTAGATCTGCATTAAGTTTCTCCTGAGTTCATCGGGTTTCCTCAGTGTTCATCACCGCTCATCAGAGCGTTCTTCACAGATTAGATAAAGAGCACCTCTTTAAAGCCTTATAATGCTGCCCAAACCACGCAGCCGTCCGCTCCATAATCACGCCGTACTCGTTGTAGATCTGCAGCTCATTTTAATCTGTATAGAGGCCGTCTGTTCTTCCACTGGTCCTTTAGGGTTAGAATTATTTTTCTTTTTCCCTCGCCCGTAGATCTTAAATCTATAGCTGCAGTTGCGGAATCTGTTTCTCCACACTTAGCAATTTTTCAGTGTGCGGTGTTAAACTTGACCCGCCGTAAGGCTGCCGGCTCATTCTGTCACACGGCAAACAGCTTCGGCGGCTCATAACTTTATATTGACCCGCCAAATGCCGTCACCATTTCTAGAGTCATAACGACCTTGGTCATAATGTATTTTTAACCCGCCAAATATTCATACTTTTCCGCAGTTTCTTAAGCCGCCGCCGTGTCTAAAACCCCATCCACCTGTAATTGGGTAAGGTTTGGGGTGACCGAAGAATCACTCAAAGACTTTGTAACTATGGGAGTTCTGCCGGCTCAGGATGTTATCCACTGGCGGGTCCCAGGCAATGAAACCACCCCTAAACCCAAAGACGGGGAAGTCATTGTATTCACAGATCATCTGCTGCGTGGCTTCTCCCCGCCCGTGTCTAAGTTTTTCCGGGATGTTCTACACTCATTCAAGCTTCACCCCCAAGACATTGGTCCCAATTCTGTCACCAATCTGTGCCAGTTTCAGACCTTTTGTGAAGCCTATCTGCAGGAAGAGCCGTCAGTTGACCTCTTCAAGGAGTACTTCTATATCAACCGCCAAACAGAAATGGCGGATGGATTAAGCCTCGAGCTCGGAGGAGTCACTCTTCAGAGGCGGAGGGATGTACTCTTCCCAGCAGCAACTCTGCCGAGTCACCCCAAAGAATGGAACAAGACTTGGTTCTACTGCCAAGACACTTCACCAGAGGGGGAAAATCCATTGTCGGGTTACCGTCCCTACCGGCTTAGCACGGATACGGAGCTTCCAGACCAGATGACCGCCGTCGGACGTGCTCAATATTCCCTAACATTCTCAAAAATAAGGGCCCTGTTAGCCAACGGATTAACAGGTGTTGATCTGACCAGCTACTGGGTCTCTTGGAGGATTCTTCCGTTAAGCCGCCGCAGCGCTTTAATGTGCCAATACACTGGTAGTGGATGACCCTCAACGCTTCAACCAGACCCCCTTAACAGACCCGGATCTTAATACTATTGTCAAGTCCTTGCTGGGGGAATCACAAGCCGCCTGCAGCAAAATGGGGTTAAGTCCCTTCTCTGTACTTAACCCGGCTCCAGATGCAAGTGTTTCCATCTTAACTCTCATCTATTCTCTTAATGCTATACTTTGCATGTTTTATTAACTTTTCTGCCAACATGTTTTATTACACGTAGGCCGGCTCTTCCTTCTGGAAAAAACAGTTACTCCCTTCTCTCAAGAAGAAGAGCAAGGTTCCCAAGGCGTCTAAAGCTAAGGCGTCGATCCGCAGGAAGAGACAGTCAACAGAAGAGTTATTTGATTTAGATGACTCAGAGGTAGAACTTGACTCCCTTGGTCTTCTCTTTATGCAACTCATTGACGATGATTACTCACAGGAAGAAGCAGAAACTAGTCATGCTGATGCTGCAGAGATAACCATTATCTCCTCTGACTCAGAACTTTCCCCAGTAAAGAGAATACGGCGGGCTGTACGAAAGGTAAAATATTCTCGCCCTTTTGCTCACTTGAATCCCAATTTTCTTTTGAAGAAACAGCAAGAAGATATCAGACGTCAAACCCGGAGCACCGGCTCTGAGGATCTTTTAACCGGCTTACCAAATGATCCGACTCCTCGAAAACGGCGCACTGAGGTACTTTCTTGTCTTGATTTTACTTCCTCTGCATGCTAACTTTGTATTGCAACTTACTTGTATTTGACAATGATAATTTTTCAGGACTCGCCCCCTTCTTCTGGTGATTCAACCGCCTCAAAGTTGCCTCCTCTTATTATCAACCCGGGGTAAGCACTTTTACATCCCACTTCCTGCATTAACAGTCTATCTTGCTCATTGACATGTAATTTCACTTTTGCTCGCAGGGTCAAGCCAAACGAAGGAAGGTAGGCGGGTCAACCGCCCCTCCTGAAGTTCCAGAACCGGCGAACCCCAAGCCTAACACCCCTGAGGCATATATTGAGCCGTCTGAAGCTGCCAAAGATGCTCATAAAGAGGCTCCCCAGCATAATGAGCCGGCCGATATAGATACTGAGGCTCCCGAGGTTCATCCAGAAGCCGATCCTAAGCCGCCCAGCCCCGAGCCGACAGCTGAAGACGTGGCTTCTCATGAAGAAGTCACTGTTACCGGAACGGCTTACAAATCTCCAGCTCCATCTCATGCACTATCAAAGCATATTAGTGAAGACAAGGCGGCTCCTTCTAAGGAAGAGAAGACTCAATTTGACCTTCCTAACTTAGAGAAGCTTTCAGCCGACGAGTTGCACTCTGGTTATCTGAGCCGTCTCGCTGCAAGCCGGGATATGGAAGCCATCCTGGTTGGCATGATGAAGAGAAAATACGAGGTATTCCACTTCCCTTGCTTTTCCATGTATATACTTATGTAGCCCCCAAGAACCGGTTGATCTCTCAAAAGGGTCAGCCGGGTCTTCAATCACTTGTTATCTTTCGTAAAATCGCCGTGTAGCCCCCAAGGGCCGGGTCATTATGTAAGTAATGAGCCGGCACTTAATCATAGAGTAAGAGCCAACTGTAGCCCCCAAGGGCCGGATCATTACATCAATAATGACCCGGGACTGTTTATAAATCTGATCCGTATATTTGTAGAGCAATGTGTAGTCCCCAAGGGCCGGGTCATTATAGCAATAATGAGCCGGTACTTAATCATAGATTAAGAGCCAAGTGTAGCCCCCAAGGGCCGGATCATTACATCAATAATGACCCGGTACTTAATCATAGATTAAGAGCCAAGTGTAGCCCCCAAGGGCCGGGTCATTATATCAGTAATGAGCCGGGTCTACAAGAAAACTGAGACACATTAGCCCCCAAGTGTCAAGTATATTGCTTGCAATCTGCTTGGGACTTGTAATGATTTGGCCAAACTTCGAAAAACCAATATGAGCCGGGCAGGCTGCTTAAAACTGACAATGTTGCCTTGTTACGACTTATCTTACGCAGGAATCTTTAAACGCTGCCGAGTCCAATGTGTCAGACCTGAAGAAGAGCCTGGCATTGCAACAAGAGAGCCGGGCAGAGGCCGACGCCAAGTACCAGATCGCTTTGACTGAGCTAGATGTGATCAAAGCTGAGCTCAAAGCATTCAAGAAATCTGCCGAAGCGAGCCAAGCCGCCCTGACCAAGCGCGCTGAAGACGCAGAAGGCCGTCTTAAAACGGTGACTGACGAGCTGAGCAAACTGAAAGGCCACATATCTCGTATGGTTGGAGCCGTCTTTGGTAAGTGTTGTTCACCCCTCAATATTCATTGCAAAAAGATTTTCGAGAACCCTTCCGGCTTATAAGATCTAACTTGCTTGCAGGTGAACGAAGTCGCCAGCTTTCTGATGACAGTCTATTGAAGCTGAAGGCTCTATACTCATTGTCGGAGCAGCTGTACGCCGGCTCTCTTTGTACTATCAGAGCCGTTATGACTGAGCGGGGCGTTCCCAAATTTATGAAGGGTGCTCTAGAAATCCTTTCCACCATCCCAAGACAGATAGAAGAGCTGAAGAGATCAGCCGCCCGCAAGGGCGCAATGGCTGCTTTGAGCCGGTCACTAGCCTATGCCCCCCGAGTTAAACCCGGCCGAGATGATGGATGGCTTTCCTCAGCTGAAAGATGACGGCTCGGAGTTCTCTCAAGAAGACTATGCTCGTTGCATGAAGGCATCTCGAGTCTTGGCAAGCCGGATGGCCGAAGAAGCTGACTTGTCATCATATCAGGCGGCTTACTCGGAAGATAATAAGCGAGTTCGAGGTCCTACCTTCGAAGCCAAAAGCCTAATTCCTCAACGCCGTAAGCATCTCTTCGCTCCCGATGTTGACCCATCTCCGATCATGCACGATGAAGCCAAATTTGAGGCCTTAACAAATTGCAATTGGGTTGTGGATAACCTCCAGATCCAGGAGACCGAAGACCCGGCGCAGGATGACCCGGCGACGAGCTAGATAAAAACTTGCATCATGTGAAGGTAACCCGGCCTTGTTTGATATGCCGGGTTATAATTTTGCTGAGAAAAACTTGAAGTCCGCAGCTTTTGGGCTTTTTGACAGCCTTGTAATAGCAGTAGGAAACATTTAACCGCCTGCCCTTGTGCCTTTGACGCACTTTTTAAACTTCTTTCAACCCATATTCCGGCGACTTAGCAAATTTGTCTTTGATATATAATCTTCTGACTGCCTTGACTCGCCGGGCGGGTTATACTCCATGAGCAATGCCAAGCCGAAATTATCCAAAACTTAGAATCTTATCATGAAAGTACCTGCAAGAAACAAATAACGTGTATATCTTTTGTCCTATAAGTCGGCTTTAAAGGCGCAGCAGGGCAAGATAACTCTTGTTTTTATGAATTTTTTTTATTGTTTCCGAAGAAACTAGGCATAAAAGCCTGAAAACCTCGTAAGCTGGCTCTCACATGACATAAATCCGTCGTTTAAACCTTAGCAAGTTCAGGGTCTTTTAAACGATTGACATTGCTAAGAGTACGAATGGGCCACATAGTGGAGGGATTACAGCAGACAAGGCGAGTTTATCCTAGCTCACTGTAAGCCGGCTCTCTCGTGACAAAAACCGTCGTTTAAACCTTGACAAGTTCAGGGTCTTTGTGCGAGAATAACTTATAAAAGTTCAGGGTCTCTTATCAAGATTAACTGTCAAGAGTTTGGCAGGTCACATGGCGGAGTAGCAAGTTGCAAACAGGCAGGTTTAACTTGAACATGGCATTTAAAGCCTGGCCAAGAGGGTATGCAAGCTAAACCCAGTGGGTTGGAAGCCCCCAAGTGACCTGATGAAGGATCAACTCCTTTGCACAAATTTTAGTGCGGAAAAAACGGCAGAGGCCCCTAATCATGGGGATGCCAACTTTATTATATCATAAAAGGTGGTATATACAATGACAGGAATGTGTACATTGATAAGAGCCGGACTGGTGGCTTAAGTATAGTATGGCCGAAGGTGAGCAATATTCCACGGCCTCTTAGTCTCTTCACGAGAAGTGCGCGACTTGTCACCCTCCCGTATATCCATGAGATAATAGGAGCCATTGTTGAGATTTCTGCTGATCACAAACGGTCCTTCCCAAGGAGGTGATAACTTGTGCATATCTGACTGGTCTTGAATCAATCGGAGTACTAAATCGCCTTCTTGGAACGTCCGGGTCTTGACCCTGCGGCTATGATAGCGACGCAGGTCTTGCTGGTAAATCGCGGACCGAGCTGCTGCAAGATCCCGTTCTTCGTCCAAGGCATCCAAAGCATCCTGACGCGCCGCCTCATTATCAGCTTCCACGTAAGCCGCCACTCTGGACGAGTCATGACGGATATCACTGAGGAGAACAGCTTCTGCGCCATAGACCATAAAGAAAGGCGTATAGCATGTTGACCTGTTGGGGGTGGTTCTTATGCTCCAAAGAACTGAAGGTAACTCCTCCACCCAACAACCCGGCGTGCGCTCCAAAGGAACCATTAGCCGGGGTTTTATCCCTTTCAGAATTTCCTGGTTAGCACGCTCTGTTTGACCATTAGACTGTGGGTGAGCCACAGAAGACACATCGAGTCGGATATGCTCACTATCGCAGAACTCCTTCATAGCCCCCTTGGACAAGTTTGTGCCATTGTCAGTGATGATACTATGTGGATAACCAAACCGAAAGATCAGCTTTTTGACGAACTGAACTGCTGTTGCTGCATCACACTTGCTGACTGGCTCAGCTTCAACCCATTTAGTAAACTTGTCAACCGCCACCAAGAGGTGGGTCTTCTTGTCCTTAGACCTCTTCAAAGGTCCTACCATATCAAGCCCCCAGACTGCAAACGGCCAGGTGATTGGAATCATCCGTAGCTCTTGAGCCGGCACATGGGCACGTCGCCCAAATTTTTGGCACCCGCCGCATTTACTGACCAAGTCCTCTGCATCTTTATGAGCTGTTAACCAGTAAAAACCGTGTCGAAAAGCCTTGGCCACTAAAGACTTTGACCCGGCGTGATGACCACAGTCGCCGGCTTGGATTTCTTGCAAGATCTCACGGCCCTCATCCGGAGAAACACGGCGCTGAAAGACACCAGTCACACTGCGCCGGTGTAACTCGCCATTGGTAATAGTCATAGACTTAGACCGCCTTATGATCTGCCGTGCCAGATTTTCATCTTGAGGTAACTCGCCGCGAGTCAGGTACACCATATAAGGTAACGTCCAATCAGGGATTGCCCGGAGAGCCGCCACCAATTGCCCTTCCGGGTCAGGTATAGCCAAATCCTCCTCCGATGGTAACTTGACCGACGGGTGATGCAACACGTCCAAGAACACATTAGGCGGCACCGGCTTACGCTGAGACCCCAGCCTTGATAACGCGTCAGCCGCCTCATTCTTCCGCCGATCAATATGATCCACCTGATAGCCTTTAAAGCGGCCAGCAATAACATCAACCGCCTGACGATAAGCAGCCAGGCGAGGGTCTTTAGAATCCCACGTGCCAGAGACTTGCTGAGCCACTAGGTCTGAGTCGCCAAGACATCTGACCCGGCTCAAATTCATCTCCTTGGCCACACGGAGCCCATGAAGCAAAGCCTCATATTCCGCTACATTGTTAGTACAAGGAAACATTAGCCTCAAAACATAACAGAACTTGTCACCTCGTGGGGAAGTTAAAACAACTCCGGCCCCCGAGCCTTCCAATTGCCTGGAACCATCAAAGTGAATCGTCCAATAGGTATTGTCCGGCTTCTCTTTAGGTATTTGACACTCTGTCCAGTCATTGATAAAATCCACCAGGGCTTGACATTTTATAGCCGTCCGGGGCACATATTTTAGATTAAGAGGCCCAAGCTCAATTGCCCACTTAGCAATCCTGCCAGTAGCTTCTCTGTTTTGAATGATATCTCCCAAAGGAGCAGAGCCGACCACTGTAATTGGATGCCCGAGGAAATAATGCTTCAGCTTGCGATTGGCCATGAATACACCAAGCACCAGCTTCTGCCAATGTGGGTATCTCTGCTTGGATTCCGTCAAGACCTCACTGACATAATAAACCGGCCGCTGAACTGGGTACTCCTTACCCGCCTCCTTACGCTCGACCACAACTGCAGCACTGACAGCTCTGTTGTTAGCCGCCACATATAAGAGCAAAGGCTCCTTTTCCACGGGAGTAGCTAAAACGGGCGGCTCAGCCAACATTTTTTTAAGCGCCTCATTAGCCGCATCACTCCAGACGAAATCGTCTGTCTTCTTCATCATCTGATACAGAGGAATAGCTTTCTCACCGAGGCGGCTTATGAACCGGCTCAAGGCAGCAATACGACCCGCCAGGCGCTGAACAACATTGATACACGCCGGTTTAGACAAGGAGGTGATAGCCTTTATCTTGTCCGGGTTAGCCTCAATGCCACGCTCAGAGACCAAGAAACCCAAGAGCTTGCCCGCAGGTACACCGAATACACACTTTGCCGAGTTAAGCATCATCTTGTAAACCCGCAGATTATCAAAGGTTTCCTTCAAATCCGCCAGCAGAGTTTCCTTCTTCCTTGACTTGACCACAATATCATCCACATAAGCATGAACATTGCGCCCAATTTGACCATGAAGACAGTTCTGCACACAACGCTGGTAAGTCGCCTGGGCACTCTTGAGCCCGAAAGGCATAGACACATAGCAGAAAGCTCCAAAAGGCGTAATAAAAGACGTCTTCTCTTGGTCTTTGACTGCCATCTTGATCTGATGATAACCTGAATAAGCATCCAGGAAGCATAGACTCTCACAACCCGTCGTTGCATCAATGATTTGGTCGATACGGGGGAGAGCAAACGGGTCAACCGGACATGCCTTATTAAGATCTGTGTAATCCACGCACATGCGCCACGTGCCGTTCTTCTTGAGTACCGACACCGGGTTAGCTAACCACTCCGGGTGAAAAACTTCAACGATGTACCCTGCTGCCAAGAGCCGGGCCACCTCTTCCCCAATAGCCTTACGCCTCTCCTCATTGAAGCGACGGAGGAACTGTTTGACCAGGTTAAACTTAGGATCCACATTAAGGTGGTGCTCAGCGAATTCTCTCGGTACACCCGGCATGTCAGAAGGCTTCCATGCAAATATGTCCCAATTCTCACGGATGAATTCGATGAGCGCGCTTTCCAATTTGGGATCCATATTAGCCCCAATAGTGAACTGCTGCGATGAGTCGCCAGGAGTGAAATCCACTAGCTTGGTATCTTCTGCCACAAACTTGAGAGGCGGCTCAGATTCCGTGATAGGCTTCTTTAGCGGGGTCATATCTGCTGGGTCAACATTCTCCTTATAAAACTTGAGCTCCGCCTCAGCACAACTTGACTCTGCATATGCTGCATCGCCTTCCTCACACTCAAGAGCAATCTTCCGATCACCATGCACTGTAATCGTCCCGTTTAATCCGGGCATCTTGAGCTGCAAGTACACATAACAAGGCCTAGCCATGAACTTGGCGTAAGCCGGCCGTCCGAACAAAGCGTGGTACGGGCTCTTGATTTTAACCACCTCAAACCATAAAGACTCCACCCTGTAGTTGAATTCATCACCGAAAGCTACCTCCAGAGAAATTTTTCCAACTGGGTAAGCCGACTTCCCGGGCACCACACCATGAAAAACCTTCGAAGATGGTTTAAGGTCCTTGTCAAGCAAATTCATCTGGCGGAACGTGTCATAGTACAAGATGTTGATGCTGCTGCCACCGTCCATAAGCACCTTGGTGAACACATATCCTCCTACCTGGGGGGCTACTACCAAAGCCAATTGCCCCGGGTTATCCACGCGCGGCGGGTGATCCTCCCTGCTCCAAGTTATGTCATACTCTAGCCATTTTAAGTACTGAGGGAGGGCTGGCATGACCGCATTAACCGCCCGCTTGCGCACCTTCTGATCCCGCTTGTCAAGACTGGTCATAAAAACATGATATTGGCCTCCATTAAGCTGCTTTGGATTACTCTGGTACCCGGACTGGTTGTTTTGTTGCTGACTTCCATTGCCAGACTGTTGGTTATTACCACCATGATTTCCTTGGCCTTGATAGCCAAAACCTGAGTCACCTGCACCAAAGCCGGACCCCGGAGAACCGGATCCTGATCCGCCAGACGGTCCACCGCCGCCACCTTGATGCTGGTTAACGTTGTAATTTCGGAACTCCCGCATGATCCAACAATCCCTCCAGGCATGAGTGGATGGCTTATCGGGTAGACTATGTTTCGGGCAAGGAGCATTCAACATCGCCTCCATATTGACAGGCTTGTTTTTACCGAAAGGCGGCTTACCATTGCCCTTGCCACGGTTTCCTCCAGCACTAGTGTTGGCCACCAAATCTGACCCGCCGTCCGGGTGTTTCCGCTTTCCGCCATTGCCATTATTATTATTTCCTCCCCCGTTCTGCTGTTGACTCTTGCCATTGTTATTCTTCTTACCCTTGGCCGACTTCTCATCATTGGAACCAGGGTCCTTCGTGCTATCAGAGTCTGCATACTTAGTAAGAGCCGCCATGAGCTCCCCCATGTCCTGGCATGAACGTTTGAGCCGGCCAAGCTTCTGCTTCAGAGGCAAAAAATGACAATTCTTCTCCAGAATCAGAACCGCTTGAGCCACCGTAATATTGTCGGAAGAGTGGATGATGGTTGAAACTCGCCGGACCCAATGATGGGCCGACTCATCCTCACGCTGCACACAATGATCCAAGTCCACAATCGTCATGGGCTGCTTGCACGTTCCTTGAAAATTCTTAATGAACTCCGCCTTTAATTCGGCCCAGGAATTAATGGTGTTGGATGGCAAACCCTTCAACCACGTGCGAGCCGGCCCTTCCAGCATCATGATGAAATACTTGGCGCATACCGCGTCACTGACGTCTAACATCTCCATGGCTAACTCATAGCTCTCAATCCAAGCTTCCGGAGGCAGATCAGCAGTATAATTGGGCACCTTGCGAGGACCCTTGAAGTCCTTTGGTAGGCGTTCGTTTCGTAAAGCCGGCACTAAGCACGGCACTCCAACAGCCCTGGAGGTTACCCCGGCCCCCTATCGAAACAGAAGGCGCTACTGTGGGTTTTTGATAAGCCGCCGCAGCTGCCAACGCTGCCGCCTCTCGCTGCGCTCTCGCCCGATCCACCAGCGCCTGAGCATCAAGAGCCGGCTGATCATCTCGCGCCGGGTTTCAACGTCGCTCACTACTAGAGATCGCAGACGACTCTAAGCGCCGGCTGTAAGTACGGCTCGGGATGGGGGTTGAGTGCACGCGACTCCGGCTGTAAGTATACTTCTCCTGCTGTGCCACCGCTGTCTGCAAGTAGCCAATGGCGTTCCGCACTTCCTCCGCGAAAGGCGTCCCATCAGGGATGGGGATCGTGCCAAGCCTGACTGCCACTGCCACCATATTCTTCGCCGGGTTAGAAAAATGACCGAGCGGTGTTGGAAAAGGCTGCGGCGGGGTCTGATTCCTGTGGGGCGGGTCTGGCTGCCTATGCTAAACCGCCGCCCTGCTCCCAGCTATTTCCGCCGTCCGGGTTACGGTCAAAGGTGCATTCCGTCCCGTCCCTGGCATGTTGAAAAGATTCCTGGCCTCATACTGAGCCGGCAAACGGGACTGATGTCTCATCTGGTGGACTGCATCTGCGGTCTGCTGCTCTAGGTCAAGGCGAAAAGCTTCCGCCCTAAGGCGCTCCGACTCAGCATCCATCTGAGCCTTCAGTGCGTTGATTTCCTCTTGGACTCCGGCCATCTGGTCCTTCAACCTCGCGATCTCCGTGTTACGGGCTGCTTGGTTTTCGACCGTGACCTTGGTCCCCAACAGAGTTGTAAGCTCGTTCATCAGATCCAGCAAAACTTGAGCCGGCGGCTTGCCTGATCCAGACCCGGTAGCACCAGCGGCCGTGCTACCGGGAGCCGGTGCCGATCCTGCCATGAAGACAGCGGCTCGGCTCGGCGGCTCATAGTGTTTCGGGTCAGGGTAGCCCTCGAAGTAGCCCCCAAGTCCGCCGTTGTGAAGCTGGTAGATTGATTCCTCCTCTCCGCTCGAGGATCCATCCTCCGAGCAGATGAGGGTTTCCTCCCGCGACATGGAACCTTCAAGCTCCGCGCCTTGGGTAAAGCCGACGAAGACGTGCTTCCGAGCCGGTTTAACTCGGGCGGGTTGCGCGCGCCGGGCCGGCTCGACGAGGTCGGTGCAGATGTTCGGCCCAGGCTTAGATCCGCCGATCTTGCCAATGAAGACGTGAATTCCGCCGAAGGGGACCTGGTGCCCGTACTCGATTGAGACGGCCTCAGGGCCCCAGCTAGCGTCGTCGATGTAGAGCTTGCCGTGACGACTCTTAGTCATCCTGCCAACGGCGTATCCCTCAATCCCTGGGAGAGAGCCCTTCGAGAACTCCACACCACCGAGCGTGTGCCCCACGGTGGGTGCCAACTGTCGTGGTTTTGTCACGGCAGATGCCCTAGTGAAAGGACTTAGGTTCAAGGCCATCGCTAAGGCGGTGAGCTCGAAGGGGTTGATCAGAATCGAGAGACAAGGGTTTACCCAGGTTGTCCCCTCAGAAAGAGGTAAAAGCCTATGTCCTGCTTGGTGTTGTATTGATTGGGTATCGATTACAAGGGAGCGAGTTCGCTTGACCTAGCTATCGATGAGTTGTTTCGTGGCCTAAGCCGCCCAGGTAACCCGCCTTTATATACTCAGGTCAAGGCCTTGGGCTTACAAGAGTCCGGGTCGGTTATGCTTGATAACCGACCTCACCTCTAACTATACATGCCTTATCTAGCAAGCCGCCACCGACGGCTCACACCGCCGGGTTACATCTTGTCTTCCGGCTCTGGGCCTCCAGGCCCATTGAATAAGCTTACACCAAACCTTGTCGTAAGCCGCCAACCGCATGACCCGGCCCCACCTGGGCGGGTCTCACCACGGGGTTATATCCCCAACATTGTTCTTGCTAAGTTACTATTGCTGCTGCTACTATTCCAACCGCTACAAAACTATTGCTACTACTATTACCGCTACTGTTACTATCACTACTGCTATCAAACTATCATATTACTGTGCTACTGATCACTCTGCTGCAGATATTTAATCTCCAGGTGTGGTTGAATTGACAACTCAACTGCTAATACTCTCAAGTATTTTTTGGCTCCCCTTGTGTCGAATCTATAAATTTGGGTTGAATACTCTACCCTCGAAAACTGTTGTGATCCCCTATACTTGTGGGTTATCAAGACCTTTTTCTGGCGCCGTTGCCGGGGATCATAGCAATATTTGTTGAGTCACTTGGTATTTATATCAATTTATCACTATGAAGAATCTGAAGGATCCAAAGACCAAGATCGTTCCCTCTACGACGAGGGGAGGTAAGGAATTGCCATCACACTCTGCACTTGATTCACCTTCTGTTTTGAGTGCGTAGTCCCCAGGATATGATTTACTACTTCTCTGAAAAATATTTTCCTGCTCATAAGAAACAAGCTGCCTTACAGGAAATATTTAACTTTATGCAAATTGAAGAAGAGAGTCTCCCACAAGCTTGGGGGAGGCTTCTCCAGTTGCTTAATGCTTTGCCTGATCATCCCCTTAAGAAAAATGAAATACTTGATATCTTCTATAATGGACTAACCGATGCTTCTAGGGACTTCCTAGATAGTTGTGCTGGTTGTGTTTTCAGGGAACGAACTGTTGAACAAGCCGAGGAATTATTGAATAACATATTGAAGAATTATGATGATTGGACTCTTCCTGAACCACCGCCTAAACCCACTCCGAAGAAGAGGGGTATCTTATTTCTCAGTCCTGAAGATATGCAAGAGGCAAAGAAATCTATGAAGGAAAAATGTATTAAAGCTGAGGATGTTAAGAATTTGCCACCTATTGAAGAAATACATGGCCTTGACACACCACCACCTCCACAAGTGGTGAAGGTAAATTCTCTATTAAAGTTTGATGAAGGTGATATTCCTCACAATAAACATCCTAGTCAATGCTTATATGAGTTTGACAACTATATAATGAAGCAAGATCATTTCAATGCTCATGTTCTGAAACAATTGAAATATAATTCTGATATGATTGCTCGCTTCAGTGACTTGCTATTTAGAATCAGTAATGATGTTAGAGGTGTAGGAAAACATGCCTCTATGGTTCAAACTCAGTTAGAACAAGTTGCTAAGTCTCAAACAGAATTGCTTGATGAAATGAATAATAATATGCATGATTTTGCTGCTAGAGTAGTAACTAGAGGAGGTAGAATGACCCAAGAACCACTTTATCCTGAGGATCATCCTAAAAGAATTGAACAAGACTCTTAGAGAATTAATACTGATGCACCTAGTCCTTCGAAGAAGAAAAAGAAAAAGAAAAATGATAGGACTTTGCATACCTCCAGTGAGCGTGAGACACAAAAACCTCCTGATAATAATGACGTCTCTATTTCTGATGCTGAAACTCACTCTGGTAATGAACATTCACCTAGTGATAATGAAAATGATAATGATGATGTTCATGAAGATGCTCAACCTAGCAATAATATAGAACCTGATAATGATGTTGAAATAGAGCCTGCTGCTGATCTTGATAACCCACAACCTAAAAATAAATGTTATGATAAAAGAGACTTTGTGGCTAGGAAACATGGTAAAGAAAGAGAGCCATGGGTCCAGAAACCCATGCCATTTCCACCTAAGCCATTGTGACGCCCAGATAATTAAGCTACAGTAATACCCTGCTAATGATGACACGTCACCACGATTACTGTTGATAAACTCGCGTTGATTCAAATCCCGTTCAATTTCAAATTTAAAATAAAGTCAAACAATAAAAGTTTTCAAACATATAAACCAAAATGTGCGAAATACGACAAATTGTGCATAGGTAATTGTCGTTTAGAAATCAACATTATTGGAGGTATTTAAATTCACTAAAATAAAATAAAACTAAAACAGAAAACAAATAAAAGAAAAAGAAAACAGAAACAAAACAAAATAAAAATAAAAAGCCCCCCCCACCGGCCCAGCCGGCCGGCCCAGCCCACCCCCCCTGGGAGGATAACTCCCCCCCACCCCACCGACACCCCCACCCCTGTCGCTCACTCCCCCCCTCTCGCTCGCTCGCTCCCCCCCGATCCAGATCTGAATCGGGGCTGCCACCGCGCCGCCGCCCGCCGTCGTCGCCCCCCTGCCGTCGCCAGCACCGCCGCCGGCCGCCGCACCTTCCCCGCGCCCGCTGCCCCCTCCCTACGCCGTCGGTGAGCCCTTCCCCGGGCTCCTCCCCTCCGCCTCTTCCCTTTCCCCCCCGGCCAGCCACCGCGCCCGCTACACCGCACGCACCGCCTAGCCCCGCGCGGCCGCGCCCACGCGCGCCCGCGGCCGCCCCTAGCCCCTCCGCACCCCCCGGCCGCCCCGCGCCGCGACGTCGCCGGCGCCCCGCCCCTCCCGTCGCCGGTGCCACCCCGCACCCGCACGCCCGCTCACCTTCCCCCCCGCACGCCCTGGCCGCGCGTCCTCGCCGCGACCACGCGCACCCGCGCTCGCGCTCGCCAGGCCCGGCCGCCGCCCGCACCCCCGCGCCGCGAGCGCTCGCGCCCGCGCTCGCCGCCGCTAGCCACCACCATCGCCTCCCAGGTGCCCACTGGCCCCCTCGCCGGCCACCACCATCGCCTCCCCGCGGGGGCCCACTGGCCCCCTCGCCGGCCACCACCACGGCCCCGGCCGCCGGCGGGCCGCCGGTTGCCCCTGGCCATCGCCCCGGCCTCGATCTGGTTAGTGGGGCTTAACCACCCACTAACCCCCCCTCCCTGAGACCGACAGATGGGGCCCGCCCGTGTAAACGTTTAAAAAAAAGGAAAAGAAAAGAAAATATAATAAATGAAAATGTTAATTAGTTAAATTAATTAATTAATTAATTAGATGATTAAGGTTAAATAGGTTAATTAATTAAACTGTTAATTAATCTGCTAATTAAATTAATTAAACATTAATTAAAACAGTGAATGACAGGTGGGTCCCCCCCTTAATTAATCCTGATTATTATTAATTAAATATTAATTAAAACAGTGTCAATGACAGGTGGGACCCAGCAGTCAGTTTGACCAGGTCAGCAGCACTGTTGACTGCTGACATCAGCATGATGTCATGCTGATGTCATAATTCTATTTTTGAATTAAATTTAATCTGTTTTATTTCAGAATATTATTAAAACTTTATAAATTAATATAAAATAATCCGTAACTCGGATGAAAATAATTTATACATGAAAGTTGATCAGAAAAATCCCACGAATTCGAATACGCTGTCCGTTCGTCTGTCAGGTGCTCCTAGCATAGCAAACGTGGAACTTTTGCATCGATTCCGTTTGTCCGGTAGTAGCCCGAGACCCGGAAAATATCGTCAGATATTCTTCTGACCCGTCTGCGACGTGTAGCCCTGCGTTAGTGCATGCGTAGCTCTGCATATTGCCATGTCATGCCTCGTGTTGCATCTGTGCTTTATATTTATTGTTTCTTCCCCTCTTCTCTTCGGTAGACCCCGAGACTGACGGTGCTGCCGGGTACGACTACGCCGTTGACGATCAGCCTTTTGCTGCAGAGCAGCAAGGCAAGCAACCCCCCATGAGCATTCCGATATCGCCCATTTCTTTCCCTCTCATTCTTGCATTAGATTTTGCTACTGTATTAGCTAGCTCCTATTTTTGACGCATAACCTGTTTTTGGATAAACTGCTACTATACCTGCTGTTATATCAACTGCTTAGTATAGGTTGATCAGTGAATCCCCAGTGACCCCCTTAGCCCCAGTTGCCCCTGCTTCTTCATCGACGACTCGTCGACTCGAAGACCCGAAGACCCGAAGACTCGGTCAACCGACTGACAAGCCAGGCCCCTCACATCACCGCACCCCCCTTAGTTGTACGACTCTGCAGCGCTACTATCGAGTACCAAGGGTGACACCTCATGAAGTACTCATGATGCTAGCTCTGTAGTGTAGTTAGTCGGTCGTAGTTATCGAGGGTGATTCCTCCTTCACCACTCCCGACGATGACTCTGTCGTGCAACCCCTCAAGTGTGGGACCCTCGAGGGTGATTCCTCTAAGTCCACCTTGACGGTTACATCGAGCGGGGACCATTGAGGGTGATTCCTCAGTTCCCGCCTTGATGATTTTATACACACAGTTACGATGACCTGGTTACGGGAACATGTTGGTGATGGGTCGGCCCTGAGGGGTACCCACGGTTTGGTGATGATGAGGCGTGGACTGGCGAGAGAGGCCTTTGCCACACATCCTCGAGACGGGGCGACGGGACCGCACTTCATGGGTCGCGCTTGCCCCGCATTAATAAAATGCTAAAGGGTTGGGTATTTGATCTGAGTTGGTCGTTTGGCCTATTACGCACTAACCTTCACGTGGGAGAAGTTATGTGTACTCAGCATCATTGTATCAGCCGAAGCTCTTCGGACGTCAGCAATGGAGCGGTGCGCGCCGGATTGGACTGGACGGTACAGCTCTTGGACTGGAGTGTGCTAGGTCTGCTTCCGTCCGCCTTCGCATCGTGCAGGAGCGTGTAGGGCAAGTGGGCCCACGACCCCTGTGTGCTTAGGATTTAGACCGACGGGCTGGCCTCTTCGTTGAGCCTAGGTGGGGCGACGACGTGCTGATATCCCGAGGCCGGGCATGACCCAGGAAAGTGTGTCCGGCCGAAGGTGATTCAGGCGTGTTGGGGAATATGTGGTGCACCCCTGCAGGGAAGAAATTATCTATTCGAATAGCCGTGTCCACGGTAACAGGACGACTTGGAGTTGTACCTTGACCTTATACAACTATAATTGTGATTTAAATTTGAGATGAATTGTGGCTCCGAGATTGCTTCCTCGCAGGGAGTTGAGGAAGAATCTCTGGGCGTGGTTACTTAATAAAATTGCTACAATAATATGACTATATATGAGTTACCAGTCTACTCTCTTCTAATGCTGCAAGATGCTGAAGATGCTAGTCTTCGATAGGACTAGGCCTCCCCCCTATTCTTGCTTTCTGCAGTCAGTCCAGATATAACCCCTACCCTTGATAATGATGCATATTTACTATAGTTCTGATGTCAGTCTTGCGAGTACTTTGGATGAGTACTCACCGCTGCTTTGCTTCCTCTTTCCCCTTCGATACGATTCTGCGTTCAGACGATGAGCCCAGGAGACGGAGTACGCCGGAGACGACTACTACACCACCGCTGGAGCCTACTACTACGCGGAGAATGCCGACGCTCAGGAGTAGTTAGGAGGTTCCCAGGCAGGAGGCCTCGCCTCTTTCGATCCGCTGCTTATGTTTGTGCTAGCCTTCTTAAGGCAAAACTTGTTTAACTTGTGTCTGTACTCAGATATTATTTGCTTCCGCTGACTCGTGCTTGTCGAGCTTTGTATTCGAGCCCCTGGCTTGTAATATGAAGCTGTATGACGTTAATTTGTGTCTAGTGTTGTGTTGTGATATTGATTAGTGAGTCCCTAATCTTGGTCGTACGCATTGCGTGTTTGTTTAGCGTACGGTCGAAATTGGGGGCGTCACAGCCATCTAAGAAAAAGGATGATGAAGAATTTGAGCGCTTTGCTGAAATGATTAGGCCAGTCTTTTTGCGTACCCGCTTAACCGATATCCTAAAGATGGCCCCTTATGCAAAATATATGAAAGACATCATCACAAATAAAAGAAAAATACCTGAAGCTGAAATCTCCACCATGCTTGCTAATTACTCTTTTAAGGATGGAGTACCTAAAAAACTTGAAGATCCTGGAATACCAACTATACCTTGCTCCATCAAAAGAAACTATGTCAAAACTGCCTTGTGTGATTTGGGAGCCGGTGTTAGTGTTATGCCTTTCTCCTTATATAAAAGACTTGATTTGAATAAACTTACACCTACCAAGATATCATTGCAAATGGCTGACAAATCAACAGCCATACCTATCGGTATTTGTGAGGATGTGCCCGTTGTTGTTGCAAATGTTACTATCTTAACGGACTTTGTTATTCTTGAGATGCCCGAGGACGACAACATGTCGATTATCCTTCGTAGACCCTTTTTGAATACTGCAGGGCTGTTATTGATTGCAATAAAAGCAAAGTCACTTTTCATATCAATGGTAATGAGCATACGGTGCACTTTCCGAAGAAACAATTCCAAGTGAACGGTATAAATGTTATTGAAGAATCTCCGACCATTACTATTGGAAGTTTTCAATTATCTATTCCTACTGCCAAAAAGAAATATGATATACTTATTGTCGGGGATATGCACATCCCGATTGAGGTAACCTAGTGTTTTGCGAAAGTTCTTCGGTTTCATGCTAATCGGAAGTGGTTGTTAATAAGACTTGATCAACCTTATTAATGAATCATTTTTGAGAGGTATGAAGTCGATGAATTTAGCAAGCACAACTCTTTACTCCCACCTTTTATTTTCTGTTTTAGCTAGTCAAATAAAATAAAATGCCATGATTATCCTGTTTTCTGTTTTCTCCGTGCAATAAAAATGACCCAAAAATAAAAATTCTCAGAATGCCCTGAAAATTTAACACGATTTTTTTCCAATTATTTATGATTTTTTGGTGGAAATAATACCAGATGGGGGTGCACCTGGTGCCCACAAGACACCAGGGCGCGCCAGCACCCCCAGGCGCGCCCTAGTGGGTTGTGGCCCCCACGTGGCCCCCCTCACTTATCTCTTTAGCCCACATCATCCCCTACCTCCAGAAAAAAATCACCACAACCACTATTCTCGTGTTCTTGCTCTCAAACCCGCGGATTTCGATCTCTTTGCTCGAAGCTCCGTTTATAAAACTTTTTGGAGGAATTGCTACTGGGTATGTGACTCCTCCATTGCTCCAATTAGTTTTTGTTTTAGTGGGTTATTTTTAGAGTAATTAGCTACTCTTGGTGCTGCTGTAGATGAGCTTGCATGTTGAATTCTTGGAGTTCTAAGTAGTTTGAATGCTCAATATGGCCTCTATGCATGCTTAGGAGTAGTTGCTAACAATCTTACAAAGTTTTGTTGACAAATAATTTTGTGGACTAAAAATTTTCAGAATTTTTTATAGGAATAAAAATGCAATTCTTTAGGAGTTCTTCGAGGAGGAGATCCTCGGAAGCCTCATCAAGTGGAAGCTCGGTTCGACAGTCTTATGTTGAACCAGGCGAAAGCTCGATGCGAGATGCCGCCACCAAATCATGCTTGTGGCCGTGCGACGAGTTCATGGAAGGTGCATGTATTAAGGAGGAATTTGACCAATTTATCCACAACACAGAGCTTGCTCCCTTCATCGTAGATAAGTGCCCCCAACACCTCGAACTCACGAAAACCTTCACAAAGAAATTTAAATATTTTTTTCGTGAGTCTAGAGTTTCATTAAACCTGTATGACCGTTCCTTCACCATGCCGTTAGAAATGTTTAGTGAAGCATGCAAACTTCCATATTGGGGTTCCCTCGACGAACCAACAAAATATGAATACGAGTCATTTTTAGTTAATCTTTGCTTTGGTGAAGATAGGGGGGTAACACAAGGGAGAATTAACAGCATCCATTTCCCATCAATACAATATTTTGCGCTCTTTAACGGTAAATGTATTGTAGGCAAACAAGATTGTAGCACACCGTGTGCTCATGATTTGAGTCTCTTACACACTGCCATAACTGGGAATAAGGTTTATAATCTTGGTGAAATTGTTGCACGAAGGTTGCAACTCAATGCTGCTAATGGTAATTTTTATGGAGGAATCTATGCCTCCCGTGTAGCAAAGAGATTAAATGTCTCACCATGGCCTAATGACCCCATCTTACCTACTCAGTATTTAGACTTTGATGCCATGAAGCGTCATAAGTTCCTTACGGGTATGGCCACCAACTACACCTATAACTTGAGGTTTAATAAAAAAAACCTGTTGTGCCTATCGCTTTGCCTGCCCCTGCTCTCTATGATTTTCACAACAGGGGAAGATATTATGTCCTTGAGAGTGAAGCCCATGCGTACAGTGCGGAAGTTGAAGCTGCCAGGAGAGCCGCAGAGTCTGCTCCGAGGACCTCGGTGAGCCACCGCCCAGATTATTATTCATACGGATGGTGATTACCAAGCTAGGCCAAAAGCCTAAGCTTGGGGGAGTACGTATTTCCACCGACATTACATTTATGTTCACACATTTCATTCCAGTTGTCGGTGTTCACACTTTTTCATTGTAATATCCATGCTAGATTTATTTTCTCGCTTTCTTCTTGTGTGTTCTAAAAACTTTGAGAAAATCCAAAAATATTTCCTACTTCTTTTTAGTTTTTCTTTCTAGATTAGTTTAATTGTAGCATCAAAAGAAAACCCAAAAAGATTTCTCGCTTCTTCTTTTACTTGTTGGGAGCTTTCCCGTGTAAATAGTTTTTCTCGTTTTTGTTTTTACTCTTTAATTTGCTTTCTTCAAGAAAAACCAAAAACTCCAAAAATATTTCAGTGTGTTTCTCTGAAATTCTTCTCTTTTTATCTTGAGTCGTACCAAGGAGAAGACCACCACTACTGGAATTCATTTATTTGCCGTCTGCCACATCTTTGCCGTCTGCTGGCGGATGGCAAAGATGGGCTTTGCCGTCAGCTGCCATAGAGCAGACGACAAAGATATGGCAGACAGAAAAGGTTCTATTTGCCATCTGCTAGTCCTTTGCCGTCTGCCAGCAGACGGCATAGACACTAAAGACAGACGACAAAGAGGCTAGGTAGGTCCGACTGGACCTTGGTCCACTGGCAAAGAGGTATGCCGTCTTCATTGTCTTTGCCGTCCGCTAGCGGACGACAAAGAAGACGCCTGGCTAACGGTAAGCCTGCAGCCCCCACCCACTCCTCTCTCTCGATCTCTCCCTCCCTCGACTCCCTCTCCCTCTCCCCCGTTGCCCCCTCCCGCCCCGGCCCCGCCGTCGCCGCCCCGTAGCAGAGCCCCACCGACGCCCCCTCCCGCCCCCTCCGGCCGCCACCTCCTCCCCGCCGCCCCTCCCCGCCGCCTCGTCGCCGCCGCCCCCTCCCGCCGCTCCCTCCCCGCACCCCCGCCCCCTCCCACCGCCTCCTCCCAGCACCACCGCCCCCTCCCCGCCACGCCCTCCGCGCACCACCGCCCCCGCCCGTCGCGACCACCGCCCTGCCGCCCCACCTCCCGCCGCCCCGCCACCGCCCCGCGGCTACACTGCCCCGCCGCCGCCCCGCGGACACGCCGCCCCGGCGCCCTGCCTCCCCGCCGCCCCGTCGCCCGACCGCCCCGCCGCCCTCGCCGCCCGACCACCTCCCTCCCTCCGGTGAGCTTTTATTTTCTTTTTCTCTGTATTTTTTTGTTTGTTTTCATTTAATTTTTGCTGTTAGAGATGAATAGGCTGGGTTAATTAGGTTAGTGGTAGGTTAGGTTAGAAAAAAATGAAGAAGAAAATAAGAATAAGTAGAAGAAGAGGAAAAAGGAAAAGAAGGAAGAAGAAAAAGGAAAATAAGGAAGAAGAAGAAGAAGGGAAAGAAGAAGAAGAAGAAGAAGAAGAAGAAGAAGAAGAAGAAGAAGAAGAAGAAGAAGAAGAGAAGACCCCCGACCCCCGACGCCACCGACCCCTGACGGCACTGACCCCACTGAACCCCGACGCCACTGAACCCCGACGCTATGGACCCCACCGACCCCCGACGCCACCGACCCCCGACGCCACTAACCCCGTACCCCCGACGCCACCGACCCCCGACCCCCAACACCCGACGCCACCGACCCCCGACGCCACTAACCCCCTACCCCCGACGCCACCGACCCCCGACCCCCGACGCCATCGACCCCCGACCACCGAGGCCACCGACCCCCGACCCCCGACACCACCGACCACCGACCCCCGACCGCTGACGCCACTGACCCCCGACGCCACTGACTCCCGACGCCACTGACCCCCGACCCCCGACACCTATTCTGCCTCCTGTTGACCGAAAAGGTGCTCTTCGGCCTTCCAGAGGACGAGGAGGTCATAGTTTTGTAAATTATGAGTTAGGTCACATATTTTCTGATTTTGTTATAAAAAAACATCATATTTGTGTTGATCGGGTCAATTTCAATGTGCAGTTGTTCGACGACCTCCCCGTGCGTTGGACGAGCTCCCCTGCTTCGTTCGTGGGTGAGCACAAATGACATCTCCTCCCCCGGCCCCCTTAATTTGCTCGGTTCCGGTCTTCGTGCCGATGAAACTTGCTAGCTATAGGTGTCTTCAATCATCAGTATGCGTGACCAGTATGCGTCTCCCGTTCGAAAGGGCGGCATCTATAAATATGCATGTCTTTGCATATTTATAACCGCCATCCTTTCGAATTGTCCAACGTTATCCAGGGACAGCCCGAGTATGTGTAGATTGGGCTCGTTTTCCCGTATGCTCTGCTCCAGATCCGATGCGGAATTTCGTCAGTGCCTCCCTGTTGTTCTCCGGGTACACATCCTCTATGCTTATTGCCGAGACGTGTATCAGGAGAACAGCGGGGAGGTGCTGCCGAAATTCTGCGTCGGATCCGGAGCAGAGCATGGGAAAACGAACCCAATCTACACATACTCGGGTGGGATTAGGACCTATCTCTACCTATTAGCGTGTAGGTTGCATGGACGTAATAAAACTGACAAACTTGATTAACGGATGAATATAGATGATGAATTATATATATATTTCTTGTGTGTTTAATAGGTAGGCAAGATGAGTGATCGTGCTTGGATGTACACCGGTCACCCTAGTCAGAAAGAAATGACCATTGAATGGTTAATAAAAACCAAGGGGTTTCTGAGCGCCGCATTTGCAAATGGCCAGGAAATAACCTGGTGCCCCTGTGTCTGGTGCGACAACCATAAAAAGTGGACACGGGATGAAATGGGTAAACACTTGCAGAAGTGGGGTTTTACGCCTGATTATACGGTGTGGAGATTTCATGGTGAGTCTGCCCAACGTGCCAGAGCTGAGGTTGTTCGTCGTCGCACCAACGAGCATGGTACCGGGATCGAAGACATGGTGCAAGAATTTGATGATGCTCGGGATTCGGACGATGAGATGGAGGAATCTGCAAAGGCCTTCTATGAAATGTTGGAGTCTTCAAAACATCCTCTCCACGAGCACACTGAGCTTTGTCAGCTGGATGTCATCGCGCAAGTAATGGCTCTGAAGGCTCAGTTCAACCTAGGCAGAGAATGCTACGACGCGATGATGACGATATTTGGACGCTTTCTACCCAAAGGCCATGTATTGCCAGCAAACCTGTACCAGTCGGACAAAATCCTACGTGCGCTTAAGATGCCCTATGAGAAGATAGATGCCTGTGAGAATGGATGTGCCTTATTTAGGCTTGAGTATGCGGGCTTGAACTATTGTCCCATTTGCAAGTCTTCCAGGTATGTTGTGGTAGACAACGGTATGGGTGAGAAGAGTCAGACCAAAATCCCAGTTAATGTTCTTCGGTATATGCCAATCATACCAAGACTTCAACGTCTTTTCATGGTCGAAGAGACGGCCAGACAGATGACGTGGCATAAATTGGGCAAAAGAACCGAACTAGATGCAGATGGGAATCCGATGTTGGGACACACTTCAGACGCTTTTGCGTGGAAGCACTTCGATGCATTACATAAGGATAAAGCGGCAGATCCAAGGCATCCTCGAGTCGCCATCAGCATAGATGGGTTCCAAGTGTTTGGTATGACGGCAACCCAATACAGTTGCTGGCCTGTATTTGTCATTCCACTCAATCTCCCCCCGGAGAGATTATGAAAAGAAAGAACATTTTCTTGACGTTGATAATTCCAGGGCCCAACTATCCGGGGAAGAATATGAATGTGTACATGCAGCCGCTTAAGGATGAATTGCAAGAAGCTTGGGATAATGGGATCAAGACATATGACGCCGCTACAAAAAAAAACTTCAAAATGCATGTGTGGTACATGTACTCGACGCATGACTTGCCGGCGTATGCGCTATTCATTGGCTGGTGTGTGCATGGAAGGTTCCCGTGCCCCACATGCAAGGCAGCTCTTGAGTTCCGTTGGCTGCAGGCGGGTCGCAAGTATTCTTGCTTCGACTTGCATAGACAGTTCCTGGATCCTCGCCATAAGTTCAGAAAAGACAAGAAGAATTTCATGAAAGGTAGAGTTGTCAAAAACTTTGCACCACCTGCATTGACAGGCCAACAAACCCTGGATCAGATAAACGCTCTCGAGCCGGATCCAAATCGTCCAGGGTATTTCAAAGGGTATAATTCGAAACACGCCTGAACTCACAAGATATGCTTGTGGGATCTGCCTTACTTTAAAGACCTCCTTTGCCCACACAACATAGACGTGATGCACACTGAAAAAAATATCGCCGAGGCCCTTTTTGGTACATTGTTCAGCATAGAGGGAAAGACAAAGGATAATCCTAAGGCTAGAGTCGATCAAGAGGCTCTATGTGATAGACCGTTACAAAACATACGACAACCGAAAGGAAAGAAGAACTGGAGGAAGCCAAAGGCATGGTTCAATCTTGGAAGGCCAGCTATGAGGGAAATGCTCTTGTGGGTGAAAATGCAGTTGATGTTCCCCGATGGGTATGCAGCGAATCTAAAGAGGGGAGCGAGTCTTGACAAATTGAAAATATTTGGTCTCAAGAGTCATGATTGGCACATATGGCTTGAGCGGGTAATGCCGGTGATGTTGCGTGGCTTTATCCCTGAGGATGAATGGCTAGTACTGGCAGAGATGAGCTATTTCTTCCGCGCTCTTTGTGCGAAAGAACTATCGCCTGACGTGCTAGATGAACTGGAAGAGTTGGCGCTGGAGTTGATCTGCAAGTTAGAAAAGATCTTTCCACCGGGCTTCTTTAATCCAATGCAACATTTGATTTTGCATCTCCCGACCGAGGCAAGATTGGGGGGGGCCCGTGCAAAATCGTTGGTGCTTTGCAACTGAGAGGATGCAGAAGACGCTTCGAGCAAAATGTAAAAATAAACGTAGAATTGAAGCATCGATGGCCGAGGCATTCATTACCGAGGAGGCGGCAAACTTCGTGACAGCACACTACGAAGCCTCGGGTCGACGATCCTTCTGTCCCAGACGCTTCGACCCGCGAGACTCCTGTGCCAGACGCTTCGTCTCGCGAGACTCCTGTGCCAGACGCTTCGTCCTACGAGACTCCACAGGCTTCCACCGGATGGGATACCTGGCTGGATCTGCATCAGCCGGAGCCGAGTGGCCATGCTGATGGTGGCGGGGATCTGCTTTCTGATAGCGGGGACGAGGTGGTTGAGGGCACCGTCTACCAGCGTGGGTGTACACGGCTCCCGCCCGTGCCGACGACCCGCGAGCAGAGGTGGCTGATTAAGCCTGAGTCGCTGAAGTAAGTGCATTTACTCTTTTTAAACCTTTTGCCTTCATGTTTCTTCACATATCTAATGCGTTGGCTTTGTCATACTACAAGGGTTGGATTCACGCCAAGGATGTCCGCAGGCCCAACTCCATCCTTGGTGTGATTTTACGGCATAACTTCCCGGGGTTTGTCACGTTGCCCGGCGAGGGTCAGCAAGAAGAGGTAGGATTGAAATGGGAGCACTACTTGGCTGCCCCTACCCCGCCGGAGGAGATGATCAACGATGTGTTGTGCCACACGAGGGCCGACATGGTCATCAGGAAGTTCTGGGTAATTTCTCCTTTACACAATTAAAAATCAATAATAGCTAGTTATTGTACTAATCAGTATTGTTTCTTTTGATTGCAGACCTTCTACAGGTGTGAGGAGGGATACGAGGAGGCCTCGGCAAAGCTTATCGATTACGAGTGCAGGCGCCTACTACAGAACTTACGGCACGAGGCTCGGGTACAGGCTGTTCGAGACTACTACGCCTCGCAGCGTATTAAGAAGGCCAAGTCGTTGTCCCGCCGAAAGTTTCTGGACAAGGAGCAGTACATGAAGGTAATTACCTATTCTTAAGGCCTTGTACTTAGTTTCCTTTGCTTTGATTCGTAGGCGTAGCTCTCAAATTTCTCTTTATTAACTTTGGTGCCCCCAAGATGGTGTGCGGATAAGATGGGTTGTTGGGAGGCGTTGGTGAATGAATGGTGCTCTGACCAATGGCGAGTCGTCCACCACGATGCCAAGGCACGGCGTGCCCAAATGGAAGGTGTGCCACACCATCAAGGCAGCGCCAACATTTATCAGTTCGGGCGGAACTGGGTATGTGGTTTGCTTCATGATTCCTGCAATTCATTCTTGTAGTGCTAGGTTTACCCATTATTAATACTTTGTTCCTCTCTTGTAGGCTCATCACAATAAGACGGAGGTGCCAGGGGTGTACGACCTCTATGCCATGGCCCATACTGCCTCATACAAGAAGGTCAAGACATTCTCTGAGTCTGACCTCGATAATCCTGACAACTTCACCAATATCTCCTCCCACAACAAGCTCGTGAGGTACAGAGATGTGGGGAAGGCGGTGAATGGGGAGGACTTCAACCCGAGCAAGCATCCACTTGATCCAGACCTGGTGATGATAGCTGGCCACGGGAGGCCCCATGGCTCGATAGCCATTGGAGATGGACATATACGGTCTTCGAGCACTCTCCGGCAGATCAAGGCGCGCCAAACGAGCTCCTGTCCTGAGATGCCGCCTCGTCCACGGCCAGTCCAGCTCGCCATCGAGGTTAGTCATACGGACTCAGATAGGTTTCCTCCATTACATTGTGTGTGCGAACAAAGATGATTACAATGCTAACGAGGAGTTGTGTTGCAGGCTGCTCTGCAGAAAGAGAGAGAGACAACCCAGGCGCTTCTGGCGGAACAGGCCCGGCAGGCGGCGGAGGAGAAGAGGGATCTGGAGGAGAGGACGGCTAGGTTGTTGGAGGAGGAGAGGGCACGGAACGATGCGTCTAACCGGGCCATGTACGAGCTCATCGTGGTAAGTTTCTTCTTCATATTAGCCAAATCATGCACTACATGTTCTTTTCATTAATAACCAATATGATTGACTTGGCAAAACCAAATGTGCAGACTTTGTGCGAGAAGAACGGCCAGACCCCTCCGCCGATGCCAGTCATTACCACGGCTGGAACGGTGAGTTTCATTTCAATGTTCATTAGTTACTAGTCTTAACATTTCAGCGTCATCATGCTAACGCAAATGATCTTTGGTACAACATAACTCCCGAGCCGCATCGCACGACCCGAGCAACCCCAGTGCTTCACCTCCGTGATGACGAGGACGGTAAGCCCTAATATGCCACTTACTTGGCTCATTTTCTCAAACAAATACAAACATAGCACTTAGACAAACTTAGCACAATGACAAACTTAGCACTTAGACAAATGTCATATTTTACCTAGGTTAGCGTATTTTCTTGCAAAATGACACAATAAGCTTAGTTAGGTAAAAAATGTGATAATTACCTAGGTTAGCTCTAAAATGACACAAATAAGCAATAAGAAGAAGAAAAACAAGAGGAGACAGAGAGAGAATCTTGCCACACTTTGGCTTGCCACACTTTGGCTTGAGGTGCTCAAATAGTTAGCCACAATTTGGCTTGCCACAATTTTACCACACTTGCCTTACTTGAGGTGCTCAAATAGTTAGCCACACTTTGGCTTGCCTAAGGGAATCTTGCCATACTTTTTCTATCTATGACATGTGGGTCTTACTGCTAATAAAAAAAATTCTTGCCTTAGTTGTGGCAATAACCAAACACACACCTAACATGGTCAAACTTGCCTAAGTTGAGTAGTGGCAAAGTGTGGCTAGTTGTGTCTTGAAACCAAACAGCCCCTTCATCTTCTTCATCTTCTTCTAATTCTAGATCTTCTTCTACTTCTTAATTCTTGTATTATTTTTCTAACTTTCTTATTTCCAATTTTGCTGATTTGAGACGAGTTCACGGCAGCTTGCTTTGATGTAGTGCTAGGTTTACTTTTTGTTTTCATGTATTGAGTCATTTGTATCGATGAGACTATATGTATGTATGGATGAACCTATTGTAATATGGTGAACAATGTGGCATTTGATATTTTTAATTTGGTATAATTGTTGGTTGATCATATATGGCTGTTGCACATTGTTTCTATGAAATATTTATGTATATACCATATATTGTTTGTTTGAAAATTGCTGAATGTAACAAAAAAAAAAGAGGCAATACAGCCCCTTTGCCGTCTACCCCGGACGGCAAAGGCCTCTTTGCCGTCTGCCCCGGACGGCAAAGTTGCAACATGGCGGCCACCTGTGAAACCTGGGAAAACCAGGCTGGGGCCATTTTGCCTCTTTGCCGTCCGCGACAAACGGCAAAGGGGGGCGGGCGGCAGACGGCAAAGGGGGGGCGGGAGGCAGACGACAAAGGGTAGCGACGGCAAAGGGGGGCCGGTGGCAGACGGCAAAGGGGGGGCGGGAGGCAGACGGCAAAGGGTAGCGGGCGGCAGACGACAAAGGGTAGCGGGCGGCAGACGACAAAGGGTGGGGGTCCGTTAGCCACCTAACGGTGGCGCTGTCAGCACTACGCCGTCCGCTAGCCGTCCGCCTTGTGCCCTTTGCCGTCTGCAAGCTGATGGCAAAGAATCATTGGGCCCAAAATTGTGCCGTCCGCTAGCCGTCCGCCTTGTGCCCTTTGCCGTCTGCCATGGCAGACGGCAAATCTCCTGATTCCAGTAGTGCACACAATGAAATTGTTGAGTGGCTCGCATCTGTATTATTGTTTATCTAACAAAGAGCCCATATTACTTTGTCTTCTCCTCTTGAATAAAATTTTGCAGATTCCAGCTTAGTACATGGCACTCTTGCACTATTATTATTTTCATATCATTCGGTCGTGCAAGTGAAAGGCAATAATGATGACATTTGATGAATTGACTGTGGTAGAGAAAAGCGGGTATGAACTCAACTTGTTTTTGTTTTTGTAAATATGTTTAACCTAGTATCCTTGATTCAGCTCATTATGATCAAACATGTTTGCAATGACCATTAGAGATTATAGTTGTTCATGCCATGCTTAAGTAGCTAGGAGTGGATAATGATTTATCTTGGGTGTCAACATGCATTAAAATGGTTGTGATGCAGTATGATGATATGGTATCCTCCTCCGGATGTTTCAAGTGGCTTGACTTGGCACATGTTCACGCATGTAGTTGAATCAAAACCAACATAGCCTTCATGATATTTATGTTCATGGTGTCCATATCCTACTCATGCTAGTATTCAATGTTGATTATATGTAATGCATGTTCATGACCGTTTTTCGCTCTCTAGCTGGCCGCTTCTCAATCTATTTGCTAGCCTTTGCCTGTAATAAGCGGGAATACTGCTTGTGCATCAAAACCCTTAAACCAAGTTGTGCCAGATGAGTCCACTATATCTACCTATATGCGGTATTACCCTGCCGTTCTAAAGTAAATTTGCATGTGCCATCTCTAAAAAATCAAATAAACGTCTGTTTTGTGTGCCTGGACCGCTCATGGAGCGACAGGGGGCGGTCAGTATCTTCCATGCTAAGCGGGTTATTCTCATGATGAGTGTTTATTCACTCGTCCTTATACGAGAGGGGCGGTAATAGGGATTCCCAGTCCCGAAATCAAAAATCAAAAATTAATTAAACAAAACTCCCCCAGGAATGTTGTTGGTTTGGACGGTACCCATGGATTTGGCTAGCCGTGGAGTGTGATTGTTGGTGGAGGGGGAGTAAACCTTTACTTTTATCGCTTGGGAACCGCCGTTAATTTGTTTAGCATGGAAGATATTGATAACTCTTGGTCGTGACGTTGACAGGAAGGGTGTACCTCCCAAAATTATATCTATCTCTGTTTTAAACTTTGAGCTCTCGCACCGCTGCAAATCCATGCTTCCCTCTGCGAAGGGACTATCTATTTACTTTTATGTTGAGTCATCACCTTCTCAAATAAGCGCCAGACTTGAGAGCACTAGTGTCATCCTCATGCATTGTGTATAGTTGATGTTGGGTGCAACATGACTGGATCTTTTCTACCATGAATTACAATGTTTAGTCGTTGCTTGAACTTTGGAGGTGCTCTGCATTTATGTTTTGCGGTCTCAGAAATGGCTAGCGAGATACCACTATTGTCATATTGTATCACGATTGTTTTGACAAAGTGTTAGCGCTTAAGATATCTTATTATTGCTCGCTAGTTGCTTATGTTATTGTTATGAGTTAATATAATTTCTAAGAGTTATTGTTGGCATGGTTAGTCATAATCCTTGCTGCAAACCTGGGTGCTACTTAAGCATATATATGTAAACAAGAAGAAAAGAGTTCATAAAAGTTTTTTCTTTATCACTTTCAGTTTGTCAACTGAATTGCTTGAGGACAAGGAAATGTTTAAGCTTGGGGGAGTTGATACGTCTCCAATGTATGTACTTTTCCTTACTCTTTTGCCCTTGTTTTGGACTCTAATTTGCATGATTTGAATGGAACTAACCCGGACTAACGCTGTTTTCTGCAGAACTACCATGGTGTTGTTTTTGTGCAGAAATAAAAGTTCTCGGAATGGAACGAAACTTTTTGGAAAATTATTTCAGAATATATGTGAATTATTGGAGCCAAAATCCACCTAAGAGGGGGCCCAGGGTGAGCAGCACCCCCCAGGGCGCGCCCTGGTGGGTTGTGCCCACCTCGTGGCCCCACTGACCCTCATTCCGCCACTATAAATTCCTATTTTCGGAGAAAAAAATCAAGGAGAAAGTTTCTTTGCGTTTTACGATACGGAGCCGCCGCCACCTCCTGTTCTTCATCGGGAGGCCAGATCTGGAGCCCATTTGGGGCTTCGGAGAGCGGAATCTTCGGTCTTCGTCATCACCAACCCTTCTCCATCACCAATTCCATGATGCTCCTCACCGGGAGTGAGTAATTCCTTCGTAGGCTTGCTGGTCGGTGAGGAGTTGGATGAGATTCATCATGTAATCGAGTTAGTTTTGTTAGGGCTTGATCCCTAGTATCCATTATGTTCCGAGATTGATGTTGCTATGACTTTGCTATGCCTAATGTTTGTCACTAGGGCCCGAGTGCCATGATTTCAGATCTGAACCGTTTATGTTACCACCTTTATATCTATGTTCTTGATCCGATCTTGCCTAGTCATATGCACCTATTACGTGTTATGATCCGTCAACCCCATAGTGACAATATTTGGGATACTTCACGGTGATGACCGTAGTTTGAGGAGTTCATGTATTCACCGTGTGTTAATGCTTTGTTCCGGTTCTCTATTAAAAGGAGGCCTTAATATCCCTTAGTTTCCTTATGGACCCCGCTGCCACGGGAGGGTAGGACAAAAGATGTGATGCAAGTTCTTTTCCATAAGCACGTATGACTATTTACGGAATACATGCCTACATTACATTGATGAACTGGAGCTAGTTCTGTATCGCCCTAGGTTATGACTGTTACATGACGAATATCATCCAACGAGTTACCGATCTAGTGCCTACAAGCTTTCCACTTATTGTTCTTGCTAAGTTACTATTGCTGCTGCTACTGTTCCAACCGCTACAAAACTATTGCTACTACTGTTACCTCTACTGTTACTGTCACTACTGCTATCAAACTATCATATTACTGTGCTACTGATCACTCTGCTGCAGATATTTAATCTCCAGGTGTGGTTGAATTGACAACTCAACTGCTAATACTCTCAAGTATTCTTTGGCTCCCCCTGTGTCGAATCTATAAATTTGGGTTGAATACTCTACCCTCGAAAACTGTTGCAATCCCCTATACTTGTGGGTTATCAAGATGCAGAAGCGCAAGAAGGGCATGTGAAAGCACAACATGCTCCCTTGGTGGTTTTGATAATTCATGATAACATACATTGCCTCTTGGACTAATACTTTTACCTAGTGTATTTCAGATAATAGCCCATGGAGAGAAGGGTTGACAAAAGGAGTGTGGAGATTGTGGAATACCCCAAGATGCAAGGTTAGCAAAGCTTCAAGCAAAGGGACTCTATGAGGGAGTCCTGGATTAAGGGGTCCTAGGGAGGCCGACCTATTTCTTATGGGCCGAACTGTATGGGCCGTTCGCCGGACACTGGATGGATCGAAGACCCTGTCTCCAGGATCAAGAGATCAGATTCAGGAACCTAGAGTTCTCCGTAGACTCTCGGGGCGACCATTCACTAACCGGGCTCACAGTCTCGCCTGCCACGCCCGAGGACTCTGAGGCTTTAACCTCAGATCCATCTTTCGTCCCCGCCCACGGGATCTACCCCGGCGAGGACCCGACTCACAGTCCGGATCCGGTCGTAGTGCCAGACGTCCGGACACCTGTTCTTACCGAACACCCCCCTGCACGGACGCATCGGAGGTTAACTCCGGAAGCTCTGAGCAGGCTGATCCGATCGAGCTCTCGATAATTAACGAGGCCCTAGATCGGATCTCGTCGATGAAGATTGCCGACGACACAACCCCGATCTATGCTCGGATCGGACCTAAGACGGGTCAGGACGAATTTTTCGTCCCACCCACCACCCACTTGATAGCCACTGTCGAGGATTTAACCGACATGTTGGACTATGCTTCTGAGGAAGCAGATTATATGGATGAGGAGGATCGCGCCCACACCCCCGTTAACACCGGGCAATGGACCGCCACCTCCACATACGACGTCTACATGGTGGACACTCCGAAAAACGATGGTGACAAATCGGATGAAGCACCGTCAAGACGCCTAAAGCCGCATAAACGGTCAAAAGGAAAGAAGGGAAGGAAAGCTACCGATGGCGCCGGGGATGATGACACCCCGGAAGACCTCGGCGATCCCGAAATCCCCGAACACCCGTTAGAGGGTCAGGAGAGGCCGGAAGACCGGCGCAATCCCGACGATCTAGATAATCCCGAGGACGACGATTACCTCCGCTCTGTCGAGGGGGAGGACAACGCGGAAGCCGATGACTTCGCCATCCCTGATAATCCCGAAGATCAGGAGCGGTTCAGGCAACAGCTTATATCCACGGCCCGCAGCCTGAAAGCAAAAGAACGGCAGCTTAAAGCCGAACAAGACGACCTCAATGATCGATGGACAAGAGTCCTCTCAGCTGAGGAAGGATACGGTACCGGTCTATCGGACCAACCCAAGAGTTATCCGCGCAGAAGGCTGCTGCCACAATTCGATGACGAGCTCACTGATACACCGTCTCCCGAACATACCCCATACAACAAGCCAGACCGCCCTCCTCGAGGACGAGACATGACGGCTGACAACACCGGCTATAGGTCGACGATACCCCGTAGACGGGGAAAGGAGCCACTAGAGCCCGATGACAGGTTCGACCTGCGACACGACTTGGACGATAGAGCAGGTCGTACACGATCCATCTATGGATCCAGAGGATACTCACCCGACAGACGGGGAGGGTACCGGCCTCGGTTCGACCGTAACAATGAGGGTCGGGAACGAAACCGAGCTAGGACAGACGCCGATCACCGGCGCGAAATAGCTCGAGTCAGAGGCGCTGCCCATCCGCTGTGCTTCACGGATGAGGTAATGCAGCATCAGTTCCCGGAAGGGTTTAAACCCGTAAACATAGAGCGATACGATGGGACAACTGACCCAACCGTATGGATCGAGGATTTCCTCCTCCACATCCACATGGCACGAGGAGATGACCTCCACGCCATAAAGTACTTACCCCTGAAGCTCAAGGGGCCAGCTCGGCACTGGTTAAATAGCCTCCCCGAAAACTCTATTGGGTGCTGGGAGGACCTAGAGGATGCATTCCGATCTAACATCTAGGGCACTTATGTTCGGCCCCCGGACTCCTCCGACCTAAGTAACGTCGTCCAGAAGCCAGGAGAGTCCGCACGGCTATTCTGGAATCGTTTCTTGACAAAGAAAAACCAGATCGTGGACTGCCCGGACGCCGAAGCATTAGCCTCTTTTAGGCACAATATTCGGGATGAGTGGCTGGCCCGTCAGCTCGGCCAAGACAAACCAAGGACAATGTCCGCCCTCACATCACTCATGACCCGCTTTTGCGCGGGTGAGGATAACTGGCTAGCAAGACGTAGCCACAACCCCGAAGACCCCGGAACCTCCGAAGTTCGGGACGGAAACGGGAAACCGAAGCGCAACAAGAACAAGCGCCGGCACAATAATAGCAATGCCGATGACACGGCTGTTAACGCCGGCTTCCGCAACTCCCGGCCTGGGCAGCGGAAAAAGCCTCCTAAAGTCAAACACGACGGACCAACCCCGCTCGACAAGATCCTGGAGAGGCCTTGCCAGATCCACGGCACTCAAGAGAAGCCCGCCAACCACACCAACCGTAACTGTTGGGTCTTCAAACAGGCCGGCAAGCTCGCTTCCGAGGACCAAGGCAAGAGCCCGCGCAGTGAGGACGAGGATGAACCCCGTGGTCCGATCGGTGGCGGTCAAAAGAAATTCCCTCCAGAGGTGAAGACAGTAAACATGATATATGCCACTCATATACCCAAGAAGGAGAGGAAGCGTGCCCTTCGGGACGTCTACGCCATAGAGCCTGTAGCCCCGAAGTATAATCCATGGTCGGCATACCCGATCACCTTCGATCGCCGTGACCACCCGACCAGTATCCGTCATGGAGGTTCGGCCGCCCTCGTCCTCGACCCCATCATAGACGGGTATCACCTCACTAAAGTCCTAATGAATGGAGGAAGTAGCCTCAATCTGATTTACTCAGATACGGTGAAAAAGATGGGCATAGATCCGTTAAGGATCAAGCCCAGCAACACTACCTTTAAAGGAGTGATCCCCGGCGTCTAAGCCCGGTGCACAGGCTCTGTAAGCCTGGAAGTAGTGTTCGGCTCGCCCGATAAATTTCGAAGCGAGGACTTGACCTTCGACATCGTACCTTTCCGCAGCGGCTATCACGCCCTGCTCGGCCGTACAACGTTCGCTCGCTTCAACGCCGTCCCACACAACGCATACCTCAAGCTCAAAATGCCAGGCCCCAAGGGGGTCATTACTGTCAACGGCAACACGGAGCGTTCCCTCCGAACTGAGGAACATGCGTTGGCCCTGGCGGCCGAATTCCATTACACTGATGATCGGCAAACGCCGACATCTGCCGTAAAGGCACCCAAGGCTGGGAAGTGAGCTCGGTTTCAACCTGAAGTCCCAGAACCTTCTTCTCCCCATAAATAGGGACTCGCCCCCCATCGCACGGCCCTAGAACCAGCGAAGCACGTGCCGAGGAGGCACAACTTCACGCTTAAAATTCCATGGGCGGCGGTGGGGAAACACTATCAAAGGGTAAGTGTTCGGCTAAACCGAACTATCATCATCAACATGTCTTCGGACACACTACAGGTACCATAAAGTACCTGCTACGGCATAAAGCTCATTCATTGGCGACTTCTCAAGATTTTTCTCCAAAAGTCCGCTCGCCGAATAGTACACCTATCACGGTATACAACTCTTTAGGAGATGCAGGAGCGAACAAGCGACAGGGCACGGAGAAGACGTCAGGTCACCTATCAAAGACCCTCGTTACAACCCCTCCTATAAGGTTTATATTTCCTTTTTTATACCTGTAAAACAGTTGTATCGGC
This sequence comes from Elymus sibiricus, assembly GCA_039707655.1. Classification (NCBI taxonomy): domain Eukaryota; kingdom Viridiplantae; phylum Streptophyta; class Magnoliopsida; order Poales; family Poaceae; genus Elymus; species Elymus sibiricus. The sequence continues at coordinate 345,710,452 of CM077671.1, forward strand.
ACTTTGCATAATATAAGAGTTGTTGAGCAAAATACAGATCCTTTATGTATGATTGTTTGTCTGTCTTTTCTGGACACACCCTCTATTTTCTCCCTCTTCTTGCGAACCTGTTTGGTATATCTTACGACGCAACCGGCTAATAGACCGGGGGCTCAAACTTAAAAAATCGCCCTCAGCACAATTTATTTTGCGTTCGGCGTCTTGGAATTCTGCTTTATATGCATTGGTTCCGAACTATGTCTTGGGTCAATAGTTGGGTTGCCCGGCTCCTGTGCTTGCCCCTTTATGTTTCGCTCGTTCGGCTAAAAGGGCAAAGGGAGCACCACTGCGATTGTGCTTCCAGCTAGTCTGGTCAAGCACCTCAGTGGAGAAAGCCGAAAACTGACTGTCATAGTATGCGAGAAACCGGTCAGCGAATCCGAGCTTAAATAAACCTCGTTAGAGGTTATTCCGTGTCCTACGATGGGTTTGGTATTAGTACAAACCATGTGGTATAGGCTTTGGTCATGGTTCTTCCGAACACCACAAACACCTGGGGGCTAGTCATCAGCCCCCCGCACTCCTTTCTCGCGCCCCTACGGCTAAGTGAAAGCAATAAAACATTATGGTCCGATTGCCTTGTCCGCCCCACACTACTGCCTTCGGGTACCGATAGCTCGGCTAAGGGTCACAGTGCGTTGGCAGAGACACCCTCCGTAGTATCTACATGGGGGCTGAAGCCGACAACTCGCAGCTTTCAGTTTTAACGGCCACATAGGAGTTATAAAGGATGCAAAAACACGAAGGACATGATATGCCAAGCATCTTAAATATAAACACGTTAAAAGGTCTTCGGACATATTACAAACACTTTATTCATACATGTTCTCTCTCGAACACTACGACTCTATGGCCCGAGCACCCTCCATTACTCCGGAGAAATATAGCTCGGGGCGCCTATGCTCCTTTCCAGGAGGCGGAGGGGAGGTGGCTACCTTCATCGGATCCAGCCCCGGCCAGTGCACCTTGGCCTTCGCAAAGGTCATCCGAGCTCCCTCGATGCAGGAGGACCGCCTTAGTGCGTCGATCCGAGGCGAGGCGTCGCTCAGCTTCTGCACCAGGCCGAAGTAGCTGCCCGGCAATGGCTCGTTGGGCCATAGCCGGACACAGAGATCCTTCATGGCTGGCTCCGCCAGCCGATGTAGCTCCATCAGCTGCTTCAGCTGTTCCACAAGGAGAGGAGAGCGCTCGGGGGCTTCAAATTGCGCCCAAAATAGCCGAGCTTCATCTCCTTCTCCCCGCGAAGCATAGAATTGGTTTGCATCCGCGGCGCTCTTCTGAAGGTCCGAGCAGGCGCCTGAGGAACGCCATACTTGGGTGAGCAATTTGAACTTGCTATCCCCTAAGACACACTGCAATAAAAACGGCTTACCATCCATAATAGCCTTGGCCTGGCTGACTTGCTCTTCAAAGGACCGCCTATCCACCCGCTCTTTTTGGAGATCGGTTTTTAGGGTGGATAGTTCGGCGGCCTGCTCCTTGCCTTTGTGCTCAAGGACCTCGCACTTTTGGCCAGCATCCTTGAGCTCCTGTTGGATTTCCTCCACCCGAGCCTCATGCTTGTCGCTGGTGGCCCTCAAGGTGGATAGCGCGGTAGCCGCTTCCTTGGACGCCGCCTTTTCAACCGCGGCCTCTTGCTTTGCTTTCTCAAGCTCGGCCTTGAGCTTCTCAATTTGTTTCGCCGAGGCTGCGTAAGCATTACAAACATATCAAACATACTGCTTTGATAGTGCGGCAATGAGGAATTTGGATATTCCAGTCCGGCCTACCTTGCGCCTCGTCAAATCTCTTGTGCAGAGCGTCAAGCTCATCTTCGGAGCTCTTGAGCTTCCGATTTAGCTCGTCCAGCTCGGCAGCATTAACAGCTGCCGCCGATGACGAAGCCTATAAAAAACAAAATCATGTCAAGTTACATGGGCTCAAAGTCTCCGAACTATCAACAATATGATCCTGTGACCGGTCGTTTAAGGACTGTTAGAACATTCCGAATACATATTTTCTTGTACACAGTTCGGACTATGATCTATCATTGACCCCCAGGTGAGTTTTTCCCCAAACTCACCTGGGGCTCGGGGGCTGCCATGTATATAATCATAACTCAAAGAAAATAGTATTTCACAGACAGAGCATTACATGGCTTACCTGAAAGCCCGTCAGGAGACCGTTGAAGGCCTCCTTCAGTCCGTTGTCCACGGACTGAATGCTCTGCAATACTACACCCATAAGGGTGCGGTGCTCCCCGGAGATGGAGGCGCTTGTTAGAGCCACCCCCATAGCCGGCCACCCAGTGGTCGGCGGCGCTGGTGGGGATCGGTTGACCCGATCTCCCACCGAAGATTGAACCGGTGCCTCCGGAGGCATAGTGCGCTCCAGAGACAGCCTTGGAGGTGACTGGACATTTCCTCGTCCGGTCTCCTCAGTATCTGGGAGGGGTTTCTCCCCCCGGTCTTCGGTGGCCGAGGTGTTAGCCTCGACCATGACGTCGTCGCCCCCACCTTCAGTGTTCGGCTCCAAAGGAGCCTGTTGGGATGACACCTCCGTGGCATCCTTCGTGGCGCCCGGAGGAGAGGGGCGCGACGCGGACCCGCTCTCCGCTAGTTCGGCTGGTGGGGTCTCCCCGTCCGAAGGAGAACACGTGGCGGGCTGCAAGTCAAATATGCGCTCACATGTTAATCATATTCAAACCTTAGCACTAATAACTCGGGAGGTCTTTGGATCTGTACCTTCGACGTGGGGGCTTGACCCTGAGGTTCCTTCGTGGAACCCTCTCAAAGTCCTCGGACTCGGTGTCCGAGTCCGAACTGTCGTCGGACAAGTTCACCTGTGTCCGGCGCGCTTTCTTCTGGGCGGGAGGGAGAACACCCTCTGAGGCGTCCGATGACGCCGTCCTCTTTCCTATGAGGGGGGAATCGCCTCCCCCCCGACCTCGTGCTCCTCCTCTTGATTCGAGGAGGCGTGGGTTTCTTCGGACACAGCCCCTGGCTGGTCCCTGATGCGCAGGCCTGCTCGGCCTGGCTTCTTCTTTTCCTTCTTCTCTGGCGCCTTGTAAGGCACCACGACGAGCTGTGGAGTCCTAGGGTCTTCGGGCTGTGGAGTCGGACACTTGATGCCCGCTGCCTTGCTTAACCATTCCCGCAGAAGTGATCGGAAAATGCTTAGACTTCCTTTAGGAAAATGGAGCCGATCAAGTAAGAACTATATCATACCTCGGAAGGGAGTATGTCGGCACACAGACCCTGGTCCTCCTTCTTGGCCGGCCACTTCTCCTGCGCCTTGAATAGCGCCTTCCATAGCTTCTCCCGAGTGGTGCGGAAAAGCTGACGGATCGTAGGATCAGCGTCGGTCCGGTAAGTCCACATGGGAGAAGCCCGGCGCTGGCAGGGGAGGATGCGCCGCCGGAGCATAATCTGAACCACATTGGTCAGCCCGATCCCGTCCTTGATAATGGAGGCGACGCGCCTCTGCAGGTCGTCCACCTCCGTATCCGACCCCCAATCAAGGCCCTTTCGGACCCATGAGGTCAATCTGGCCGGGGGGCCGGATCTGAATTCGGCAGGAACAGTTCCGGATTCAGCAGGAACAGTTCCGCCCTCCTCCCTTGGCTCGGTGATGTAAAACCACTCTTTTTGCCATGTCTTGATGGTGTCGATGAAGGTGTCGGACGGCCATACTGCACGAGGAAGTTTGCCGATGACCGACCCGCCGCAGTCTGCGTGTTCGCCTGTGACACACTTCGGCTTGATATGAAATATCTTGAGCCACAGTCCGAAGTGTGGTTAGACATGCAAGAACGCCTCGCAGAAGATGATGAAAGCCGATATATGCATGAAAGAGTTCGGCGGGAGGTCGTGGAAGTCGAGTCCATAGAAAAAAATGAGGCCCCTAACAAAGGGGTGGAGCGGGAAGCTCAATCCTCGGATGAAATGAGGGATGAAGACCACCCTCTCGCCTTGTTTGGGGGTGGGAATCACTTGACCCTCCTCTGCAGCGCGATGGAAGATATTGGCGGGGAGGTAGCCGGCGTCCTTGAGGTCCCGGATGTCCTGGTCTGTGACCGTGGAAGCCTCCCACTTGCCGCTGGCCATGGCTGAGCTCGGAGGAGAAAGGGTGGAAAACCTAGATCTGGGCTCTGGAGGCTCAGGAGACTGGGGAAGCAGGGATGCGAATGGGAAGTGCGGAAAAGCCTTGGGGTTTTCTTCCCCTTTTATTGGGCTTGTTGCTGGTTAGCCTCCCCTCACTGCACCGTGAATCCCTCCGCTTCCCAAGACGTGCGTGCCGTTATACGCGCATGATTAAACATATCCCGTGTGAAACGGAGCACGATCTGTGCATTGATGGATCGTGTTGATGAAAATGGCCTCGAACCGCGAATCGAGTCATTATGACTGGTTTAGCGGTCGTGGTGGGTCGTGACCCTTCGTCAGAAAGGTTGTCAGGGGACACTATTTACCCCTTGACGTTTGGCCTTCGTGGCCGAGCTATTCATGGTGCTCGGATGATCAATGATCGGGAAAACTACACGTCGTCGAAGGCCGAACTAAGCTCGGCCGATCGCTATTTGGAGAGAGGAACTCGCCTCGCAAGCCGAAGACTATGATTATATGAAGCAGCTGGAGCTTAGACCCTTGGCGTTGGAGGCTAGTTCGGGGGCTACTGAGGGAGTCCTGGATTAAGGGGTCCTCGGGAGGCCGACCTATTTCTTATGGGCCGAACTGTATGGGTCGTTCGCCGGACACTGGATGGATCGAAGACCCTGTCTCCAGGATGGAAGCTTCGAGAATCGTGGCTTGTTCTCCACGTTTGTAGTAGTGAATAGGAATGTTTATCCCTTCGACGTGTAACCGACCATGTGTAAACCCTAGGTACCCTCGGCGTCTATATAAGCCGAAGGGTTTTAGGTTTTAGACCAAGAGAACTCATCTAGGGTTTAGCTATACGATCTCGAGGTAAATCAACCCTGTAACCCTTATATCATCAATATAATCAAGCATGACGTAGGGTATTACCTCCATAGGAGGGCCCGAACCTGGGTAAAACTGTGTCCCCTTCGTCTCCTGTTACCATCGATCCTAGTCTCACAGCTCGGGACCCCCTACCCGAGATCCGCCGGTTTTGGCACCGACACTCTACATTTTACATTTGTGAGAAATCACTTTGAGTCCATAGGAAAGCCAATACTATTAAAAGGGGGTAAGGTTTTGTTGGTGAACAAAATGCTCATACGTGCACAAGTGATAGTCACCAAAAACACCCACAAGCTCTCCCACAAAAGTCTGTCCAAAGTCAAATATCCAAAATCGGTGCAACCAACACTTCCCACTCGGTGCCACCGATTCCCATACCCAGACAGACCTAAGCCAAACCCTACCTTTTCGGTGCAACCGATTCTGCTTCGGTGCCACCGAGTTTAGGTTGCCAACTTTCTGTTATGCAAATTCACAAAATCGGTACCACCGTTCCTACCATATGAATCATGATCTCTAGCCTCCCCAAGTTGCTTTCCACCAATCCCATCTCTTCCACCAAGCCAAATCTGTGAGAGAGTGATTGTGTGTTGAGGAGTCTATCATCTTGAAGCACAAGAGCAAGGAGTTCATCGTCATTACCGAGCCTATTACCTTTTGGAGGGTGGTGCCTCCTAGATTGGATAGGTGTCGCTTGGGAGCCTCCTACTTCGTGTTGTGGAGTTGAACCAAGAAGTTTGTAAGGGCAAGGAGATCGCCTACTTCGTGAAGATCTACCCATAGTGAGGCTAGTCCTTCGTGGACGGAAGCCGTTATGGAATAGTCAAGGTTGCTACTTCGTGGACCCTTCGTGGGTGGAGCCCTCCGTGGACTCTCGCGACCGTTACCCTCCGTGGGTTGAAGACTCCATAAACGTGGACGTACGATAGCACCACCTATCGGAACCACGGGAAAAATCCTTGCGTCACCTATTGCGTTTGATCTACCTATCTCAACTCTTTACTTCATGTGCAATATCTTTACTTTCCGCTGCTATACTCGTAGACATGCACGTGTAGGGTGTGCTTGGCTTGCTATCTCGCTATGATTGTTAAAATCTACCAACCAATTAACTTGGGAAAAGGTTAGGTTTTAAATTTCTGCTAGTAGTCTATTCACCCCCCCTCTAGACACTCTTCTAGTGATCCCACAGCATGAAGCAGAGGAAGTGGCCGCTGATTCTGAGGAGATCTCAGCGCTTCCCTCGTCGCTCCCCACGTCTGCTCAGCCGTCCTCGATCCATGGCCATGGAGTAGGGGAGTCTCCGGCTGGTGGTCGTTTTTGGTTGCTAGCCGGAGACGACTCCGATCACGAGGTTGGGCCCTCACCGGAAGTTTCAGGTAAAATCTCTATCAATTCCGAAAAATACATTCTCACTATGATCGACTCTAGATCAGTGTTGGGAAAAAGAGAGGTAGTAAGAATAAGGATTCCCATTGTCATGCCCCCTATGCTGATGGGGTGTATCAAAATCATACTTCAATTGAGACATGTAAAAAAGCTAATATCACTGGCCATCAAAAAAGCTCTGATGAACTAAATATCAATGTTAGTAGTGGGAAAATGATCTTTGAAAAAAATAAAGGAAAAACAATATTCACGAATCCCTGATTTCTGGTCTGGTGATTCTGTTTATCTAGATGAAACGAGTATTGATAGTTGCTATGTCAATACTAGTGCTAGGAGTAAAAATCCAGATAAAGGAGATTTTATCTCTAGACAACACAAAAAGTGTGTGGGGGGAGCTGCGTGATGTGGTACCCTCAACTAAAGGGCATTTTGGGGTTTTGTTGGAGACACATTGTCCAAATGCGCCTTCCATGGCCTTTGAGACTATAAATTATCTCCATTTACTCCTCTATGGCCGTGGGTGTGACCCCCTCGAGGACTTAGGGCTTCCCTGTCCGCCGCTAGTCAGCGCTTGCACAGATAGGGAAGAGATGAATAGTGGGGTGGAGGGGGGAGATGGTCAGGAAGATTCAACGGGGGGAGAGATAATTTTCAGTACCGCAAAAAAGATGAAGATGTTGATAGATTCAACGACACACAGAGGTTTGAGGGCAGAAGAGATGGAGATTCCAGGTTTAGAAGGAGAAGATGGAGCTTGGTGAGGGCAGCGGTAACAACCATGGCAGATCTGTTGGAGAAGAAAATTCTGAAAGGTTCTCCAATGCTGGTATCAGAAGTGGATCTGACAAATCACTAGGTAACATGTCTGGATCTGAGGCCCCTCAAGGGCAGCAACAATTTGATGTACTCCAATAGCAGCAATGGATTGGGGCTCTTTTAGCCCAGATCTCACAGAACAGTCAAGGGAATTCTGTGGGAGGAGACGGAAGCAAATCTCAAATGCCTGGGATGGAGAGATCAGATGCTTTCAACAAGAATAACTTGGTCATACAAGGAGCTACAGGACACATTCAGAAAGAGAGCTTGGGAAAAAGTGGGGAGAGCAGATTTGGTCAGGATGGAGATGTGATGAACTCTGGAAATAATAACAAGGATGGTGGAGACATAGGCTAAGCTAGGAACAACTTCAGGACTGGATGCAATAAGTGTAAAGACAACAGACACAATACAAGGGACTGCAAGCTTCCTAACTGAATCATTTGTGGGAAGAATTCTCATATTTTTGAACACAGTGCCTAGCTGAGACAGGTGAAATGAGTGCCTAAGTTTATAGGGTATGCAACAAGAGGGCTAGGAGTTTTACTGGTTCAAAATTCCAAAGAGATTATGAGTATGGAGCATACCAACCCTATGTCCATAATAAGAATTGTCTCTTGAGAAATCAATGAGATTAAATTCTTGGAAGGATTCAACTACATGTTCAAGTGAAACTGGCAATGGAAGTGCAAGAAACAGGGAAAAATGCATATCTGATGAGATTCCCTAATAAGAGGAGGCTGATTGAGCTTGCCAACTTTGATGACTTTAATTTGATGGGGACTAAAGCAGTTATTAATGTCAAGAGTTGGACCTATGACACCCAAGCTGTTGGGAAACTACACACAATGATGGTTTACTTTGGCCAAGTTCCAGAGTGTTTCAGACAATTTTGTGGTATGTGTGAAGTGGCTGCTACAATTGGACATGTGTTAGAGATTGATATGACAACCATCTTCTAGGAAAAAATTAGAGCCAAAGTAGGGGTGAGAGATTTTGAGAAAATGCCAGCTCATACAGAGGTCACTATAAGGACCTGATGATCTAGAGAGTCAGTGCTGACTTAGAAGAAGTGGTTGAGCATGGATGGTATGATGAGAACAGAAAACATGACTTGGTAAGTGATGAAATGAAGGAAATGGGGGAGGAAATTAGGAAGAAGGTGAGAACTGAAGATGGTGATGACACTGGACACAAAGAAAAAATTGCTTTAGGAAGCCTGCGCCTCAAACAAGTTTGAGGGATTTCAACAGAGGAGTAAGGAACTATTGAAAAATGAACAGGATTATCAGAGAGAGGTGGACAATAGGAAAAAAGTGGAGGATGATCTGAGCAAAGTGATGATGCACTTGAGGGAGATTGAAGAGGGTAGAAAAAGGGAAGAGGCATTAAGAACAATTTGAAGAGAAAAGAAAGATATCAGGAGAAAGAGAGACATGAGATGTGAGATGTGATTGTTAAAAAGAAAGAATCAATTGGCAGGTGCATGAAAAAATTGACCTTGTGGAAGCCAAAGATCTGGAGACTAAAGGATATGGTGATGGGGAGATTCCCAATGAGACTCATGAAAATACAGTGGAAGGTGGAGATGCTTATGCTGAAACTGTTGACTATACTGCAAGTCAAGACTCTGTGGAGTCCTTTGGGACCATACTTGGGCTGCCAAAAAAAGAGCATGGTGAAAAAGACAAAGACAAGGATGGACCTACAAGGAGGAGCGACAGGAATCTAGAATAGTGCCTTGTGTGATTAGGGGAGATTTCAATATTATCAGAAATAGTGCAGATAAAAACAAGCCAGCTGAGGTTAATCACCAGAGCTTTGTGTTTAACGCCATTATTGAACATGCTGAACTCATGGAGCTACCTTTGAATGGTAGAAACTACACCTGGGCTAACAATCTAGCCGATCCTACCATTGAAAAACTAGATATGATCTTAATTTGCCCTTACTGGGAGGAGAAATACCCCCTGGCTTTTGTCTATGATTTGGAAAGGGAAGTGTCTGATCACACTCCACTAATCTTAGACACTGGGGCCCACAAGTCTACTCCTCCAAAACTGGGAAAAGTCTGTTGGAGACTCAAGTATCTATAAATGGCAGCAGAACATGAGAAATTTGCGAAAGAAATAAGGGGTTGGGTTCTGAATGCTAATGCTGCTTGCAAAAAGAAAAATATGGAATTGCTAGACAAGTTGGATGTCATTGATAAAAATCCTGAAATATGGGATTTTGTGCTCATGATAGAACTTTACAAAAAGACCTTAGAAAACAACTTAATGAATTGCTTAAGCAAGAAGCGGTCAAATGGTTACAGAGATATAAAGATAAAGAAATAAAGGAAGGTGACTCAAACACCAGATATTACCATGCTAAGGTGAATAGGAGAAAAAGGAAAAATAGAATCTTGTCCTTAGAGAAGGATGAGGGGGTGATTAAGGGGGTGACAATCTAATGAAACATATTACCGATTTTTACAAAAGAAACTCTTTGGACTGGTTGATCCTTCTTCTATTATACTTAACATTCAGAACTCTGAAATTATTTCTGCTCCAAATATTACTGACCTGCAAAAGCCTTTTTCCATGGAAGAATTACACTGAGTTGTGTTTTCAATGGAGAAAAACAAGAGCCCTGGACCTGACGGGTTTCCTGTTGATTTTTATCAACATTTTTGGGAATTAGTGAAATGGGATCTCAAGGCTTTACTTGATGATTTCCATGATGGAAAAAATGACATCTCTAGGTTGAATTATGGCATCATTACTCTGGTGCCAAAAACAAATGATGAGAAACAAATTCAGAAGTTTAGACCAATATGTCTGTTGAATGTTAGTTTTAAAATAATCACTAAAGTTTTGATGAACAGACTTAGTGGAGTTGTGAACCCTATCATTTCACCTATTCAGACTGCCTTTATTAAAGGTAGATATATTATGGAGGGTTTTGTAATATTACATGAAGCTCTGAACACCATACACACACAAAAAAAGTGCTATGTTGTTCAAAGTAGATTTTGAAAAAGCATATGATAAAATCAAATGGCCATTTGTGCGTAAAATGCTGAAATTAAAAAACTTTCCTGACAAATGGTGTGACTGGGTCATGCATATCATGATAGGGGGACAGGTGGGGTTCAAGGTTAATGATGAGATTGGCCCATTTTTTTAAACACACAAAGGGCTTAGTCAGGGGATCCTTCTCACCCCTTTTGTTTGATTTGGCGGTTGATGCTCTAACAATTATTCTAGATAATCCTAGAAAGGAGGGATTTATTAAAGGGGTTCTAACTGAATATCACTTTGAGGGAGTTAATATGTTGCAGTATGCAGATGATACTATTTTTCTCCTTCAGGATGATGAAGAAAGCGCTAGAAATTTAAAATTTATTTTAACTGCTTTTGAACAAATGTCTGGCCTCAAAATTAACTTCCACAAAAGTGAGCTTTTTTTTGGTGAGGCCATTAGTAAAACTTCTGTATATCAAGAAATTTTTACTTGTGCTCTGGGCTATCTCCCTATGAAATATTTAGGACTTCCAATGTCTAATATCATAATTAGAAACGAACTTTGGAAGAATATGACTGAGAAAATTGAAAAGAGATGTGCATGTTGGTAGGGTAGGTTGCTGAATATTGCAGGAAGGGTAACTCTTGTCTAATATTGCTTGACTAATATACCTATATATATGATGTCTTTCTATCCTCTCCCTGTTAGACTTAGGAAGAAAGCTGATTTTTTTCAGAGCAAGATTGGTGTGGCAGGCTGATATAGACAAAAAGAAGTATCACTTAGTAAGTTGGAAAAAATGTTGCATGCCAAAATAGCAAGGAGGCCTGGGGATTATTGCCCTAGCAAATTTTAATAAATCTCTCCTTGATAAATGGTTGTGGAAGCTGGAAATGAGGAGGGGCACTGATAAGACTTTATTAGAGGAAAATACATTAGAGACAAATGCATCTGTGGTGTTACTCATAGAAATGGAGATTCCCATTTCTGGTCTAGCCTTCTAAAAATCAGGGATATTTTTTATCAGCCTATTATGAAAAACTTGGGGATGAGTGTAACACCAGATTCTGGGAAGATTGGTGGGTAGGAAATAAACTCCTGAAAGATGCTTATCCAAACTTATATTTTATTAGTAATGACCATGTAATTTCTATAAAAAATGCTATAGATAAAGGGTGGCACAACTTTTCCTTCAGGAGAACCCTGTATGGGGAATCTATTCCTCCGTGGGAAAGTTTGAAAGCAAGATGTGAAGAGGTATTACTATATGGTGGTAAGGACAAAATAATGCGGATGCTGACCCGTGACAGAAAATTCACTGTTAAGTCCTTATATCTTCATTTGATTAAGAGTGACAATGGGTTCCCATAGAAATTTCTATGGAAGATTAAAGTTCCAGTGAAAATCAAATTCTTCTTGTGGCTAGTTAACAGGAAAAGCATCCGGACTAGAGACAAGCAGCTTAAAATGGGGTGGAAAGGTGATAAGAATTGTGTGTTATGTGGAAAAGAGGAGACCATTGATCATTAGTTTTTCTCTTGTTCGGTACCTAGATTGATTTGGAATTTGATCAAATGTGCTTTTGACTTACATTCCATCCCTGCTGATACGAGGGATTGTTTTGGAAGGTGGATAAAAAGCTTTCCAAAAAATGACAAGAAATTGATACTAGTTGGTACCTCTGCTCTGCTTTGGGTTGTGTGGAAATGTAGAAATGACATCATCTTTAATAGAAAAAGGATTAATGATCCTATGAGTGTGATAAAACTAATTTGTTCTTGGATTGCTGATTGGTCTATCTTGCAGACAAAGGACCCAGATGCAAAGCTCCTGGCGCTGGGAGCAAACCTAATCGAGCAAGTAGCAAGTGAGATCTACAGAGCTGCTCAAGGCTAGCGTTTTGGGGTGCCTAGATTGACGTGAATATGAAGCGAAGTTCTAGGTTTCGACTGATCATTCTCAGGATGTGGTAGTTGATGTTCTTCTTTTGTGCATGATGATAGTTATGTAGTTGTTGATGGATCGGTCTTACCCCCCCCCCCCTCTAGGATTCGGGGAGGTGCTCTTTTGGGTATTCCAGGCTGGATAGAACGGTCCTAAAATACCATTGCCTTAAATCCCTGTAATAGCTACTCTTTTTTACTTTCCTGCTTTAGTTGGTAGTCTGAATGCTATTCGAACTTGGTTGATTTCTTTATATGAAATCGGAGGGGGAGCCTCCCCTCTTTTGCTCAAAAAGAAAGAAATATTCTATTTTTTTATCGAAATAGAAGGAGCTCTGATTTTTTTTCATTATAGTAGGGGAACAACGGTACAATGAATGTTGAAGAAAAACAACCAGAAAGGGAGGAAGGGAGTGAAATAGTGAAGAGAAAACCAAAACTGGCAGCCAGGCTTCTAGGGCTAAAACACATACTGCTCCTAGGCCTCCATTAGGAGGCACATCTCATCTTTTGCCAATATCAACAGCGTGGAGCTCGTGTTTGTTTTTGCGTTAAAAATCCTGCTATTTCTCACAAGCCACAAATGCAAAGCAATGTAAACAGCCGCAGTACATTCATCGGGGTCATTTCCTTTTTTCTTGAGGGTTCTTACCTTGCTCCACCAAGACAAAATCGAAGACACGCTCATTGTAGCTTGTACGACAAGCGGGAAATCAACACTGGCCTTTAACCGTACCTTTTTTGCAAAGGGGCAACCAAGGATTAGATTCTTGGCAGATTCCAGAGTCTGATCACATCCCACGCATGCAGCATTGTGACCCCAATTCCTAGCTAAGAAGTTGTTCGCAGTCCGCAATCTTTTTGTAGAAGAGTCCAAATAAAGAATTTGATTTTTTGCTCCGCCTTGATGTTCCAATTATTCTGAAGATGTGGGAGAGGGATCCTAGTAAGGAATTGCACCAGGTAGGCAGATTTAGCCGAGTACGCCCCATTGGCCGAGAGGTTCAAGGAGATCGTGTCTGGCCTTGGGTATAAAATAGTATCCTGCAATCTCCACCATAGGTTAATGTACAAATCCATAAGAATAGGAGAGTTGATATTCCTTAAACCTCTCATCGAGGCCCCATTGGATAAAGCTTCACGCACTGTTAGCTGTTTCGATCTTGCCAATTTGAACAACCGTGGGGCAAACTCTTTTGGTGCTAGTCCAAAAAACCACGTGGGAGTCTAGAACTTAGCAATTGTGCCATCACCCACTGATACCAATATGCATGCCGCGAAGAGGGTTAGATCAGCCAGCTCACACAACTCACAGGGTACTGGGGTTCCTTTCCAAGGCCTGTCCAAGTTGTCCCATTCATACCATGGCCATCTCCGAAGAGCACTACCAAAAGCCTGAACGTCCTTGATACCAATGCCCCACACACTCTTTGGAGCAAAAATCCGCTTCCAGTTAACCACACATTTGTCACCATGGGCTTCTTCGTCAGCATTCCAAAGAAAGTCTCTCCTCAATTTATCAAACTTCTTAGTGAACCAGCAATTTGAGGAAAAGATGTGAGGAAAAGGTGAGCGTAGTTGTGAGAACAGAGGTGATTAGGTATAATTTTTAGAATATACAACTAATCTTATGTTGACCAAATTATAGATCTAGAGATACGTGCAAGCCTTATAAATAAGAAATGAGGTAGTATTATATTCTGTCACCAATAAGACATCACAAAGCACCAACCCATTGATGTCTACTACGCAACTTTATTCTTGTAGACTTTGTAGGGCCTCCAAGCACAGAGTTTTCTAGGACAGTAGCAATTTTCCCTCAAGTGGATAACCTAAGGTTTATCAATCCGTGGGAGGTGTAGGATGAAGATGGTCTCTCACAAACAACCCTGCAATCAAATACAAGAAATCTCTTGTGTCCCCAACACACCCAATACAATGGCAAATTGTATAGGTGCACTAGCTCGGCGAAGAGATGGTGATACAAGTGCAATATGGATGGTAGATATAGGTTTTTGTAATCTGAGAATATAAAAACAGCAAGTTAGCAAGTAACAAAAGTGAGCACAAACGGTATTGCAATGCTTGAAAACAAGGCCTAGGGTACGTACTTTCGCTAGTGCAATCTCTCAACAATTCTAATATAATTGGATCACATAACCATCCCTCAACGTGCAATGAAGAATCACTCCAAAGTTCTTATCTAGCGGAGAACATAAGAAGAAATTGTTTGTAGGGTACGAAACCACTTTAAAGTTATTCTTTCCGATCGATGTATCCAAGAGTTCGTACTAAGATAACACCAAGTTATCCTTTCCGATCGATCTATCTAAGAGTTCATACTAGAATAACACCATATGATACGCATCAACCAACTCTAATGTCACCTAGATACTCCAATGTCACCACAAGTATCCATGAGTTAATAATACGATACGCATCAAACAATTTCAGATTCATAATACACAATCCACACAAAGAACCTCAAAGAGTGCCCCAAGATTTCTATCGGAGAAAGTAGGACAAGAACGTGTATCAACCCCTATGCATAGATTACCCCAATGTCACCGCGGGAATCCGCAAGTTGAGTACCAAAACATACATCAAGTGAATCAATTGAACACCCCCTTGTCACCACGGGTATCCAAATGCAAGACATATATCAAGTGTTCTCAAATCCAATATTCAATCCAACATAACGATATATCAAAGGGAAAACTCAATTCATCACAACAAGATAGAGAGGGAATAACATCATGTGATCCGACTATACTAACAAAGCCCGTGATACATCAAGATCGTGACATCTCAAGAAGACGAGAGAGAGAGATTGAACACATAGCTACTGGTACATACCCTCAGCCCCGAGGGTGGACTACTCCCTCCTCATCATGGCCTCCGCCGGGATGATGAAGATGGCCACCGGAGATGGATTACCCTCTCCGGCAGGGTACAGGAATGCCTCAAGATTGGTTTTTCGTCGATACAGAGAGTTGCAGCGGTGGAGCAGAGAGTCTAGGGTTATTTTTGGGGGTTTATGAATATTTGGGAATTTATAGGCATCGGGGGCGTTGGAGAGGGGACCCGTGGAGGGCACAACCCATCAGGGCGCGCCGGGCCCCCCTGGCGCGCCCTGGTGGGTTGTGCACTCCACAACCCACCTCTCCGGCAGTTGTTTGGCCCACTGGGTGTCTTCTGGTCCAGAAAAAATCTCCAAAAAGTTTCATCGCGATTGGACTCCATTTGGTATTAATTTTCTATGAAGTAAAAAACAAGCAAAAACAGCAACTGGCACTTTGGCACTATGTCAATAGGTTAGTCCCAAAAAATGATATAAAGTTGTTATAAAATGATTGTAAAACATCCAAGAATGATAATATAACAGCATGGAACAAGCAAAAATTATAGATACGTTGGAGACGTATCAGCATCCCCAAGCTTAATTCCTACTCGTCCTCGAGTAGGTGAATGATAAAATAGAATTTTTGATGTGGAATGCTGCCTAACATGTTCATCACATTCTTTTCTTTTGTATAGCATGGACATTTGGACTTATAATGATTCAAAGGAATAGTCTAGTTTTAACATAATGACTTCAATACTCAAGCATGTCAACAAGCAACCATGTCTTTCAAAATATCAACACTAAAGAAAGCTATCCCTAGCCCATCATGCTCAATCATTGATCCATTCATGAAACACACTCAAATATTAACTATGCCCAATGCTCAAGTACGATCATAGTGCCCCCTAGTTGGTGCTTATAAGAGAAGATGGAGACTCAAAGCAAAAATAAAAATGCATAAAGTAAAAAGATAGGCCCCTCGCAGAGGGAAGTAGGGATTTGTAGAGGTGCCAGAGCTCAAGGTTTAAATTGAGAGAGAGAAAATATTTTGGGTGGCATGTTTTTCCTGTCAACGAAAACGACAAAGTAGCTCACAATACTTTCCATGCTAGATATATCATAAGCGGTTCCCAAACAGAAAATAAAGTTTTATTCCTTTTTCCACCAAACTTTCACTTTCCATGGCGGGTCGTATCCACGGTTGCCTTCCATACCAACACTTTCCAAGGAATTTATTATTTGACAACATAAAGTAAATATATTTTTTCTTTTTCATTTCGGGAATGGGCATCCCTATTACCACCGCACTCTCGTGCAATGACAAGTGAATAAACAATCATCTTGAGAGTAACACATCTAGCATGGAAAAATATTGGACACTCCCCACCGTTTCATGAGCAGTATGGGCACACAAAAGAGAAAATTTATTTTGAAAATTTAGAGATGGCACATACAAATTTGCTTGGAACGGCATGGAAATACCGCATATAGGTAGGTATGGTGGACTCATCAGGAAAAACTTGGTTTAAGGATTTTGGATTCACAAGTAGTATTTCTACTTAGTACAAATGGAGGCTAGCAAATAGATTGGGAAGCAACCAAACCAAGAAACGAAAATTCACATAAGTGAGCATTGAACATAACTAACACCGAATAATGCACCACAAGTAGGATGTAACTTCATTGCATAACCATTGACTTTCGTGCATGCATAGGGAATCACAAACCGTAACACCAATATTCCTACTAAGCATAATTACTCACTAACATGACTCACATATTACTATCATCATGTTTCAAAACTGGTACAAAGAATCAAGTTTAATTTGTCCAATGATCTTCATGAAAGTTTTTATTATATCCTCCTTGGATATCTATCACTTTGGGACTAGTTTCATATATTGCCATTGCTTTTTGGCAAGCTCAAACAAATTTAAGTGAAGCACATGAGCAAATGACAAGCTACTCTCAAAAGATATAAGTGAAGATCAATGAGTAGTCAAACAATTAAGTAGCTATGTGAGGACTTTCTCTCTCAATAAAGATTTTCAGATCTAAGTATTTTATTCAAACAGCAAACTAAACAAAAATAGAACTCCAAGAATAGCACGCATCATGTGAACGAATAAAAATTTAGGCTCAACATAGGCTAACCGATAGTTTACAAAGAGAGGTGGGATGCATAGCATCCCCAAGCTTAGATGCATGAGACTTCTTGAAATATTTACTTGGGGTGCCTTGCGCATGCCCAAGCTTGAGCTTTTGTATCTCGTTCAATCCTCTCATATCCCAGTTTCACCTATTCTCAAAAACTTCATCCACACAAAACTCGAAAAGAACTCGTGAGATAGGTTAGTACACATAAGAACAAATCAACACTTCATGTACTGCCAAGACAAGTTGCACAATAATTTTCAAACATAATCTACTGTTTACTATCGTTTCCACAATTTATATCTACCAATATAGGCTATGGAAACTATAGGATAAGTAGATAACGAAACTATGACAGCAATCTGTCCAAACAGAACAGTCTGTAGTAATCTGTTAAACTAGTAGACTTATGTAACTCAAAAAATTATGAAAATTTAGGAAAAGCTAAATAATTTATATTATAAAACTGTGTAAAAATTTCAAAAACTTTCCACGTTCCAGTAAAATATGAAAATTCAAACACTACAGCGAAAGTTTCTGTTTTTACACAGCACACATCAAACATGCAATGCAAGCATCCTAAGGCAATTCTTGGAAATTTTTATTGAAAAACAAGATTATAAATAACACCTAACCGAAAATAACAAAATAAAATGATGATCCAAGCAAAGCACATATTATGTGACGAATAAAAATATAGCTCTAAGTAAGATATGCCGATAATGATGAAGACGAAAGAGGGGATGCTTCCGGGGCATCCCCAAGCTTAGGCGCTTGAGTCTTCCAAGTATATTACCTTGGGGTGCCTTGGGCATCCCCAAGTTTAGGTTCTTGTCACTCCTTGTTCTCCTCATATCGGTGTCTCACCCAAAACTTGAAAACTTCAATCACACAAAACTTAACGAAACTTCGTGAGAAGGGTTAGTGAAATAAAGATAAATAATTCACTTAGGTACTGTCAAGACAAGATTCATAATTGTTACGACATGATACCTACTGTATTATATCATTCCCATAATTTATACCGCTAAATATAAGCTATGGAAACACTAAAACAAGCAAACTATGCATGCAAAACAGATTCTGTCAAAAACAGAACAGTTTGTGAAGATCTGTAGTGTAACCATACTTCCCTGTCTCTAAAAATTCTGAAACATTAGAACAACCTGAGTAATTTGTATATTAAGACTGTGTAAAAATTTCAGATAATTATCACTCCCAGTAAAAAATGAAAATTCCTGTACTGGAGTCAAAAGTTTCTGTTTTGGTTCAGCATCAATTCTTCTCATCTTGTGAGTCATCCCAAAGGCTTTACTTGGCACTTTATTGAAATAAAAGGCAAAAAGCATGATTAATACAGTAGATTAATCATGTGAACACACAAAAACAGAAAGGAAAAGTATTGGGTTGTCTCCCAACAAGCGCTTTTCTTTAAAGCCTTTTAGCTAGGCATGATGATTTCAATGATGCTCACATAGGAATAATATTTGAAACATGCAAAAGAGCATCATGAATCTCATGACACGCACATTTAAGTCTAACCCACTTCCTATCCATAGGGATTTTGTGAGCAAACAATTTATGGGAGCAAGAATCAACTAGCATAGGAAGGCAAAACAAGCATAACTTCAAAACTTTGAACACATAGAGAGAAAACTTGATATTATTGCAATTCCTATATGTTCCTCCCTCATAATAATTTTCAGTACCATCATGAAGGAATTTCACAATATAACTATCCCATAAAGCATTCTTTTCATGATGCACAAGTATATAATTTTCATTACTCTCCACATAAGCAAATTCCTTCTCATTCATAATAGTGGGAGCATCAAATGAAACTCGAATACTATAAATTGTTTCCACATTAAAAGAGTAATGTTGAGTAAAAGGATAATCAAAATTATGACAATATTTATCACTACTTTTTATAACATAAGTATCATCACAATTTTCATCATAAGTAGCAACTTTGCTCTCATCATAGTCAAGTGAAACCTCTTCCCAAATAGTGGAATCATTACTAAATAAAGTCATGACCTCTCCAAATCCACATTTATCATTATAATAAAATTCAACACCCTCCAAAATAGTGGGATAATAATTATCTAAAGTTGTCACTCTTCCAAACCCACTTTCATAAATATCAAAATCATCATAAATAGGAGGCATGCAATCATCATAACAAATTTGATCATTCAAAGTAGTGGAACTAAAAAGATCATCTTCATTAAGCATAACATCCCCAAGCTTGTGGCTTGGCATATCATAAGCATAATCACTCTCATCATAAATAGTATGAATAGCACCAATAGCATAACAATTATTATCATCGTAATTTACCAAGTTGGTGCCAAAAAGATTTTCAAGATTATAAGAATCATCATTATCTTCCCAATCATAGTCATCACAACAAGCAATAGGCATAACAAAATCATCATCAAGTGTATCATCTTCCACAATTATTTTTGATTCATCCTCGTGAGGCACAACAATAATAGGAGCAACATCATTTGGTTGAGATGCCTTTTTACCTCTACTCTTTCTTCTTTTCTTCTTCTTCACCACATCATGTGTGGGTTTAATTAATTTCTCCGAGCTTCTTATTGATGAGATTGGTTGAATAGGGAGCTCCTCCTCATCACCTATTACATCATGAGAGAGTATAGGAGGCAAAGTGGAATTCTTTACCCTTTCATTATTATTCCTTTTATATTCTATTGGTTTTCCCATCTTTCTATAGTTGGCAATATAAGCGTTCTCATTGCAATTTACCATGCAAAACATATAGATATTTTTTAGATTAGTTTCAATGTCGTCCGTGAGAATGAATACTTCAAACAAACTATTTTTATGTTTAAATTCTTCACTCCCCAAAAATAGAGAAAGCTCATCATAAAGTTCAAGGGTGATCAAGTCATTACAATATTTGGCCATGATTTGATCATGAAAAAGTTTGCATTGGAAATTAAGATGACCAACTTTATTGCAAAGTTCACAAGTAATAGGACAAAGAGAACACAATTTTGTAGCAAATTCATCTATCACTTTGAGAAAAAAATTGGTTCTATCATGTTTATGCTTATTACAAAATCTATCATCCCTATAAGGCACGTCTTCACAAACTTTATGCACTCCACAAAAATTGACATGCTTATAAGAAACATTTTTATCATGACTAGTGCAATCATAATTAGTATTTTGGATATTCGTAGAATTCATACTAAAAACATTGCAATCATGTTCATCATTTAAGGAATTCTCATTGCGTATTTTCATAATTTCTTCCTCTACCAATTGAGCACAATTTTCGGAATCCTTATTTTCACGAAAGACATTATAAAGACGAAACAAATGTTGCAACCTAAATTCCATTTTTTGTAGTTTTCTTTTATAAAACCAAACTAGTGATAAAACAAGAAACTAAAAGATTTAATTGCAAGATCTAAAGATATACCTTCAAGCACTCACCTCCCCGGCAACGGCGCCAAAAAAGAGCTTGATGTCTACTACGCAACTTTATTCTTGTAGACTTTGTTGGGCCTCCAAGCGCAGAGTTTTGTAGGACAGTTGCAATTTTCCCTCAAGTGGATGACCTAAGGCTTATCAATCCGTGGGAGGTGTAGGATGAATATGGTCTCTCTCAAACAACCCTGCAATCAAATACAAGAAATCTCTTGTGTCCCCAACACACCCAATACAATGGCAAATTGTATAGGTGCTCTAGTTCGGCGAAGAGATGGTGAAACAAGTGCAATATGGATGGTAGATATAGGTTTTTGTAATCTGAAAATATGAAAACAGCAAGGTAGCAAGTAACAAAAGTGAGCACAAATGGTATTGCAATGCTTGAAAACAAGGCCTAGGGTCCGTACTTTCGCTAGTGCAATCTCTCAACAATGCTAATATAATTGGATCACATAACCATCCCTCAACATGCAACGAAGAATCACTCCAAAGTTCTTATCTAGCGGAGAACATAAGAAGAAATTGTTTGTAGGGTACGAAACCACCTTAAAGTTATTCTTTCCGATCGATCTATTCAAGAGTTCGTACTAAGATAACATCAAGTTATCCTTTCCGTTCGATCTATCTAAGAGTTCGTACTAGAATAACACCATATGATACGCATCAACCAACTCTAATGTCACCTAGATACTCCAATGTCACCACAAGTATCCATGAGTTAATTATATGATACGCATCAAACAATTTCAGATTCAAAATACTCAATCCACACAAAGAACCTCAAAGAGTGCCCCAAGATTTCTATCGGAGAAAGTAGGACAAGAACGTGTATCAACCCCTATGCATAGATTACCCCAATGTCACCGCGGGAATCCGCAAGTTGAGTACCAAAACATACATCAAGTGAATCAATTGAACACCCCATTGTCACCACGGGTATCCATATGCAAGACATATATCAAGTGTTCTCAAATCCAATATTCAATCCAACATAACGATATATCAAAGGGAAAACTCAATTCATCACAACAAGATAGAGAGGGAATAACATCATGTGATCCGACTATATTAACAAAGCCCGTGATACATCAAGATCGTGACATCTCAAGAACACGAGAGAGAGAGAGATTGAACACATAGCTACTGGTACATACCCTCAGCCCCGAGGGTGGACTACTCCCTCCTCATCATGGCCTCTGCCGGGATGATGAAGATGGCCACCGGAGATGATCTACCCTCTCCGGCAGGGTACTGGAACGCCTCCAGATTTGTTTTCGTCGATACAGAGAGTTGCGGTGGTGGAGCGGAGAGTCTAGGGTTATTTCTGATGGTTTCTATATTTATAGGATTTCTGGGCATCGGTTTCACGCCAAGATGGGCCACGAGGAGGGCACGATACACCAGGGCGCGCCTGGGCCCTCTGGCGCGCCCTGGTGGGTTGTGCCCACCTCGTGGCTCTTCTTCGGTGGTTCTTCGCTTCAATATTGCTTATTTGGTACTGAAAAATCACCAAAAAGTTTCGGGCGATTCCGAGAACTTTCATTTTCTGCACAAAAACAACACCACGGTAATTCTGCCGAAAACAACGTCAGTCCGGGTTAGTTCTAAATAAATCATATAAAGTGCATCAAATCCATATAAAAGTATTGTAAACATAGGTGAATATGGCATGAATACTTCATAAATTATCGATACGTTGGAGACGTATCAGCATCCCCAAGCTTAATTCCTACTCGTCCTCGAGTAGGTAAATGATAAAAGAAATAATTTATGAAGTGTGAATGCTAGCATAGTGCATAAGTTTGATCAATGATAATTTCAAGCACTTTTCCTAGCGTCATAACAGCAATTTTTTCTCATGAAACTCATCATGATAAACTAGCAACCAATTCACATGTTATGGTTCAAACAATGAATTCTCTTGAATCTTAACAACCTATGTTCTTGGTCACCAAACAATTGCAATTCAACTTATTCTCAACAAAGTCTAAGTAAGAGCTCCACATACTCAATCATCATTGTCTTCTATGATTGCTAGTACTCAAAGCATATTTTTAGAACAAATGGCATCCATCGAACACAGAGAAAGATAGGGGCTTAATGTTTCGCCTCCCAACTCATTTATCATAGAGATAATTGTCAACAATAATAAGTCATGATCAAATATATTTGACTGGATATATATATTTGGATCTTTCCCCACCACATGATGCTTGCCAACTAATAGACTGAGGTTGGAATAAGAAGTTGACTCAACATGAATAGTAAATAACATGAAAGTAAATATATTGTCCCTTCGCAGAGGGAAGCAGAGATTTGCAGAGGTACCAGAGCTCAAAGCTTAAATCAGAGATAAATATAATTTTGGGAGGTGCACCCTTCCTGTCAACGTTATGACCAAGAGTTATCAATATCTTCCATGTTAAACACATTAGCGGCGGTTCCCAAGCGGTAAAAGTAAAGGTTTACTCCCCCTCCACCAACAAACACACTCCACGGCTAGCCGAATCCACGGGTACCGTCCATACCAACAACATTCCTGGGGGAGTTTTGTTTAATTATTTGCATTTTTTTTATTTTGATTTCGGGACTGGGAATCCCTATTACCGCCCCTCTCATGCAAGGACGAGTGAATAAACACTCATCATGACAATAACCCGCTTAACATGGAAGATACTGACCGCCCCCTGTCGCTCCATGAGCGGTCCAGGCACACTAAACAAATGTTTATTTGAATGTTTAGAGGTGGCACATGCAAATTTACATGGAATGGCAGTGAAATACCATATATAGGTAGGTATGGTGGACTCTTATGGAAGAACCTTGGCTCAAGTATTTGGATGCACAAGTAGTATCTCTACTTAGTACGAAGTGTTGGCTAGCAAAAGGTTCTAAACAAGCACCACATGTTGGAGGATCCATAACAATATAACTTCTATGCAAATATACACAACCATAACTCATTACGTTGTCTTCCTTGTCCAACTTCAACTAATTTGCTCAAGTTTGAAAATAATTAATGGGTATTCACAATCATAGAAGATGTCCAAGATAATAAATTTGTATGTGAAAGTTCTCTTCCTTATACTAATCATTCACGAATTGCTTGTATGACCAATATTGTGATTGTTAAACTTCAATAGATTTTACTTTCTAAACCCAATGTGAAGCTACTACTAGGCATGATATGAACATATAATTTCAACTTCATGGTGTTCAATTCCTTCAACGATTTACTCATAGGATATAAGTGAAGCACAAGAGTAAATGACAAGTTACTCCAAAAGATATAAGTGAAGATCAATGATTAGTCAAACAATTAAGTAGCTATGTGAGGACTCTCTCTATCAATAAAGATTTTCAGATTTGTGTATTTTATTCAAACAGCAAACTAAACAAAAGTAGAACTCCAAGAATAGCATGCATCATGTGAACGAATAAAAATTTAGGCTCAACATAGGCTAACCAATAGTTGGCGAAGAGAGGTGGGATGTGTAGCATCCCCAAGTTTAGATGCTTGAGACTTCTTGAAATATTTACTTGGGGTGTCTTGGGCATCCCCAAGCTTGAGCTTTTGTATCTCGTTCAATCCTCTCATATCATGGTTTCACCTATTCTCAAAAACTTCATCCACACAAAACTCAAAAAAAAAAAAACTCGTGAGATAGGTTAGTACACATAAGAATAAATCAACACTTCATGTACTGCCAAGACAAGTTGCACAATAATTTTAAAACATCATCTACTGTTTACTATCGTTTCCACAATTTATATCTACCAATATAGGCTATGGAAACTATAGGATAAGTAGATAACAAAACTATGACAACAATCTATCCAAACAGAACAGTCTGTAGCAATCTATTAAACTAGTGTACTTATGTAACTCAAAAAATTATGAAAATTTAGGACATGCTAAAGAATTTATATGACAACACTTTGTAAAAATTTCAGAAACTTTCCACATTCCAGTAAAATATGAAAATTCAAACACTACAGAGAAAGTTTCTGTTTTTACACAGCACACATCAAACATGCAATGCAAGCATCCTAAGGCAATTCTTGGAACTTTTTATTGAAAATCAAGATTATAAATAACACCTAACAGAGAACAAAAAAATAAAATGACGCTCCAAGCAAAACTCATATTATGTGACGAATAAAAATATAGCTCTAAGTAAGATATACCGATAATGTTGAAGACGAAAGAGGGGATGCCTTCCGGGGCATCCCCAAGCTTAGGCGCTTGAGTCTTCCTTGGATATTACATTGGGGTGCCATGGGCATTCCCAATCTTAGGTTCTTGTTAGTCCTTATTCTCCTCATATCGGTATCTCACCCAAAACTTGAAAACTTCAATCACACAAAACTTAACGGAACTTCGTGAGAAGGGTTAGTGTAATAAAGATAAATCGTTCACTTAGGTACTGTCAAGACAAGATTCATAATTGTTCCCACATGATACCTACTGTATTCCATCATTCCCATAATTTATACCACTAAATATAAGCTACGGAAACACTAAAACAAGCAAACTATGCATGCAAAACAGAATCTGTCAAAAACAGAACAGTCTGTGAAGATCTGTAATATAGACATACTTACCTGTCTCTAACAATTCTGAAAAATTAGGAAAACCTGAAGAATTTGTATATGAATACTGTGTAAAAATTTCGGATCATTATCACGCTCCAGTAAAAAATGAAAACTCCTGTACTAGAGTCAAAAGTTTCTGTTTTGGTTCAGCATCAATTCTACTCATCATGTGAGTCATCCCAAAGGCTTTACTGGGCACTTTATTGTAATAAAAGACACAAAACATGATTACTACAGTATATTAATCATGTGAACACACAAAAACAGAAAGTAAAAGTGTTGGGTTGTCTCCCAACAAGCGCTTTTCTTTAATGCCTTTTAGCTAGGCATGATGATTTCAATGATGCTCACATAGGAATAATAATTGAAACATGCAAAAGAGCATCATGAATCTCATGACAAGCACATTTAAGTCTAACCCACTTCCTATGCATAGGGATTTAGTGAGCAAACAATTTATGGGAGCAAGAATCAACTAGCATGGGAAGGCAAAACAAACATAACTTTGAAACTTTGAACACATAGAGAGGAAACTTGATATTATTGCAATTCCTACAAGCATATGTTCCTCCCTCATAATAATTTTCAGTAGCATCATGAAGGAATTTCACAATATAACTATCACATAAAGCATTCTTTTCATGATCTACAAGCATAGAAAATTTATTACTCTCCACATAAGCAATTTTCTTCTCATTCATAGTAGTGGGAGCAAACTCAACAAAATAACTATCATGAGATACATGATTGACATAACCACATTCAATATTAAAATCATGATGACAAGTTTCATGGTTACTATCACTCTTTATAGCATACATGTCATCATCATAATCATCATACACAGGAGGCATGCTATCATCATAATAGTTTTGCTCATCAGAACATGGGGCACTGGAAACATCATCTTCATCAAACATAACATCCTCAAGCTTGTGGCTATGCATATCATTAGCATCATGGATATTCAGAGAATTCATACTAGAAACATTGCAATCATGCTCATCATTCAAGGAATTCTCATCAAGTATTTTCATAATTTCTTCCTCTACCAATTGAGCACAATTTTCTGAATCCTTATTTTCACTAAAGACATTATAAAGACGATACAAATGATGCAACCTAAACTCCATTTTTTTGTAGTTTTCTTTTATAAAACCAAACTAGTGAAAAACAAGAAACTAAAAGATTTAATTGCAAGATCTAAATATATACCTTAAAGCACCCACCTCCCCGGCAACGGGGCCAGAAAAGAGCTTGATGTCTACTACGCAGCTTTATTCTTGTAGACTTTGTTGGGCCTCCAAGCGCAGAGTTTTGTAGGACAGTTGCAATTTTCCCTCAAGTGGATGACCTAAGGCTTATCAATCCGTGGGAGGTGTAGGATGAATATGGTCTCTCTCAAACAACCCTGCAATCAAATACAAGAAATCTCTTGTGTCCCCAACACACCCAATACAATGGCAAATTGTATATGTGCACTAGTTCGGCGAAGAGATGGTGATACAAGTGCAATATGGATGGTAGATATAGGTTTTTGTAATCTGAAAATATAAAAACAGCAAGGTAGCAAGTAACAAAAGTGAGCACAAATGGTATTGCAATGCTTGAAAACAAGGCCTAGGGTCCGTACTTTCGCTAGTGCAATCTCTCAACAATGCTAATATAATTGGATCACATAACCATCCCTTAACGTGCAACGAAGAATCACTGCAAAGTTCTTATCTAGCGGAGAACATAAGAAGAAATTGTTTGTAGGGTACGAAACCACCTTAAGGTTATTCTTTCCGATCGATCTATCCAAGAGTTCGTACTAAGATAACACCAAGTTATCCTTTCCGATCGATCTATCTAAGAGTTCGTACTAGATTAACACCATATGATACGCATCAACCAACTCTAATGTCACCTAGATACTCCAATGTCACCACAAGTATCCATGAGTTAATTATACGATACGCATCAAACAATTTCAGATTCATAATGCTCAATTCACACAAAGAACCTCAAAGAGTGCCCCAAGATTTCTATCGAAGAAAGTAGGACAAGAACGTGTATCAACCCCTATGCATAGATTACCCCAATGTCACCGCGGGAATCCGTAAGTTGAGTACCAAAACATATATCAAGTGAATCAACAGAACACCCCATTGTCACCACGGGTATCCGCATGCAAGACATATATCAAGTGTTCTCAAATCCAATATTCAATCCAACATAACGATATCTCAAAGGGAAAGTTTCAATTCATCACAACAAGATAGAGAGGGAATAACATCATGTGATCCGACTATATTAACAAAGCCCGTGATACATCAAGATCGTGACATCTCAAGAACATGAGAGAGAGAGAGATTGAACACATAGCTACTGGTACATACCCTCAGCCCCGAGGGTGGACTACTCCCTCCTCATCATGGCCTCCGTCGGGATGATGAAAATGGCCACCGGAGATGATCTACCCTCTCCGGCAGGGTACTGGAACGCCTCTAGATTGGTTTTTCGTCGATACAGAGAGTTGCAGCGGTGGAGCGGAGAGTCTAGGGTTATTTCTGATGGTTTCTATATTTATACGATTTTTGGGCGCGGTTTCACGCCAAGATGGGCCACGAGGAGGGCACGATACACCAGGGCGCGCCTGGGCCCTCTGGCGCGCCCTGGTGGGTTGTGCCCACCTCGTGGCTCTTCTCCGGTGGTTATTCGCTCCAATTTTGCTTATTTGGTTCAGAAAAAATCACCAAAAAGTTTCGGGCGATTCCGAGAACTTTCATTTTCTGCACAAAAACAACACCACGGTACCTCTGCTGAAAACAGCGTCAGTCGGGGTTAGTTCTAAATAAATCATATAAAGTGCATCAAAACCATATAAAAGTATTGTAAACATAGGTGAATATGGCATGAATACATCATAAATTATCGATACGTTGGAGACGTATCACCCATCATAATGTTAGCTCCTCTATAAACGATGGTAAGTTTCCTCTCAAAATGTACATGGAGTGATAGTAGTATTGTAGGATTTTTACTCTTACTAAAAATGTAGGGCTTGGACTTTCCCTTAGAGCATCTCCAATGGATGATGTAAAAATTGGTGCCAAAAAATTATTTATAGGGCAGAAGGGAGAAGCTTTGGGGCACCACGGTCGGTTTTTTCTTCACATGACCAAAAACTGATCCAATGGCTACGAGGCCGGAAAGCGAATCTGATGGTTGTCAGAGAGCGATCTCAATTCCGGCCGGTGTAGCTGGCTGATCGAGGCCGTTGCTGGGCCGCCTAGGGATGAAAGGACAAGGACCCGTAGGGAAGCCAGTGGTGGGTCCAACTCCAGCGGCGCCGCGCAGCCCGAGGGCCAAATGGCGTCATGGCTAAGCGGTGGTCGTGCCGATCAACTGGGGGTCTCCCGGACGCCAATTGACCTTGACAACCAATGGTGGTGCCAAGACGACCATTTTGGCCGACAGATGGACGGGGGAATGACTGGAATCGGCTGTGACATTCCGAGCTTTGGCAGGGACGAGAACCGGCCGAAATAGGCATGGGGTGAAGACGTTCAATGGCAGGGAAGTTTCACCGCGGCAATTGGGTTCCCATGTTTTTTGTTTTTAGGCAGCAACAGCTAGAGGTGATGTATATCTGCAGCACTTGTAGCAAATTTTGAGGTGTAATGTAATATTTTTGGCACCGAATAGAGATATATCATCTAGTGGAGCAGTTTTTTTTGCCCCAAACGACAGTCTTTTGAGCACGATCATAGTTTTACATCATCTATTGGAGATGCTCTTACAGCAACCATGCTCTTTCTAACAAACAAGGACATACTACTACTCTTTTTGATTAACAAGGAAATGCCCCAAGCTGTTTTACATGTGACCAGCCAGAGGAGACGTGAGAACATCTCCTCTCAGGTTGCTCCTTCTTGCACACGGGTTGGCATGGGGTTCTCTCCAGGATACCATCGATTGCTTGTCGTACTCCTTAGGGGGAGGGCTTGACTTTTTGTAATGGTGGCTAGAAAATGGCCTCTCGGTTCCAACCTCAACATGAATGACACATCCACTATCATCCTTATCACCGCATGAGCATTTGAAGCATCGTAACAAGATCATCATAGAAAACATCTGACTCAACTTCGATGGACTACTCGACACAATCAGATCGAAGGCTGGACAGTGGGCATTGGTGGGTGCGAGTAGGCCTACGACATTGCTGCCGAAGGGAACCACACCTATCGTTTAGGGGCATCGCATCGTGCCTAAGGTGTAACCTTTTGTGGTATTGTGTACTTGGGGTGTGGCTTTTGATGTCTTGCAATTACTATTATCTACTAGTGCATCGAAACACGTTTTCTTGAAGAAACAAAGACATGAAAGATTCTTAACTCTCTATGACGTCTAGAACATACAAAGAATATTTCCATGAACAAGAAAATTAGAAGAATCTTTATCTCAATGCCATTCCGCGGGTGAATAAATAGATTAAACTAAAGCCCATAGAAAATAAGCACGTGAGAGGAAAAACACCATACGAAAAACTATAAATAAGATTGAATGACTTCGATGCATAGGCCACATGTGCCCATGAGAAATGTCGAAGCCATCCATCAACCATAACAAAATTCTGTGCAAACACCCCCATCTTAGATATAACTATAATTCTCATGGCTATAAGTTAACTACGATGACATACTTTTATTATTTTATGAGAAGAAACACTCATGTCCAATTTTGTGTTAGAGATAGAACTAAGAAAGAACCATCGACTATAACCCCGAAGGAACCACATTTCACAAATAACATAGATGAAGAAAAAAAATGAAAATCCAACCAATGGAGACATGTTTTCTTTGGTTGATATGCTTTTCAAGCTCTTGAACCCGCTTGGATCTAGGCGAGCACTGGACCTGTATCCTTTATTCCTTAATTTTTATCACATGAAAATGGATTATTCCATGATTTTTTCAGAGCGACACACATGAAAATGCAAAATATAAGATTGGCCAAGATGAAATGATATCCCTAAGGGATAACAAAAATACTTGATAAATTGGTATTAGCGTTATGGAGGGTCCAATAGTAAATAAACACGTATCTCCTAAGGGTGGCTTGATATCTTCGAATATAGATAGAAAGCACGCATTGAGTAGCAACAACCAAAAACTTAATATATTGAAGCAATTGGCATTCATTTGTAGCAGTACCAAGCGTTAAAGATTAGTAATCAACAAGAGCAAGAAGGAAACGTAAAGTATGCAACTGTACAATTACTGGCATCAAGGCGATGGGCACTCATCTTGACCTTGAGACTTTACATCCCAACTTTGGTAAATTCTGGTTGTTCTTGGTAACCCATTTAGGCTCTAGGGAGCACATGCTCCTTCGTGCCCAAAATGGGTTTACAAATGTCAATTTTTTCAAAAATATAGATGTGTTCATTGTCACGCTCAAATGCTACATGTAAATTTTCAAGGTAAAACTTAAGCATTTTGACTTGTGCAAAAAAAAGTAGAACGCCAAATGTTACACTTAATTTTATTTTATTTCAGACGAAGCACTCTATCTCATATGGCACGAGAATTGTCAAGCACACTTGCTACACTAATATGAACATCTACAAAATAAATCAGGATTTTTAAAATTTATTTTATTTATTGTTCATTAGGAAACATATGCTCCCAGAGCCAAAAATCCACGCCTGGTAGTTCTTCACTATAGACTTTTGTAGGGCCTGACGTGGCTTGAGACTGCGTCGGTATTTCCCCAAAGAGGAATGGATGATGCAGCACAGCGACGGTAAGTATTTCCCTCAGTTATGAAACCAAGGTTATCCAACCAGTAGGAGGATCACCACCACCCAATAAGCAGCACCTGCACACAAACAACAAATACTTGCAACCCGACGCGAAAGAGAGGTTGTCAATCTCTCTACGGTAAAAAGATAGATTAGGTAGTGATAGATAGGAGAGATAGATCTCTCAAGAACACAAAATAAAAAGGGCAAATAAAAAAGTGCAGCAATATATTTTTGGGTTTTGGGTTTTGTAGATCTGGAAACAAAGAGGCAAAAAGATAGATCGGAAAGCAATATGTTGGAAAAGTAGACCCGGGGGCCGTAGGATTCACTAGTGGCTTCTCTCATGAGTATAGCGCACGGTGGGTGAACAAATTACTGTTGGGCAATTGATAGAAGATCAAATAATCATGACGATATCCAAGGCGATGATCATTATATAGGCATCACGTCCAAGATAAGTAGACCGACTCCTGCCTGCATCTACCACTATTACTCCACACATCGACCGCTATCCAGCATGCATCTAGTGTATTAAGTTCACGGAAAAACGGAGTAATGCAATAAGAATGATGACATGATGTAGACAAGATCTATTCATGTAGGAATAGACCCCATCTTGTTATACTTAATGGCAACGATACATGCGGGCCTTGTTGCCCCTTCTGTCACTGGGAAAGGACACCGCAAGATCGAACCCATCACAAAGCACCTCTTCCCCTGGATAGAAAAATCGATCTAGTTGGCCTAACTAAACCAAAGATTCGAAGAAGAAATGTCAGGCTATAAGTAATCACGCATATAAGAGATCAAAGAAGACTCAAATAATATTCATGGATAGAAACTGATCATGAACTCAAAATTCATCGGATCCCAACAAACACACCGCAAAAGTTTACATCAAATAGATCTCCAAGAGACCATTGTATTTAGAATCAAAAGAGAGAGAGGAAGCCATCTAGCTACTGCCTACGGACCCGTAGGTCTATGGTGGACTACTCACCCATCATCGGAGAGGCACCTATGAAGAAGATGAACCCCTCCGTGATGGTGCTTAGATTGGATCTCTAGGTTCTGGAACTTGCGGCGGCTGGAATTATGTTTCGTCGACTCCCCCAGGGTTTTCTGAATATTTGGGAATTTATAGGCGTCAGAGGCGGTGGAGGGGGGCCCCGTGGAGGGCACAACCCATCAGGGCGCGCCGGGGGCCCCCTAGCGCACCCTGGTGGGTAGTGGCCTCCACGGCCTACCTGTGTGGCACTTCTTTGGCCCACCGGGTGTCTTCTGGTCCAAAAAAATCTTCAAAAAGTTTCGTCACGATTGGACTTCGTTTGGTACTGATATTCGGCGAAGTGAAAAACAAGCAAAAAACAGCAACTGGCACTTTGTCACTATATCAATAGGTTAGTCCCAAAAAATGATATAAAGTTGTTATAAAATGATTGTAAAACATCCAAGAATGATAATATAACAGCATGGAACAAGCAAAAATTATAGATACGTTGGATACGTATCAGCATCGCCAAGCTTAATTCCTACTCGTCCTCGAGTAGGTAAATGATAAAAACAGAATTTTTGATGTGGAATGCTGCCTAACATGTTCATCTCATATTCTTTTCTTTTGTAGCATGGACATTTGGACTTGTAGATGATTCAAAGCAATAGTCTAGTTTTAACATAATGACTTCAATACTCAAGCATGCCAACAAGCAACCATGTCTTTCAAAATATCAACGCTAAAGAAAGTTATCCCTAGCCCATCATGCTCAATCATTGATCCATTCATGAAACACACTCAAATATTAGCTATGCCCAATGCTCAAGTACGATCATAGTGCCTCCTAGTTGGTGCTTTATAAGAGAAGATGGAGACTCAAAGTAAAAATAAAAATTGCATAAAGTAAATAGATAGGCCCTTCGCTGAGGGAAGTAGGGATTTGTAGAGGTGCCAGAGCTCAAGGTTTAAATTGAGAGAGAAAAATATTTTTGGTGGCATGCTTTTCCTGTCAACGAAAATGACAAAGTAGCTCACAATACTTTCCATGGTAGATATATCATAGGCGGTTCCCAAACAGAAAATAAAGTTTATTCCTTTTTCCACCAAACTTTCACTTTCCATGGCGGGCCGTATCCACGGTTGCCTTCCATACCAACACTTTCCAAGGAATTTATTATTTAACAACATAAATTAAATATTTTTTATTTTTCATTTCGGGAATGGGCATCCCTATTACCGCCGCACTCTCGTGCAATGACAAGTGAATAAACACTCATCTTGAGAATAACACATCTAGCATGGAAAAATATTGGACACTCCCCACCGTTTCATGAGCGGTACGAGCACACAAAAGAGAAGTTTATTTTGAAAATTTAGAGATGGCACATACAAATTTGCTTGGAACGGCATGGAAATACCGCATAGAGGTAGGTATGGTGGACTCATAAGGCAAAACTTGGTTTAAGGAGTTTGGATGCACAAGTAGTATTTCTACTTAGTACAAATGGAGGCTAGCAAATAGATTGAGAAGCAACCAAACCAAGAAACGAAAATTCACAGAAGCGAGCATTGAGCATAACTAACACCGAATAATGCACCATAAGTAGGATGTAACTTCATTGCATAACTATTGACTTTCGTGCATGCATAGGGAATCACAAACCTTAACACCAATATTCCTACTAAAGAATAATTACTCACTAACATGACTCACATATTACTATCATCATGTTTCAAAACTATTACAAGGAATCAAGTTTAATTTGTCCAATGATCTTCATGAAAGTTTTTATTATATCCTCCTAGGATATCTATCACTTTGGGACTAGTTTCATATATTGCCATTGCTTTTTGACAAGCTCAAACAAGTTTAAGCGAGGCACATGAGCATAAAGATTTCATCTCTCAAAAAGATATAAGTGAAGCATGAGAGGATTTCTTCAAAATTTACTAACTCTCAAATTAATATAAGTGAAGCATGAGAGTATTTCTACAAAAATTTCCAAGCACACTGTGCTCAAAAAGATTTAAGTGAAGCACTAAAGCGATTTTATAGATCAAAAAAGTTTAAGTGAAGCAAAGAGAGCAATTCTAACAAATGATAGCATAATTTTGGCTCTCCCAAATAGGTGTGTCCAGCAAGGATACAAATGACAAACTAACAACCAAAGCAAGCAAAGACTCAAATGATACAAGACGCTTCAAGCAAAACTCATGATATGTGACGAATAAAAATATAGCTCCAAGTAAAATACCGATGGTTGTTAGAAGAAAGAGGGGATGCCACTCGGGGGCATCCCCAAGCTTAGTTGCTTGTTTTTCTTTGGATATATCTTGGGGATGCTGTAGCATCCCCAAGATTAGGCTCTTTTCACTCATTATTCCTTCATCCATCGTGATCTCACCCAAAACTTGAAAACTTCAATCACACAAAACTCAACAAAATCTTCGTGAGATCCCTTAGTATAATAAAGCAAATCACTACTTTAGGTGCTGTTGCAAACCCATTCATATTTTATTATTGCATTATACCTTCTTTATTTTAACTTTACCATGGCTCATACCCTTCAATATAACCCATAGATTCATCAAAATAAGCACACAATGCAATGAAAACAGAATCTGTCTTAAACAGAACAGTCTATAGTAATCTGTACTCTAACCATACTTCTGCAACTCTAAAAATTATGAAAAATTAGGAAAACGTAAAGAATTTGTATAGAAACACTGTGTTAAAATTTCAGCTCAAGATCACGTTCCAGTAAAAAATAAAAAATTCGAACACTGGACGCAAAGTTTCTGTTTCAGATTCAGCATCGCTTCTACTCATCTTATGAATCATCCTAAAGGGTCTACTTGGCACAAACACTAAATAAATAATAAAAACACAATCATAACAGAAGAATAATTGTGTCAACACTTAAAAACAGAAGGAAAAAGAAAAAAAAATTATTCATTGGGTTGCCTCCCAACAAGCGCTATCGTTTTACGCCCCTAGCTAGGCATAATGATTTCAATGATGCTCACATAAAAAGTAGTAATTGAAATATGCAAGAGAGCATCATGAATCTCATGACAAGCACATTTAAGTCTAACCCACTTCCTATGCATAGGGATTTTGTGAGCAAACAATTTATGGGAACAAGAATCAACTAGCATAGGAAGGCAAAACAAGCATAACTTCAAAACTTTGAACACATAGAGAGGAAACTTGATATTATGCAATTCCTACAAGCATATGTTCCTCCCTCATAATAAATTTCAGTAGCATCATGAAGGAATTCAACAATATAACTATCACATAAATCATTCTTTTCATGATGCACAACCATAGAAATTTCATTACTCTCCACGTAAGCAAATTCCTTAACATCCATGGTAGTGGGAGCAAACTCAACAAAATAACTATCATGAGACACTTGATTGACATAACCACATTGCAAATTAAAACCATGATGATAAGTTTCACAGTTATCATTACTCATTACAGCATACGCTCATCACCATCATCATAAATAGGAGGCATGCAATCATCATAATAAATTTGCTCATCAAAACTTGGGGGACTAGAAATATCATTTTTATCAAACATAGCATCCCCAAGCTTGTGGCTTTGCATATCATTAGCATCATGGATATTCAGAGAATTCATACTAGCAACATTGCAATCATGCTCATCATTCAAGGAACTATCAAGAATCACCTTATAAATTTCTTCTTTCAACACTTCATCAAAATTTTCAGATTCATGATTTTCAAACAAAACTTCAAAGAGATAATCAAGTGCACTCAACTCACTAGCAATTGGTTCATCATAATTTAGTCTTTTGAAAAGATTAGCAAGTGGATGAGGATCCATATCAATAGATTTTTAGCAAGCGAAGATGCAAGCAAATAGAAGGCACATGGCAACACAAGCAAAGATAGCAAATAAGCAAAAAGGCAAATGGAAAAGAGGGCGAATAAAACGGCAATTTTTTGTGAAGTGGGGGAGAGGAAAACGAGAGGCAAATGGCAAATAATGTAATTACAAGGAAATGAGATTTGTGATTAGGAACCTGGTAGATTATGATGGAGTCTCCTCGGCGCCTGAGATTGGCACGTAGAAGAGACCGCTTCCCCCCGGCAACAGCGCCAGAAATTCCTTTGACGTGGCTTGAGACTGCGTCAGTATTTCCCCAAGGAGGAAGGGATGATGCAGCACATCGACGGTAAGTATTTTCCTCAGTTATGAAACCAAGGTTATCAAACCAGGAGGAGGATCACCACCACCCAATAAGTAGCACCTGCACACAAACAACAAATACTTGCAACCCGACGCGAAAGAGAGGTTGTCAATCTCTATATGGTAAAAAGATAGATTAGGTAGTGATAGATAGGAGAGATAGATCTCTCAAGAACACAAAATAAAAAGGGCAAATAAAAAAGTGAAGCAATATATTTTGGGGTTTTTGGTTTTGTAGATCTGAAAACAAAGAGGCAAAAAGATAGATCGAAAAGCAATATGTTGGAAAAGTAGACCCAGGGGCCGAAGGATTCACTAGTGGCTTCTCTCATGAGTATAGCGCACGGTGGGTGAAAAAATTATTGTTGGGCAATTGATAGAAGATCAAATAATCATGACGATATCCAAGGCGATGATCATTATATAGGCATCACGTCCAAGATAAGTAGACCGACTCCTGCCTGTATCTACCACTATTACTCCACACATCGACCGCTATCCAGCATGCATCTAGTGTATTAAGTTCACGAAAAAACGGAGTAATGCAATAAGAACTATGACATGATGTAGACAAGATCTATTCATGTAGGAATAGACCCCATCTTGTTATACTTAATGGCAACGATACATGCGTGCCTTGCTGCCCCTTCTGTCACTGGGAAAGGACACCGCAAGATCGAACCCATCACAAAGCACCTCTTCCCATGGCAAGAAAAAATGATCTAGTTGGCCTAACTAAACCAAAGATTCAAAGAAGAAATACGAGGCTATAAGTAATCACGCATATAAGAGACCAAAGAAGACTCAAATAATATTCATGGGTAGAAACTCATCATGAACTCAAAATTCATCGGATCCCAACAAACACACCGCAAAAGTTTACATCAAATAGATCTCCAAGAGACCATTGTATTGAGAATCAAAAGAGAGAGAGGAAGCCATCTAGCTACTGCCTACGGACCCGTAGGTCTATGGTGGACTTCTCATGCATCATCGGAGAGGCACCTATGAAGAAGATGAACCCCTCCGTGATGGTGTTTAGACTGGATCTCGAGGTTCTGGAACTTGCGGCGGCTGGAATTATGTTTCATCGACTCCCCCAGGGTTTTCTGAATATTTGGGAATTTATAGGCGTCAGAGGCGGTAGAGGGGGGGCCCGTGGAGGGCACAACCCATCAAGGCGCGCCGGGGGGCCCCTGGCGTGCCCTGGTGCGTTGTGGCCTCCACAGCCCACCTCTCTGGCACTTCTTTGGCCCACTGGGTGTCTTCTGGTCCCAAAAAATCTCCAAAAAGTTTCGTCGCGTTTGGACCCCGTTTGGTACTCATATTCTGCGAAGTAAAAAACAACAACTGGCACTTTGGCACTATGTCAATAGGTTAGTCCCAAAAAATGATATAAAGTTGTTATAAAATGATTGTAAACCATCCAAGAATGATAATATAACTGCATGGAACAAGCAAAAATTATAGATACGTTGGAGACGTATCAGGGCCACTTGAAGAACTCAGGGAGTATTAGAGTACTTGTAAGTTGTGATATTCATATCTCCCGTAAAAAAAGTTGCAATATTCGTATGCCGAGATGATTGAAAATGAATATCTTTCTTATCCTTGAGACCAAGGTAGTCAGAATCACGATTCTATAACTTTACGGTGCCACCTAACTCCACTGATTCTAGGATTTTGGTTACTATAATCACCGTTTCTACAATTATGGCATTTAATATTTTACCAATTTTCCATCCTACGATTGAAGCTTTGGTCCTTTTAAGAATCAGGATTCTAAATATCTTGCTTGCGACTCATCTCATGTGTCATAATTCTTCCAAGAACCTTAGTACCAAGATCCTTGGTGAACTGCGGTTAGACATCATGTGCAATGGATTTCAAATGCGACAGAGGACATTAAGAGCTCTAAGATACATTGAATTTATCGGCCATCTCTTCACTTCCAAGTCTGAGTACTTGAACATCATGAGAGACACAACATGCACAACAAGATGCTGAAAGAACATGTGCTGCCCCCATGTTTGGTTTTGGTAATTGATGACAATCTCTATGGACTAATGGTTGCCTTGAGTTATATTTGAAGGGTTTGTCCATAGGCATTGCTTGAAGACCATTTGTTGGTTTCAAGGTTATTAGAAGAAGAATATGTGTTGACCAAGGTTATTCATGGAGTTATCCAAAGATTGGTCATGTTGATCAACACACAAAGCGTAGAAGATGTACCGAGTGGGATCAAGTGATCTCACGGTATGGTAAGCATTGTCCATTACGCTTTGTGTACTAACCCATGTTCTATGCGAGAGTTTTATGTGGGGTTAGGTATGTTTCCATGGGCTTGCGTCAAGAGGAAGATCTCATTCAACCCATGGAGGATGACATCAAGTGGTGATCGTCATCAACATTGCAGTGTGCAAGTTCAAGTGGAGCATCACGAAGAGATCACATTCTTGAAGCTTGCCGTCCATTGTGGTGACAATGGACTTGTGAAGATGTGCCGAAGAGCGGCTCACCCATAGTGGAGTATGGGGGAGCAATCAACTAGTCTTCATCGAGCCGGCGCAATCAAGAAAGGTGGTCCAACTTGAGGAGGTCAAGATCGTCATCATCTAGCTCAAGTGGACTATGCGCAAGGCAAAGGTTTGCCCTTGATAGGTTTTCTATTTTACCGGTCTCATGGTAGTAGTTGGGAGAACGGGTTTTAGGATCGATAGCCGTACTATCAAGGGGGGCTCTCAAGTGAGTAGCTTTATCGTATCATTCGTAGAGAGCTCAAACCATTGCATCCTTGCATCATCTTTCTTGGTTCGTGTTTGGTGTTTCTCTTTGTGAGTCTTTGAGCTTTTGGTCATCTTCATGACAAGCTCGAGTTCATCGAAAACGGAGTTCATATATGCATCTTCTATGATGTTTTCGATGTTGGAGTTTATGCCGGTTCTTCATTCATAGAGGTTTCTCATCTCTATATGTTAGGCATATCTCCCCTGTCGCTGTTTGGATAGTACTCGTTGTCTTCTATCCAACAAGCTTGAGTTTGCTCAATTCGGAGCTCATTTGCAGAAGTTATGGCAGTTCTGGTTTTATTTGTATCCTCTGTTTTCTGTGGATTTTTAGTAGCTTGCAAGCGGTAGTACCGCTGGTGCCCACGGTAGTACCGCTGGTACTTCCGTGGCACTACCGCTTGGGGTTTCCCCGAGCGTGCAACTCTTTGTTGCCAGTTTGCCATTCACGGTAGTAGAGCGGTAGTAGCACGGTAGTACCGCTCTGGCGGTACTACCGCCCTTACTACCGCCGCCACTACCGCTTGCGGGGTTTCCTCTATGCACGTCTCTGTTGCCGTTTTCTGTTAAACGGTAGTAGTGCGGCAGTAGTGCGGTAGTACCGCTCCGGGCGGTAGTACCGCTCTGCTGGGCGGTAGTACCGCTTGGTGCGGTACTTCCGCCCTCCACTACCGCTGCTACTACCGCTTGTGTTTCGCAGAGTGTGCAAGTTTCTGTTGCTCTTTTCGCTTTAGCGGTAGTACCGCTTAGTTGAGCGGTAGTACCGCTTGGTGCGGCACTACCGCTCCAGTCCCGTGTTCTCGCCTGCTGTTTTTGAATTACTACCGCTTAAGCGGTAGTACCGCTCGCAAGAGCGGTAGTACCGCTTGTACGCGTCCAGCACGGGTAACGGTTGGATTTGGGGTGGCCCTATAAAAGGGGTCTTCTTCCCCAACGGTTATCTTATCCTTTGAGCTCATTTCTCCCCCCATTGTTGACCTTCTTGAGCTTGCCTATCTCTCAATCCCTCCAATGATTCTTGCTCCTTCTTGAGGGAAAAGAGAGAGGAGATCTAGATCCACATTTCCACCAATCACTTTCTCCTCTAAGTGAGGGGAACCCCTTGGATCTTGATCTTGGAGTTCTTCGTGTTCTTCTTCGTTCTTCCTCTCATTTTCCTCCATAGCTTGTGTTGCTTTGGTGGGATTTGGGAGAGGAGGACTTGGGCACTCCGTGTGCCCTTGCCATTGCATTAGTTGCATCGGTTTGAGTTCTCCGCGGGATACGTGGAAGTTAGTTGTTGAGAAGCTTATTACTCTTGGGTGTTTGAGCACCCTAGAGCTTGTTCCTCTTGGGTGCCTTGGCGCCCTAGACGGCTTGGTGGCTTGGTGGTGCCTCGGAGCTCAATCATTGTGGTGTAAAGCTCCGGGCAAGCGTCGGGGTCTCCAATTAGGTTGTGGAGATCGCCCCGAGCAATTTGACGGGTACCGGTGACCGCCCCCAAGGGTTGCCAAAGTGTACGGGTTCGGTGACCGCCCTCAAGGGTTGCCATTTGTACGGGTTCGGTGACCGCCCTCAAGGGTCCCTTAGTGGAATCACGGCACCTTGCATTGTGCGAGGGCGTGAGGAGAATACGGTGGCCCTAGTGGCATTGTTGGGGAGCATTGTGCCTCCACACCGCTCCAAACGGAGATTAGCATCCGCAAGGGTGTGAACTTCGGGATACATCATCGTCTCCGCGTGCCTCGGTTATCTCTTACCCGAGCCCTTTACTTATGCACTTTACTTTGTGATAGCCATATTGTTTCTAGTTATATATCTTGCTATCACTTAGTTGTTCATCTTGCTTAGCATAAGTTGTTGGTGCACATAGGTGAGCCTAGTCGATTTAGGTTTTGTGCTTGACAAATTAAACGCTGGTTTTATTCCGCATTTGTTCAAGCCTAAACCGTAATTATTTTAAAGCGCCTATTCACCCCCCCCCCTCTAGGCGACATCCACGATCTTTCAGATACCACCTGTAGTAACAA
Source organism: Elymus sibiricus (assembly GCA_039707655.1). NCBI lineage: Eukaryota > Viridiplantae > Streptophyta > Magnoliopsida > Poales > Poaceae > Elymus > Elymus sibiricus. The sequence continues at coordinate 345,751,480 of CM077671.1, forward strand.
TGTGCAACAAGTAAAGCATCATATGCAGGTGAGTTTAAGGTGGCATCACACACAATAATATTGTTTAGAAGACATAGAAGAGATCACACATGATTTGCAATAAATACCAAATTGGTTTGTAACTCTCAGATATAACCTCCTAGCTAAATTAAGATATCCATGCATGTTATACTCCTCTATCCGCATTTGGCACCAAAGAAATCAAACGGTGAGGATAGACAACCACCCAACCCACGAACTAAGAACTAGGAGGAGAGCTCTCTTGATCATCTTCTTTTTTCTGAGATGGAGGTGGCAGTAGCTTCTGGTACATCATCCACATGGAAAGTTGAGGCTACAACTCGAACATGTGTCTTTATGTTTCATCTTAAATCCACACTTCGCCCTGCTTCACAGGAAGTTTGTTGAGAGAAAACTTGATTTGATGATGGACACTTTTTAGCTTATGTTGAAGGTACAAACTTCTCTCAAGTGACTCCTTCGTTTGAACTTGAGACCTAATAAATAGACTCGTGACCTCTTTGGTGCTAATATGAGCAAGTTTCTGTTCAATATGAGCAAGTTCATTGCCTTGGGGAACAAAATTCTTGGCTCTCTTGATGTTTGGCCTTAGAGGTTGCAATTGTTTTGGAGAAAACATAGGTTTCTCCTTCTAAGGTCTATATGCCTTGTGATTGATGTCCATTTTGAATTTCTGATATTATACCACATGATTGATCAGTATATAGAGCAAACGAACAACTATGCTCTTGATCATCTAAAGTTGCATTGATTCTATCACATAGAGATAATCCATAACAATGAATGCACAATTCTGATAATTGAGAACAAGTAACTTTTTTGGAAACCTCTAATGTTTGCGGTGTCTCCCACTTTAGACAATTTAGAGTAAATTGCATGTGACTAAATTGTTTAGCAATTAGCATATTGTAATGATGGACCTACACAAGTAAATGATAGGGTGCGTTCAAATAATCAGTGATAGAAGCATGTGATCATGGTAGTGTTTTGCTCTTTCCCGGTGTGATAAATTGTTCTAGAATCATGATTGACCATGATCAATAAATACAAAGCGGCAATCTAGTGTATCTAAATAGCTAGCCCCCACTAGTAGAAAATAGGGCTTTGAAACGGGCCAGAATATTGCATTAGTCCCAGTCTTGTTACGAACCGGGACTAATGGGTGCATCAGTCCCGGTTCATGAGGCCAGGGCGCCGGCCGGGCCTCGGCAGGAACCAGTCCCGGTTCGTATGACCCCTTTAGTCTCGGTTCCAGACACGAACCGGGACTAAAGGGCCTCGCTCCTGGCCGAGCCCCTTTAGTCCCAGTTGGTGGCTGGAGCCGGGACTAAAGATATGCCTATATATATGCTTGCCCGCTCACTCTGTTTTTTTGGACGGCCGGCGCGTGTGAGGTGTGTGCTGCTCTGCTCTCACCTCCTATGCACACGAGGTGTTCGATGAAATGCCAGAGCCATGCTTACGCTTTCTCCTATCCAAGCTCGACCTCCAAGCTCCATTTTCCTCAAGATTTGTCTAGGTTTGGCGGTCCGTCACGTCCCATCCCCGTCCTCACTGTCGTCGATCGCCCGCGCCAATCTCGTCGCCGGCACCACCGTGGTGAGCCTCTTGTTCTTATCTTCTTTTTAAAATAAAAAAGTTCTTATTTGTATGATTTTCATATATACTTGTATAAGTTTCTTACTTTTATTATTGTTTGTTATTATATAGGACCATGGTTATGGTATCCGCCCACGTCGGCCCTGGTCCGGTCTATGATTCGGATGTGGAATATTATCTTTTATAACTATTTGTTTCATTTAGTGTTTATGACAATTATGCCGACCAACGTGACATAGATGTGTTTATTCTAGGAGGTATGTGAACCGGAAATTCCAACCGACCTTCTTGTCGAGAGGTTAAATTTAGTTGAAAAAGGAAACGAGGATTTGAAAGAAAAATTGAAAAGAATTGAGGAGGAGAAGATGAAATTGGAGTTGCATGTTGCCGATGTCGTCCATGACCACAAGATCAAGATGGATGCAATGCGCTTGAAGATTAGAAAGATAACAAAATATGCCATTGATAATGAGGTTGGTATCATTATGCTGTTGGATCAATTGCTACACTAGTTGCGATTATGATCGCATTTGTTGTTGATTTTAAATGTTTTACATAGTTGTACGTTAGTTTCAATTTATGTTTTAATTAGATGCTCTAGAGAGCTATATGTTGTTCTATGATAACTATGTATGAAATTATGATACCATGCCAATTTTCAACCATTTCAGAGTTCATTTGCAGTGCTTTTCAATCTCAGGGTCATCTTAGCTCAAAATAAATCATGAAATGCATGAAAAATAGCAAATGAAGTCAGAAAAGGGTTGAAAAATGATGATGTGGCTTTGAATGGTGCATATTGAATGCAGAAAAAGTCTTGAGTTAAAATATGTTTAAAAATGAAATCCCTTTTGTAATAGACGAGTTTTCGTCTGAAACCCTAATACTTCGAAGGAGATTGTCCAGTTTGTACACGAAGTGCATCCAGTTTTTCCCGTAACCCTCTCAACTTTTTAGCACATGCTATGTGTGTGAAATTATGATACCATGCCAATTTTCAACCATTTCAGAGTTCATTTGCAGTGCTTTTCAATCTCAGGGTCATCTTAGCTCCAAATAAATCATGAAATGCATGAAAAGAAGCAAATGAAGTCAGAAAAGGGTTGAAAAGTGATGATGTGGCTTTGAATGGTGCATATTGAATGCAGAAAAAGTCTTGAGTTAAAATATGTTTAAAAAAAGAAATCCCTTTGTAATAGACGAGTTTTCGTCCGAAACCCTGATACTTCGAAGGAGATTGTCCAGTTTGTACACGAAGTGCATCCAGTTTTGCCCGTAACCCTCTCAAATTTTTAGCACATGTTGTGTGGGTGAAATTATGATACCATGCCAATTTTCAACCATTTCAGAGTTCATTTGAAGTGCTTTTCAATCTCAGGGTCATCTTAGCTCAAAATAAATCATGAAATGCATGAAAAATAGCAAATGAAGTCAGAAAAGGGTTGAAAAGTGATGATGTGCCTTTGAATGGTGCATATTGAATGCAGAAAAAGTCTTGAGTTAAAATATGTTTAAAAAATGAAATCCCTTTGTAATAGACGAGTTTTCGTCTGAAACCCTCATACTTCGAAGGAGATTGTCCAGTTTGTACGTGCATCCAGTTTTTCCCGTAACCCTCTCAACTTTTTAGCACATGCTGTGTGGGTGAAATTATGATACCATGCCAATTTTCAACCATTTCAGAGTTCATTTGAAGTGCTTTTCAATCTCAGGGTCATCTTAGCTCAAAATAAATCATGAAATGCATGAAAAATAGCAAATGAAGTCAGAAAAGGGTTGAAAAGTGATGATGTGGCTTTGAATGGTGCATATTGAATGCAGAAAAAGTCTTGAGTTAAAATATGTTTAAAAAAATGAAATCCCTTTGTAATAGACGAGTTTTCCTCCGAAACCATGATACTTCGAAGGAGATTGTCCAGTTTGTACACGAAGTGCATCCAGTTCTTCCCGTAACCCTCTCAACTTTTTAGCACATGCTATGTGGGTGAAATTATGATACCATGCCAATTTTTAACCATTTCAGAGTTCATTTGCAGTGCTTTTCAATCTCAGGGTCATCTTAGCTCAAAATAAATCATGAAATGCATGAAAAATAGCAAATGAAGTCAGAAAAGGGTTGAAAGTGATGATGTGGATTTGAATGGTGCATATTGAATGCAGAAAAAGTCTTGAGTAAAAATATGTTTAAAAAATGAAATCCCTTTGTAATAGACGAGTTTTCGTCCGAAACCCTGATACTTCGAAGGAGATTGTCTAGTTTGTACACGAAGTGCATCCAGTTTTTCCCGTAACCCTCTCATCTTTTTAGCACATGCTATGTGGGTGAAATCATGATACCATGCCAATTTTCAACCATTTCAGAGTTCATTTGCAGTGCTTTTCAATCTCAGGGTCATCTTAGCTCAAAATAAATCATGAAATGCATGAAAAATAGCAAATGAAGTCAGAAAAGGGTTGAAAAGTGATGATGTGGCTTTGAATGGTGCATATTGAATGCAGAAAAAGTCTTGAGTTAAAATGTGTTTAAAAAATGAAATCCCTTTGTAATAGACGAGTTTTCGTCTGAAACCCTGATACTTCGAAGGAGATTGTCCACTTTGTACACGAAGTGCATCCAGTTTTTCCCGTAACCCTCTCAACTTTCAGCACATGCTATGTGGGTGAAATTATGATACCATGCCAATTTTCAACCATTTCAGAGTTCATTTGTAGTGGTTTTCAATCTCAGGGTCATCTTAGCTCAAAATAAATCATGAAATGCATGAAAAATAGCAAATGAAGTCAGAAAAGGGTTGAAAGTGATGACGTGGCTTTGAATGGTGCATATTGAATGCAGGAAAAGTCTTGAGTTTAAAACTTTAATAGTAAAATGAATTTTCATAAAGTATATTTTGTTACAAGCTTTAATAGAAACTAAAAAACTTTTATAAAACTCTAATAGCAAAAGGAATCAACTAAAAAGAATCAATTAAAAATAAAACTTATGCAACTAAAACTATATAAGATTTATGCAACTAAAATTATATAACTAAAAATAACATATGCAAAAAATAACATTAAAAATCATAATATATGCAAAAAAAGGCCCGCCTACTAGGCACGACGGCCTGCATACGACAAGAAACCCTACAAATGGGCCAGGATGCAGGCCCGCAGTGCTAGCAGGCCCAACAGGGCGTCAAATAGGCATGTACTGCCTGCATTAGAGAGGAGCTCGAGAGGGCAGCGGCAGCAGCGCTTATAAACCACTCCGAGCCCCTCTCGACTAGCGAGGTGGGACTAAACTTTTGGTACGGGAAGCACAGCCCTTTAGTCCCGGTTGGTGGCTCCAACCGGGACTAATGCCCCCCTTTAGTCCCGGTTGGTGCCACCAGCCGGGACTAAAGGTATCTGCTTCCCGCCCTTTGGGCTGCTGGAAATTGACCTTTAGTCCCGGTTGGTGGCTACAACCGGGACTAAAGGGGGGCATTAGTCCCGGTTGGAGCCACCAACCGGGACTAAAGGGGGGCTATATAAAGGGCACTTAGAAAATTTCCAATCCATTGCAGTTTCTTCTCTCCTCGGCGCCGACGACGACATCGACGCCGCCAGGCTGCCGGATTTTGTCGTCGCCCTCGCCGATGCCCTGCCGTCACCGAGTCCGCTGACCGTCGCCGGCGCCGGACCTCCTCGCGCGCCCTCCTCCCCGTCGCCGTCGCCGTGCCCTGCCCCACCGTCGCCGTCGCCTCGCCCTGCCCCGCCGTCGTCGCGCCCCTGCCCCTACGTCGTCGTCGTCGTCGCCGCGCCCTGCACCTACGTCGCCGTCGCCGTCGCCTCGCCCTGCCCCGCTGTCGCTGATAACCCACAAGTATAGGGGATCGCAACAGTTTTCGAGGGTAAAGTATTCAACCCAAATTTATTGATTCGACACATGGGGAGCCAAAGAATATTCTCGAGTATTAGAAGCTGAGTAGTCAATTCAACCACACCTGAAAGACTTAATATCTGTAGCAAAGTATTCAGTAGCAAAGTAGTGTGGAAGTAACGGTAACGATGGCAAAGTGACAGTAGCAGTTTTGTAGTGATTGTAACAGTAGCAACGAAAAAATAACTTAGCAAAGATCAATATGTGAAAAGCTCGTAGGCAATGGATCAGTGATGGATAATTATGTCGGATGGCATTCATCATGCAATGGTTATAACATAGGGTGACACAGAACTAGCTCCAATTCATCAATGTAATGTAGGCATGTATTCCATATATAGTCATACGTGCTTATGGAAAAGAACTTGCATGAAATCTTTTGTCCTACCCTCCCGTGGCAGCGGGGTCCTAATGGAAACTAAGGGATATTAGGGCCTCCTTTTAATAGAGAACCAGACCAAAGCATTAGCATTTAGTGAATACATGAACTCCTCAAACTACGGTAATCACCGGAAAGAAACCCAGTTATTGTCACCCTGGGGGATGCGGATCATAACTCGTAATAGGTGTCTACAACTTGCAAGATAGGATCAAGAACACATATATATTCATGAAAACATAATAGGTTCAGATCTGAAAGCATGGCACTCGGGCCCTAGTGACAAGCATTAAGCATAGCAAAGTCATAGCAACATCAATGTTAGAACATAGTGGATACTAGGGATCAAACCCTAACAAAACTAACTCGATTACATGGTAAATCTCATCCAACCCATGACCGTCCAGCAAGCCTACGATGGAATTACTCACGAACGGCGGAGAGCATCATGAAATTGGTGATGAAGGATGGTTGGTGATGACGACGGCGTCGATTTCCCCTCTCCGGAGCCCAAATCAGACTCCAGATCTGCCCTCCCGAGGAAGAACAGGAGGTGGCGGCGGCTCCGTATCGTAAAACGCGATGAACTCTTCTCTCTGATTTTTTTCCCACGAATAGGAATATATAGAGTTGGAGTTGAGGCCGGAGGAGCTTTAGGGGGCCCACAAGACAGGGGGGCGCGCCCCCCTGGCTTGTGACCAGGTGGTGGACCGCCTCCGGTTGATTCTTTCGCCAGTATTTTTTTATTAATTCCAAAAATATTCTTCGTAAATTTTCAGGTCAATCCGAGAACTTTTATTTCTGCACAAAAATAACACCAAGGCAATTCTGCTGAAAACAGCGTCAGTCCAGGTTAGTTCCATTCAAATAATGCAAATTAGAGTCCAAAACAAGGGCAAAAGAGTTTGGAAAAGTAGATACGATGGAGACGTATCAACTCCCCCAAGCTTAACCCATTGCTTGTCCTCAAGCAATTCAGTTGACAAACTGAAAGCGATAAAGAAAAACTTTTACAAACTCTGTTTGATCTTGCTGTTGTAAATATGTCTAACTGATGTTCAGATTTTCAGCAAAGATTATAGACTAACCACATTCACAATAACATTTAGGTCTCACATTTACTCATATCAATGGTATAACCAACTAGCGAGCAATAATAATAAGTCTCGGATGACAACAATTTTATCAAAACAATCATGATACAATATGACATAATGGTATCTCGCTAGCCCTTTCTGAGACCGCAAAACATAAATGCAGAGCACCTCTAAAGAACAAGGACTGACTAAACATTGTAATTCATGGTAAAAGAGATCCAGTCACAATCATACTCAATATCAATTAATAACAAAGCATACAAATGATGGTGGTGCTCTCTAACTGGTGTCTTTTTATAAGAGGATGATGACTCAACAGTAAAGTAAAATAGATAGGCCCTTCGCAGAGGGAAGCATTGATTTGCAGAGGTGCCAGAGCTCGAGCTTTTAAAACAGGGATGAATAATGATTTTGAGCGGTATGCTTTGATTGCCAACATAACAATCAAGAGATTTCGGTATCTTCCATGCTAGATACATTATAGGCGGTTCCCAAACAGAATAGTAAAGTTTTTACTCCCCCTCCACCAATCAATCACACTCCACGGCGGGCCGAATCCACGGGTACCGTCCATACAAACACAATCCTGGGGGAGTTTTGTTTTATTATATTTTGATTTAAATTTTGAGCATGGAACTGGGCATCCCGAATACCAGCCACTTTCTCGTGAATGATAGTGAATTAACACATATCGTGAGAATAACCCACCTAGCATGGAAGATACTAACAGCCCCTAGTCACTACATGAGCGATTCGGGCATACAAAACGGAATATTATTTGAAGGTTTAGAGTATGGCACATGCAAATTTACTTGGAATGGCAGGTAAATACCGCATATAGGTAGATAAGATGGACTCATATGGAACAACTTTGGGTTTATGGAAATGGATGCACAAGCAGTATTCCCGCTTAGTGCAAGTGAAGGCTAGCAAGAGACTGGGAAGCGACCAACTAGAGAGCGACAACAGTCATAAACATGCTTTGAGATTAACCAACATTGAATGCAATCATGAGTAGGATGTAAATCACATGAACATAAATATCGTGGAGGCTATGTTGATTTTGTTTCAACTACATGCGTGAACATGTGCGAAGTCAAGCCACTTGAATCATTCAGAGGAGGATACCATCATATCATACTACATCACGGCCATTTTAAAATGCATGTTGGCACTCAAGACAAACCATTATACACTCTTAGCTAATTAAGCATGGCATGAGTAACTATAATCTCTAATTGTCATTGCAAACATGTTTCATCTATAATGAGCTGAATTCAGAACGATGAGCTAATCATATTTACAAAAACAAATAGGTCGAGTTCATACCAGCTTTTCTCCATCTCAATCATTTCATCATATATCGTCATTATTGCCTTTCACTTGCACGACCGAACGGTGTGAATAATAATAAGAGTGCATGTGCATTGGACTAAGCTGGAATCTGCAAACGATAACTCAAAGGAGAAGGCAAGGTAATATGGGCTCTCTGTAAGATAAACAATAGTGCATATGAGAGCCACTCAACATTTTCATTGTGGTCTTCTCCTTATGACCCAAGGGAAAGAAATTTCAAAACAAGAACGAGAAAAACTATTTACACGGGAAAGCTCCCAACAAGCAAAAGAAGAACGAGAAATCTTTTTGGGTTTTCTTTTAATGCTACAACTAGACAAACTAAAAGGTAAAGCTAAAACTTTTTTTTTCTTAAAGTTAATTTAACACAAAAGAAGAAAACGAAAAGAAGAAATAAAATACCATGAATGATACAATGAAAAAGTATAAGCACCGACTACTAAGATGAGTGTGTGAACATGAATGTAATGTCGGTGAGAAATACGTACTCCCCCAAGCTTAGGCTTTTGGCCTAAGTTGGTCTAGGGCCATGGCTGGAAATAACCATCTCCGGGATACTCCAGAGGATACTGAGGGTTCCACAGGTTGCCGAGCTCCTGTGGCTCCCACTGAAAAACCGGATCCTGATATGGATCAATGGCTGGTGACGGCTCAGGTGCTGGGGGTTGCGACAAACCCCAATATCTGTAGATGTCCTCGGGCATAATAGTGTATCTGCTGGTCACACTTATCGTTGAGGAAGTCTGTGATGCCTGCATTCTTTGCCAAATAGTAAAAATCTTCATAATTTCCGGCCGCCCTCAAGAATGCATCACTTGGCCATTCACATGGCCGAACCTCTGCGACGCGAGGGAGATTATATTTGGGCTTCTTTTCCACCTCATTTTCATCATCTTTCGAGCCCCGGCTTGAAGAACCTCTTAATAATCTCCTCAACATTTTTTCTGAAAAAATTTCTGAAATTTTTAGTGACTCAAAATAAAGGTAAACAAAACTCAACAAAACTTATAGCAACTACTCCCACAAGTGCCTAGAGGTTATATAATGCATCAAAACTACTTGGGACCATACAAATTTGACATGCAAGCTCAAGAACAAGGTCACCACAGCAGCAAAAATTTGCGATATATAAAACACTAGAACAAAAACTAATTGGACCATTGGAGGAGTCACATACCGATGAGCAATCCCCCAAAACAGTTTTGCAAATGGAGCTTTGAGCAAGGAGATAGAAAATGGCAGCAAAATGAGCTAGAACACGGGTTTGAGCAATGGTGGGATTTTTTCTGGAGGAAGACGAAGTGGATGGTGGCTGGAATAAGTGAGGGGGCCCCACGTGGGACCCACAAGCCAGGGGGGCGCCCAGGGGGGTGGGCGCGCCCTGCAGGCTTGTGGCCCACTGGTGCAGCCCCCTGTTGTGTTCTCAGTGCCAAAAATTCTAAAATATTCCAGAAAAAATCATACTAGATTTTCAGGGCATTCTGAGGACTTTTATTTTCAGATCATTTTTCTATTGCACGGATAAAATGGAAAACAGAAGAATAATAGCATTTTTACTCTATTTAATCTAAGTAACAGAAAATAAAAGTTGGGTGCAGAAGGTTGTGCCTCCTAAATTCATCCATCTCATGCTCATCAAAAAGAATCCATCAATAAGGTTGATCAAGTCTTATTGACAAACTTTTTTCGAATGACACGGAACCGGAGAATTTTGGAATGACACTAGGTTACCTCAATGGGGATATGCATGTCCCCAACAATAAGTATATCATATTTCTTTTTGGCAGTAGGAAGAGGGAATTAAAAATCTCCTATAATAATCGTTGAAATTTTTTCAATGGAGTTGATACTATGAACTTGAGGTTGTTTCTTCGGAAAGTGTACCGTATGCTCATTACCATTAACATGAAAAGTGGCATTGCCCTTGTTGCAATCAATAACAGCCCCTGCAGTATTCAAAAAGGGTCTACCAAGGATGATCGACATACTGTCGTCCTCGGGAATATCAAGGATAACAAAGTCCGTTAAGATAGTAACGTTTGCAACCACAACAGGCACATCCTCACAAATACCGATGGGTAAAGCAGTTGTTTTATCAGCCATTTGTAAAGAGATTTCAGTAGGTGTCAACTTATTCAAATCAAGTCTACGATACAAAGAGAAAGGCATAAAACTAACACCGGCTCCGAGGTCACATAAAGCAGTTTTAACATAGTTTCCTTTAATAGAGCATGGTATAGTAGGTACTCCGGGATCTCCTAGTTTCTTTGGTATTCCACCCTTAAAAGTATAATTAGCAAGCATGGTGGAAATCTCAGCTTCCGGTATCTTTCTTTTATTTGTCACAATATCTTTCATATACTTAGCATAAGGAGACATTTTTAGAATATCAGTCAAGCGCATGCGCAAAAAGACAGGTCTAAGCATTTCAACAAAGCGCTCAAAATCCTCATCATCCTTTTTCTTGGATGGCTTAGGAGGAAAGGGCATGGGTTTCTGAACCCATGGTTCTCTTTCTCTGCCATGCTTCCTAGCAACAAAGTCTCTTTTATCATATCTTTTATTCTTAAGTTGTGGGTTATCAAGATCAACAGCAGGTTCAATCTCCACATCATTATCATTACTAGGTTGAGCATCAACATGAACATCATCATTAATATTATCACTAGGCTCATGTTCATTACCAGATTGTGTCTCGGCATTAGAAATAGAAATATCATTTGGGTTTTCATATGTATCTATAACAGGTTCACTAGCAGCAAGCAAAGTCCTATCGTCATTCTTTTTCCTACTATTACTGGGACGACTAGGTGCATCAGTATTAACTCTCTGAGAATCTTGCTCAATTCTCTTAGGATGGCCCTCAGGATACAAAGGTTCCTGAGTCATTCTACCACCTCTAGTCACAACTTTAACAGAATGATTATTGTTCTTACCATTCATCTCATTAAGCAAATCATTTTGTGCCTTAAGTACTTGTTCTACTTGAGTAGTTACCATGGAAGCATGTTTACTAATAAGCTTAAGATCATTGATAGTTCTACTCATATAATCACCTAAGCGATCAAGCATGTAAGCATTATGTTTCAATTGTCTACTAACATAAGCATTGAAATTTTCTTGCTTGACTATAAAGTTATCAAATTCATCCAAGCATTGGCTAGCAGACTTATTATAAGGAATATCACCTTCATCAAATCTATGGAGAGAATTTACCTCTACTACCTGTGTCAGGTTATCAAGACCATGTATTTCTTCAATGGGTGGTAGATTCTTAACATCTTCAGCTTTAATACCTTTTTCCTTCATAGATTTCTTTGCCTCTTGCATATCTTCAGGACTGAGAAATAGAATACCTCTTTTCTTCGGAGTTGGCTTTGGAGGTGGTTCGGGAATAGTCCAATCATTATCATTGCTCAATATATTATTCAATAGTAGTTCAGCTTGTTCAACAGTTCGTTCCCTGAAAACACAACCAGCACAACTATCTAGGTGGTCCCTAGAAGCATCGGTTAGTCCATTATAAAAGATATCAAGTATTTCATTTTTCTTGAGAGGGTGATCAGGCAAAGCATTAAGTAATTGGAGAAGCCTCCCCCAAGCTTGTGGGAGACTCTCTTCTTCAATTTGCACAAAGTTAAATATTTCCTGCAAGGCAGCTTATTTCTTATGGGCAGGAATATATTTTTCAGAGAAGTAATATATCATATCCTGGGGACTACGCACACAACCAGGAGCAAGAGAATTGAACCACGTCTTAGCATCACCCTTTAGTGAGAAAGGAAACAACTTAAGAATATAGTAATAACGAATTTTTTCCTCATGAGTAAATAGGGTGGCTATATCATTCAATTTAGTAAGATGTGCCACAACAGTTTCAGATTCATAACCATGGAAAGGATCATATTCAACCAAAGTAATTAACTCAGGATCGACAGAGAATTCATAATCCTTATCAGTAACAAAGATAGGTGAAGTAGCAAACTTAGGATCATATTGCATTCTAGCATTCAAAGATTTTTCTTTCCACTTGCATAGCAATTTCTTAAGATCATCTCTATCTTTACAAGCAAGAAAGTCCCTAGCTACCTCTCCTTCCATAACATAACCCTCAGGTATATCAGGCAATTCATATCTAGGAGAGCTAGGTCTAGCAGGTGTCTCATAGTGTTCAGTTTCAATAATTTCATCAGATTCAGAGATATCATCAGTTTCAGCATTGACTCTAGCAATTTGTTCATCAAGAAATTCACCCAGTGGCACAGTAGTATCAAGCAGAGTATCATCATAAGCATCGTGCATAGCAGAAGTAGCATCATCAATTACTTGCGACATATCAGATTCAATAGCAGGTGGTGGTGTCGCAAATTTACTCATAACAGAAGGTGAATCAAGTGCAGAGCTAGATGGCAGTTCCTTACCTGTCCTCGTAGTTGAGGGATAGATCTTGGTTTTAGCATCTTTCAGATTCTTCATAGTGATCAACAGATATAAATCCCAAGTGACTCAGAAAATAGAGCTATGCTCCCCGGCAACGGCGCCAGAAAAAGGTCTTGATAACCCACAAGTATAGGGGATCGCAACAGTTTTCGAGGGTAAAGTATTCAACCCAAATTTATTGATTCGACACAAGGGGATCCAAAGAATATTCTCGAGTATTAGCAGCTGAGTTGTCAATTCAACCACACCTGAAAGACTTAATATATGCAGCAAAGTATTCAGTAGCAAAGTAGTGTGGAAGTAACGGTAACGATGGCAAAGTGACAGTAGCAGTTTTGTAGTGATTGTAACAGTAGCAACGGAAAAATAACTTAGCAAAGATCAATATGTGAAAAGCTCGTAGGCAATGGATCAGTGATGGATAATTATGTCGGATGGCATTCATCATGCAACGGTTATAACATAGGGTGACACAGAACTAGCTCCAATTCATCAATGTAATGTAGGCATGTATTCCATATATAGTCATACGTGCTTATGGAAAAGAACTTGCATGACATCTTTTGTCCTACCCTCCCGTGGCAGCGGGGTCCTAATGGAAACTAAGGGATATTAGGGCCTCCTTTTAATAGAGAACCGGACCAAAGCATTAACACTTAGTGAATACATGAACTCCTCAAACTACGGTAATCACCGGAAAGAATCCCAGTTGTTGTCACCCTGGGGGATGCGGATCATAACTCGTAATAGGTGTCTACAACTTGCAAGATAGGATCAAGAACACATATATATTCATGAAAACATAATAGGTTCAGATCTGAAATCATGGCACTCGGGCCCTAGTGACAGGCATTAAGCATAGCAAAGGCATAGCAACATCAATCTCAGAACATAGTGGATACTAGGGATCAAACCCTAACAAAACTAACTCGATTACATGGTAAATCTCATCCAACCCATCACCGTCCAGCAAGCCTACGATGGAATTACTCACGAATGGCGGAGAGCATCATGAAATTGGTGATGAAGGATGGTTGGTGATGACAACGGCGTCGATTTCCCCTCTCCGGAGCCCAAATCAGACTCCAGATCTGCCCTCCCGAGAAAAAACAGGAGGTGGCGGCGGCTCCGTATCGTAAAACGCGATGAACTCTTCTCTCTGATTTTTTGCTCCATGAATAGGAATATATAGAGTTGGAGTTGAGGCCGGAGGAGCTTCAGGGGGCCCACAAGACAGGGGGGCGCGCCCTAGGGGGGGGCGCCCCCTGGCTTGTGACCAGGTGGTGGACCCCCTCCGGTTGATTCTTTCGCTAGTATTTTTTTATTAATTCCAAAAATATTCTCCGTAAATTTTCAGGTCAATCCGAGAACTTTTATTTCTGCACAAAAATAACACCAAGGCAATTCTGCTGAAAACAACGTCAGTCCGGGTTAGTTCCATTCAAATCATGCAAATTAGAGTCCAAAACAAGGGCAAAAGAGTTTGGGAAAGTAGATATGATGGAGACGTATCAGTCGCCGTCGCCTCGCCCTTCCCCGCCATCGCCTCGCCCTGCCCCGTCGCCGTCGCCGCGCCCCTGCCGGCCCCGACGTCTCCGCGCCGGCCCCTGCCCCCACAGTGAGCCCATTGAACATGGCTTGTTGATGTTGATGGCTTGTTGCTTTTTGAGAGTTCTTGTTTATTGATAATTATCGTCATGTTCATAGGTGAGAGTTCTTGTTTATAGTTATGAGAAAAAGGAACTCAATGAAGATTGTGCTTTCTTTATTGTTATCAAGAAAAAAATTCTAAAATTGGTGCTTCGGTGATAGTGAGATTTTTATCCCCATTAATGATAGTGAGATTTTTAAAATGAGACAGTCCATGTCATTTTATTATTACTTATATATGTTTACCGTATCGCCTTATTGCTGTTTTTAGAAATTGCCGTATCCCGTATCGCCGTACCCGTATCACCGTATCAATGTCGCTGTATCGGTGCTTCGTAGGTTGCCAGTCCCACCATATGAAGATAATGCACTTGAGAATTTTCATATGCTCGTAGAATGATAACTTCGACATGAGGGGGGTGGGGTCCGCAAGTATCCTCGACGACCATGAGAGAGGCGGTCACGGGTTCAAACCCGTTTCAGTAATACCCGAACCCGAAACCCGCCATCCCCGTCAAAATACTACGCTAAGCATATTGGGCCATTCAGCCTTCACTACAAACGACCATGAGAGAGGCGTTCCGCAAAGTATCCTCTCTCGACGATCGTCTGAAACTGACTGTTATAAAACTTGTGAACTTTGCATGATGTTTCCCACTAATCCATTGCTCATATGCATATGATTCCTTGTTGTGATTAAGTCTATGTTTGCCACTAATCCATCTCTCATGGTTGTATATTACCACGTTGTAATATTTGCAGAAACTATGGACAGAGACTTAGAAAAAGAAGAGTTGTTGGGGGATATAATCCGCGACGGAGGTGATATCGATCTCACCTGCTTGTCGTTTCTCAACGAGACCGATGGTGAGGAAAGAGACGATGGCGGCTCCGGTGAGGAGGAAGGAGATCATGACGGCTCCGGTGATCGAATTGAGGACGAAGGAGATCATGACAGCTCCAGTGATCGAATGGAGAAAGGAGCCATAAATCTTCAAAGTCCGGCGAGGTATATATTAATTAATCCTCTGCTGACTACATGCATTAATTTTTTTGTATGTACATATATTAACGCTTCTTTATTCTTTTAATTAGCCATCTGGATCGAGCTCCACTTCGGTAAGGAGACGAGGCCCGATGAGAAGGTTGGACCCGGAAGAAAGGTTCACGATCGAAGATGTCTCTCCAGAAGGCCAACCGATTGCTCCCTACCGGACCAAGAATAAATTTATACATCAGTGCGGAGTTATTGTTAGGGACATCGTCCCGATCAGCTTCCAAGAATGGAATAAGAAGAAGGACCCTCAAATTCCTTATGTCAACGTTACACTGAAAGATGATCTTTGGACCAATCTGATGAGAAATTTCAGGCTACCGCCAGAGGAGGATCCGAATAACCCAGTTATACAGCGAAAGGTCAAGGCGTTTGCTCTTAAGAAGATGGCAGAACTATTCAAGAACTAGAAGAAAGAATTGAACAGGAAGTTTGTCGAGAAAGACAAGACTCCAGAATTCATAGGTCAATATGTGAAGCTGAAAGATCACTGGCCCGCATTTGTGGCCTACAAGAAATCGGAGAAGGCTAAGAACAGGTCACTTACAAATAAGAAAAATGCCGCAAGGAAGGAGTATCACCATGTTACGGGGTCAGGTGGCTACAGCAAAGCCCGGCCTACGTGGGACAAAGCTGAGCAAGACCTGCTTGTTAAAGATGTCCAACCGGCGACATTGCACTGGCCAGATCGGGTAAGGACTTGGTTCTTCGGGGTTGGGGGAACTTTGGACCCAGAAACAGGGAAGTGTGTCTGGACGAAAGCTCAACTTGAAATACCCATCACAAGGCTTGAGGAAGCAATCAAGGAAGCGCTGGAAGGGAAGTTCATTCCCGACAGAGAGAAGGACGAGTTGTCAAAGGCCCTCGGGAATCATGAACACCCTGGACGAACACGAGGCACATCAGGCTCTGTTCCGTGGAAGGTTGGGTTTCCCGATAGCACTGGTTACAGAAGCCGACAGAGAAAGAAGAAAGAGGAAGCAAGGGAAATGCAGAAGATGAATGAAAGATTAGCGAAACTAGAGGCACTTGAGAGCCAGCGAGCTACCGTCCAACCATCTCAGCGGCACGAAGATCCTTCATTGGAGACTACCCACGATCCTACCCCACCATCTCAGCGGAGAAGCAGCGTGGCTTCCACGGAGCTCGTTCATCCAGATAGCACGGCTCCTCGCTACCCCATGGATGGTATCACGAATAATGAACATTGTGTGCTAATGGCGAAATGCCATAACCTGACCTTGAAGGCGGCGGTCGGCTATGTCTTACCTCCTCGACCTCATGCAACTTTCCATTGCACTCCGGTTCCAGCTGGCTTTGCTATTGTCGGGGTGGATGAAATAATGGACGGATTTGATGGGCTGGAGCTTGAGTGCGCTATAGGTGAAGGGGAGATTCTTCTTCGATATGCCTTAAGGACTACCTGTCTATGGAGAAAGGAACACGTCGTGCTTCCATACTGGACGCCGCCTCAGCAGACTCAGCCGGAGGAGGCCCCGGTGCCTGAGTCGTCTCCGGTGCGTCAGCCGTCTCCGGTGCGTCAACCGTCTCCAGTGCGTCAACCGTCTCCGGTGCGTCAGTCGTCTCCGGCGCGTCAGCCGTCTCCGCCGCCTCAGCGGACTCCGACGGAGGAGGCCCCTCAGCAGAATCCTCCTCCACCTCAGCTGTCTCCGCCGCGTCATCGGACTCCGCCGCCTCAGCAACATCGGAAGAGAGGCACCGCCGCTCCGGCGGCTAGCAGCAGTACGAAAACGAAGAGATTCAGAGCAGGCCCAAGCCTTAAGGTTCCTCCCAAGTTACCATACGAGATGACTGAGGAGGAAAACAACAAGATCGTGGATGCCGAAGTGAAACGTCAGCTTGCACCGAAACGCCCACCTCCAGAGGAGAAAATAGATCCGGTGAAAGCGAAGCGAATTCTGGATGCCCTTAGGCGACCACCACCGCCTCCGCCGCCATCAAACTATGACCGTTGTATTCAAAAGACATTTGATCAAGCGAGGCGGTCGGGAAGCTTAAGTAGAAGTGGCGCAAGAAGTGGGAAAAGAATTCCCCAGCTCGGCGAACAAGAACTGCAATCGTGCCCTCCGCTCAAGGTGGTTACCGATATCACTAATGATCCAGAGAAAGCGGCCACTGGTCTTGCTATCACTGCTGGTGATTACTTACCCGATTCGGTATAGTTCGAAAAGGCTGAGGTAGTACCATCCTTAAGACTCGAGCACGGGAAGCCTCTCATCACACGTGAGGAGCTCAAGGGTCTACCAACGAGGATGCAACATTTTCATGAATGGTACTTGGAAGCCTGCAAGGACGGGACCAACCATATCTTGGTGGGACTAAAAAATGAGCACTTCTTCAATGGAGACCAGGTGTTGTTCGTTGAATTTGAAGAAATTTTTCACTTATACAACCAAAAGGAGCTCGACAAAACTATCGTCAGTTCCTATTGTCGTAAGTATTTTTCTGTAATTAAGTCTCTAGCTCAGTTCGTTCATTGCATGTATTAATTATCCTCACACTATATTATGCAGAATGAAGATCCTCGAATGCAAACAACTACAAATCTATGACATTGGGTTCATTGACCCAAATTTCGTAAATGAACGTACGTTAAAAGATTTTCCCGCTGATACAAGGCAAAATTTGCTAGATGCGTTTACTTGGACAACAAACCAGAAGGCAAATACTATTTCCTTACAACTTCAAGTGAGTGTTACTATCTTGTGCACATTCTGTTTCGCTTACTCGAGGTTAAGTGCAATTAATGAGTTATGCGTGCGCAGTTTCCACTTTATTCTGCTAGACATTCAGCTTGAAGAGGGAAAAGTAACTGTCTTGGACTCGAGACGTAAAGACCCTAAGGAGTGGACGGACCTGAGTCAAATGCTTCAGAAGTAAGTTCAATCATTATCGCACCATATCGGCAACTTTCGTTCATTTCCTGATATCAAGTAATCATTTTCTTTGCCGGGCAGGGTTTGGAAAAAGTTCACCAAACAGGTTAAGGGTGTCAGCTTGAAAAAAGAGCTGCAATTTTTACACCCCAAAGTAAGTACTACTCTAGTACCGCGCATCTCTCATTGATTCTAGTTTCAATACCATTATCATGCTTGATTATCACTTTGATCGAACTCTATTCTCGTAAAGTGCTTGTGGCAGGCATCCGGGACTAATTTATGTGCTTACTACGTTTGCGAGTTCATTCGCCACTCGACCTCTGAGCGGGGCCGGGCATATCTTTAGAACAATTTGAAGTACGTAAACTATATTCACATTTTTATTTTATTACCATCAATTGTGTTGAGTTTTATTGACCCCTTTCTTTAAATTAGATCTGGCAGAAGCGGGACGAACTCCTACCAACTGATTGCGTACGAGCAATTCAAGAGGAATTGGCGGGATTCTTTGTTGAGCATGTCATACCTAAAGACGGAGAATGCCATAAGGATCTCGAATTCGATTTTGGTAATAAACGTTAGGATCGTAAGAGATGTTATATTGTATATATGCATGAACGTGTACTATATGTAATAGCGTCGAATAGATATACGAAAACTTGTTGCATATTGTTCGACCAAGCACGGAGAAAGAGAGGTCACTTCTCTCTATATATTGATCATGACGATGTTGTGTAATGGTTCCTTCATTGTTATATGTAGTAGCTAGCGTCGAGTTGAATGAAAAGCGTAAAATAAAAATGGTAAACACAAAAATAAAAGGGGGAAACACAATAGGAAATCCCCTAAACCCCTCCTTTCAAAAAAAAATAACCCCAGCGCCTGGCAGTGCTGACGCGTGGCTGCCTTTTAGTCCTGGTCGGTGTTACCAACCGGGACTAAAGGTCCTCCTGCCTGGGCGCCCCAGGGCGGCCACGTGGAGCTCTTTTAGTTCCGGTTCGTAAGCCAATCGGGACTAAAAATGATGGGCATTAGTCCCGATCGTTTTGTCCCGGTTGCAGAATCGAGACTAAAGGCCCTCTGGAACCGGGACTGATGCCCTGTTTTCTACTAGTGCCCCGTTACAATAATTCTCTTGCTTACCCTTATTAAGCCACATCATCCAAATTAAATTTATCGGTCTACAATAGCCATAAGATCTACACACTGGGAGCCAGTGCACCAACCACATGTAGCAAGCACGCATGCATACAAATGCAGCAACTGACAACAAAAGAGTGTTTTAATCAAGGAAAAGGTGATGTCGCGTGCATGCAGCTCATACTCTGGTGCTCTATGAAAGAAGTGATGCATGCATGCATATTTTATTTTGTTTCCATTTTACAGGTATACATAAAGATGTACATGTATTTAATTTTTGATAAACAAATTATCTTGCTACAGAAGAAATCGTAAAACCACTACTTCTGCAGTAGCTAGATTGATTAGTCCAACACGGTTTTTATTTCATATAAACAAACTCCCGCAGCATTGCACGGGGCATTCGTCTTGTTCCACAGACCGAGAGTTCAAAGTTTGAATTTGACTAACCCTACAGATTTTTGCTTATCAACAAAAGGACCCATCACGACGCGGGTGTTGTGTGAAGTATGATGTAGCTTTGCTGCTGGCAAATGCGCGTGCTGCGCAGCCGGCCGGTCCCGGTGGTGGAGACAGCCACGACGATGGACCGACTCTCTCTACTCTAAGTAAGCGTAAATGCATGGATGGACGGCAAAGAGCACTGTTAAATGCCCACCATTAATACCATAATGTACTACTATCACACTACTTTTTGTCTCTAGATGTATACGCTGGGTGTGAACAAGAATGTTCGAATCGATCTTATTATCATGATGTACAGTAGCTTAGTGGGGAAAAATGTGTAGAAAATCAAGCATGAAGAAGAACACGTACAAACGCGAAAGTTGATAGAAAATATATGATCATTGCCGTTGAGGAAAAAATAAAGTTTTTCCACGTCACAATTTTATCTTCGTAAGTCAATATAGCACGTTTTAGATCAAAATTAGCTTACAGAGGGAGCACTATATACAATTAGCTTACAAAGGGATCTTTTTATGGCAACTTCTTCGGCACCGCCTCCCTTCGGGGACGGAGGTTCGCAAAAGGCACGGTCCTGAGGACGGCATGTGTCCTCTATACTCGGTCCCGGAGACAGTTGCCCATCTTATATTCACTTGCACGGCGGCAAGGGACATATGGGAATTCATTCGCAAGGTTCTTGGGCACGAATAGGAGGCCTGAGATCTCGCGGAGTTCCTCCAAGCCAGGGCCACCCAACCTGGACGGCGACGCCGCCTATTTTGGCTGATCTTTGTCGCTATGTCGTGGACCCTTTGGACTACTCGCAATAAGATGGTGACTCAGAGGATATTCAAGAGGCAGGCCTCTGACTCCTTCAAACTACTTGCTTTTATGCAGCACTGGCATCCTCTCTCTAGGCAGCGAGACCGGGACCGTCTGGATGGTATGTTGGATGCGCTCCAGACCACGACACGTCGACTGGCCTCCCGACAGTGATGATCTACCCTCGCCACTAGGTGGCATTCTTATGCAAGTGAACTTGTGCGAATGGTTGTATGAATCGTGGCTTTATCTATAAAGCGGGGCGAAAGCCTATTTCGTGAAAGTATATCAACTGTAGTAAGGCACAACTTAGTTTTGTATTGTCAAAGAAAACTCGACATTGATAACAAGGATCTTAAAATGTGTTGAAAAGAAGCATATGGTAATGCAAAGGAAGGTCCTCCCGCGTCGCCCCAGCGAGGCGACGGGGAGGAACCCTAGCTGCCGCCCCCCAGCCCCTCCTCCTCCGGCCTCTCCCTCCCTCGCCGCCGCCCCGAGTTGCCGTCGGGCGAAGCCCGGCCGGCATGGGCGGCGGCGGGGTTGTTCCTTCCCCTCCTCGCGGACCCCCTCCCTCCTCCCCCCCCTCCCCGCCGGTGCGGGACAGCTGGCCGCCGGAGGCGTCGGGCTATGGCGGCGCAGATCCGGGCGCTCCGGGTGACGGCGGCTCGCCGGCTCCGGGAGCTCTTCTGGTGGCGCGACGGCTGCCATGGAGGGGCGCGCTTGGCGCGGATCACCGTCGACCCGCGGACGAATCTGGATCCACGCGGTGCGGGCTGCGGGTAGTGAGGACGACTGTTGGGGTCCGGCTTCGGGCTCCCGGCGGCTGCAGATGGTCTTCCCGTCGTGGGCGCGCGGCGGTGCTCCTCGGGCAGCGGCGGTTCCGGCGGCGACGCTACCTCGGGCGGTGTAGCTCCGGATGGTGAGGAGGCGATGGTGCGGCCACTTGGCTGCGGGTTGGCGGCGGCTCCCTCCCGGCCCAGATCTGGGCCCTTTGGGGCCCATCTAAGTCTGGGCGGGCCTGGCTCAACTGTGCCTTAGAGCTGGGCATGGGCAGCCCGGCCCATTCAGCCCGACCCAACCCGGCCCGAAAATCCCGGGCCGGGCCTGATCGTGCCGGGCTCGCGCCAGAAAAATGAGCCCGATTGTCAGACCAAGCCGGTCTCGGGCTTACAAAAAATTATTTTTACCCATGGTCGGGACGAGCTGACCGGGCTTTGTCGGGCTTTTTCGGGCCGGGTTCGGGGCCGACTTATTAGGCCCGGTGGTCGGGTCGGGCGGAGCTCGGGCCTGCGTTTTTCAGTTCGGGCTTTCTCAAGGGCCCGAAACCTGGCCCGGCTCGGGGTATGCCCAGGTTTACTCTGCCTGTGACGACTCCGGCGGACGGAGGTGTGGCTCGTGCGAGGGGTTGTGGAGACGGCGTCGCGCCCACTGCAGCGCGGCAACGGGAGCTTTACGAGCCATTAAGGGCTCGGCCAGGCCTACGTGCCTGGTGTGCTCCCCTTGCTGCGTCCGGTCGGTGACCGCCGAGGGCGATGGAGATTGTCCCCTCCCATATGGCTGCTTACTTGACCGTGGTGGCGCATGTTGGTGGGCGGCAAGTTTGGTGGAGCGCGACAGATCGGTCGGCGTGGGTGTGTGTGGCGGACGGGAGAAATCCTTGCTGGCGTGGCTGGCACCGACGCGGCGACGCCCGAGGGCGCCGTCGTTCCTTCCTGAAGGGCGTCGGGTATCCCACTCACCCACGCCCCTCCGCGTACGGGGGAAACCCTAGGATCAATCCGGGCAGCTGCGTTGTCATCGTTGCATTCCTTTCTGAAGGTGTTGCTTATTATGCGGTGGTCCGAAGTGCTAGGAGCGTGGTGGATATCTCCGCAGGGCGCAGCGGTTCGGGGCCATCATCGTTTTCGTCGATCTGACTCTCTTGTCATTCTTTTCTTTTAATTTCTCTTTTATTTCTTTTGAGCTTACTTGCTGTCTGCCCCAGCAGTGGAATCTTGATTGCATCGGGTGGTTGCTATATCTATATAGCGGGGTGAAAGCCTATTTCTTAAAAATGTGTTGAAAATTCTTGAAAAAATATGACATGTATAATAGATGTTCAAAACCAAAATTCATAACACATGCTGAGAAACAAAATCGACACCACATAGAAACTAACGTAATTTGGACGTTAAATTTGGCATATTATCGATACGAAGTTACGTGGCAATGAAGGCCCTCAGGACGAAAGTATTACTGCAAATCGATCATGTTTTTTGGGTACTAGATGTTGGATAAACAAATATCAAGGGGCAAAAACATGTCGAGGCGACTGCAAGGTTTACTGGTGATAAAAGGAAAGGTCATGTCAAAGAGGCGGTGAACAGAGCGCCGATCGTTCAGAAGAGAGGTTGGAAATGGGAGCGGCATTCAAGCGGGGGCAGTCTCCTCGGCAGGCTTGTCCGATGAGACACGCTTGAAACCCGGATGTCAGAGCAACAACATTCCCCGTGGAAACCCAAGCCTTGTTTTGTTTGAACCAAAACCGAAATTTGGCCACCCAACGAGAACTGAAAATGCACGACATATTTCTCGAGGAAGGATCCGATGTTGCACCAGCTGGTAGTAGTAGTAGACCTGGGCGGTGCCGCGGTAGGTCCGAGTTATCGCTGGGGTTCTGCTCGTGTTCGTGTACTACTATGCAGTTCAAGGACTAGACCCACAGTTCTTGGCTCGATCGGTCACTGCACACATGAACTACACCCACACTTTTTCAACCCTGGTCCTGCTATTTTTCCAGTGTTTTCTCCTCTCGGTTTTCAAAGTCAATGGACCTCGACCTCGCTCAGTCGTCGTACGCATTTGTGACTTTTGGCCTTGCCCGATTTATGTATGCCAAAAGCAGGCACATGCCAAAATAGTTGCTCTCACTCACTGCGGTGGACACACACGGCTGCGACAGTGTGTGTGTGTTCATGCCTTCATGGCATAGCCGATCGAGTTGAATGACACGGCTGCCACAGTGTGTCTCTATGGCATGGCACGCGCCAAAGAAACCAGTGAGTTCACAGCAACTATTGTCCAACTGCTGGAATCAATGCGCGTACCAGACTCACCAGGCTTCACGGGCCCACTCCAACTGCTCGTCATGCAGCAGAACGGTGGGCTGTACGTGATCGTCTATCTATCTATCGTCATCTCTGAATGATGAAAAACACCCCGCTCGTCTATCAGTTGCCATCTCTGAATCTCTGAAGTGAATGGTGACAAACACCCCCACAAACTCGATTGCACATCAAAATTTATCACAAGTGATTTCAGGTAACCAACGTGCTAGCACAAGACGAGATGTTGGCACATTACACACAACGAAGAGAAATTCGAAATGCTACTTACACAGTTAGTGTTGCCAGTACTAACCATGCACCATCTTACCACAAGCCAAAAAGGCGCATACACTCGGAGAGAGAGGGAACTATACACTCCCTTTTTTGCGAAAATGATATAGATCTATTATCGAACTTCATCGGAAGTAAAAAAACACTAAACTTAATAATAAAAATTACATTGAAATTCTAAAACCGCCTATATTTCCAACTGGACAGAAATATATAGAAGTATTATCCAACAGAAAGGGCAAATAAACACTGCGGATGAACACGCACGCAGCATCCCGTCCATCATCACGACATGTTGGGTTCAGTCGACGCATGAGTTGAGGCCCAGGCATCCCATCCACAGGCTCGTCGTCTGCACGAGCGCAGAACCGCATTCAAACAAAGCTCAGTCAGCTCCAACCACGCGACAAAAAATAAAAACATTCTTTCTTTCTTGGCGGCCGTACGTACCTTAGTTGGGCACCGGTGGAAGGCGAGCTCCGGCGGTGGCGGCACCTGGTACAGGTCCCCGTCGACCGGCCGCACCACCCTCCTGGAGCCGCAGCCTTTGGCAGCAGCGGCGTCCAAAGACGCCTTCGAACGCTCCCGGGACACGTCGCCCTCGGGCCGCCTCCTCGCCTGCTTCTTGGGCGTGGGTTTGCGCGGGGGCGGCGAGTACCTGAACCAGACGTCGCTGCAGGCCTCCGGCTCCGGCGTGGCGTAGCACGCGGCCGGTGCTACAACGGCCGGCGGCGGTGCCGCTGTCGCCTCCGGCGCGTCGTGGTGGTAGTTGTAGTTCCACTCCCCGAACGCCGGCACGCGACGCCTCCTCGCTTTCTGCAAGAGCAAACGATGATTAAGGACTCCGTTTCTTGGTGAAGTTGCTGGCATGGATGCCTTGCCTGGCTCACGGGACACTTACCGCCATCTGGTTCAGCACGGAGAAGAGCAGACCGTCACAGAATGAGCTGCCAAGAAGAGGAGGAAGAAGAAGGTAAGCTGGGGCTGGTCCTGGTCGGTGGGGCTACGAAGCTAAGCAACAGAATGGGATGGAACCTCCTCCCATGGCTGGATGTGCGTGTATTTATTATAGCGAGTATTGGTATGGCACTCCTTTTCAGTATGGTATGGAAGGCCGAACCTTTTCAGTAGCCCAGTGTAGCCTGCAACGAGCTATGGCACTCCATCGGCGTGAGACAAGGGCGCAGAGGGTGGGAGGTAGTACTACACGTACTTGTCTGACGCGCCATCGGGGCACCGTTTTCTTTTCTCGCCGCGCGTCGCGCCGGGTTGGCAGTCCTCCTGTCGCGCCCGACCGTGTGTTATTTCGGCATCATCACCGACTGATTAGAAATTTCAAATTTTGCGATCCTGCGTGTGCATGCCCTGCTGCCGACTCCGAGGCAACGCTTACAAATGAGAGGATATCTTTTCTAGAAAGACGGTGTTGGATCATACTCCTACCCTGATAGCAATGGCATCTTTAAGGATGACTCATAAATTTGCTCCCGCATATGTTCGTTCGTGGACACGTCATCAGTCCGCGGACACGAATGTGAAAACCGGCCCTCCAACGTTACCTGCATACAATTGAAACTGCATTTCAACAAATCAGAAAATAAATCATGCAAATCCAGACAAAATGCAAAGCACGCACGGTCGTATGCCCGGGCGTCATGTCCCGCCGCACCACCGTCTTCGTACGTGTCGTCACCATGATCCCTCCAACGGCGGAAGGGCGTCGGAGAGTCGAGAAAACCTTGACCGGCGGCTGCCTATCTGCTCGAGGAAGAGCCCTGGCGACAGCCTTTGCCCTTGCCGACGTTGAAAGAGAAGTCGGTAAGCGACCACTCCTTGCTGACAAGGCGACGGCAGCCATCTTCATGGTGGTGACGAAGCGGCCGAGGGCCCATGCGAGGACGAGGTGCAGGTCGTTGCGGACCAATTCCAGCGCCACATCGATGGAGTGGCTGGCGCCGTTGAGCTGGTCGTACTACGCCTACTGTCGCGCCGCGCCCTCGTCCCTTGAGGTAACGAACCTCGAGCCCGAGGCACCGCCCACACCGTCGCTTCCGAGGTAGTGGAGGATGCGGCCCCGCGCCTTCGTGATCTCGGGCGATAGGCGATTGCGGCGAGGTAGGCCCGTCGATGCGGGCGTACCTGCTATGCGAGGGCGAGGCTGACTCCTCCTTCACGCGGCGTCCGATCTGAACGCCGTCGTGGTTGCGTGGGGAGGGAGGGTCCCCCTTGACCGGCCGGAGTGGGGACGCCGGCTCCCGCTTGATGTGGTAGCGCGGTGGGGACAGTGGCTCCTCCTTGACCCGCGTCGACGATGGTGGCGCTGGGCCCATCTGACGGATGAACTCTTCGTCCATCAGAGCCGCCACCGCGAGAGGCACGGCCGCTGTTGTGGCTTCTGGTCCTCCTCGTCGCCGCAGGAGATTACGATCTCCTCCTTGTCGGAGGAGCCAACCACCGTGGATGCCACTGGGTGGGAAATAGGGTGAATATCCAGCTGGGTGGCGTGCCGGGGCAGGACAAGGGCGGACGTCGCGCGCGTCCACGTCGACGCAAACCCTGCCCAAATTTAAGACTAAAATGGCTCAGGGCCGGAAAAAAGCGAACACTCGTCCGTTGAAGTCGGTGCGTTGGGTCGCGATTTGTGTACGCTTAAAGCCAAGCAGACGTGCATGGTCAAAATGTGTCGGTCCGTTGGAGTTGCCTTGCAGCTAGCTATGGCACTCCATCGGCGTGAGACAAGGGCGCAGAGCAGTGGCGGAGCTTCATGGGGGCCAACCTGGGCGGTGCCCCCCCCCCCCCCCCCCCCCCAAGCAGACATGCATGGTCAAAATGTGTCGGTCCGTTGGAGTTGCCTTGCAGCTAGCTATGGCACTCCATCGGCGTGAGACAAGGGCGCAGAGCAGTGGCGGAGCTTCATGGGGCCAACCTGGGCGGTGCCCCCCCCCCCCCCCCCCCCCCCAGTGCTTATATATCTAGGTATTAGAGCTATTTTTCCACTAAAACTCAGCCCATGGTGATTGTGTTTGCCCCCCCTAGCCAATGCCCCCCCTTGATTTTAGCTGAAGCTCCGCCACTGGTGCAGAGGGAGGGAGGTACGAGTACGAGTACTCGTCTAACTTACGCGGGAGCTTTTACTGCGACGCGCCATCGGGGCGGGGCACCGTCTTCTGTTCTCGCCGCGCGCCCCGCCGGGTTGGCAGCTGACCCTGTCGCGCCCGCCCGTGTGTGCGTGTGTGTGTTATTTCGGCATCATCACCGGCTGATTAGAAATTTTAAATCTCGCGACGCTGCTAGCTGCCGACTCCGAGGCAACGCCTTGACAAATGACAATATGTCTTCTCTACAAAGACGCACAGATTAAGGAGTATACGTACTACGACTGAGGTGTTTGGTTCACGGAAGGCAACGCAATCGAGTTACATCGTTACAGTAAACTCAATCGAGAAAAATGAGAATTTGTTTGGTTACTCTAATGAACTGTAACGTAACCAGCCCTACAACCGGCCCCTCCGTTCATCCCCATCGGCGACGTTAGCGCCTTTGGCGCCGCCGACCTGGGCTCCCCGGCTGGCCAGCGCATCAACCGCCTCGTCTCCAAGATCTTCGCCATCCCCTCCCTCGGCCTTGGCGTCCCAGCCCTCACCCTCGAGCGCCGCCTCCGCCTCGCCACCGCCAACGATAGCGACGAGAATTCCGGCCTCGATCAGCTGGATGATGTGCTGTTCAAGCCCACGGCCGGAGCTGGCTGTGGGCGTGGTGGCGCGCACCGGCGTCAGCCGCTCCCCTTCATCCTCACCGGTGTGCCTACAGGTCCTCACCCACGTCGGCCACTAGGTCACCCCGCGTGCCCGTCAGCGACGCACTCATGATCGTCGCCGCTGGACACTATACCAGCGTCCTCCAGTCCCCACCGGCGACTGCGGCCTTGTCAGCCGCCACGTTGGGCCGCCGCCAAACTCCAGAATTAGTTACCTGGGTTACGAACTTACAAAAGAACCAGTTTGGTCAACTTAATTATTCTAAAACTTACAAAAGAACCAGTTTGGTCAACTTAATTATTCTTAGGCATGGAATTGAAGTATATAGCATTAAAGGCAAGTATAAGAAAATAGCTGCGGTTCTCTGAATACAACCACCCAGTCTCAGGATGGAAGAATCATGTTTTTCCTATAGTACACAACTAAAGTATTTGTCCTTGTGTGGCAATCAAGGAAAAAAATAGCGCGCTATACAAAATAGCGTCACCATATGCTATTAGCGTGCTATAGCGTGCTATTAGCGAGACATTGTACACTAATCAATTTAGCAAGACAATTCTCTATACGCTATAGCGTGCTATTAGCGGCGGTATAGCGCGCTATTTTTTTTCCAGTGGTGGCAATACATCAGTTGCATCAATGAGAAGGGCAAAATGCACAAAAATGACCTAGATGTGTAACTAATTCACAAAGGGAACTATGGGCGAAAGTATTTCACCTAGTTGACTCTTTCGTGTAGCACCCGACGCGTCGACGCTACATTCTACTTAGTAGGGCCTGACTTACAGACGCTACACAGCTGGCCAGCATGGCACCACAAGGCCAAGCGGGGCCCCACCCTTGGTTAAGTAGCGCCTAGCTGTCAGGCCTATACTACCTAGTGTAGCGCTTAACACAAAGGCGCTACACATTGACTTAATAACCGGGGCGGGCCGACACCCCCTAGTCCAGCCCCCACACACACCCCATGAGAATTCGAACAAAGAGGCGGCGGCCGCGGTTTCCTCTCCCCCCCCCCCCCTCTCAAATCCCTCCCCAAATCGAGGAGATCTGAAGATTTTCTTCGTCGATTTCAACCCCAATCCCTCCCTCAAGGTAATCTTCTCCGATCCCCTTCTTTTCATCCAAAAAATGCTCTCATTTGCTCAATTTCTTGCAAGTTTAGGCAAACCCAGTTTTCCATGGATTTTAAAATGTGTATGGAAATATGAGATGATTTTTTGGTGTTTAGCATATGCATTTGCATTTTGTTAGGTTAGGGTTCTTAGTGTGTTAGGGTTAGGATTAGGGTTATGGCTCTTGTTATGTTAGGGTTAGGGTTCTTGTTATGTTGGGGTTAGGGTTGTTGTTTGATTTATATGCTAGGGGCTAGGGTTTGTATATGTGACTAGGATTATGTGTTAATCTTCTCATGAGTGCTTATGAAATATATTTTTCGTTGTGTTGTTTTATCTATTTTAGGAATGGGGAGAACATGTATTTATGTTCATCATGTCGACAAGGATGCCTTTTTGAAAGGTAATATAGAGACGGATCAGGATGAGCTTTGACATGGTGTTCGAGAGTACTCCTAACTATGTCGAGGTCTTTGAACAAGCGAGGAAAGATTTGAATTGGATGAACCCAAGTGATATTGTTGAGTTGGAGGGAAGGCATAATGTGGGGTTTGGAATGCACATCATTGGAAGACAATGCGTATAAACTCCGAGCAACGTTGGGTTGCATACAAGGAGATGGTGGCCGAATCTCTAGACAAGGCTCTTGAGTTATTTGCCACAAAAAAAAGATTGATGCTAATTTGCACTTGGACTTGAACCGGATTGCCTCCCGTTGGTTGCTTGGAGTCCTCCACCCATGAACCAAGATGAAATGAGTGAATTGCTTTTGACCCAACAAGTTAGGCCAACATTGAGCCTGATATCAAAGAACCTAGATGAAGCATTAGAAGAGGATAATGATGAGTACGAGGATGATGAGAATGATGTTCATCTCCATGACAACAATGTTGGTGAATTGGACAAAGAACCTAAATGAAGCATTAGAAGAGGAGGATGAGTATGAGAATGATGAGAATGATGTTCATCTCCATGACAACAATGTTGGTGAATTGGACAAAGAACCTAAATGAAGCATTAGAAGAGGAGGATGAGTATGAGAAATATGAGAATGATGTTCATCTCCACGCTGGCCAGCCGTGTAGCGCCTTCCAGTCATGCGCTACTCAGTGGAGTGTAGCGCCGACGCATCGGACGCTACATGAAAGGACCAGCTGGGTGAAATACTTTCGTCCATTGTTTACTTTATGAATTAGTTACGCCTCGAGGTTATTTATGTCCATTTTGCCAATAATAAGTAGAGTCATATATATCACAGGGACATTACGCCGAGGTGTTTGAATCAGAGACTGGTAACGTGAAGGTATTGGTATGCCGGTGCAATGGGCCAATTTGCAGTTTTTGTTTGGTTCGAGCCTTTAATGGTATCTAATCACTTTACACTGTTTGATTGCACACCGTACTACAGATACAACATAAGCTCAATCGCAGATCGGGAGGAGTTATTGGTGAATGGTGACTTGGTGAGTAGGAAGAAATCAGAGATGAAGAGCTATAGAGCCGCCTGCTCACGATGAGCAATTATCTTATCAGAAGATTGTGAACAAGAAAAGAAATACTGACTTTATCTCAGTGGTGGAGGGTTCAGGAAGCTAACAACTCCATGATAAGAGAAAAAACATGGCATGGGGATCTAAGAAGGGAAATAACTCAACCAAGGAAGCGCTGGATGGCCGGCGCTGCTTGGTATTTTGAATCAATCGAGATCCCTTCATTGATGCATTACAGAGAGTATATATATCTCCTGGAGAGATGCGACGGTTAGAGAAGACCCGTCGGTTCCAGGACAAGAGGGAGTCGCGTCGGTAGCGGGAGGAACCGCCCGGCGGTTTGGGCAGGGGGAGATTTTCCCCTTAATTACATTCTGTAATTAATCTTAACACTCCCCCTAATCTACGCTTGACCATGTAGAATCATCTCTCGATTGTCAAGGTAGTGCTATCATCTCAAAAGGATTCTCCTCCAAAGAGTTCTTCATGAAAACTTGATAAGAACCTGAAACATAAACTCACAAAGAGATAGCATAATGTGATGTCATTAAACAAGGATATCTCAAGAAGAGACTCCCCCTGATTCCTGCAAGTCCCTAAGTGGTCGCATACCAATTCCATGAACATATTTCTGGAATGTAGAATTTGGTAGAGACTTGGTAAATAAATCAACAAGGTTGTCGCATGATTTGACTTGCAGGATGCTTATTTCCCCGCTTTTCTGAAGATTGTGGGGGAAAAACCATTTAGGAGAAATATGCTTAGTGATATTACTCTTGATGTATCCTGTTTGTATCTGTGCAACACAGGCCGCATTATCCTCATAGATAATGGTGGGTGATTCTATCGCACCAATTCCACATGACTGTTGTATGTGGTTTATCATTCTGCGAAGCCATACACATTCACATGATGCTTCAAATAATGAAATTACTTCAGAATGATTGGTAGATGTTGCCACCAGAGTCTGTTTTGAAGACTTCCATGATATAGCAGTACCACCATGTAGGAACACAAAGCCGGTCTGAGATCTGGCATTATGAGGATCAGACAAATAGCCGGCATCTGCATATCCAATCATATCAGAGTCCAGATTTCTCTGAAACTGGAAAAATAGGCCTAGATCCTTTGTGCCTTGGAGATATCGAAAGATATTCTTCACTCCAGACCAATGACGTTTGGTGGGAGCTGCGCTATGTCTAGCAAGTAGATTCACTGCAAATGCAATATCAGGTCTTGTGCAATTTGCAAGATACATAAGCGCTCCAACGGCACTGAGGTATGGAACTTCAGGTCCCAACACCTCTTCTCCATCATCCCTCGGTCTGAACGGATCTTTCTCAACGTCTAGAGATCGAACCACCATAGGAGTTTTAGATGGATAGGATTTGTCCATATTGAATTTCTCCAATATTTTCTGGATATAGGCAGCTTGGTGTACCATGATTCCTGAGGGAAGGTGCTCAAGTTGAATACCTAAGCAAAATTTGGTTTTACCCAAATCCTTCATCTCAAATTCCATCTTTAGATGATTGCGTGCTTCATCAATGTCTGGTGTGTTGCCAATGATGTTGAGATCATCAACGTACACAGAAATGATGCAAAATCCTGTAGAGGATTTCTTGATGAAAACACATGGGCAATCAGTGCTATTGGAGTAACCTTTCTGAAGAAGGAACTCACTGAGTCGGTTGTACCACATCCGTCCCGACTGTCTTAAGCCATACAATGACTTATTCAGCTTTACACAATACATGTTGCGTTTTGCACTGTTATTCGGGACAGAGATTCCGTCAGGAACCTTCATATATATGTCCGAATCTAGTGACCCGTAAAGATATGCGGTCACGACGTCCATCAACTGCATGGATAGACGATTTTGCACTGCCAAAGATATAAGATATCGGAAAGTGGTTCCACTCATTACTGGAGAGTATGTCTCATTGAAATCAATGCCGGGTTTCTGCGTGAAACCTTGTGCTACGAGCCTCGCTTTATATCTCACCACCTCATTGTTCTCATTCCGTTTCCGGAGGAAAACCCATTTGAATCCCACAGGGAAAACATTGGGAGGTGTAGGTATTGCTTCAGTGAATACCTTTCTTTTGTTAAGCGAGGCAATTTCTGCTTGGATTGCATCCTTCCATTTAGGCCAGTCGGAGCGCCTTTGGCACTCGACGATAGACCTTGGATCATGATCAGTGAGAAGGGTATCTGCAATCTTTTCAACAAAATATATGTCGGCAGTCGTAGTCTTACGGTCAAATGATTCTCCAGAATCAACATAGTTGATGGAAATTTCCTGCACCCCTAGAGACTCTTCGTGATTTCCCAATACGATTGAGTCTGGGTGTTCCGATGTTCCAGCCAGTTTGTGCACACTGGAGCTGGGTTGTGGAGGTTGCCCTTCCACTGGGTGTATACTACCCATCAGGTATTTGGCAACGTTGAGTTGACCTGCATTTACCGACTCCGAGGATTTTCTCCTCGATTTCCTTTGCTGCATGCTAGAAGCTAGCTCCAGGTCAGAGGCCATACTACTCCCCCTCTTTTTAGGAACAGGGAGTTGAGTGGTTTTTATTGGTACCTCCACTCTTTCTGGCTCGTTTCTGGCCGGATTTAAGGATTTTGTAACACATTTAGATCAGTAAATGAATCTGGCAGATTATTTGCAAGATGTTGCAAATTAATGATCTTCCGAACTTGAAGTTCGGTCTCATGGGTACGTGGATCAGAGGATGAAATGGCATGAGCATTCCAATCAATTTCCGGGCATTCTTTCTGGTACTTGAAATCTCCCCCTAATGCCGAAAAATGTTCCTCATTAAATA
The DNA here is from genome assembly GCA_039707655.1 of Elymus sibiricus. Classification (NCBI taxonomy): domain Eukaryota; kingdom Viridiplantae; phylum Streptophyta; class Magnoliopsida; order Poales; family Poaceae; genus Elymus; species Elymus sibiricus. The sequence goes on from CM077671.1 coordinate 345,784,860, forward strand.
TGCAATCAGTGTGACGGGCTGTGAACAGATCCCCAGTTAGGGGTTTCAGGTACTTGATAATCGACGGCGATTTGTACCCCACATAGATCCCCAACTTTCTGTGTGGGCCCATAGATGTCCGCTGTGGTGGTGAGATCGGGATGTATGCAGCACATCCGAACTTACGCAGATGGGAAATACTTGGAGGATTTCCACGTACCAATTCCAGAGGGGAAGAACTGTGATATGCAGTTGGCCTCAATTGTATCAAGTCAGCAGCGTGTAAAACAGCGTGACCCCAACAAGAGGTTAGCAAGTTGCAACTCGTCAACAAAGGTCTTGCAATGAGTTTAATCCTCTTAATCAATGCTTCAGCCAAACCATTTTGTGTATGGACATATGGAACAGAATGTTGAACTTCAATCCCCAAAGCCATGCAATAATCATTGAAAGCACGTGAGGAGAATTCTGCAGCGTTGTCCATTCGAATTGTTTTAATTCGACTTTCAGGATAATGGGCTTGCAACTTAATGATTTGCCTCATTATCTTGGCAAATGCATGGTTCCGTGTGGATAGAAGACACACATGTGACCATCGTGTAGATGCATCAATCAGAACCATGAAATACCTGAAAGGTCCAGATAATGGCTGAATGGGACCACAAATGTCTCCTTGAATACGTTCAAGGAACTGAAGTGGTTCAGCTTGTATTTTGAGGTGCGAGGGCCTCAAAATTAGCTTTCCCGTGGCACAAGATGTGCACACAAAATCAGAAGATTGAGGAAATTTTGACTCAAGCAAATTATGACCAATGGAATTGCTAGTAATTTTTCTCATCATCCCTATTCCGGGATGGCCTAGGCGATCATGCCGGGTTTGGAATGCGTTAACATTCTGAAAAATTACTTTGTATGCAACATGTTCCACGGGTTTGATGTACGTATAGTACAAACCAGACGATAGAGAAGGAATTTTCTCATGTACCTTTTTGCCATATCCGTGATCTTTAGTAAAGAGTAGATACTCCTCTTTGTTGTCTTCATGGGTTTCAATATGAAAACCATTCTTACGGATATCTCGATAACTGATCAGGGTACGTGATGAGTCGGGATACAATAAAGCATCCTTAATCGTCACTTGTGTACCACTTGGGAGGGTGAATATGGCACGTCCAGTACCAACAATCACTGTATCGCGTCCAGCGATAGTTAGAATATCTCCATTCCTCTTTTTCAGAGTTAGGAAATATTTCATCTCCCTCAGTATGGAGTTTGTGGTACCACTGTCCACAAGGCATAATTCCTCTTCCATCAAATTGTCCCCGTAGAAAACTATATAAAACAAAAGAATTTTCAATAAGAAAACCTTATGTTAATACATAGAATACAATCTTATTATATCAAATGTGCTGATACAATATATAATATAAAGACAACAACAAACTTATGTTCTTATTACAATCATCACAAATGGACATAATTAAGTACATCACTAAGGAGGTCGAGGGACTAGTCAAAGTCGCCAAACACATCGTTTGAGGTGTACTCAAGCAACATGGCCTCCGTTTCAGCAGGGTCCTCAAGTGGATAAGGAATCATGGCGTTGCTCGGTCCAGGAGGAACATCGTGCGAACCACCAGCTCCATTTGCGCTATGCGGATGAAGGTTGAAGTTGGCTTCAAACCTTTTCCCTTGAGGTGCTTTGCGTCCCTGAGATTGCTGGTACAGCATAACCAGATGCTTGGGCATTGACCACTTTTCAGTAGAATGCGTGTAGCATCCACATTTGTTGCAAAGCTTGGATTTATCAAACTTGGGCTTTGCAGTGCCTTTTCCCTTGCCCATGTTTCTGAATTTTCTGTTCCCATTGCGCTTGTGCTTGTGCTCAGAATTGGAATGTTTACCTCGAAAGGTACCATTAAACTTCTGTCTATTCGCGACATTCAGATGAACTTCAGGTAAAGGTTGTGCCCCAATTGGGCGCTGAGAGCCATTCTTAGCGAGTAGCTCATCATGCTTTTCAGCCTGAAGTAACATGTGAATAAGCTCGGAATAAACAGTGTAGTTACGAGCACGGTATTGTTGTTGGAGGATCCTATCTGAAGGGAGCATAGTAGATAAAGTTTTCTCTATCTTCTCCCCCTCAGTAGGTTCCTTCTCACAAAAGCGCAGTTTGGAACATATCTTATGAATAGCATGATTGTACTCTCCAATGGATTTGAAATCCTGAAGGCGGAGATGAGTCCAATCATGGAGTGCTTCTGGCAGGACTACTGCCTTCTGCTGTTCATACCTCGTTTTGAGGGTCAGAAACAGAGTACTAGGAGATTCCTCCTGTAAATACTCAGACTTGAGATCTGGATGAATATGGTGCCTTATGATGAATAAAGCAGCATAGTTCTGCTGTTCTGTCAGCGGTGTGGCCCCAGCCGGGAGAGGAGTCTCCGGGGGTTGTATTGCACGCGCTATCCCACGGGACGCAAGACTGATCTTGATGTCCATAGCGCATGTAGGGTAGTTGTGGCCATTGAGGGCAAGCTCCTCAAACTCTTTGGCAGTCATCTTTGCCTACATGGGGAACCAGAGATAATTAATTTACGGGCGGTAAATTAAAAACCATCATGGTTGTGTAATAAGAATGCAAAAATTTGATACTCAAGTGTAAACTTGAAAAATTCTCAACCTCAATTGTGTGAACATAACACTTTGAAGATCACTTAGATCTCACAGTAATAGGCTGCATGGCCATTACCTTGTGTATGCTACAATTTAGATATAAGGAATACACGTTGAAGGTAATCGCTTGTCGAGATTGACAAAGCGTAGACCTCACAGTAAGAGAAGGATAGTCTGCAAATGAGCAGTAGATCACAACTCATTACTTTGTGATTCCAAATATATGAGGGAGAAATATTCAAAAATTTGCAAGTTTGATATGCGAGAGAAGATGATCTCAATCGCAAAAACATGTTCAAGAGAACTTGATATGTGGTAAACACATAGAACATGTCATTGTTCCCGGATGAAATCCGGTACTTTATTTATATCATCAATCCATTGCATAATATAAACACACTAATAATTACACAAGTCCTAACCTAGAGTAAATCTAGAACTGGACTAATGTAAGAAATAGTACTAAACATAGTCTAAAAATACACTATATACAATAATTAGTACTAGATTTAACTAAAACAGAGAAAAAAAATGAAAAACAATTCCACCCCAGCCCTGAGCAAAGGAGGCAGCCGGGTGGCAAAGCATGGGCCGCCACGGCCTTTGGCCAGCCCACCCCAGCCCCACCGCAACCACATAAGAGAGAGAGGGGGAGGGGGCGGTTACGGGATAAGCCACAGCCGCCCGCACCACCCACTAGCCCCTCGATCTCCTCGATGTGGCCGACAGGAGCGGAAGGCGCCGGCGTCCCCCTGCTATTCCGGCGATCACCGGCGCACCACGGGGGGGTCCTCCTCGTCGGAGGAAGAGGCGACCAAGACGGGGTCGAGGCGCGCCCCCTGTGGCTTGGCGGGGGCAAGGCCGAGGCCCACCGGATCCCACGAGCCGGCGCGGCGGCCGGGCCGGCGATCGAGGGCTGCCACGACGCGCCCGAAGAGGCGTCCGAAGCGGTGCTCCGCGGGTCTGCCCGTGTCCGCAGTCATCTCCTGCGGCGGCGGAGCGGTTGTGCCGATGCCCTCCATCCCGGCACCGAGGCGGACGACGCCGGAGGCGCCGGTTGGCGCCGAGATGAAGGCGAGCGCCTCATCTGCGTCCACGACGGTGCGCATAGGCACGGGGACGTAGCCGGGCGGGCCGGCGGCCTCGGCTGCGGGCGTCGGCGTCGGCGGCGCAAGCCACTCGACCGACGGAGGAGGGGGTGGAGGCGGGGACCCAGGGGGTGGTGCGGGCGCGGCGGCGGCGCTCGGGCCAGCTGCGAGCCACGGGTCAACCCCCCTGGTCACGAACGGGACGTGGTGAGCACCGTGTTCAGTGCGTCCGGCGGCGCGATGGCCGCGTCCAGCGACGCGGAGGCCTCCAGGGGCACCACGTCCAGCGGCGCTACGGCCGAACCGGCGGATGGCTTGCATCCGACGACGGTGACGGCGGAGGCCACCAACTCCATGACGGCGACGGGCAATGAGGCGGCTCCGACGGCCGTCCTCGCGGATCAGGCGGAGGAAGGAGACGAGGCCTGGCATCTCACTGGCGGCAAGGTGCTCCTTCCCTTCTCTCTTTCTCTGTTGTTCTCGCTCTCGCTGGCTGTTCTACGTGCGTGATAACGTATTTTGAATCAAACTGATCGAGATCCCTTCATTGATGCATTACAGAGAGTATATATATCTCCTGGAGAGATGCGACGGTTAGAGAAGACCCGTCGGTTCCAGGACAAGAGGGAGTCGCCTCGGTAGCGGGAGTAACCGCCCGACGGTTTGGGCAAGGGGAGATTTTCCCCTTAATTACATTCTGTAATTAATCTTAACACTTGGCATGTCGCCACTGCTAGTTAAGTACAACATCGCCGGGAAGATTGGGGTCGGTCACAGGTGCCGGTGCCACAACTGGGTGGAGGAGGCATGATGCGAGAAAGTGATCTGCGGCATAAGATCGGGGGCATCTGCGACCAGCGCAGCAACCCGTCGGAGGAAGGGTGGGCCGCAGGAGATTTGCGGCGACAGGGATCGGGTAGGAAGTGTTCGCTCCAATCGGATCGGTCGCGGTAATGGGATTTGTTTACGATGGGCGAAATCAGTTTTGAACCGGGGGGGGGGGGGGGGGGGGGGGGGGGGGGGTAATTTGTTTACACGGGATTGTCTACGCGTGATGGGAAGGAACCAAACGGGGTTAACGGTATGAGATTACGTTGTAATCGGACAACGGCCGGAAAAATGCGAACCAAACACCTCCTGAGTGTTGAACTGGCATTACTCTCACTTCAGTAAAATGCATATGATCTACTTCAGTGGCAGCACCAGGAGGACCAAGGATGTAAATTAATAGATAAAGTGAATATACATATATCTTCAGTATATATAGATAAGGATATTTATATAATTACCTAGCTATCGAGAATGTCCAGATTAACATGTCAATTGATCTCAGAATGCAGTCTTCCCCAGATACATTAACATGCTCGATTTTAGCCTGCAGCCCTGCACCACCATTATAAAAAGCTACAGAATTTACCGTTTGTTCATATCAATCAAGTGATGAGATAATCAGGATAAGCGCGTTTCAAGAGACCATGTACCACATGCCATCACCTTGGCAACCTATAGGACTTATAACAACAATATGCAACATAATTTCTCAGTAATCCCCTGCTTTAAAGGTTCTTTCCATTCGAGTTTCTAGAGTTCTGTTCTAGCACATGAGCATTATTGCCCTGATCCATTTCGTTCACAAGTAATCATTAAGAGAACAGAGTGCATGAATGAAAAATATACAGCAGTAGGTAATGCACACATATTAGCACCTCTGACTTTTAGTTGACTCAGCACCACCCCGATGATACACGCCTTCCTCGCATAATTCTAACAGTATAGCGAATTAAATCACAAAACTTCAGTGGGAACTTCCTGCCACGAGTATCTTGAAATTCAGCTTGAGACATCATCATCTATATGTCAAAATCATCCTTGCACTGCATTATTTGAAGAGAAGATTTTAAGTTATTCTAACAGTAAAAGTGGCGTCTCGCGGCTCGATTATACAGTTAATCTTAAGAACTTTAATCCCTGGCTTATAAGGAGCATGCATGATCTCAGTGAAGTTACATACCTCATGATGGACCAGCTGATGACCCGACCTCTCCAGATTGCATGTCCTGGTCTGCAATGCCAACCAAGGGAACGGAGGAAACAGAGGATCAGGTATGCATGCAGTAAAGTTGTATACCATAGGAATCGTCTGTTTTTCTAACAGCAAGGTAAAACTGTAGTGAAAATCGTAGCATCACACTTCTTTGGACAAGAAAATAGTAGAAGAATACTACTCCCTCCGTCCCAAAATAAGTGTCTCAACTTTGTACTAAAATGTTTTTAGTACAAAGTTGAGACACTTATTTTGGGACGGAGGGAGTATTATATATATAAGAGGAAATTTGGGTAATTCTAACCTCTTAGCTGACCACAGTCTGAATGTCGGCATCTATAAACAATCCCCTTAAATAACCTAAAGACACCACGACCCCATGAGCAGAAGACAAGTAAGATTAGAATGTTAAGTTACTGAATCATTGGATAAACACGTCCTGAACCAGTTATTTTCATGTCGGGGGCTCACCTTGCTGTTGTAGCCTATAGGTTTGGCATTGCTTGGAGAGGCAGCAGCTGAGGCATAGATGAATAGGCCAGGGATGTGGTTCTCCTGTCGCAAGCACCGACGGGAGATGCAGCACACCACTATGTGCTAGCGGCGGCTCGCCTCTAACCTTTCTGCATCCCAAGCGTTTTGTGTCCTTGCATCTTGCTCGTAATCATCTGCATACAATACATCTCAGCTAAACTCCTGCAATGGAGGTGATCCAGCAAGTTCATCGGCTAAAATGAACTACATACTCCAATTCAAATAGAACCATTTGTGGACGGTGGACACTGAACAGACACAATAATAAGACCCTTTTCGGCTTTTGTCTAAAGAATCACTACTCACGACATTTGAATCTTCGCCCCTGATTCAGTATAGTCCTTGAGAAAAAAATTCTAAAGTATCCTTATAGCTAACTGGAACTTTTTTTGAGCGAAAATAGAGAACCAGATGATTTCCCGTGTTTCTGTACTGATTCGGACAAAACATTTATTGATGATGTACCAAAGTGAAGATGCAAGGAAGGTCATGATTCACACGAACTATGTCTTTCATCCAAGATATCCTGACTGTACCCCCTCCCCCCCCACCACCACCACACACACGCGCGCACACAAAAAAACTAATGAAATGGTTTTATCAATATAGGAAGCTTAACATACTAATCCTCTCTCACATACAAAATATAAAGAGCACCTCACTTATCAAGTAACTTCTGCAAGGCATTCATGCAAATAAACACCGCCGTCCAATTAGCTTGCTTTCAAACAAACACATGATAACATGCAGAAAATGTAGTCCAACAGACCTGGTTATACTACTATGCAAAGTGAAACTAATATTTACCCGTACTGATCTTTTTGCACAAATGAAGGCGCACAATGAAGATGGAAAATATAGATTCATGATAAATGGTCTGACCAAGTGCAATATGGTGAATGAACATATCATGCAAGCATTTAAGTAAGAATCAATGATTGGTTTGTCACCCAAAAAAACAATGATTGGTAGCAAAATCCTAGGATACTGGAAGCTTGTTGTTTCATAGACGTTCATGTAATAACTCACAAGAGACATTCTTTTGAGCTGTCTTCACATTGATAAGAAATTAAGAAGAGCACGGCATGAAATAGCAATAGCATTGCTGCTTTGGTAAGGAATAGCGAGACAAATAACTGAATGTACTAATCTTAAGATCCTTCTAAATTCCTTTCAAAAGCAAGAAATTCTAGCAAATGATAACAGAGGAATTAATAGTGCTACTTATGGCCTGCAGTTTTACAAAAATCAAAATAAAATGAGATTATTTTTGTCAACTTTCTATTATCAAGCCTCAGTAGCTAAAGGTCCATCCTAGATATGTCATTATGAACAAAATCATACCTACCATTACTATATGCTATTGGTTCATCAGCTCATCTACGAGCGACTAAACTCGCCCAACGATAAAATATAAAACAGAATCTGTGACCTGAAGACATTCTGTCGAGGCCTTGCTCAGAGGTTGGGCCACAAACAAGAAAAAAAAATCTTCAGGTTGACAGATTCAAGAAACCATGCACGTCTGATTATTTGAATGGCTCGTAAGCCTCAAGCTCATCCCCTCCCTCTTCCACATATCCCTCAGCTCTTATATTTGGTCTGTCTTTTTCTTTATCTCATATGGATGTTCTAATAGACACACGAAAGGAGTCAAACATCTACCTCAGCAAATAGCATGATGTAACATGTGTTAAGCTTTTTTGTGTCCACCAAAGCATTTAATAGAAGGATTTATAGACCCAGAATGGAAAAACGACAGCCTAAAAAGGATTAGGACACAGGTATATAGATACAAAAATGCAGGGTAAAGAGCATGTCTCACCCAAAGACGATAAAAGAACAGCACCGACCAACCAACAACATACAGTCCTGAAAAAGCAAGATGGAGTAGAATCAGCCAACAAACATCATAATCAAAGAAGAAGAAGAAACCCGAGAGCCACAAGCGAGGCAACCTAACAAGGACAAGCATATCAGCATGCGAAACGCATGAAGCAAAGCACCAATTCCTGACATCAGAAAACAAGAGAACCGAACAAAACAACTGACAGTAAAGCATCAATTCCTCATATAATGGAAGCTGGGAGCCCACAGAGTAACCAAATTAATCTAGCACCCAAGAACAACATCTTGATCCACAGGACTGGAAGTCTGGAACCACATATAATTAGAACCTGGAAGCTGGGAGCCGACAGGATAACCAAATTACTCTAGCACTCGAGAACAACACCTTGATCCACAGGACTGCAACCAGAACAAGCATAGGTCCTCCGTGCTCTTTTCTCATCAACCATGTGACCTATCCGTTCCTGCGATGACATGGCCAAGCCAGGACCAAATTAACCAAGCACTTGAGAACAACACCCTAATCTAAACAACTGCAACCACAACAGGCACCAGCCCCCACCTCTCTTCTGCAAACCCCAATCCAATACAAACAAATCCAGCACTTTGACTCAGAGAACCACACCCACAGCAAGACAGATGGTCCTCTATTTCCCCAACCAACGTCTGATATATCCAATCCCAAAGATAAGCAACCAGGCAGAGCTCGGGTTAATCAATCAATTTAGGCAGACAACTCCCAACAGGGCCAATCCACAATCCATCTCATCCCCTTCACCTGGTAATTTCCAATCAAGCACCTAATAATGGCTTGCTAAACCCACTGAACCGCAACCATGACAGGCACAATCGTAACAACCAACCAGGCATGTGATTGACACAACCAATCCTTAAGACAAAAAACTAAAGTAGGGACTAACGCGAACGGCCACAAATCTGCGCCATATTTTAATCTAATGTGATCCAACGATTAATCCTCAAGAGTAACATCTAAAACTGGGTCCAACCCAAACCAACAGCCAGACCAGCGAAATATCCTAAACCAGCAGAATCTAACAACGACAGCCCTCGCCAAACCCATAAGCACCAGACAAATTAAGAAAGGGCTGCTCTCAGAGACATCTTGACCTACACGATCCCTATGGTCAACAACCTTTGCACACCAAATCCTCGTGCTTATACAGGGCTAGATCCATATTATACATCAGAGCAAGGGTAAGCTAACTGAATGATTCAATCTTCTAATTCTGCATCTTCACTATTATCATCTAGTGTGCATCAAATCGCTCGTGAGGGCCCAAACATGGGTAAACTTTGTCGTCGCCGCCCCGTGTTGTGCTAGTAAGGAGGCTCGTAGGTTGTCTGCGTGACACAAATCTAGGGCCTCCAATAAGTGTATGCCCATGGAGACCGATGCTGAAGCCAATCGGTATCGTACGTTGCACGAAACGTACGGATCCAGTGCCCGCAAGAAGCGCACGCCCGTGCAGGCGACAACGGTCGAAGCCCGTCAGCTCTATTGGCTGAATAGGTCTAGCGCCTACAAGAAGCGCACCCCTATGCAAGCGGCCAACTTTGAAGCCCGTCAACTTCGTGAGCTGCACAAATCCCATGCCTACGGGAAAATGCAAGTTCGCCATCATGGCGGATCGGCTCTCCACGATACACGGATTTGGCGCCCATGAAAAAGGCAAGCTCATTGTCGCGGCAAACCGACTCTCTCCGTTGCATAAATTTGTTGCCCGTTTCTTGCGTAAGCACGCCACGACAAGCAGAGTTGACGCCGTTGAGCAGGCCGACACTCTGTGCTCGGCTTGATCGCAACGCATCTAGCACAGATTAAGCATTGAGAGAATTGGAAGCCACCGGAATCAGGCCACCAAGGACCCCATGCTCCAGGGAATTGTATGGGCACCTCCGATCGTGGTCGTGCCATAAACTGCAAAATTAAGCGGATTGCGCGACTGCACAAAGGTTGGCGTGGCACAAGAGGACGATTCGCAAAAATGGAGTCGAGGTTGTAATTGGGATGATTTTGCGTCGGCGGTACATAGTTTATGTAGTTGGTCGGGGCAGAGTGTGGTTGTGGCGAGTGAAGGAGAAACGACAGTCACTGCGAGGTAGCATAGCCGAAGACGACGAAACACCATTCCACCAAAGCAGATCACGAGTAATGTCATTGTTTCTCTGCATCAACATGGCATGGCTAGCAAGGAGTCGTCAAGCTGGGAGCTCTGTGCAGGGGAGACACCCGTAGCCAGAAGCAAAGCGCGATGCGCATCTATGAAAAGACCGAGATGGGCATAGCATGCCCTCGAAGGGGCTCGGCTACTTGTCTGTGCTCCTGCAGTAGCCGGAGCATTGATGAGGACGTAGTTGAACAAATTTCCTGACCGGGTCGGGTTCTCCTCGGTGCCTCCAATGCTTGGTGGGCCTCCCGACCGCCTCATCTTTTCGTCTCGATTGCTTTGTTTCCCACACATTACAAAAGTATTATTAAGAAGTCATTAGCTTCAAGAGTATTGCTATTGTGTTACTCTTCGCACCGATCACGTGCACATAACCTACTCGACCGAAGAGGCTGTTTTGCACGAGGTAGTCTTTGGACGGGAAAAAATACGGAAAGATTTAGATCTGCTCTGTTACGAACAGATACGGCGGTATCTATTGCCCCCGCTGAAGCGCTATGGGAGGAACAAAATCAATTCACATATATCAAAATTAATTGTCGTTTATTTACATCTAAATATACGACAGCACGAACATTGATGTCCTACTAATTATTCTCGTTCCGATATTTTTCCGAGCTTTAAATGCGACTATTTACTTGCAGCGCATCCATATATACATATCAATCAAATATTTCCTACTATGTATCAGTCAATTAATGAAATGATCAGCATGACGATAATAACATAAGTAGCGTATAAACCTAAGAATCATACTGGAGCAAAGCGACAAGGCAAAGAAAGTTTCCATAAGACTGAAGATTAAAACATGAGAACTACTCCCTTGCTGCTTTGGTTTAACCCTTGGGGAGATAGTTCTCGTGTTTCAGTGTTCAGTCTTACAAAAACTTTTCTTTGTCAGAACTACTCCTTCTGTTTTGGTTTAACCCTTGGGGAGATCGTTCTCATGTTTTAGTCTTCAGTCTTATGAAAAAATTTCTTTGCCAGAACTACTCCTTGCTGCTTTGGTTTAAACCTTGGGAATATAGTTCTCATGTTTTAGTCCTCAGTCTTATGGAAACTTTTCTTTTCCTTGCCGCTTTGTTCCACTATAACTCTCATGTTTATACACTAATTATGTTATTATTATTTGGAGTGGATCCTGATGATTGTTTCATTAGTGCACTGGAATATACTAGAAAATATTTGATTGATATTCATATATGGATGCGCGACAATAAATAGTTACATTTAAAGCTCGCGAAAGTATCAGAATTAGAATAATTGGTAAAACATTAATATTTGCGTTGTCGTATATTTGGGCGTAAATAGATGACAATTAATTTGGGTATATGAGAATTCATTTCGTTCCTACAATCACGCTTTAACAGGGGTTATAAATAGCGCCTATGTCAATTCGTAATAGAGCATCTCTAAATCTTTACGTATTTTGTCTCCCGCCAAAGGCATCACTCGTACAAAACAGCTTCTTTCGTTGGGTAGGTTTTGTGCACGTAACCAGTGCAAAGAGTAACAAATAGCAATACTCTCGAGTTTGTGAAGCTAATGCCTTCTTAATTGTATTTTTGCAGTGTGTGGGAAACAAAGCAGTCGAGACGAGAAGATGAGAGCGTCGGAAGGCCCACCAAGCATCAAAGGCCGGCCAACTTATATGTTTAGCTACCTCCTCACCAATGCTCCGGCTACTGCAGGAGCGTAGGCAAGTAGCAGAGTCCCTTCGAGGGCATCCTATGCCCATCTCGGTCCTTTTAGAGGTGATGCATCGCGCTTCGGTCTTTCGTCCACGGGTGTCCCCGCCCAGAGCTCTCGGCTTGACGGCCTACTCGCCAATCATATCGTGTCAACACACAATGACAATGGCGTGACTTGTAATCTGCTTCTCCCGACGCCATCATGTGGGGTGCAAGCGCATCGACAAAACTACTGTCCCACCGGAGGGAACGGTGTTTTAGCGTCTTTTAACTATGCAGCCTCGGAGCTCCTGCCGTTTCTCCTTCCAGTCGATGCAGCCACACTCTGCGGCCCCGAACGACGACATCAACCCTGGAGCATCGACGCAGATTCAGGCCAACTACTACCTTGACTCGGTTTTGGCAAATCGTCCTCCTACTATATCACGCCGGCCTCCGTGCACTCACACAAGCCAGCCATTTTCACAATTTCTACCACTACCGTGACAGGAGGTGCCCATACAGTTCCTCGTTGAGCATGGCGTCGTCGATGGCCCGATCCCGGTGACTTCCAATCCTCTCAACGCTTCGTCGATGCTACGAGCGTCAGGATCAAGAAGAGCACAGAGTATCGGCCTGCTCAACGGCGTCAACTCTGCTTGTCGTGACACGCTTACACGAGAAGTGGACAATAGAATTGTGCAATGAAGAGAGCTGATTGGGCACGATAATGGGCTCGCCTTTCTCATGGATGCCGGATCCGTGTTGCGCTGAACCGATCCACCGGCTGGCACTGGATTTGTGCGGCTCACGGAGTTGATGGACTTCGAAGTTGACCGGCTTCACAGAGGTGAGCCTCTTGTAGGCACTAGATCTATGCACCGAACAAAGCTAGCGGCCTTCGACGTTGGTCGCCTTCACGGGCGTACGCTTCTTGCGGGCATCAGATCTGTGCAAGGTACGGTGTCGATGGGCTTCAACATTGGTCTCCTCCATGGGCATACGCTTCTTGGAGGCCCTAGATCTATGTCGCGAAGACAGCCTACGGACCAATTTGCTAGCACGACATGGGGCGGCGACCGACAGACGTCGGCAGCGACAAATGAGCCCATAGTGCAGCGCCTGAATAGGATGGCTAGAATCACGGAAATCGCGGCTAAAGCCCATGCACACATCCTTGCAGGTAACTACCGCGTACTTCATCCATCGTGTCTCATCTGCTCAGATGCAAGTGTGATACATGTTAAACATAACATTTTTGCTTCATTTTTGTGTCTGTTGCAGCTGCTCGTGGTTGCGAGGGGCAAGGTGGTGCAAACCAAGAGCTGTCCTACTGGAAGTCAGATTGATACCCTTGCGCAAGGAAGATTAATACATTTTCCTTATGCAAGCCAGTTTAATACCCTTGCACGACGAAATCTAAAATTCGACTTCGGCATAGGCAGGAATAATTTTCAGGTGTGGCCAAGTTTTTAAAGAAGAAATCATGTATACTGCAACGATACATGAGCTCACTAGAATACTTTATATTCAGCAAATACGACCGAAAACCAAAAGTAAATACTGGCACTCAAAATACCTCACGAGATGAAGATTATATGGATTACAAATCACCAATTTATCGCCATTATATGGATTAGATGTCTACAAAAACAGAAAGCAAAGATAAATCATGAATCTGTAATAACTAGTACAATATGATCATAAAAACACATTATACTCCCTCCGCAAAGAAATATAAGAGCGCTTAGATAACGAAAGTAGTGATCTAAACACTCTTATATTTCTGTACAAAGGGAGTACAAGTGAAGATAGTTAGAAAGAATACATACCTATAATAAAGCTTTATTTTTATTAAGTAGACCGTGGCAAAGGCATTCTTCTTGGTCTAATTTGAAATTCTTCCTTAATTTCAGCAAGATCAATTTCTTTAAATATCAATATCTAGTTACAAGAGGAAACAAATCAAATAGTTTTTCAACGATGTGAGAGCACTAGAATAAATGCAATGCACAAGCACAGAACTAAACTAGAGAACATGCATATGTATTTGAATATTTGATCTAATACAATTTCAATCAACGGAAGTCAGCAACATAATACAAGTATTCGATCTGTTTTTCAACGCCATCTGCTGATCTGCTCACCCTCGCAGCCTCACTGAGTCGCCGTTCACCGCCTCACCGGCCCATGGCGGCCGCGCGCTGCCTGCTGCTACCGCCCTGCCGTGCCCTAATGCCCTATTCGCTGCCGCTGCCGCCTCCACCACGCACAATCGCGATATCATGCAGTAGCTAGGTTTGGTTGTATGTGTGGTGGACGCACTCAATTTTAGCATCCTGGAGTTGTGGCCTACGCGCATTAGTAACCAGGCCCATCAGCAAACAGCCAACCAGGCCCAGCAGGAGCTACGAATCAGCTTTAGACATAAAATACATACGTATATTTGCAGCGAGCAACACCGTTTAGGTATGGCGCCCGCCAAAGCTCGCCAAATAGCTCTGGTTGCTGGCTAACTACTTGTGGCATCTATCAGGGCAATGCAATCCTTTTAGACATCATAGATGACTTGAATTACCTCTTTGATTAACACGCAAAAAAAGCATGGTGTTAATGCTGAACAAATGTTTTTTTAGCCGAGGCAAATAAAAATGTGCAAAAGCTCTTTGTAAAATCATACTGACCAGAAGCAGAAAATAAGCATGATGACTGCTTTGACTGAGCAGAATTTATCCGTACAGATCATATTCTTGTCTAAAGCAATAAAAATATGTATGGTGAATTTTAAACTTGATTTATTCGTACTGACATGAATGATGAACACGTTTTTATTGCTTTAGCAACCTCCCCACACGGTAAGGCCCACATTTTTTGTAGTAAGTGATACAACTTATCCGAAGTTGACTGGCTACAATTAAAGGTCGTATAGAAGAATTTCTCAACATGAATGTGCTCTTATGAAATGAATTCTAGTTTAGTCAAACATTTATGCCTCATTATTTCCTGCTTTATGTGTCCACCTACTATTGTGTCAGCCCACTAAGCTATTGGATATATAATCCATGCTGAGAATAGAGTTATGTGTAACTTCACGGCCTTCACTAATTGGCGCATGAACTGTCCAGCTAGTTTAACTTTCTACTTGAAGGCCAAAGCTTGAATTTATTACTCGACTCAGACAAGTCAATACTGTAAACTGACTTTATGTCTGGTAAATAACTTAGCTCTAATGGTAAATAACTAAATATAATAGAAAAAATACTGTTTCTGGTGCATAATTGGGTGTTGGTAATTAGCAACATTTTGGATGTCTCTATACCATATAGACTGGTTACGAATCCAATAGGTGAGTTGTAGATAGTGATGTTAGTCAAGAATGAAGCCAAGAAAGAAAAAGCTCACAGGCACAGCAAAGGCATTCCTTGCTTATTTCTTTCACCATTCTATCTTCATTTAACCAAAGCGGGACGAGATAACTGCTTAAACTAGCACTAGCAACTACTTGAACTCTTTTGTAGCCAAAATGGATGTACTACTTATAATTACTGCTCCCTCCAATCCATAATAAGCGTCGCAGTTTTGAACTAAGGTTGAACTAGCCTTAGTTCAAAACTGCGGTACTTATTTTCGATCGGAGGGAGTAGCTCTTAAGAAGGGGACATGAGAAACTAAATCACATTATGATGTTCTACTTGACTTGAGATGGCAAAAGGGATATATGAAACTAGCTTTTTAAAAGGGGGCATATGAAACTAAATCATAGCTATTGATCATAAATACTCTAGAAAGATATGCGCAGAGAAGTGTATTTCAGACAACGGTAGAAGGCTACAGCAAGCCATAGCTGCATAATAACTAGAGTAGTAAGCATAGACGTACGGCTTATAGTAAGGTACAAAGGAACCCTATATTTTCTATTCAGGTGACTAGATTAATAAGCATAGACGGTGACTAGATTAATAAGCATAGACGGTGACTAGATTAATAAGCATAGATGTATTTCTCCCAAAAAAAAGGAACCCTACATTTTCCATGGCGCACGTGTGATTGCCTGATATGCTTCATACCATGAAAATTTAGACAATCCTCATCTATGGGGAACTATTGTATACGTCTAACAATAAACAGGTCGAAAGCGGCATTGTACCTTATTTATTTGAAGCCACTGATTAATGCAAGATGGTATGAATGCTTGCAGGGAAGTGCAACCAAGGATTCACCTCCCACAAATTCCACGCGACAAATTACATGCCTACCAACAATAATCACACGTTAGCATGCCACTTTAATAATATGTACTATTGGAAGGCTATGAAACTTATAAGTATTTGAATGTAATGTACTGTGTTGCCATGTTGCATATCTTTTGTGTTGTAAGTTACTGTAGGTAAGGAAGCAAGTGTATCAGCAGAGAGACCTCTACTTTCTGTACCAACTACTTCGCCCAATGCACTAATTGCTGAAACCATGGCTAGAACCATTAGCATTGCATCTTGGAACTTTAGATGCAGCCCAGGCACAAGAGGAATAAAACAAAAACAACTTGCATCGTATACTCATCTGAATCAACCTGTTGCCATGAATCCTGTGTTTTTCCAATAATATGCTGATTTGTAAATTGTCGGATGCTCTGTTCGAATTTGGCTTGGTTTCAGTAAGCAAAAACACAATACCACAATTTGAACAAAGACAAAGTTCTCCGTGCATTAGATGAATTGGAGGTGCATGCCACAATCCCCGGAGAAAACATGGCAGGAGGTAAGTTTTACCACTTATAGCATACTATCTACATCCTAAGTTGCTTTTGGCTTTGTTGCTATAATATCAGAGAATAATTTAGCTCCACCAAGGAATTATGTCACTGCTTCAATTAGAATAAACAAGTAATACACTGTATGTGACACACATTAACAAAATAAGCGTTGCTGTCGGTCCAAGGTTATTTAATCAAAACTCGAGTGCTCCCAACTTCCAACTTCCAAATACAAAAATTAAATCCATCCAAGACAAGGAAACATAAATCACTACCTGCGACGTTTATGTGATCCTCGACATGCTCCTCCGCCTGCCCTACAAAGCAAAAGCAAAACTGCACATCAGCAACCCACGCGAAATGTGAAATGAGCAGGAAAACAAAACATACACAAAATTGCTGATCCCAGCGAGGGCCATAGGCCATGTGCCAACCTTGTACTCTGCAGGGTCTAGCTCTGGCTCCACGTCCTCCACCTCCTCGTCCTAATCGAACCCCTCCTCCTCGTACTCGCTCTCCTCAGAGCCTCAGAGAGCTCGTCCTCGCCTTCATCCTCGCCCTTGCCCTTGCCCTCACCCTCATCCTTGAGGTCATCGTCCCCATCACCATCGACGCCACCGGGGTGCTCCTGGTGGTGGACGCGGAGGTGGTGATCCAGCTCCTCCTCGTGCTCGTAGCTCCCGGCCTCCGAGCTCCCATAATCGCTGGCCTCGCCGCCTCCGTTCATCCGCAGCATCATGTACGCCCACTCCTGCACCGATCCAAAAGGGATGTTAGATGTTAGTCGCTCCCTCAAAAAAAAAAAAAAATATCGGGATATCAGTCGCGCACCTCGGAACCCTAGGGACGGGGACGGGACGGCCGGGGCCGCGAGATCTGGCCAACTTGCCTGCTCCTGGGGGACGCGCGCCAGGGCGAAGTCGGCGTGGACCTGGCTGAGGGCCGTGAACGGGCGCCGCGCCTCGTCGTCGGCCTCGGCCGACGCAGCGGCCCCCTCAGGAAGCGTCGGCCGGCGGGTGCTGATTCGGGCTAGGGTTGTGGTCGGCGCCGGGCGTCTCGCCGCCGCCGCTCCCTTCTGAATCCTCCTTGGGCGGGATGGTGCGGTGCGGGACGGAATGGATCTGGTAAAGACACGCATAGCGCCATCATCGGCGGGATCTGGTTGTTCGGCCCTTGCCGTGAAAACCCTTCTCTCCGATGAAAGACAGAGAAAAATGTTTCAACGAGAGTACTGCTCCCTCAGTTCTAAATACAAGTTTTATTCCACTAGACGGACTACATACGGATGTATATAGACATAATCTACAGTATAGATTCATTCATTTTGTTTCGTATATAGTCTATTGTAAAATCTTTAAAAAAACTTATATTTAAGGACGGAGGAAGTATAAATGTGCTGCTTTATGTCAGTTTAAAGAAAAATGTGTTGCTTTGTGTTTCTCATTTCCACCACTTGTATATGGTAGTAATTGATACAAAGTTCATTTGGCAGATATTTGAAGCTCGAAAATGGTTTTTCGCACCAACGTATGCTAAGCTCGCTATATGGTTGCTAATGTGCTATGTTGTATATTTCCTCCGTTCCTAGTTATCTTTGTATATATAAGGTTAAGCGTGTGTACCAAGAAAAGCTCTTGTCATCGTTCCTTGACAAATCTGCCCTCGGATTAGCTTATGTCAAATGCAGCGATCGGGAGTTGTAACGGTATTAATTATGATCACGGGTCGGGGCGTGCTCTCCTCATTTCCTCCTCCATGCACTGCATGCGACGATCCATCTCCCATCTACATGGCAAAAGGGTAAAATTGGGCAGTCGCAAACGTAAAACGCAATATAATGTAGAGAGGTGTGGCGAGAAAATGTTACCTGCAAAGCAATTAGAAATAAAAGCATTGGGATTGATCTCGACTAACAACGGATGAAGAAAGAACACGATATGTGGCCCACCACGCCACTCGCATATGTGCCATGATGGAGGATGCTTGACCACCTCATGGGTTTGGTCCTTATTCCTTAGTGACACATGTATAAGGAAAGATCATCTCTCTCTCCCTCCCCCCCCCCCTCTCTCTCTCTCCCCTGGTGAAGATAACATACACAAGCTACGCCTACCAAAAGCCTAGAGAGTTACTAAAGGATGCTGAAGAGCGTCTACCGTCGACAACCACTGCCAAAACAGTGATGGTGGTGGATTGCATGGACCTCATGTACAACCACACCGTTGCTAAGCTGGTCTTCACCATGCAACCACATTGTTGTTGTCTTGGCCTTCTGAAAGGACGTGGATATCGCCTAGAGAGTGGGGTGAATAGGCGCTTTAAAATAATTACGGTTTAGGCTTCAACAAATACGGAATAAAACTAGTGTTTAATTTGTCAAGCACAAAACCTAAATCAACTAGGCACACCTATGTGCACCAACAACTTATGCTAAGCAAGATAAACAACTAAGTGATAGCAAGATATATAGCATGAAACAATATGACTATCACAAAGTAAAGTGCAGAAGTAAAAGGCTCGGGTAAGAGATAACCGAGGCACGCAGAGACGATGATGTATTCCGAAGTTCACACCATTACGGATGCTAATCTCCGTCTGGAGCGGTGTGGATGCACAATGCTCCCCAAAATGCCACTAGGGCCACCGGAATCTCCTCACGCCCTTGCACAATGCAAGATGTCGTGATTTCACTAAGGGACCCTTGACTGCGGTCACCGAACCCGTACAAATGGCAACCCTTGGGGGCGGTCATCGAACCCATACAGTTGGAAACCCTTGGGGGCGGTCACCTCAATCTATACAAATTGCTCGAGGCAATCCCCATAACTTAATTGGAGACCCTGACGCTTGCTCGGAGCTTTAGACCACAATGATTGAGCTCCGAGATATCACCAACCATCTAGAACGCCCAAGCTCCCAAGAGGCACAAGCTCTAGGGTGCCCAAACATCCAAGGGTAATAAGCTTCTCAACTTTTTCACTTCCACGTATCACCGTGGAGAACTCAAACCGATGCAACTAATGCATCGGCAAGAACACACGAAGTGGTCAAGTCCCTCACTCTCAAATCCCACCACAACAACAAAAGCTATGAAGGAATATTAGAGGAAGAACAAGGAGAACACAAAGAACTTCAAGATCTAGATCCAAGGGGGCCCCTCTCACCTAGAGAAGAAAGTGATTGGTGGAAATGTTGATCTAGATCTCCTCTCTCTTATGCCTCAAAAAGGAGCAAGAATCATTGGAGGGATTGAGAGATAGCAAGCTCTAGGGAGGTCAGCAATGGTGGGAAAACACGAGCTCAAAGGATGTCTTCCATTGGGCAAGAAGACCCCCTTTTATAGGCGGCAAAAAATCCAACCGTTATGCTCACTCGTCGTGCACAAGCGGTACTACCGCTTAGCATGGTAGTTCTGAGAAGCAGCAGTAGTAGAGAGAAAGTAGGGCGGTAGTACCGAACCAAGCGGTACTACCATCCCCTAATTCCACTCTACTACCGCTAAAAGCGGGAATGGGAAGCTGGGGCTCAGGCAGGGCGGAAGTGTTTGCGATGGTAGGACCAATAGTACCGCACTAGGCGGTACAACCGCTTGGACACGAGCGGTACTACCGCCTGAGATGGTACTACCGCACCCGTGCCGCCCTACAACCGCCAGTGCGAAGAAGTCCGCGCTGACCCAACGGAAGTGCCTGCGGCACTGGACAGCAAGAGTACCGCGGAAGCGGTACTATCGCTGACCAGGGATGTACTGCCGCTACCTAGAGCGGTACTACCGCTGAGACCAACGGTACTACCGCTTGGGTGCCACAAACTTGCCCAAGCAAAAAAACATAAGGAACCGAAACTGCCATAACTTTTGCATACAGGCTCCAAAGACAGCAAACTCAAGCTTGTTGGATAGATGACGACAACTCAAGCTTGCTGCATAGGGGTTATATTAAGAACTAGCAATGGAGAATAGATGCCAACAGGATAAGGATGAGAACTTCCCAAATATGAAATGATAAAATCTCCAACACCGAAAATGCAAAGATGTTGCATACAAATCTGTTTTCGATGAACTCGAGCTAGTCATGAAAATGACCATAAGATCCAAAACTCACATGGAGAAAAGCCAAACAAGAACAAAGAAATATGATGATGCCAAGAATGCAATGGTTTAATCTCTCTACGAACGATACGATCAAGCTACTTACTTGAGAGCCCCCCTTGATAGCATCACAATCAATCATACAACCTGGTCTCCCTACTAACACCATGAGACCGGTCAAGTAGAAAACATATCAAGGACAAACTTTTGCCTTGCACATAGTCCACTTGAGCTAGATGATGACGATCTTGTCCTCCTCAAGATGGATAACCTTTCTTGATTGCGCTGGCTCGATGAAGACTAGTAGATTTCTCCCCCATACACCACTATGGGTGAGCCTCTCTTCGACACATCTTTCACATTTCCATTGCCACCATAATGAGCGGCAAGCTTCAAGCATGTGATCTCTTCGTGATGCTCCACTTGAACTTGCACACCGCAACCTTGATGACGATCACCACTTGATGTCATCCTCCATGGGTCATATGAGATCTTCCTTTTGATGCATGCCCATGGAAACATACCTAACCCCACAAAGAGCACTCTCATAGACCCTTGGTTAGTACACAAAACATAATGGACAATGCTTACCATACCATGAGATCACTTTATCCCACTTGGTACATCTTCTACGCTTTGTGTGTTGATCAACTTGAATCACTCATTGTACTTTGTCTTGATCAACCTTGTATATGACCAGTCTTTTGATAACCCCTTGAATAACACCTTCGTCAACACATAATATTCTTCTAATAACCTTGAAACCAACAAATGGTCTTCAAGCAATGCCAACAAACCCTTCAAATATAACTCAAAGCAGCCATTAGTCCATAGGGATTGTCATCAATTACCAAAACCACACAAGGGGCACCATGATCTTTCACCTTCACCATGCATGCACCGAGCATGCCCGCGGCCTCGCCTTCGACTCAAATGGTTAATCCCATATTTGATAATGACCATTCTCATTTCCACTTTACATCCTAGTTGTTCTAGTTCACGGTTACATGCAAGTATGTTAAGCATATATATAACATCAATATCATAGCAACTTGATGTTAATTTATTACATCAAGGGGACTAATTATTGCTATTAATTACTATGAAATGATGATGGTCAAGTTCTTGCTCATTATTTGGTTATATATGTTTTACACTAGTGGAGAAATGGATAGCCACAACTCTTGTTCGTGGCGCGCCATTTCTCACCAACGCCAGCACTAATATTTTCAAATAGTGTTGGCGTTGGCTAAATTCGAACACCATAGCTATTTTGCTTGGTGTTGGCGTTGCACATTAGGCCCGGCGTTGCACATTAGGCCCATTAGGCCCACACCAGCACTAGTCGGTTTTAACAGCCCCCGCGCAGTAAAAAAACTTATCATTTCGTCCTCACTCTCGATCCCCAACTCCACCCGTCCTCCTCTCGATCCCCGCTGCTGCCCCATCTGACACCACCGCCGCTTGACGCATCCTGTCTCCGCCCGACGGCGCCCCGCCGGACGCCGCCCGCACACCTCCACGCCCCCGAGCACCTCCGCGGTAAGTTTGGCGCCCAACTTATCTTAGATTCCCAGTCTTTCAACGAACATGCCAGCTGCAATCAATCATTTTATTAGGACTACAGGATGTGGAGCGTGTTGGCGCCTCCTGTTGTGTATTTTTTTACCCTGTCATATGAATCATGTGAATATGGTAATTAAATAGTATGATTGGCCACTTATTTCACAAAATATTGGGCCACTTTGGTTATTTCTCAGTTTGGTACCGTCATATGGATTACAAGTTTACAAGCCTACAAATCAAGCTTTCAAAGTGGTATAGAAAAAAATTGGTATCTACTTTGATAGTAAAAAGGCAGAAGTTAAAAATGTACTTCTTAAAGAACAAGGACTTGATGTTGTGTCAAGGGAACACATGTATTTAATGGAAAATACTATTTACTTTCTCATTTGGATAACAAGACTAGTGTTGGAAAATGAACCCTTACTTTTTGAGTCAAGTCAATCGAGAAAAGTTCTCCACAATCCTATAAAGATAAGAATTGTTTCTATCAGTTTCTTGCTTCTTCTTTTTAACTCATGCAATCGCTAAGAATTATTTCTATAGCAAAAAGAAGCAAACAACGTGAACATGGTTAAGGATAATGAGCTATGATGATAGAGCTTGCAAATGTATACTTTTTTCAAATATACATTTATAATAACATATTCAAAATAGTATAAAAATGTATTTAAAGAAACAATGGTAATACACTCTAAATAATAAACTATCTTAAAAAAGGAATTACAATCGTTTGTGTTTCTATTTAATTTGTTTGATGTCTTTTCCTGTTAATTTTAGAAGATACTTCTTCTTTTCATGCATTAAACACTCCCATGGCCTTTATTCTTTAGCCAAACAGCATGGGCGACTCTAACATCTGGATAGGCTCCTCTGATCACTGGTCGGGGTAAGTCGAAGATAAAGGCAACGTGAGCACCAACCAGGTAATTAAGGTTACAAAAAACATGCATGAGCATTGCAAACATCTATATATCTAACCATCAATTAATTGTTGATGATTTGAAAACCTTGCGAGGCATACGTACCACGTCCGCCTTCTCCAACCCCCGTTGTGCAGCAGACATGTGACATGGACATGCTCAATCACGAGCTGATCGCATCACATAATAGTACCATGAAGGCCCTGGAGGAGTTGAATGACTCCCTGGAAAAGGAGAGAGATAAGATTATCGATGACAATGCTATTGTCTATGATAAGATTTTCAGTCTCAAAGGTGAGATCGTGTCGCTGAACCTCGAGATAAGTGAGATCAAGAAGGACATACAAGTCTTGAAGTCCGAGAGGACTCAACTGAAGACGAAGAAACCCTAATACATAATGAAGGGGCGGATGCATAGGAATAAGCTTCGTGAGCTTAAGTTAGTCCTTAGACGAAGCTAGGTAGTGTCGAGAGGGGCAGGTCGATACATTGTGAAGTTGGTACTTTCTTTTGTGAATTGGTGAAACATTTAGTTTGTGAAGTTGGTAGTATCTTTTGTGAATTGCCGAAATGTTTAGTTTCTGAAGTTTCCACTAAATTCCGGAGTATTTTTTTTATTAGCTAAATATGATAGTGCCGGTGTGCAACTCTGTTCAACGCCATAGGTATTCAAAATACTGTCGGCGTCGTCTCCAACGCCATCAATAAATTCTAACAGTGGCGCCATATTGGTGGCGTTGGGTGTCCACGCCAACAAGTCCCTTTTTGCCACGCCATAGCTAGACTTTTCTGCACTAGTGTTAGATTAAGGCATGATGATATTCAGTTGGCAACCGAAGATCATGATTGCATGTTCTACTCTTAGTTAAGTTTTGATGGCACCAAGTAAAGTTTTTCCTTAGATAATTTGGTCAAGACAACAAAAAGCACGAGGGGAATTGGCGACTTGTGAAACCCTAATGCAAAAAAATCTCAAATTCATAGTTCCATTTGCCCCTAAACTCGGAATATGAATCCCTATATCACTCAAATTCAAAATGAAGAATTGGGATTACGGACTTATCTCCTCCGGTTGGGTCACTACAAATAAGTTTGGAAACACACGTGGCATATATGTCGGTAACACCATTTTAACACCCTCATGTTGCATATGGTGATACCCACAAGTGTGAGGTTTGTTTGTAACTTTTTAACGAGTAACAATGTTACAAGAAGGAAAATAATAACAAAAATGTTGAATAAAGCAATAGTTGTGTTTTTGACATACTGGGATAGTTGCAAAGAAACAAATACCAAAGCAAGTACATAAAGTTTAGACATGCCTTGGTCCTTACACTGGTGTAGCGACGTGCTATAGAAACGGTTTTTATCCCCTTTCCATGACGGAGTTTTAAACAGTCGCCTTGCATGTGTGTGTGCGATCGGGGGGTCCATCCCCCACGATACAAAAAAATCGTCGGCGATGTGGAACAAGAACGCAAACGTTTGGCATAAGAAAGGGCATGCGATGCGCGCATCTATCAGAAACGAGAGTTTTCGGTCAATCGTTTGAGATATGTCATATTTTCCATACGGGTCATCCTTGCTACTCGTGTGGGATGGCATTACCATCACACACGCTATTCTCTGGTGCATCGTTTATGATGTGCGCCGCCTCACAAACGGTTCGTGATTGTAAAGCGTGTGTGATAAGGGACTATCACACACATTTTGTTCTATGGGACCATCTATGATATGATCAGAGAGTGCGTACAATTATCATTATAAAACTGTATGCGAAAGTTGGATCTATCCCACACATTGCACTATTGATAAACGTTTGTGGTATATATAATGTCCCAAATATTTCATCTGTACTACTCGTGTCGGATGAAGACATATCGCACGCGTTCTTCTATAACCAACGTTTACGATGGGCACGACATCATAAACATACCAAATCGTGTGTGATAAGGAGACTATCACAAACACTTGATAAGAAACAACTGTGTGTGCTGGTGTTCTTAATATCACACGTTATTTTTTGGGTGATCGTGTGTATAGGAGAGATTCATCGCACACGTCGTGAGTGGAGAAACGTATCTGATCTCTTACGTTGATCGCAAACGTTTTGTTTTCTCAAACTACGTGCAATGTAATGGCCCGCAAAGCATAATTTACCCCTAATGTAATACCTGCGTTTAAAATTCACATAATTTAGAATTGAAAGTAGGAAATCAATTATTTCATATCAAATCATGATTACAAATATAGGTTCAAGAACGAATGCATAATTCGATTCACACGTACATATACTCAAGAACTACAGAAGCACCTATTCTCAACAAAAAAAGGAAAACTATAGAAGCACCAAATAAAGAATGATGGAACAGTTTCATTAAAGACGGTAAATAGAGAGCCGAAAGACATTCTGGTTGCTGGAGAAGGTGAAGCGGAATGCCCATATTGTGCCCTCATGCATGCCTAACGCACACACGACCCTAGGGCAACCCCTAGTGATGACCTCCTGCCCATCCTTCATTGTCTTCATTTCGACTTCTTGATACTCATTGTAGTCTCGATGAAATATTAACCTTCATTGCATGTCCATCAGTCATGTATTTTGCGAGGTATTCTTAAGTAAACTGCTTTGGGAACCACTGCAAAAGAAAAAGATTCAGACATCGTTATGTGACAACTCTTTATGGGCACTACTAATAGAAGGCTACGGAGTTCTTATTTACCATCCTACAGCTCACTGTTGTGTTGGATAGAGCGTAAACAAATAGATTAATCGTTCTTCTCTTTTCCCTAACAATCCTTATTAGTTTCCTCACTTGATGTTGGTTCATGAATATTTCATTGCCCCACACGCAAAAAGGGTCCAAGTGTGGATCTTTACCAAGGACATATGTACCTACAAGTAACAAGTAAATATTAAAAGCTAAAATACAATTGCATAATGGTAATATAATGCTCGCTCAGTTTCACAATGTTTTGCATATAAATATTTTGAGAAGTCAACATTTACTAGCTTTGACCAAAACATACATATCTAGAATTCCAAATACATTTTATCAGATACATCACAAAATGTACTTTCATATTGTATACATTTTGGTGTGGTAGATATAAATAGTATTCTCCACAAATTTGTTCACAGTTTGCAAAGTTTTACTGTACAAAAAATCTATAAGCACTACATTATGGAACGGAGGGAGTATAAGCCGCGGGATGAAACTAACCTCGATGGAAAACGTCGGTCACTCCCATTGATGTCCTGTGTAAATACATGAAAAGTCATGATAAGTACAACATGCTTAACATCAACCAAATATAGCCAAGGTAAACAATGTCATCTCCAAATGATAGCTTGAATGTGTTGGTTTCAGCATGCTATTAAGGCAGATAAAAAATGCAGGGTTTTAGCTACAACAGGCTTATGGGTGACCAAATATTGTAATTCAAACATGTATTGTTGAAAATGAACGGAATGTCGCTCATGCTTAAATATCACGCTGGGTAAATGTTTAAAATGGGAGTAAAGACCAAGTGTTAACTACACCCGGCATAAGAGGTGGTATTGATGAAATTGAACTGCACTGTTCATACTTGCACATAATGAACATCGCATTGTGAATAACTGAAATAAACAAGGCATATATGCTCACTATAAAAACCAAATAGAGCCATTGAAAACCGGACAAATACTCTCTGTAACCAACCTAACAACCAAATACAGAAAAGCAAGGCATCTGCTTGAAAACTAGACAAATGCTCACCGCAGTCAGCCTAACAACAAAATACACAGAAACAAGGCATATGCTCACTATAAACAACCAAATATAGCCAGTCGTGAAATTGAACTGGCACTAATGCATGCGTTTGCTATACAAACGGTTTTTAACCCCTTTCCGTGACGAAGTCTTAAACCGTCGCCTTGCTTGTGTGGGCGATAGGGGGTCTATCCCACACGACACGGAAAACCCGTCGGCGATGCCTGCGCTCGGTCACACACGATGTGCAAAAAATATATCGTGTGCGATTGGAAGGGCCATCACGAATAGATATATTGGGGAAATCAAGTGAGATGTGCTTAGCATCCCACATAGTGAATCCCAAACGTACTTTTCCGTTCTTATTGTACATCACACACAAATTTCTGCATAACATCATCTGTGTTAGGGGTGGCCATCACGCACGGTGCCTAGAAGAAACTGTTTGGCATAGGGCTGTCCATCACACACACATTTTATGTGAAAACGTTTGTGATTGGGTGTCCTAACGCACACAGTTGACGGCCGGAAGTCGCGTGTGATTGTTCACTGATCCAACACACCAACTTTCCAAAAACCGTGTCGGTTTGTTGAAGTCATTGCTCACGGTGTTCTATGACAAACCGTATGCAATAGGAAACCCTAATAATCAGGCTAATTGCTCTATTATTTATAATCCAGCTAGTAATCAAATTGACTCTTCATATCAAGCACACAATATATTTCATTTCGTATTACGGCAACCAGGATTTCATAATTGAAATACATCAGAGTACAACATCATATAGACATATACTACCTAGCTACCCAATTACACGACATAACCAAGTTTCAAATGCAACATCTAAAACCTTTGGAAAGTAGCATCATATACGGTAAATAGACAAATGAATCTCGTCTAGAAAACTGTTGAAGCGGAAGGAAAATATTGAGCCTTCACTGATGTCGAAG
This sequence comes from Elymus sibiricus, assembly GCA_039707655.1. NCBI lineage: Eukaryota > Viridiplantae > Streptophyta > Magnoliopsida > Poales > Poaceae > Elymus > Elymus sibiricus. The sequence continues at coordinate 345,812,923 of CM077671.1, forward strand.
GTCCTTGCAACTTTATGCCAGTGCCCTGTGGATGGTTGCCCGCCCATCCTTCATCCTCTTGAGGAAGACTTCAAGATTATATCGTGGGTGATGTATGAATACCTTCCTTGCCTCTTGACCATACAGATGGTTTGAGATGTACTTATCGATGAACTGCTTTGGAAAAGACTGGAAACAAAGATATGCATAAATTTCGTTTTGGAAAATTGAAATGTCGCAAAGTAAAAAAATACAAGGTAAAAGAGATAATACCATCCTATAGTTGTCTGATGTCTTCTTCATTGTGCAGAGAAACAACTTGTTATTTTTTGTCGCTAGTTTCTTTATCTTAACAATCTTTCTGAGTTTCTTGATTTGACTGATATTCATGAACACATCATTTCCCCACATGCAAAATGGGTCGAACAGTAGGTCTAAACCTCTTACAGCAGGACCTACATTTGCAAGATCAAATTATTAGAAACCTAAATATTAGAATGGTTCCTACATTTGCACAATAATGTGCTATTAGCCAAAGGATCATGAAAGTGCAAACCTCGATGGTAAACTTCAGTGTCTCCCATTGTTCCCCCATTTAACGTACTTAAGATAGATATTGATCAGGTTATAAGTGAGATTTGGCATGCTATCAGTAAAATATGTTAAACTTAAATATTAGAATGGTTCCTGCATTTGCACAATAATGTGCTATTAGCCAAAGGATCATGAAAGTGCAAACCTCGATGGTAAACTTCAGTGTCTCCCATTGTTCCCCCATTTAACGTACTTAAGATAGATATTGATCAGGTTATAAGTGAGATTTGGCGTGCTATCAGTAAAATATGTTAAACCTAAATATTAGAATGGTTCCTGCATTTGCACAATAATGTGCTATTAGCCAAAGGATCATGAAAGTGCAAACCTCGATGGTAAACTTCAGTGTCTCCCATAGTTCCCCCATTTAACGTACTTAAGATAAATATTGATCAGGTTATAAGTGAGATTTGGCGTGCTATCGGTAAAATATGTTAATGAAAAATAAACACATTGCAGATCCAACATATTAATTCAAGACACATGGAAAAGCCAAGGGTGCTAAGAACTATGAAATATAGCAATTGTATGTTTCACATGCATAACAATACAAAATTGTACCAACAACAATCGAACATCACATTGCAGATGATTACCAAAACAAATGAATCAAACAGTTAACTGAGCACCACATTGCACAATAGAACATACTAGAAGGTCAGATTGCATAGTAGCATTACATTGCATATTTCACTAGAATTTCTTATGGAAAGGCAGGAGCAACATATGCAACAGGTAAAGCAAACATGATTAACAAGCGTAGCTAGCTGAACACATGTCATTAGTAATTAAGCTAAAAAAACAAGCTATTCCCCGTCGTTGAAGATATCGATAACGATGGGCCTGGACGAGGGCGAGGCCTCCGCATCGTGGGTGCAATCCTCGTAGTGGTGAGTGGCCTCAGCCTGTCTGGGCACCAACCTGCTGGCTCTGGAGTTAAGGAAAGCACGGGCACACTGAGAAAACAACTCGTAGTCGTCGTCGAAGCCACCATCGGAGCCCTCGAGAAAACACAACGAGTTGTTGTTTCAAGCAGCCAATCGCATGGCGGCGTCCGCGCGCGAGGCGTCAACGGTGGCCTCGACAGCGAGGTGCTGCTCCAAGATCTGGGGGTCGGCACGCATGGCAGCCATCGCGGTCTCATCCGCGCGTGCGACCGCGATTTGCTTCTCCGCTACCATATGCTCCTTGAGATCCTGGCTATACTGCGTGCACCATGTCTTTCGGCGGCGATTATGTGGGGGGTGGGCCGGTGATTTTGGTGGAAGGTGTCGCACCGGCAGTTGGGGCATGTGGGATGGAGGAGGAGGGGTGGAGGGGGAGGGGGTATGGGGAAGGTGTTGATTACCTGACTAGATGAAGGAGGTCGAGCAGCAGGAAGGAGCATCGCCGGCAAGGAGGCAGCACTGCAAGCAAGCAGTGAAGGTTTGAACTTAGGAAAGGAAGGGGGAAGGAGGGGAAAATGTGGCTTTTGGTTGGTACGAGGGGTGGGGGAGGTAGATATTTGCGCGGCAGCCCAAAATTTCATTCGGTGTGACGAAAAACTAGTGCGCATAGTCACATCGGACACAGTCCCTTTACCAGAACTGTGTGCGATATCCAAATCCTATAGTTTATCCCGTGTGTGATGAGACTGAACGTGGAAATTTTGGTCTCCAAGCTTCCGACGTAAGATATCGGTACTACATTGCACACGGTACTTGCATTTCATTTTCATTTGGAAGAGAAAATGGGAATACGGCGGCAAATTTTTGTCCGAATTTCCCTCGTTACATTGGTCATCGACGTCATTGTTTACTTTAACAACACTTGCAAAGTTGATTACTACACAAAAGAGCCTACAACACTGCCCGCACTTACTTAATCGAGCAACTGAACACTAGTTAGTTGACCTAAACATTACTCGAACAAAAGACCATCGCTCTAAACAAAGACTAATATTCCGCCTAGCATTCGTCGATCTCCGCCGCCTCCTCGATGCCCATCTCCCGCTCGACGACCTCCGGGGTAAGGAGATCCATGGCATCCATCGCCACATACTCCACCAGCATCTCGTAGTCCTCGTCCACCATCTTTTTGGATAAGGCCGCCATGAGCCGGGCATGGGAGGCCTTGGTCCGGGCATGGACGACCACAATCTTGGCTAGGGAGGCCACCGATGAACGGACGCCTGCTCGAGCACACTCAGCGATTACCAACTCGACGGACGTGGGTTGTCGACCGTTGTCGGAGAAGGCAGCTGTGATTTGTGCAGTGACCAACGCGAGATGGACGTGGGCGGCCTCGAGATGGGACTGGGCGTCCGCCATCAGGGCTATGGCGACCGTCGAGAAACTGACAGCTGATGTGCCAGTATCACCATTTGCTATCCCTGTCGCGGTTGTTGTTGCCGCCCTCTGAGCTGCAGCAGCTGCCCTTTCGGTTGCTGCAGCCACCCTGTCGGAGGTAGCGGCCGCGTTCAAGCATGTTGAGAGCGCGCTCATGGCCGATGCGGCCGCTCTCGGGCCGGAGTGGGTTGCCGAAGTTGCCCTCACAATGGGGATCCACGTCCCCATCTTTCACCAGCGACGATTGATACGTCTCCAACGTATCGATAATCTATGAAGTATTCATGCCATATTCACCTATGTTTACAATACTTTTATATGGTTTTGATGCACTTTATATAATTTATTTAGAACTAACCCGGACTGACGTTGTTTTCAGCAGAATTACCGTGGTGTTGTTTTTGTGTAGAAAATGAAAGTTCTCGGAATCACCCGAAACTTTTTTGTGATTTTTTCTAGAGGAAATAAGCAACATTGGAGCGAAGACCTACCAGAGGGGGTGTGCTAGTGGGCCACCACACAACAGGCCGCGCCACCCCTAGTGGCGCGGTGAGATATGTGGTGGGGCCCACGTGGCTCCGTTTGGCGTGATTCCAACGCTGAAAAATCCCATAAATACCAGAAACCCCAGAAATAAAGAGAGACTCCTCGTTCCGCCGCCGCAACTCTCTGTATCGACAAAAAACCAATCTGGAGGCGTTCCATTACCCTGCCGGAGAGGGTAGATCATCCTCGGTGGCCATCTTCATCATCCCGGTGGAGACCATGACGAGGAGGAGGTAGTCCACCCTCGGGGCTGACGGTTTGTACCAGTAGCTATGTGTTCAATCTCTCTCTCGTGTTCTTGAGATGGCACGATCTTGTTGTATCACGGGCTTTGTTAATATAGTCGGATCATATGATGTTATTCCCTTGCTACCTTGTTGTGATGAATTGAATCTTTACCTTTGAGATCTCGTTATGTTGGATTGAATATTATGGTTTGAGAACACTTGATGTACGTCTTGCGTGGGCCCATAGTGACATTGGGGTATTCTATTGATTCACTTGATATATGTTGAGGCATCAACTTGCGGATTCCGGTGACCTAGGGGATCTATGCATAGGGGTTGATTGCACGTTTTCATACCACGTTCTCCGATAGAAATCTTAGGGTGCTCCTTGAAGTTCTTTGTGTTGGATTGAATATGATAGATCTGAAATTGTTTGATGCATGTCGCATAATTTACCCACGGATACTTGAGGTGACATTGGAGTATCTAGGTGACATTAGGGTTGATTGACATGTATCATTGGTGTTATTCTAGTAGGAACTCTAGGGCTGTTTGTGACACTTATAGGAATAGCCCAATAGATTGATCGGAAAGAATAACTTTGAGGTGGTTCTACTACCTACACCAATTTCATCTTATTGTTCTCCGCTAGATATGAACTTTGGAGTGATTCTTTGTCTGACGTTGAGGGATGATCATATGATTCAACTATGTTAGCATTGTTGGGAGATTACACTAGCGAAAGTATGAACCCTAGGCCTTATTTCCAAGCATTTATACACCGTTTTGCTCGTTGTTTTACACTTGCTACCTTGCTGTTTTTATATTTTCAGATTACAAAAACCTATATCTATCATCCATATTGCACTTGTATCACCATCTCTTCGCCGAACTAGTGCACCTATACAATTTGCCATTGTATTGGGTGTGTTGGGGACACAAGAGATTTCTTGTATTTGATTGTAGGGTTGTTTGAGAGAGACCATCTTCATCCTACACCTCCCACAGATTGATAAACCTTAGGTCATCCACTTGAGGGAAAATTGCTACTGTCCTACAAAATTCCGCGCTTGGAGGCCCAACACGAGTCTACAAGAAATAAGTTGCGTAGTAGACATCAAACTCTTTTCTAGCGCCGTTGCCGGGGAGGTAAGTGCTTGAAGGTATATCTTTAGATCTTGCAATTAAATCTTTTAGTTTCTTGTTTTTCACTAGTTTGGTTTTATAAAACAAAACTACAAAATAAAGATAAATGGATCCTCATCCACTTGCTAATCTTTTCAAAAGACCCGATTATGTTTCAACAATTGCTAGTGAGAGTTCACTAGATTATCTTTATGAGGTCTTGCTTGAAAATCATGAATCTAAAAATTGTGAAATTTATAAAGTGATTCGTGATAATTCCTTGAATGAAAAGCATGATAGCAATATTGCTAGTATGAATTCTCTGAATATCCATGATGCTAATGATATGCAAAGCCACAAGCTTGGGGATGCTATGTTTGATGAAGATGATATTTTTAGTCCCCCAAGTTTTGATGAGCAAATTTATTATGATGATGGCATGCCTCCTATCTATGATGATTATGATGATGACATGTATTCTATAAGGAATAATTATAACTATGAAACTTGTCATCATGATTTTAATATTCAATATGGTTATGCCAATCAAATGTCTCATGATAGCTATTTTGTTGAGTTTGCTCCCACCACAATGAATGAGAAGAAAATTGCTTATGTGGAGAGTAATAAATTTTCTACGCTTGTAGATCATGAAAAGAATGCTTTATGTGATAGTTATATTGTGAAATTCCGTCATGATGCTATTGAAAATTATTATGAGGGAGGAACATATGCTTGTAGGAATTGCAATAATATCAAGTTTCCTCTCTATGTGTTCAAAGTTTTTAAGTTATGCCTGTTTTGCCTTCCTATGCTAGTTGATTCTTGTTCCCATAAATTGTTTGCTCACAAAATCCCTATGCATAGGAAGTGGGTTAGACTTAAATGTGCTTATCATGAGATTCATGATGCTCTCTTACATGTTTCAAATACTATTCTTATGTGAGCATCATTGAAATCACCATGCCTAGCTAAAAGGCTTTAAAGAAAAGCGCTTGTTGGGAGACAACCCAACACTTTTACTTTCTGTTTTTGAGTGTTCACATGATTAAGATACTGTAGTAATCATGTTTTGTGTCTTTTATTTCAATAAAGTGCCAAGTAAAGCCTTTGGGATGACTCACAAGATGAGTAGAATTGATGCTGAACCAAAACAGAAACTTTTGACTCAAGTACAGGAATTTTAATTTTTTACTGGAGCGTGATAATGATATGAAATTTTTACACAGTGTTTATATACAAATTATTCAGGTTTTCATAATTTTTCAGAATTTTTATAGACATTGAATTATGGTTATACTACAGATCTTCATAGACTGTTCTGTTTTTGACAGATTCTGTTTTGCATGCATAGTTTGCTTGTTTTAGTGTTCCCATAGCTTATATTCAGTGATATAAATTATGTGAATGGTAGAATACAGTAGGTATTATGTGAGAACAATTATGAAGCTTGTCTTGACAGTACCTAAGTGAATGATCTTTATTTATTATACTAACTCATCTCACGAAGTTCCGTTAAGTTTTGTGTGATGGAAGTTTTCAAGTTTTGAGTGCGACACCGATATGAGGAGAATAAGGATTGACAAGAACCTAAGCTTGGGGATGTCCAAGGAACCCCCAAGGTAGTATCCAAGGAATACTCAAGCGCCTAAGCTTGGGGATGCCCCGGAAGGCACCCCCTCTTTCGTCTTCAACACTATCGGTATATCTTACTTGGAGGTATATTTTTTTTCGTCACATAATATGTGTTTTGCTTGGAGCGTCATTTTATTTTGTTAGTGTTTGCTTGATGTTATTTATAATCTTGTTTTTCAATAAAAATTTCCAAGAATTGCCTTTAGGATGCTTGAATTGCATGTTTGATGTGTGTTGTGTAAAAACAGAAACTTTTGCTGTAGTGTTTGAATTTGCATATTTTACTGGAACATGGAAACTTTCTGAAATTTTTACACAGTATCTTCATATAAATTCTTTAGCATTTCCTAAATTTTCATAATTTTTAGATATACAGAAGTGCACTTTCAAAATTAATTGCTACAGATTGTCCTGTTTAGACAGATTGTTGTCATAGTTTTGTTATCTACTTGTCCGATGGTTTTCATGACTTATATTGGTAAATATAAAATTTGGAAATGATAGTATACAATAGATAATTTTTGGAAATTATTATGCAACTTGTCTTGGCAGTACATGAAGTGTTGATTTATTCTTATGTGTACTAACCTATCTCACGAGTTCTTTTCGAGTTTTGTGTGGATGAAGTTTTTGAGAATAGGTGAAACCATGATATGAGAGGATTGAACGAGATACAAAAGCTCAAGCTTGGGGATGCCCAAGGCACATCAAGTAAATATTTCAAGAAGTCTCAAGCATCTAAGCTTGGGGATGCTACGTATCCCACCTCTCTTCATCAACAATTATCGGTTAGCCTATGTTGAGCCTAAATTTTTATTGGTCCACGTGATATGTGCAATTCTTGGAGTGCTATTTTTCTTTTGCTCGCTGTTTAAATAAAATACTCAGATCTAAAAATCTTTATTGAGAGAGAGTCCTCACATAGCTACTTTATTGTTTGACTACTCATTGATCTTCGCTTATATCTTTTGAAGAGTAGTTTGATGTTTACTCATGTGCTTCACTTATATCCTATGAGTAAATTGTGAATCAATGAAATATCATAAATATGAAATTATCAATGCGCTTTATGATTAGTAGTAGCTTCACATCTATTTTATAAAGTAAAATCTATTGAAGTTTGACAATCATCAAATTGGTCATACAAGCAATTCATGAATGATTATTATAAGAAAGAGAACTTTCACATATAAATATATTATCTTGGACACCTTTTATGATTGTGAATACCCATCCATTATTTTCAACCTTGATCAAATAGTTGAAGTTGGACAAGGAAGACAACGTAATGGTTATGTTTGGGTATATTTGCATAGAAGTTATATTATTATGGATCCTCCAACATGTGGTGCTTGTTTAGAACCTTTTGCTAGCGAAAACTTCATACTAAGTGACGTGGCTTGAGACTGCGTCGGTATTTCCCCAAAGAGGAATGGATGATGCAGCACAGCGACGGTAAGTATTTTCCTCAGTTATGAAACCAAGGTATCGAACCAGTAGGAGGATCACCGCCACCTAATAAACAACACCTGCACACAAAGAACAAATACTTGCAACCCGGCGCGAAAGAGAGGTTCTCAATCTCTCTACGGTAAAAAGATAGATTAGGTAGTGATAGATTGGAGAGATATATCTCTCAAGAACACAAGATAAAAAGAGCAAATAAAAAGTGCAGCAATATATTTTTGGGTTTTTGGAATAATAGGTCTGAAAACAAAAGCGGCAAAAAGATAGATCGGAAAGCAATATGTTGGAAAAGTAGACCCGGGGGCCGTAGGTTTCACTAGTGGCTTCTCTCATGAGTATAGCACATGGTGGGTGAACAAATTACTGTTGGGCAATTGATAGAAGATCAAATAATCATGATGATATCCAAGGCGATGATCATTATATAGGCATCACGTCCAAGATAAGTAGACCGACTCCTGCCTGCATCTACCACTATTACTCCACACATCGACCGCTATCCAACATGCATCTAGTGTATTAAGTTCATGCAAAAATGGAGTAATGCAATAAGAATGATGACATGATGTAGACAAGATCTATTCATGTAGGAATAGACCCCATCTTGTTATCCTTAATAGCAACGATACATGCGTGCCTCGCTGCCCCTTGTGTCAATGGGAGAGGACACTGCAAGATCGAACCCATCACAAAGCACCTCTTCCCATGGCAAGAAAAACCGATCTAGTTGGCCTAACTAAACCGAAGATTCGAAGAAGAAATACGAGGCTATAAGTAATCATGCATATAAGAGATCAAAGAAGACTCAAGTAATATTCATGGATAGAAACTAATCATGAACTCAAAATTCATCGGATCCTAACAAACACACCGCAAAAGTTTACATCAAATAAATCTCCAAGAGACCATTGTATTTAGAATCAAAAGAGAGAGAGAGAGGAAGCCATCTAGCTACTGCCTACGGACCCGTAGGTCTATGGTGGACTACTCACGCATCACCGGAGAGGCACCAATGAGGATGATGAACCCCTCCGTGATGGTGTTAGATTGGATCTCGAGGTTCTGGAACTTGCAGCGGCTGGATGTGTTTTTCGTCGACTCCCTTAGGGTTTCTAGAATATTTGGGAATTTATAGGCATCAGAGGCGGTGGAGAGGGGCCCCGAGGAGGGCACAACCCATCAGGGCGCGCCGGGGGCCTCTGGCGTGCCCTGGTGGGTTGTGGTCTCCACGGCCCACCTCTCTGACACTTCTTTGGCCCAGTGGGTGTCTTCTGGTCCAAAAAAATCTCCAGAAAGTTTCGTCGCGATTGGACTCCATTTGGTACTGATATTCTGCGAAGTAAAAAACAAGCAAAAACAGCAACTGGCACTTTGGCACTATGTCAATAGGTTAGTCCCAAAAAATGATATAAAGTTGCTATAAAGTGATTGTAAAACATCCAAGAATGATAATATAAGAGCATGGAACAAGCAAAAATTATAGATACGTTGGAGACGTATCAGCATCCCCAAGCTTAATTCCTACTCGTCCTCGAGTAGGTAAATGATAAAAAAAGAATTTTTGATGTGGAATGCTGCCTAACATGTTCATCTCATATTCTTTTCTTTTGTAGCATGGACATTTGGACTTTTAGATGATTCAAAGCAATAGTCTAGTTTTAACATAATGACTTCAATACTCAAGCATGACAACAAGCAACCATGTCTTTCAAAATATCAACACTAAAGAAAGTTATCCCTAGCCCATCATGCTCAATCATTGATCCATTCATGAAACACACTCAAATATTAGCTACACCCAATGCTCAAGTACGATCATAGTGCCCCCTAGTTGGTGCTTTATAAGAGAAGATGGAGACTCAAAGTAAAAATAAAAATTTGCATAAAGTAAATAGATAGGCCCTTCACAGAGGGAAGTAGGGATTTGTATAGGTGCCAGAGCTCAAAGTTTAAATTGAGAGAGAAAAATATTTTGAGTGGCATGCCTTTCCTGTCAACAAAAACGACAAAGTAGTTCACAATACTTTCCATTCTAGATACATCATAGGCGGTTCCCAAATAGAAAATAAAGTTTATTCCTTTTTCCACCATTCTTTCACATTCCATGGCTGGCCGTATCCACGGTTGCCTTCCATACCAACACTTTTCAAGGAATTTATTATTTGACAACATAAAGTATTTTTTTTTCTTTTTCTTTTTCATTTCGGGAATGGGCATCCCTATTACCGCCGTACTCTCATGCAATGATAAGTGAATAAACACTCATCTTGAGAATAACACATCTAGCATGGAAAAATATTGGACACCCCCTACCGTTTCATGAGCCGTACGAGCACACAAAGCAGAAAGAGGTGGCACATACAATTTTGCTTAGAACAGCATGGAAATACTACATATAGGTAGGTATGATGGACTCATAAGGCAAAACTTGGTTTAAGGATTTTGGATGCACAAGTAGTATTTCTACTTAGTACAAGTGGATGCTAGCAAATAGATTGAGAAGCAACCAACCAAGAAATGAAAATTCACATAAGCGAGCATTGAGCATAACTAACACCGAATAATGCACCATAAGTAGGATGTAATTTCATTTCATAACTATTGACTTTCGTGCATGCATAGGGAATCACAAACCTTAACACCAATATTCTTACTAAAGCATAATTACTCACCAACATGACTCACATATTACTATCATCATGTTTCAAACCTTTACAAGGAATCAAGTTTAATTTGTCCAATGATCTTCATGAATTTTTTTATTATATCATCCTTAGATATCTATCACATTGGGACTAGTTTCATATATTGCCATTGCTTTTGACAAGCTCAAACAAATTTAAGTGAAGCACATGAGCATAGAGATTTCATTTCTCAAAATAGTATAAGTGAAGGATGAGAGGATTTCTTAAAAATTTACTAACTCTGAAATTAATCTAAGTGAAGCATGGGAGCGTTTCTTCAAAAGTTTCCAAGCACACCGTGCTCAAAAAGATATAAGTGAAGCACTAGAGCAATTCTATAGCTGCAAAATTTTAAGTGAAGCATAAAGAGCAATTCTAACAAATCATAGCATAATTTTGGCTCTCTCAAATAGGTGTGTCCAGCAAGGATACAAGTGACAAAATAACAAGCAAATCAAGCAAAGAATCAAATGATACAAGACGCTCCAAGCAAAACTCATGATATATGACGAATAAAAATATAGCTCCAAGTAAAATACCGATGGTCGTTAGAAGAAAGAGGGGATGCCACTCGGGGCATCCCCAAGCTTAGTTGCTTGTTTCTCTTTAGATATATCTTGGGGGTGCTGTAGCATCCCCAAGCTTAGGCTATTTTCACTCCTTATTCCTTCATCCATCGTGATCTCACCCAAAACTTGAAAACTTCAATCACACAAAACTCAACAAAATCTTCGTGAGATCCGTTAGTATAATAAAGCAAATCACTACTTTAGGTACTGTTGCAAACTCATTCAAATTTTATTATTGCATTATACCTACTGTATTTTAACTTTACCATGGCTCATACCCTTCAATACAACCCGTAGATTCATCAAAACAAGCACACAATGCAACGAAAATAGAATTTGTCTTAAACAGAACAGTCTGTAGTAATCTGTACTCTATCCATACTTCTGTAACTCTACAAATTCTGAAAATTTAGGAAAACGTAAAGAATTTGTATAGAAATACTGTGTTAAAATTTCAGCTCAATATCGCGCTCCAGTAAAAAAAAATGAAAATTCAAACACTGGAGGCAAAGTTTCTGTTTCAGATTCAACATTGTTTCTACTCATCTTATGAATCATCCTAAAGGCTCTACTTGGCACAAACACTAAATAAAACATAAAAACACAATCATAATAGAGGCATAATTGTGTCAACACTCAAAAACAAAAAGGAAAAGACAAAAATAAATTTATTCATTGGGTTGCCTCCCAACAAGCGCTATCGTTTTACGCCCCTAGCTAGGCATAACGCATAGTTTCAAGTATTGTCATCTTTGGTTTTTGATCCATAGGATGCTCTCATGATTGATTCATATGGTGGCTTAATTCTTGTTCTAGGGAAGTGTTCCATACCCTTTCTTAGTGGAAACTGAAATCAAATATTGCCTTCTTTCATATCAATCTCGGCACCTATAGTTCGCAAGAACGGTCTACCAAGTATGATGGGACAAGACGGATTGCAATCAATATCAAGAACAATAAAATCTATGGGCACATAGTTCCTATTTGCAAGAATAAGAACATCATTAATTCTTCCCAAAGGCTTTTTAATAGTAGAATCCTCCAAGTGCAAATTAAGAGAGCATTCTTCAATATTGGTGAGACCAAGCACATCACATAAAGATTTCGGAATCGTGGAAACACTAGCACCCAAATCACATAAAGCAAACCACTCATAATTTTTAATCTTGACCTTAATGGTAGGTTCCCACTCATCATGTAATTTTCTAGGAATAGAAATTTCCAACTCCAACTTTTCTTCAAAAGATTTCATCATGGCATCAACGATATGTTTAGTAAAAGCTTTATTTTGCTCATAAGAATGGGGTGAATTCAACATGGATTGCAGCAAAGAAATACATTCAATCAAAGAGCAACTATCATAATTAAAGTCTTTGCAATCCAAAATACTGGTCACATCACTAGTTAAAGTTTTGACCTCTTCAAACCCACTTTCATCAATTTTTTCATCAAGATTTTCACCCTCCAAATTATTGGGACGCCTTCTAGCTAAAGTTGACTTCAGTCCCATTATCATCAATCTTAATATTACTAAACAAGGAATCAATAGAAGAAACACCAACCACTTTAAGATCTTCATCATTTTTCTGAAAGCAATCTCTAGAAATCGATTTTTCTAAGAATTCTCTTCTAGCTCTAAGCATAGTGGTTCTTTTCTTACTTTCATCCATAGAGACATATAAAGCTTTAATTGATTCATCAACCTTAGGTGCAAAAGCTTTCAACTGGAGATTCTTCACATCATGAGAAATTCTATCGATGCTTGTAGACATATCATCAATCTTATTCAACTTTTCTTCTATCGTAGTATTCAAAGCCTTTTGCGCATTGATAAATTCTTTAATATTACTCTCAAGATCAGAGGTGTTCCTATTATTATTGTAAGAAGAATTACCATAGGAATTACCATAATTATTAGAGGAATTTCCAGGAAAAGGCCTAGGTTTAAAATTACCTCTATAAGCATTATTATTGAAATTGTTTCGCGAGACAAAGTTCACATCTACGGAATCGCTATTTTGCTAAATCAAGGTAGACAAATGCACATCATTAAGATCAATAGGAGCATTTTTACTAGCAACCAACTTCATCAAAGCATCAACCTTATCACTCAAAGTACCAATTTCTTCAACCGAATTAACTTTTTTACTAGTAGGTGCTCTTTCAATATGCCATTGTGAATAATTTGCCATAATATTCTCTAGCAATTTAGTAGCCTCACCCAAAGTAATTTACATAAAAGTACCACCCGCGGCGGAATCTAAAAGATTTCTAGAGACAAAATTCAATCCCGCATAAAAATTTTGTATGTTCATCCAAAGAATTAAACCATGAGTAGGACAATTTCTTAGCATCTATTTCATTCTTTCCCAAGATTGTGCAACATGTTCATGCTCATGTTGCTTAAAATTCATGATTTGCGTCCCAAGGGAAATAATTTTCATGGGCGGAAAATACTTAGTGATAAAAGCATCCTTGCACTTATTCCAAGAATCGATACTATTGCGAGGCAAAGAAGAAAACCAAATTTTTGCACGATCCCGCAAGGAGAAAGGAAATAATTTCAACTTCACTATATCATTGTCCACATCTTTTTTCTTTTGAATATCACACAATTCTGCGAATGTGTTTAGATGGGACGCGACATCCTCATTAGGATTACCGGCAAATTGATCTTTCATGACAAGATTCAACAAAGCGACATTAATATCACAAGACTCCGCACTAGTGGCGGGACGAGCAATCGGAGTACTAATAAAATCATTGTTATTAGTATTGGAAAAATCACACAACTTGGTGTTTTCTTGAGTCATCGTGACTACGCAAACAAGATTGCAAGCAAGCAAGAGATCTGGCGGGAAAAAGGCAAACGAAAAAGAGGGCGAATAAAACGGCAAATTGGGTGAAGTGGGGGAGAGGAAAACGAGAGGCAAATGGCAAATAATATAATTGCAAGGAGATGAGATTTGTGATTAGGAACCTGGTAGATGATGATGATGTCTCCTCGGCGCCACAGATTGGCACGTAGAAGAGACTGTTTCCTCCCCGGCAATGGCGCTAGAAATTCCTTTGACATGGCTTGAGACTGCGTCGGTATTTCCCCAAAGAGGAAGGGATGATGCAGCACAACGACGGTAAGTATTTCCCTCAGTTATGAAACCAAGGTATCGAACCAGTCGGAGGATCACCACCACCTCATAAACAACACCTGCACACAAAGAACAAATACTTGCAACCCGACGCGAAAGAGAGGTTGTCAATCTCTCTATGGTAAAAAGATAGATCAGGTAGTGATAGATTGGAGAGATAGATCTCTCAAGAACACAAGATAAAAAGAGCAAATAAAAAGTGCAGCAATATATTTTTGGGTTTTTGGAATAATAGATCTGAAAACAAAAGAGGCAAAAAGATAGATTGGAAAGCAATATGTTGGAAAAGTAGACCCGGGGGCCGTATGTTTCACTAGTGGCTTCTCTCATGAGTATAGCACACGGTGGGTGAACAAATTACTGTTGGGCAATTGATAGAAGATCAAATAATCATGACGATATCCAAGGCGATGATCATTATATAGGCATCACGTCCAAGATAAGTGATAACCCACGAGTATAGGGGATCTATCGTAGTCCTTTCGATAAGTAAGATTGTCGAACCCAACGAGGAGCAGAAGGAAATGACAAGCGGTTTTCAGCAAGGTATTCTCTGCAAGCACTGAAATTATCGGTAACAGATAGTTGTGTGATAAGATAATTCGTAACGGGTAACAAGTAACGAGTGTAACAAAGGTGCAGCAAGGTGGCCCAATCCTTTTTGTAGCAAAGGACAAGCCTGGACAAACTCTTATATAAAGCAAAGCGCTCCCGAGGACACATGGGAATTACTGTCAAGCTAGTTTTCATCATGCTCATATGATTCGCGTTCGTTACTTTGATAGTTTGATATGTGGGTGGACCGGTGCTTGGGTGCTGTCCTTACTTGGACAAGCCTCCCACTTATGATTAACCCCTCTCGCAAGCATCCGCAACTACGAAAGAAGAATTAAGATAAATCTAACCATAGCATGAAACATATGGATCCAAATCAGCCCCTTACGAAGCAACTCATAAACTAGGGTTTAAGCTTCTGTCACTCTAGCAACCCATCATCTACTTATTACTTCCCAATGCCTTCCCCTAGGCCCAATGGTGAAGTGTCATGTAGTCGACGTTCACATAACACCACTAGAGGAAAGACAATATACATCTCATCAAAATATCGAACGAATACCAAACTCACATGATTACTTATAACAAGACTTCTCCCATGTCCTCAGGAACAAACGTAACTACTCACAAAGCATATTCATGTTCATAATCAGAGGAGTATTAATTATCATTAAGGATCTGAACATATGATCTTCCACCGAATAAACCAACTAGCATCAACTACAAGGAGTAATCAACACTACTAGCAACCCACAGGTACCAATCTGAGGTTTTGAGACAAAGATCGGATACAAGAGATGAACTAGGGTTTGGAGAGGAGATGGTGCTGGTGAAGATGTTGATGGAGATTGACCCCCTCTCGATGAAAGGATCGTTGGTGATGACGATGGCTTCGATTTCCCCCTCCGGGAGGGAAGTTTCCCCGGTAGAACGGCTCTGCCGGAGCCCTAGATTGCTTCTGCCCAGGTTCCGCCTCGAGACGGCGGCGCTTTGTCCCGAAAGCTCTCTCTTGATTTTTTCCAGGTCAAAACACATCATATAGCAGAAGATGGGGACCGGAGGCCTGCCAGGTGGCCCACAAGCCACAGGGGCGCGCCCAGGGGGGTAGGGCGCGGCCCCCAGGCTTGTGGTTGCCTGGTGGGTCCCCTCTGGTGTCTTCTTCGCCCAATATTTTTTATATATTCCAAAACAATTCTCCGTAGATTTCTTGGACTTTTGGAGTTGTGCAGAATAGGTCTCTCATATTTGCTCCTTTTCCAGCCCAGAATTCCAGCTGCCGTCATTCTCCCCCTTCATGTAAACCTTGTAGTATAAGAGAGAAAAGGCATAAGTATTGTGCCATAATGTGTAATAACAGCCCATAATGCAATAAATATCAATATTAAAGCATGATGCAAAATAGACGTATCAACTCCCCCAAGCTTAGACCTCGCTTGTCCTCAAGCGAAAGCCGACATCGATAATCATGTCCCCATGTTTAGAGATAGATGTGTCGATAAAATAAAATACGGACATGAAGGCATCATGATCATCTTCAGAACAGCAACATATATTGACATATAATTTCTTATGCTAAAGTGACAATTCATTCACAAGGTAAAGTATGAATCAGAAAATTTATTGAAAACTAACAAACTATGATCTCAGTCATTGAAGCAATTGCAATTTATCATAACATCGGAAAGAGTCAATATAAGAGCTTTTCAGCAAGTTCACATACTCAACTATCATTTAGTCTTTTGCAATTGCTAACACTCACGCGATACTTATGAGATCAAAGTTTCAATCGGACATAGAGAAAGATAGGGGCTTATAGTTTCGCCTCCTAACTATTTACCTCAAGGGTAATGTCAACAATAATAGTTTATGATAACCTACATCCGAGTGGATATATATGTCTAGATCATTCCCCAATACATGACGCTTGCCAAGAGAAAAAGGCGATAAAAAGGAAGTGGTGAAGATCACCAAGACTCTTGCATAAAGGTAAGTACTAGAAAGTAAAAGTAAAAGATAGGCCCTTCGCAGAGGCAAGCAGAGTTGTCATGCGCTTTTATGGTTGGATGCATAATATCTTAATGCAAAAGAACGTCACTTTATATTGCCGCTTGTGATAAAGAACTTTATTATGCAGTCCGTCACTTTTATTTCTTCCATATCACAAGTTCGTATAAAGTTTGTTTTCCTCACACTAATAGATCATACATATTTAGAGAGCAATTTTTATTGCTTGCACCGATGACAACTTACTTGAAGGATCTTACTCAATCCATAGGTAGGTATGGTGGACTCTCATGGCAAAACTGGTTTAAGGGTGTTTGGATGCACAAGTAGTATCTCTACTTGGTGCGGAAGTTTTGGCTAGTATGAGGTGGAAGCAAGCGTCACATGTTAGAGGATCCATGACAATATAACTTCTATTCGGAAATAAGCAAACATAACTCATTATGTTGTCTTCCTTGTCCAACATCAACTTTTTAGCATATAATATTTTGATGAGTGCTCACAATCACAAAAGATGTCCAAGATAGTATATTTATATGTGAGACCTCTCTCTCTTTATTACTTCCTATTAATTGCAACAATGACCAAAACTATGTTTGTCAACTAACAACAAGTTTCATGAGACATACTTCTTATATGTGAAGTCGCCACTTCCCATAAGATCATTATATAATCTTTTTACTTCTTTAACTCTTTATTTCTTTTTCTCCAGACCATAGCAAGAAAGCAAAGCCCTCAATTCAAACTAATCTTTATTATATAACTCTCGGACTCGATTACATAGGGAACATAAGGCAAAACTCAAGGCTAGATCATACTAAAAACTTTTATTCTACTAGATAAAGATGTAACCAAAAGTATCGAACTAAGCAAAACGATAAAGATAAAGGTGTGATGATGATACGATACCGGGACACCTCCCCCAAGCTTGGCACAAGCCAAGGGGAGTGCCCATACCCATGTGTTTAGTTGTCTTTCTTCGGAGGTGGTGATGATGGAGTTGTTGATGATGTTGGAGGCTTATCCTCCGACTTCCAAGGCATAGGTTCACCATCGTAAAAGGATGCTCGAGTCTCCGGGATCCTCAAATCTGCAGCCAAACTCATCCTCTTAAATCTGTATTCATACTCACAGTTTTGGTTTTGCAGGTCATAGATCTGGGCTTGGAGTTGCTCGATTTTCCCATGAAGCTTGAAGATGTCCTCCCCGATGTCCTTGGCGTCCAGCTTGTGATTATGGGTGAACTCCGCGATCATCATGTGATTGGCATTGAGTCCGCGTTCCACCATCCCTTGGCACTTGAAGAATTGCTTTTCCATTGCTTCGAGCCTTGTCTCCACGCTTCCGGTCTTCTTTGGCCCCTCAACATCGCGGATGTGCAGCACCCCCTCGCGCATCTCAATGGTTTGAGGGTGTTGCAGCACCTCCACGAGGTAAGGGTTGATGACCCTCTCGAAAAACTTGTCCTTGGGTGCGATTGGAGACGTCATGGCGATCTAGATCTGTCAGAAAAACAACTCAAAACAAGAACAGAGGATTTTTCCGTGGTACGGTGGTAAAAACCTTCGGGAGATTATATAATGAATTTTTACCGACCAAAAAAAGTATTCTACAAGGAAACGGAGTCCGAAGGGCACACGAGGTGGCCACAAGCCACAGGGATGCGCCCAGGGGGGTAGGGCGCGCCCTCACGGCTTGTCGCCTCCTCGTGTACTATTCGGACTACTTTAAATTTTCCTAATTTTTTAAATATTCCAAAATGGAGAAAAATTGCTATTGGAAAAGCTTTGGAGTCGGTTTACTTACCGTACCACATACCTACTCCTTTTCGGAGTCTGAAATGTTCTGGTAGACTCCCTTATGTACTCCTCCGGGGTTATGGTATTAACAATATTGGTTTCTACATTTACGGGAGTACCTGAGATATAATGTTTGATTCTCTGCCCGTTTACCACCTTCGGATTTGTGCCTTCGGCGTTGTTGATCTTGATGGCACCGGAACGATATACTTCCTCGATAATGTAAGGCCCTTCCCATTTAGAGAGAAGCTTTCCTGCAAAAAATCTTAAACGAGAATTGTATAGCAAGACATGGTCACCTACATTGAATTCACGCTTTTGTATTCTTTTATCAAGCCATCTCTTAACTTTTTCTTTAAACAACTTGGCATTCTCATAGGCCTGGGTTCTCCATTCATCAAGTGAGCTAATGTCAAATAACCTCTTCTCACCAGCAAGTTTGAAATCATAGTTGAGCTCTTTAATTGCCCAATAAGCTTTATGTTCTAGTTCAAGAGGTAAGTGACATGCTTTCCCATAAACCATTTTATACGGAGACATACCCATAGGGTTTTTATATGCAGTTCTATATGCCCATAATGCATCATCAAGTTTCTTAGACCAATTCTTTCTAGATCTATTAACAGTCTTTTGCAAGATCAATTTAATTTCTCTATTGCTCAATTCTACTTGACCACTAGACTGAGGATGATACGGAGATGCAATTCTATGGTTGACATCATACTTAGCAAGCAATTTACGGAAACCACCATGAATAAAGTGTGAGCCACCATCAGTCATTAAGTATCTAGGGACTCCAAACCTCGGGAAAATAACTTCTTTAAGCATTTTAATGGAAGTGTTATGATCAACACTACTAGTTGGAATGGCTTCTACCCACTTAGTAACATAATCAACAGCAACCAAAATATGTGTATACCCATTGGAGGAAGGAAAAGGTCCCATATAATCAAAGCCCCAAACATCAAATGGTTCAATAACAAGTGAATAGTTCATAGGCATTTCCTGACGTCTACTAATATTACCAATTCTTTGACACTCATCACAAGACAAGACATACTTACGAGCATTCTTGAAGAGAGTAGGCCAATAAAAACCAGACTGTAGTACCTTGTGTGCAGTTCTATCTCCAGCATGGTGTCCTCCGTAGGCCTCGGAGTGACGCTTACGTAGGATCTGTTCCTGTTCATACTCAGGTACACAACGTCTAATAACACCATCTACTCCTTCTTTATAGAGGTGTGGGTCATCCCAAAAGTAATGTCTTAAATCATATAAGAACTTTTTCTTTTGCTGGTATGTGAAACTAGGTGGTATAAATTTAGAAACAACGTAATTAGCATAATCAGCATACCATGGAGTATTACGAGAAGCATTTATGACAGCTAATTGTTCATCAAGAAAGCTATCATCAATAGGTAGTGGGTCATCAAGAACATTTTCTAACCTAGACAAGTTGTCTGCTACGGGGTTCTTAGCTCCCTTTCTATCAATAATATGCAAATCAAATTCTTGTAGCAAGAGAACCTATCTAATAAGTCTAGGTTTAGAATCTTTCTTTTCCATAAGATATTTAATAGCAGCATGATCAGTGTGAACAGTTACTTTGGAATCAACAATATAAGATCTGAACTTATCACAAGCAAACACAACTGCTAAAAATTCCTTTTCAGTGGTAGCATAGTTTCTTTGAGCAATGTCTAGAGTTTTACTAGCATAATGGATAACATTTAATTTCTTATCAACTCTTTGTCCTAGAACAGCACCAACGGCATAATCACTAGCATCACACATAATTTCAAAGGGTAGGTTCCAATCAGGTGGTTGAACAACAGGTGCTGAAATCAAGGCTTTCTTAAGGATTTCAAATGTTTCTACACAATCATCATCAAAAACAAAAGCAACATCTTTTTGCAAGAGATTAGTGAGAGGCCTATAAATTTTAGAGAAGTCTTTAATAAATCTCCTATAGAAACCAACATGACCATGGAAACTTCTTATACCTTTGATATCCGTGGGACACGACATTTTTTCAATAGCATCAACTTTAGCTTTATCCACCTCAATACCTCTTTCGGAGATTTTGTGCCCCAAGACAATACCTTCATTAACCATAAAGTGGGACTTTTCCCAATTCAAGACAAGATTAGTTTCTTCACATCTCTGCAAAACTCGATCAAGGTTGCTTAAGAAATCATCAAAAGAAGTTTCGTAAACGGAGAAATCATCCATGAAATCCTCAACAATCTTTTCACAAAAGTCAGAGAATATAGCAGTCATACATCTTTGAAAGGTAGCAGGTGCATTGCATAAACCAAAAGGCATACGTCTATAAGCAAAGGTACCGAAAGGGCAAGTAAAAGTAGTTTTTTCTTGATCCTCTTTTGACACAGGTATTTGAGAGAAACCAGAGTAACCATCTAGAAAGCAGAAGTGTGTATGTTTGGATAGTCTTTCTAGCATTTGATCAATAAAAGGTAAAGGGTAATGGTCTTTCCTAGTAGCTTTATTTAATTTTCTAAAATCAATTACCATTCTATAACCTGTAACAATTCTTTGTGGGATCAATTCATTTTTATCATTAGGAACAACGGTAATACCTCCCTTCTTAGGGACACAATGAATAGGACTTACCCATCTACTATCAGCAATAGGATAAATTATACCTGCCTCCAGAAGCTTTAATATTTCATTTCTTACCACTTCTTTCATTTTAGGATTTAACCGTCGTTGGTGATCAACAACTGGTTTAGCATCAGGCTCCATATTAATTTTATGCTGACATAAAGTGGGACTAATGCCCTTAAGATCATCAAGAGTATATCCAATAGCGGCACGATGCTTCCTCAGAGTTTTCAATAATCTCTTTTCTTCATGCTCTGAAAGGTTAGCACTAATAATAACAGGATATATCTTCTTTTCATCAAGATAGACATATTTTAGAGTATCAGGTAATTGTTTAAGCTCAAACACGGGGTCACCCTTGGGTGGAGGAGGATCCCCAAGAATCTCAACGGGCAAGTTGTGTTTCAAAATAGGATGCTGATCAAAGAAAATCTTATCTATTTCATACCTTTCATTCATATGCATATTGTTTTCATGGTCTAGCAAATATTGTTCTAAGGGATCAGTAGGAGGCACAACAATAGAAGCAAGACCAACAATTTCATCTTTACTAGGCAATTCTTTGTCATGGGGTTGTCTACGAAATTTAGAGAAATTGAACTCATGAGACACATCCCCAAAACTTACAGTAAGAGTTTCTTTCTCGCAATCTATCTTAGCATTAACGGTGTTCAAGAAAGGTCTACCAAATATAATGGGACAAAAATCATCCTGTGGGGAACCAAGAACAAGAAAATCAGTAGGGTATTTTACTTTCCCACATAAGACTTCAACATCTCTAACAATCCCAATTGGTGATATAGTATCTCTATTAGCAAGCTTGATAGTAACATCAATATCTTCTATTTCAGCAGGTGCAATATCATTCATAATTTCTTGGTATAAAGTAAAGGGAATTGCACTTACACTAGCACCCACATCACATAAGCCATGATAACAATGATCTCCTATTTTAACAGAAACAAGAGGCATGCCAACAATAGGTCTATGTTTATCTTTAGTATCAGGTCTAGCAATTCTAGTAGCTTCATCACAGAAATAAATAACATGCCCATCAATATTATCGACCAAGAGATCTTTAACCATAGCAATACTAGGTTCAACTTTAATTTGTTCAGGGGGTGTAGGTGTTCTAGTATAACTCTTACGAACCACAGTTGAAGCTTTGGCATGATCCTTTATTCTAATAGGGAAAGGTGGTTTTTCAATATAAGCAGTAGGAATAACAGGATCAACATTATAAGTAATGGTTTCTTCTACAACTTTAATAGGTTCTACTACTTTCACTTCAATGGGAGGATGATATTTAAACCACTTCTCCTTGGGGAGATCAACATGAGTAGCAAAAGATTCACAAAAGGAAGCTACTATCTCAGAATCAAGTCCATATTTAGTGCTAAATTCACGAAAAGCATCGGTATCCATAAAAGATTTAACACAATCAAACTTAAGGTTTATACCTGACTCCTTACCTTCGTCGAGCTCCCAATCTTCAGAGTTGCGTTTAATTCTTTCCAATAAGTCACATTTGAATTCAATAGTCTTCTTCATAAAAGAACCAGTACAAGAAGTATCGAGCATGGATTGATTATTACGAGAAAGCCGAGCATAAAAATTCTGAGTAATAATTTCTCTCGAGAGCTCATGATTGGGGCATGAATATAACATTGACTTAAGCCTCCCCCAAGCTTGAGCGATACTTTCTCCTTCACGAGGCCAAAAATTATAAATATAATTCCGATCACGATGAACCAGATGCATAGGATAAAACTTCTGATGAAATTCCATTTTCAATCGGTTGTAGTTCCATGATCCAGTATCATCACATAGCCTATACCATGTCAATGCCTTCTCCTTCAAAGATAAAGGGAAGACCTTCTTATTGACTTCATCCTCGGGCAAACCTGCAAGCTTAAATAATCCACAAACTTCATCCACATAGATTAGGTGCATATCCGGATGTAATGTTCCGTCTCCTGCATAAGGATTAGCCAGCAGTTTCTCTATCATACCCGAAGGAACTTCATAATAAATATTTTCAGTAGGTTCAGTAGGTTGTGGGGCAACTCTTTGCTCTTCCGGTCAGGGTGAAGATACCCCGAACAAACCCCTCAAAGGATTATTTTCCATAGTAACAAGTGACAGTGAATTTCAGCACACTATATAAATTTTTCCTTACCAAATTCCACTCACCAAAGGCGCTTCACTCCCCGGCAACAGCGCCAGAAAAGAGTCTTGATGACCCACAAGTATAGGGGATCTATCGTAGTCCTTTCGATAAGTAAGAGTGTCGAACCCAACGAGGAGCAGAAGGAAATGACAAGCGGTTTTCAGCAAGGTATTCTCTGCAAGCACTGAAATTATCGGTAACAGATAGTTGTGTGATAAGATAATTCGTAACGGGTAACAAGTAACGAGTGTAATAAAGGTGCAGCAAGGTGGCCCAATCCTTTTTGTAGCAAAGGACAAGCCTGGACAAACTCTTATATAAAGCAAAGCGCTCCCGAGGACACATGGGAATTACTGTCAAGCTAGTTTTCATCATGCTCATATGATTCGCGTTCGTTACTTTGATAGTTTGATATGTGAGTGGACCGGTGCTTGGGTGCTGTCCTTACTTGGACAAGCCTCCCACTTATGATTAACCCCTCTCGCAAGCATCCGCAACTACGAAAGAAGAATTAAGATAAATCTAACCATAGCATGAAACATATGGATCCAAATCAGCCCCTTACGAAGCAACTCATAAACTAGGGTGTAAGCTTCTGTCACTCTAGCAACCCATCATCTACTTATTACTTCCCAATGCCTTCCCCTAGGCCCAAACAATGGTGAAGTGTCATGTAGTCGACGTTCACATAACACCACTAGAGGAAAGACAACATACATCTCATCAAAATATCGAACGAATACCAAACTCACATGATTACTTATGACAAGACTTCTCCCATGTCCTCAGGAACAAACGTAACTACTCACAAAGCATATTCATGTTCATAATCAGAGGAGTATTAATTATCATTAAGGATCTGAACATATGATCTTCCACCGAATAAACCAACTAGCATCAACTACAAGGAGTAATCAACACTACTAGCAACCCACAGGTACCAATATGAGGTTTTGAGACAAAGATCGGATACAAGAGATGAACTAGGGTTTGGAAAGGAGATGGTGCTGGTGAAGATTTTGATGGAGATTGACCCCCTCTCGATGAAAGGATCGTTGGTGATGACGATGGCTTCGATTTCCCCCTCCGGGAGGGAAGTTTCCCCGGCAGAACGGCTCTGCCGGAGCCCTAGATTGCTTCTTCCCAGGTTCCGCCTCGAGACGGCGGCGCTTCATCCCGAAAGCTCTCTCTTGATTTTTTTCCAGGTCAAAACACATCATATAGCAGAAGATGGGGACCGGAGGCCTGCCAGGTGGCCCACAAGCCACAGGGGCGCCCCCCTAGGCTTGTGGCTGCCTGGTGGGTCCCCTCTGGTATCTTCTTCGCCCAATATTTTTTATATATTCCAAAACAATTCTCCGTAGATTTCCAGGACTTTTGGAGTTGTGCAGAATAGGTCTCTCATATTTGCTCCTTTTCCAGCCCAGAATTCCAGCTGCCGGCATTCTCCCCCTTCATGTAAACCTTGTAAAATAAGAGAGAAAAGGCATAAGTATTGTACCATAATGTGTAATAACAGCCCATAATGCAATAAATATCAATATTAAAGCATGATGTAAAATGGACGTACAATAAGTAGACCGACTCCTGCCTGCATCTACCACTATTACTCCACACATCGACCGCTATCCAGCATGCATCTAGTGTATTAAATTCATGGAAAAATGGAGTAATGCAATAAGAACGATGACATGATGTAGACAAGATCTATTCATGTAGGAATAGACCCCATCTTGTTATCCTTAATAGCAACGATACATGCGTGCCTCGCTGCCCCTTCTGTCACTGGGAGAGGACACCGCAAGATCGAACCCATCACAAAGCACCTCTTCCCATGGCAAGAAAAATCGATCTAGTTGGCCTAACTAAACCAAAGATTCGAAGAAGAAATACGAGGCTATAAGTAATCATGCATATAAGAGATCAAAGAAGACTCAAATAATATTCATGGATAGAAACTGATCATGAACTCAAAATTCATCGGATCCCAACAAACACACCGCAAAAGTTTACATCAAATAGATCTCCAAGAGACCATTGTATTGAGAATCAAAAGATAGAGAGAGGAAGCCATCTAGCTACTGCCTACGAACCCGTAGGTCTATGGTGGACTACTCACGCATCATCGGAGAGGCACCAATGAGGATGATGAACCCCTCCGTGATGGTGTTAGATTGGATCTCGTGGTTCTGGAACTTGCGACGCCTGGATGTGTTTATCGTCGACTCCCTTAGGGTTTCTGGAATATTTGGAAATTTATAGGCATCAGAGGCGGTGGAGAGGGGCCCCGAGGAGGGCACAACCCATCATGGCATGCCGGGGGCCTCTGGCGCGCCCTGGTGGGTTGTGGTCTCCACGGCCCACCTCTCTGACACTTCTTTGTCCCACTGGGTGTCTTCTGGTCCAAAAAAAATCTCCAAAAAGTTCCGTCGCGATTGGACTCCGTTTGGTACTGATATTCTGGGAAGTAAAAAACAAGCAAAAACAGCAACCGGCACTTTGGCACTATGTCAATAGGTTAGTCCCAAAAAATGATATAAATTTGCTATAAAGTGATTGTAAAACATCCAAGAATGATAATATAATAGCATGGAACAAGCAAAAATTATAGATACGTTGGAGACGTATCACTAAGTAGAGATACTAGTTGTGCACCCAAATCCTTGAGCCAAGTTTCTTCCATGAGAGTCCACCATACCTACCTATATATGGTATTTCACTGCCATTCCAAGTAAATTTGCATGTGCCACCTCTAAACATTCAAATAAACATCCGTTTTGTGTGCTTGTACTGCTCATGGAGCGACGGGGCGGTCATTATCTTCCATGCTAAGCGAGTTATTTTCAAGATGAGTGTTTATTCACTTGTCATTGCACGAGAGAGGCTGGTAAAAAGGATTCCCAGTCCTGCATAATACAAAATTAAATAAACAAAACCCCCCCTAGAATGTTGATTGTTTGGAGGGCAACCGTGGATTCGACCAGCCATGGAATGTGTTTGAATGGTGGAGGGGGAGTAAAAATTTAAATTTTGTTTGGGAACCGCCAATAATGTGATTAGCATGGAAGATATTGAATACTCTGTTGTGACGTTGACAGGAAAGGCACACCACTCAAAATTACATATTCATCTCTGTTTTAAACAGTGAGCTCTGCACATATGCAAATCCCTGCTACCCTCTACGAAGGGACAATCTATTTACTTTCATGTTACTTACTTTCATGTTGAGTCAACTTCTTATTCCAACCTCAATCTATTAGTTGGCAAGCACCATGTGGTGGGGAAAGACCCAAACATATATATACACTCAAATATATTTGATCATGATTCATTATTGTTGATAATTATCTTAATGATAGATGTGTTGGGAGGCGAAACATCAAGCCCCTTTCTTTCTCTGTGTTCGATGGATGTTGTTTGTTCTAAAAATATGCCTTGAGTATTAGCAATCATAAAAGACTATATGATAATTGAGTATGTGGAGCTCTTACTTAGACTTGATGATGTATTGAAATTGTTTGGTGACCAAGAACATAGATTATTAAGTTTCAATAGAATGCATTGTTTGAACCATGACATGTGAATTGATTGCTACTCTATCATGATGATTTTTATGAGAAAAAGTTGCTGGTTATGATGCTAGAAAAGTGACTGAAATTATCAATGATCAAAACTATTCACTAAGCTAGCATTCACACTTCATAAATTATTTCTTTTATCATTTACCTACTCGAGGACGAGCAGGAATTAAGCTTGGGGATGTTGATACGTCTCCAACGTATCGATAATTTATGAAGTATTCATGCCATATTCACCTATGTTTATAATACTTTTATATGGTTTTGATGCACTTTATATGATTTATTTAGAACTAACCCGGACTGACGCTGTTTTCAGCAGAATTACCGTGGTGTTGTTTTTGTGCAGAAAATGAAAGTTCTCGGAATCCCCCGAAACTTTTTTGTGATTTTTTCTCGAGGAAATAAGCAACATTGGAGCAAAAACTGACGTGGCTTGAGACTGCGTCGGTATTTCCCCAAAGAGGAAGGGATGATGCAGCACAGCGATGGTAAGTATTTCCCTTAGTTATGAAACCAAGGTATCGAACCAGTAGGAGGATCACCACCACTACGTAAACAACACCTGCACACAAAGAACAAATATTTGCAACCCGACGCGAAAAAGAGGTTGTCAATCTCTCTACGGTAAAAAGATAGATTAGGTAATGATAGATTGGAGAGATAGATCTCTCAAGAACACAAAAAAGAGTAAATAAAAAGTGCAACAAGGTATTTTTGGGTTTTTGGAATAATAGATCTGAAAACAAAAGCGGCAAAAAGATAGATCGGAAAACAATATGTTGGAAAAGTAGACCCGGGGGCCGTAGGTTTCACTAATGGCTTCTCTCATGAGTATAGCACACGGTGGGTGAACAAATTACTGTTGGGAAATTGTTAGAAGATCAAATAATCATGATGATATCCAAGGCGATGATCATTATATAGGCATCACGTCCAAGATTAGTAGCCCGAAATGATTCTACATCTACTACTATTATTCCACACATCGACCGCTATCCAGCATGCATCTAGTGTATTAAGTTCATGGAAAAACGGAGTAATGAAATAAGAACGGTGACATAATGTAGACAAGATCTATTCATGTAGGAATAGACCCCATCTTGTTATCCTTAATAGCAACGATACATGCGTGCCTCGCTGCCCCTTCTGTCACTGGGAGAGGACACCGCAACATCGAACCCATGACAAAGCACCTCTTCCCATGGGAAGAAAAATCGATCTAGTTGGCCTAACTAAACCAAAGATTCGAAGAAGAAATACGAGGCTATAAGTAATCATGCATGTAAGAGATCAAAGAAGACTCAAATAATATTCATGGATAGAAACTGATCATGAACTCAAAATTCATCGAATCCCAACAAACACACCGCAAAAGTTTACATCAAATAGATCTCCAAGAGACCATTGTATTGAGAATCAAAAGAAAGAGAGGACGCCATCTAGCTACTGCCTACGGACCCGTAGGTCTATGGTGGACTACTCACGCATCATCGGAGAGGCGCCAATGAGGATGATGAACCCCTCCGTGATGGTGTTAGATTGGATCTCGAGGTTCTGGAACTTGCGGCGGTTGGATGTGTTTTTCGTTTACTCCTCTAGGGTTTCTGGAATATTTGGAAATTTATAGGCGTCAGAGGCGGTGGAGAGGGGCCCCGAGGAGGGCACAACCCATCAGGGTGCGCCCTGGTGGGTTGTGGTCTCCTCGACCCTCCCCTCTGGCACTTCTTTGGCCCACTGGATGTCTTCAGGCCCAAAAAAACTCTCCAAAAAGTTTCCTCGCAATTGGACTCCGTTTGTTAATGATATTCTGCGAAGTAAAAAACAAGCAAAAATAGCAACTAGCACTATGTCAATAGGTTAGTCCCAAAAAATGATATAAAGTTGCTACAAAATGATTGTAAAACATCCAAGAAAGATAATATAACAGCATGGAACAAGCAAAAATTCTAGATACGTTGGGTACGTATCAGCATCCCCAAGCTTAATTCCTACTCGTCCTCGAGTAGGTAAATGATAAAACTAGAATTTTTGATGTGGAATGCTGCCTAACATGTTCATCTCATATTCTTTTCTTTTGTAGCATGGACGTTTGGACTTTTAGATGGTTCAAAGCAATAGTCTAGTTTTAACATAATGACTTCAATATTCAAGCATGCCAACAAGCAACAATGTCTTTAAAAATATCAACACTAAAGAAAGTTATCCCTAGCCCATCATGCTCAATCATTGATCCATTCATGACACACACTCAAATATTAGCTACACCCAATGCTCAAGTACGATCATAGTGCCCTCTAGTTGGTGCTTTATAAGAGAAGATGGAGACTCAAAGTAAAAATAAAAATTGCATAAAGTAAGTAGATAGGCCCTTCGCAGAGGGAAGTAGGGATTTGTAGAGGTGCCAGAGCTCAAAGTTTAAATTGAGAGAGAAAAATATTGTGAGTGGCATGCCTTTCCTGTCAAAGAAAACGACAAAGTAGTTCACAACACTTTCCATGCTAGATATATCATTGGCGGTTCCAAAAAATAAAGTTTATTCCCTTTTGCACCATTCTTTCACAATCCATGGCTGGCCGTATCCACGGTTGCCTTCCATACCAACACTTTCCAAGGAATTTATTATTTGACAACATAAAGTAATTTTTTTTTCATTTTTTCATTTCGGGACTGGGCATCCCTATTACCGCCGTACTCTCGTGCAATGACAAGTGAATAAACACTCATCTTGAGAATAACACATCTAGCATGGAAAAATATTGGACACCCCCTACCGTTTCATGAGCGGTACGAGCAGACAAAAAGGAACTTTATTTTGAAAAGTAGAGATGGCACATACAAATTTGCTTAGAACGGCATGGAAATACCGCATATAGGTAGGTATGGTGGACTCATATGGCAAAACTGGGTTTAAGGATTTTGGATACGCAAGTAGTATTTCCACTTAGTAGATGTGGAGGCTAGCAAATAAATTGAGAAGCAACCCACCAATAAACGAAAATTCACATAAGCGAGCATTGAGCATAACTAACACTAAATAATGCACCATAAGTAGGATGTAATTTCATTGCATAACTATTGAATTTTGTACTTGCATAGGGAATCACAAACCTTAACACCAATATTCCTACTAAAGCATAATTACTCACTAACATGACTCACATATTACTATCATCATGTCTCAAAACTATTACAAGGAATCAAGTTTAATTTATCCAATGATCTTCATGAAAGTTTTTATTATATCCTCCTTGGATATCAATCATTTTGGGACTAGTTTCATATATTGCCATTGCATTTGGCAAGCTCAAACAAATTTAAGTGAAGCACATCAACATAGAGATTTCATCTCTCAAAATAGTATAAGTGAAGCATGAGAGGATTTCTTCAAAATTTACTAACTCTCAAATTAATCTAAGTGAAGCATGAGAGTATTTCTTCAAAAGTTTCCAACTCTCAAAATAATCTAAGTGAAGCATGAGAGTATTTCTTCAAAAGTTTCCAAGCACACCGTGCTCAAAAAGATATAAGTGAAGCACTAGAGCAATTCTATAGCTCAAAAAGTTTAAGTGAAGCATATAGAGCAATTCTAACAAATCATAGCATAATTTTGGCTCTCTCAAATAGGTGTGTCCAGCAAGGATACAAGTGACAAACTAAAAAGCAAAGCGAGCCAATACTCAAATGATACAAGACGCTCCAAGCAAAACTCATGATATGTGACGAATAAAAATATAGCTCCAAGTAAAATACCGATGGTCGTTAGAAGAAAGAGGGGATGCCACTCGAGGCATCCCCAAGCTTAGTTTCTTGTTTCTCTTTGGATATATCTTGGGGGTGCTGTAGAATCCCCAAGCTTAGGCTCTTTTCACTCCTTATTCCTTCATCCATCGTGATCTCACCCAAAACTTGAAAACTTCAATCACACAAAACTCAACAAAATCTTCTTGAGATCCGTTAGTATAATAAAGCAAATCACTACTTTAAGTACTGTTGCAAACTCATTCAATTTTTTATTGCATTATACCTATTGTATTTTAACTTTACCATGGCTGATACTCTTCAATATAACCCATAGATTCATCAAAACAAGCACACAATGCAACGAAAACAGAATCTGTCTTAAACAGAACAGTCTGTAGTAATCTATACTCTAACCATACTTCTGTAACTCTAAAAATTATGATCAATTAGGACAACGTAAAGAATTTGTATAGCAATACTGTGTTAAAATTTCAGCTCAATATCACGTTCCAGCAAAAACTGAAAATTCGAACACTGGAGGCAAAGTTTCTTTTTCAGATTCAGCATTGTTTCTACTCATCTTATGAATCATCCTAAAGGCTTTACTTGGCACAAACACTAAATAAAACATAAAAACACAATCATAACAGAGGTATAATTTTGTCAACACTCAAAAACAGAAAAGAAAAGACGAAAATAAATTTATTCATTGGGTTGCCTCCCAACAAGCGCTATCGTTTTACGCCCCTAGCTAGGCATAACGCATAGATTCAAGTATTGTCATCTTTGGTTTTTGCTCCATAGGATGCTCTCATGATTGATTCATATGGTGTCTTAATTCTTGTTCTAGGGAAGTGTTCCATACCCTTTCTTTGTGGAAGCTGAAATCTAATATTGCCTTCTTTCATCTCAATCACGGCACCTATAGTTCGTAAGAACGGTCTACCAAGTATGATGGGACAAGACGGATTGCAATCAATATCAAGAAAAATAAAATCTATAAGCACATCATTAATTCTTCCCAAAGGCTTTTTAATAGTAGAATCCGCCAAGTGCAAATTAAGAGAGCATTCTTCAATATTGGTGAGACCAAGCACATCACATAAAGATTTCGGAATCGTGGAAACACTAGCACCCAAATCACATAAAGCAAAGCACTCATAATTTTTAATCTTGACCTTAATGGTAGGTTCCCACTCATCATGTAATTTTCTAGAAATAGAAATCTCCAACTCCAACTTTTCTTCAAAGGATTTCATCATCACATCAATGATATGTTTAGTAAAAGCTTTATTTTGTTCATAAGCATGGGGTGAATTCAACATGGATTGCAGCAAAGAAATACATTCAATCAAAGAGCAACTATCATAATTAAAATCTTTGCAATCCAAAATAGTGTGCACATCACTAGTTAAAGTTTTGACCTCTTCAAACCCACTTTCATCAAATTTTTCATCAAGATTTTCACCCTCCACATTATTGGGACGCCTTCTAGCTAAAGTTGACTCTACTTCAGTCCCTTTATCATCAATCTTAATATTACTAAACAAGGAATCAATAGAAGAAACACCAATCACTTTAAGATCATCATTTTTCTGGAAGCAATCACTAGAAAATGATTTTTCTAAGAATTCTCTTCTAGATCTAAGCATAGTGGTTCTTTTCTTACTTTCATTCATAGAGACATATAAAGCTTTAATTGATTCATCAATCTTAGGTGCAAAAGCTTTGAACTTGAGATTTTCCACACCATGAGAAATTCTATCAATGCTTCTAGACATATCATCAATCTTATTCAACTTTTCTTCTATCGTAGTATTGAAAATCTTTTGCGCATTGATAAATTATTTAATATTACTCTCAAGATCAGAGGTACTCCTATTATTATTGTAAGAAGAATTACCATAGGAATTACCATAATTGTTAGAGGAATTTCCAGGAAAAGGCCTAGGATTAAAATTACCTCTATAAGCATTGTTATTGAAATTGTTTCGCGAGACGAAGTTCACATCTACGGAATCACTATTTTGCTCAATCAAGGTAGACAAAGGCACATCATTAAGATCAATAGGAGCATTTTTACTAGCAACCAACTTCATCAAAGCCTCAACCTTATCACTCAAAGTACTAATTTCTTCAACCGAATTAACCTTTTTACTAGTAGGTGCTCTTTCAGTATGCCATTGTGAATAATTTGCCATAATATTATCTAGCAAATTAGTAGCTTCACCCAAAGTAATTTCCATAAAAGTGTCACCCGCGGTGGAATCTAAAAGATTTCTGGAGACAAAATTCAATCCCCCATAAATTTTTGTATGATCATCCAAAGATTTAAACCATGAGTAGGACAATTTCTTAGCATCAATTTCATTCTTTCCCAAGATTGTGCAACATGTTCATGCTCAAGTTGCTTAAAATTCATGATTTGAGTCCTAAGGGAAATAATTTTCGCGGGCGGAAAATAGTTAGTGATAAAAGCATCCTTGCACTTATTCCAAGAATCGATACTATTGCGAGGCAAAGAAGAAAACCAAATGTTTGCACGTTCTCGCAAAGAGGAAGGAAATAATTTCAACTTCACTATATCATTGTCCACGTCTTTTTTCTATTGCATATCACACAATTCTACGAACGTGTTTAGATGGGACGCGGCATCCTCATTAATATTACCGGGAAATTGATCTTTCATGACAAGATTCAGCAAAGCAGCATTAATATCACAAGACTCCGCACTAGTGGCGGGAGGAGCAATCGGAGCACTAATAAAATCATTATTATTAGTATTAGAAAAATCACACAACTTGGTGTTTTCTTGAGTCATCGTGACTAGGCAAACAAGATTGCAAGCAAGCAAGAGATCTGACGAGAAAAAAAAGGCAAATGAAAAAGAGGGCGAATAAAACGACAAATTGGGTGAAGTGGGGGAGAGGAAAACAAGAGGCAAATGGCAAATAATGTAATTGCATGGAGACGAGATTTGTGATTAGGAACCTGGTAGTGGATGGTGGTGTCTCCTCGGCGCCAGAGATTGGCACGTAGAAGAGACCACTTCCTCCCCGACAACGGCGCCAGAAATTCCTTTGACGTGGCTTGAGACTGCGTTGGTATTTCCCCAAAGAGGAAGGGATGATGCAGCACAGCGACGGTAAGTATTTCCCTCGGTTATGAAACCAAGGTATCGAACCAGTAGGAGGATCACCACCACTACGTAAACAACACCTGCACACAAAGAACAAATACTTGCAACCCGACGCGAAAGAGAGGTAGTCAATCTCTCTACGGTAAAAGATAGATTAGGTAATGATAGATTGGAGGGATAGATCTCCCAAGAACACAAAAAAGAGTAAATAAAAAGTGCAGCAAGGTATTTTAAGGTTGTTGAAATAATAGAACTGAAAGCAAAAGCGGCAAAAAGATAGATCGGAAAGCAATATGTTGGAAAAGTAGACCCGGGGGCCGTAGGTTTCACTAGTGGGTTCTCTCATGAGTATAGCACACGGTGGGTGAACAAATTAATGTTGGGCAATTGATAAAAGATCAAATAATCATGACGATATCCAAGGCGATGATCATTATATAGGCATCACGTCCAAGATTAGTAGACCGAAATGATTCTGCATCTACTACTATTACTCCACACATCGACTGCTATCCAGCATGCATCTAGCGTATTAAGTTCATGGAAAAATGGAGTAATGCAATAAGAACGGTGACATGATGTAGACAAGATCTATTCATGTAGGAATAGACCCCATCTTGTATCCTTAATAGCAACGATACATGCATGCCTTGCTGCCCCTTCTGTCACTGGGAGAGGACACCGCAAGATCGAACCCATCATAAAGCACCTCTTCCCATGGCAAGAGAAATCGATCTAGTTGGCCTAACTAAACCAAAGATTCGAAGAAGAAATACGAGGCTATAAGTAATCATGCATATAAGAGATCAAAGAAGACTCAAACAATATTCATGGATAGAAACTGATCATGAACTCAAAATTCATCGGATCCCAACAAACACACCGCAAAAGTTTACATCAAATAGATCTCCAAGAGACCATTGTATTGAGAATCAAAAGAGAGAGAGGAAGCCATCTAGCTACTGCCTACGGACCCGTAGGTCTATGGTGGACTACTCACGCATCATCGGAGAGGCACCAATGAGGATGATGAACCCCTCCGTGATGGTGTTAGATTGGATCTTGAGGTTCTGGAACTTGCGGTGGCTCGATGTGTTTTTCGCCGACTCCTCTAGGGTTTCTGGAATATTTGGAAATATATAGGCATCAGAGGCGGTGGAGAGGGGCCCCGAGGAGGGCACAACCGATCAGGGCGCGCCCGGGGCCTCTGGCGCGCCCTGGTGGGTTGTGGTCTCCTCGACCCTCCCCTCTGGCACTTGTTTGGCCCACTGGATGTCTTTTGGCCCAAAAAAATCTCCAAAAAGTTTTGTCGCGATTGGACTCCGTTTGGTACTAATATCCTGCGAAGTCAAAAACAACCAAAAACAGCAACTGGCACTTTGGCACTATGTCAATAGGTTAGTCCCAAAAAATGATATAAAGTTGCTATAAAATGATTGTAAAACATCCAAGAATGATAATATAACAGCATGGAACAAGCAAAAAATATAGATACGTTGGAGACATATCAAAGACCTGCCGGAGGGGGTGTGCCAGTGGGCCACCACGCAACAGGCCGCGCCACCCCTAGTGGCGCGGTGAGATATGTGGTGGGGCCCACGTGGCTCCGTTTGGCATGATTCCAATGCTGAAAAATCCCATAAATACCAGAAACCCTAGAAATAAAGAGAGACTCCTCGTTCCGCCGCCGCAACTCTCTGTATCGACGAAAAACCAATCTGGAGGCGTTCCAGTACCCTGCCGGAGAGGGTAGATCATCTCTCGTGGCCATCTTCATCATCCCGATGGAGGCCATGATGAGGAGGGAGTAGTCGACCCTCGGGGCTGACGGTTTGTACCAGTAGTTATGTGTTCAATCTCTCTCTCGTGTTCTTGAGATGGCACGATCTTGATGTATCACGGGCTTTGTTAATATAGTCGGATCATATGATGTTATTCCCTTGCTACCTTGTTGTGATGAATTGAATTTTTACCTTTGAGATCTCGTTATGTTGGATTGAATATTATGGTTTGAGAACACTTGATGTACGTCTTGTGTGGGATACCCGTAGTGACATTGGGGTATTCTATTGATTCACTTGATATATGTTGAGGCATCAACTTGCGGATTCCGGTGACCTAAGGGATCTATGCATAGGGGTTGATTGCATGTTTTCATACCACGTTCTCCGATAGAAATCTTGGGGTGCTCCTTGAAGTTCTTTGTGTTGGATTGAATATGATAGATCTGAAATTGTTTGATGTATGTCGCATAATTTACCCACGGATACTTGAGGTGACATTGGAGTATCTAGGTGACATTAGGGTTGATTGATATGTATCATTGGTTTTATTCTAGTAGGAACTCTAGGGCTGTTTGTGACACTTATAGGAATAGCCCAATAGATTGATCGGAAAGAATAACTTTGAGGTGGTTCTACTACCTACACCAATTTCATCTTATTGTTCTCCACTAGATAGGAACTTTGGAGTGATTCTTTGTCGCACGTTGAGGGATGGTCATATGATTCAACTATGTTAGCATTGTTGGGAGATTGCACTAGCGAAAGTATGAACCCTATGCCTTATTTCCAAGCATTTATACACCGTTTTGCTCAGTGTTTTACACTTGCTACCTTGCTGTTTTTATATATTTTCAGATTACAAAAACCTATATCTGTCATCCATATTGCACTTGTATCACCATCTCTTCGCCGAACTAGTGCACCTATACAATTTGCCATTGTATTGGGTGTGTTGTGGACACAAGAGATTTCTTGTATTTGATTGCAGGTTTGTTTAGAGAGACCATCTTCATCCTACACCTCCCACGGATTGATAAACCTTAGGTCATCCACTTGAGGGAAAATTGCTAATGTCCTACAAAACTCTGCGCTTGGAGGCCCAACATGAGTCTACAAGAATAAAGTTGCGTTGTAGACATCAACGATTGAACAGTAAAATGTTCTGAGGAGTCGGTGCGTTAAACTGTTCGGCGGTGGACTGTAGCCAATGAAGCTTCCGGCCTAAGCCATGCATGTATGAGGATTGGCCCAAGATATTTTCTACTGCATCACACACGATTCATGATCATAAACTGTTTGTGAAAGACTTAATTTCAAAATATTTTTAAAACAAAAAATGAGGTTATTTCGGCAAAGGACGGTGTTTGGATTGCAATAAGATTTATCTGCAGTGAACACAAACCAATAGCAACGTCGTGCTAAAATATGGAATTATTCAGGGTTTGTTTGGCATTTCTATACATTAATTGAGTTTTCTAGACATTTAATGTGTATAATTCGTATTTGAACTATCGTCCCAAGGTCTGGTGCATCAAAATGGGTTGAAAAATCATATTAGTGTCCATGGCTTCATCTTTAGGTCACGGGCAAGAAATGGGAATGAATTTCAAACATCTCGGCATCTTGGCTCAGCCACAAACGTTGATAAACTAGGTTTTTAAATTACTGTAAATCCAAACGCGTCAGAAATTCTAAAAACTTGGCATGTTGTCATGACATGGCACATATGTGCCATGGTAGAAAAACTGTCCAATTTGGGACAAGTTTAGGCACAAGTCCCTTACAAACCGGAGCTTCTCACGGCAAGCTTTGTGGTTATGATAGGGAACACGTCACCTTACGTGGGCAAAACGACATCCGCTCATCTTCTCGCCTTGAACTTTTTTTAGAGTCAACATAGACTAGTAGGGGTGTCTTGCTAAAATATGGAATTATTCTGTTTTTTTTTCAATTTTTATACATTAATTGAGTTTTCTAGGCATTTAATGCGGATAATTCAAATTTGAACTAAAATCACAAGGTACGGTGCATCAAAATGGGTTGAAAATCATATAAGTGTCCATGGCTGCATTCTTTGGACCCCAAGCAAGATATGGGAATGAATTTCAAACTTCTCGGCGTCTTGGCTTAGCCACATACATTGAGAAACTTGGTTTTAAATTCATGTATAAATCAAAAACTCGTCAGAAATTCATGAAACTTGGCATGGTGTCATGACATGGCTCATATGTGCCCTGGTAAAAAAATATCCAATTTGGGACAAGTTTTGGCACAAGCCCCTTACAAACCAGAGCTTCTCACGGGAAGCTTTGTGGTTTCAATATGGAATGCGCCACCTTACATGGGCGAATCGACATCCGCTGCCTCTCTCGTCTTGAACTATTGCTAGAGGCAACATATACCAAAATGAGTGTCGTGCCAAAATATGAAATTATACATGGTTCGTTTGGCCTTTTTATACATTAATTGACTTTTATATGCATTATTTAATGTGCATAATTCAAATTTGAACTACAATCACAAGGTCCGGTGCATCAAAATGGGTTGAAAAATCATATAAGTGTACATGCATCTTTAGGTCCCATGCAAGATATGGGAATGAATTTCAAACATCTCGGTGTCTTGGCTCGGCCACACAAACATTGAGAAACTCGGGTTTTAAATCATGTAAATCGAAAACTCGTCAGAAGATTCATGAAACTTGGCATGGTGTCATGAACATGGCACATATGTGCCGTGGTAAAAAATTGACCAATTTGGGACAAGTATTGGCATAAACCCCTTACAAACCGGAGTTTCTTACGGGAAGCTTTGTGGTTCCGATATGGAACACGTTACCTTATGTGCGTGAAATGACATCCGCTGCCTCTTCTCGCTTGAACCAATTCTAGAGGCAACATAGACCAATATGAGTGTCGTGCTAAAATATGGAATTATTCAGGGTTTGTTTGGCCCTTTTATACATTAATTAATGAAACTTGGCATGGTGTCATGACATGGCACATAAAGGCGTCATAGCATTTTGTTTTCCTATTTGAGACTCGTTTTTTAATATATATTTTCTTCTAGAGACAACATTGAGAATATTAATTTACATTATAGTAAATCTAGAACTCACACAAAATTCAAGAAATTGGGCATGGCATCATGATACAACACAAATATGCTGTGGTATTTTTCATGTCCACTTTGGGAAAAGGCGCACACATTAATAGCGAACAAAAGCTTTTTGGAACAAAGAACTATCACGTTTCCACGCAAACGGTTGCATTATTTTCAAACCGTGGGCGTTCTTCTGCCCTTATGTGTTGCGAAGCGTCACACTCTTTTATTGGCTAGTGATAACCCACAAGTATAGGGGATCGCGACAGTCTTCACGGGTAGTATTTCACCCTAATTTATTGATTCGACACAAGGGGAGCCAAAGAATATTTATTGACCTTGACAGTTGAGTTGTCAATTCAACCGCACCTGGGATATCTCTCTGCAACAAAGGTTTAGTAGCACAACAAATGACAGTAGTAACAG
This sequence comes from Elymus sibiricus, assembly GCA_039707655.1. Taxonomy (NCBI): domain Eukaryota; kingdom Viridiplantae; phylum Streptophyta; class Magnoliopsida; order Poales; family Poaceae; genus Elymus; species Elymus sibiricus. The sequence continues at coordinate 345,852,151 of CM077671.1, forward strand.
TGACAGTGATAGCAGCAATTTTGGTAACAGTAGTGACAGTAGCAATTGAGTAGCAGGTGTGACAGTAACAACACCATTAGTAACTTAGCAAGATTCAGTATATGTAAAGCGTAGGCACATGGTGCAGCGATGGAAATATGTGGATGACATCAATCATGTAACAGTTACACACTAGAGCGACACAGAACTAGCTCCAATTCATCAATATAATGTAAGCATTTATTCCGTATATGGTCATACGTGTTTGCGATAAGAACTTGCATGACATCTTTTGTCCTACCCTCCCGTGGCAGCGGGGTCCTATTGGAAACTAAGGGATATTAAGGCCTCCTTTTAATAGAGAACCAGAACAAAGCATTAACACATAGTGAATACATGAACTCCTCAAATTACGATGATCATCGGAAATAATCCTAATTATTGTCACCTTGGGGGTATGCGGATCAAGACACGTAATAGGTGCATACAACTTGCAAGATAGGATACAGATCAATCTTATATTCGTGAAAACATAATATGTTCAGATCTGAAATCATGTCACTCGGGCCCTAGTGACAAGCATTAAGCATAGCAAAGTCATAGCAACATCAATCTCAGAACATAGTGGATACTAGGGATCAAGCCCTATCAAACTTAACTCGATTACATGATCAATTCCATCCACACCCATCACCGACCACCAAGCCTACAGAGGAATTACTCACTCACTGCGGTGAGCATCATGGAATTGTCGATGGAGAAGGGTTGGTGATGATGATGGCGACGAATCCCCCTCCCCAGAGCCCAAAACGGACTCCAGATCAGCCCTCTGGAGGAAGAACAGGAGGTGGCGGCGGCTCCATCTTGTGAAACACGATGAAATCTTCTCTCTGATTTTTTTCTCCAAAGATGTGAATTTATAGGACTGGAATTAGGGTCAGAGGAGCCTCGTGGGCCCCACAAGCCATCATGGCACGACCCGGGGGGCGCCCTGTTGGCTTCTGGCCCATAGGTGGCCTCCCTCCGGCAATTCTTCGCTCCATAATTCATCATATATTCCAGAAATAATTCACAAAAAGTTTCATCCAATTCTGAGAACTTTTATTTCTGCACAAAAATAACACCATGGTAGTTCTGCTGAAAACAGCGTCAGTCCGGGTTAGTTCCATTCAAATCATGCAAATTCGAGGTCAAAACCAGAGCAAAAGTGCTTGGAAAAGTAGATACGTTGGAGACGTATCAAATCCCCCAAGCTTAACTCATTGCTTGTCCTCAAGCAATTCAGTTGATAAACTGAAAGCGATAAAGAAAACTTCAACAAACTCTTTTGTTCTCCTCGTTATACACATGCTTAGCTAGTGCTCAAGTTTTCGGCATAAATCATAAATAACCATATCCATGGTAACAACTAAACATCATATTTACTCATGGCAATACATAACCAACTAGCAAGAAATAATAAAATACCTCAAAAGCCAACAATTTATCAAAACGATCATGATATAATATGGTGACATGGTATTTCGCTAGCCCTTTTTGAGACCGCAAAACATAAATGCAGAGAACCTCTGAGATTCAAGCAGCGACTAAACAATATAATTCAGGGTGGAAAATATCCAGTCATGCTCATATTCTACATTAATTAGACTCAATGCATAAGAATGAAATAGTGCTCTCCAGGCTGGTGCTTTTGGTAAGGGGGTGATGACTCAGCATAAAAAGTAAATAGATAGGCCCTTCACAGAGGGAAGCATTGATTTGCAGAGGTGCCGGAGCTCAAAGTTTAAAACAATATTGAAGATATAAATTTTGGGTGGTGCACTTTTCTTGTCAATGTTACGACAAAGGTTTTCAATATCTTCCATGCTAAACTCATTATTGGCGGTTCCCAAACAGAATAGTAAAGTTTACTCCTATCCACCATCCATACACAAACCATGGCTGACCGAATCCACGAATGCCTGCCAACATATCAACTGTCCCAAGGAGTTTTGTTTAATTAATTTTGATTATGCAGGACTGGGCATACTTTTTACCAGCCTCTCTCGTGCAATGACCACGAATAAGCGACCGCCTTGAGAATAAATCACTTAGCATGGAAGATACCGACCACCTTGTCGCTCCATGAGCGAGACGAATGCACAAACTGGATGTTTATTTGAATATTTAGAGACGACACATGCAATTTACTTGGAATGGCAGGGTAATACCGCATATAGGTAGGTATAGTGGACTCATGTGGAATAACTTGGTTTAAGGGTTTTAGATGCACAAGTAGCATTCCCACTTAGTACAGGTGAAGGATAGCAATAGGTTGGGAAGCGAACGGCTAGAGATTGAAAACGGTCATAGGTATGCATTGTGAATAATTAACATTGGACATAGCATGAGTAGGATATAAACACTTTGAATTTAAACATCATGAAGGCTGCATTGGTTTTGAATCAACTACATGTTTGCACATGGGCCAAGTCAAGCCGCTCGAATTTCTCAGAGGGAAATACCATACTACCATACCACATCATAACCATTTTAATGCATGTTGACCTATAAGATAAATCATTATTCGGTACTAGCTATTTAAGCATGGCATGATAAGCTATAATCTCTAATTGTCATCATAAACATGTTCACTCATGATATACTGAATCAAGATCGAATAGGCTAAACATATTTACAAAAACGGAAAACAAGAAGAGTTCATACCAGCTTCCTTTGCCACAATCACTTCGTAAAATAGTGTCATTATTTCCTTTCACTTGCACGACTGAATGATGTGATAATAATAATAGTGCAAGAATACCGTGGACTAAGCTGGAATCTGCAGGGCAGTTTTCATACAAAGAAGAAGACAAGGTAATATTGGCTCTCTGTTAGATCAACAATAAAGCATATAGGAGCCACTCAACATTTTCATCGTGGTCCTCTCCTTTCAATGACTCAACAAAAAGGAAAAAAATTCAGAGAAACACACTGAAATATTTTTGGAGTTTTTGTTTTTCTCAAGAAAGCAGGTAAACTAAGGGAAAACAAGAACGAGAAAAACTATTTACACGGGAAGGCTCCCAACATGCAATGGAAATATTTTTGGGTTTTCTTTTCAGTACTACAACTAATTAAGCGGGAAAGAAAAACTAAAAAGAAACGGGAAATATTTTTGGATTTTCAAAGTTTTTCAAACACGCAAGAAGAAAGCGGAAAAATAAAACTAATATGGATATACAATGAAAGAGGATGAGCACCGACAATTTATATGAAGTGTGTGAACATGAATGTAATGTCGGTGAGAAATACGTACTCCTCAAGCTTAGGCGTTTGCCTAGCTTGGTGATCACCACTGATAATAGCCATCAGGTGCAGGAAATTGTTCCCGCTGGGGCACCTGAGCATCCCATGCCTAGACCTCGGCCTCCGCACCAACCAGCTCGTTCGGGTAAGCAATTATATCTTCTGGCATGATGATGTATCCGTTCCTGGCATGATAATTAAACAAAGAGGGTGCAGGCAAGGGAATATTGTTGCAAGTCTTCTTGCTAAATACTAAGCTGTAACGAAGATGTTGCGGTGGTTGAGGTTCCTCAATGAATTGGTGTTCCATCATAGACTGGTGATCAAGATAAACCCTGGGCAACAAGTAATCAGTAGGGCGTATAGCAACCTTAAAACGCTTTGCCAAGCGCATGGCATAAATACCACCATGAACCTTGCCTTTGGTTCGGTTAAGATTTAATCGGCGCGCGACAATAGCTCCTAAGTTGTAAGTATTATCACCTTAAAGTGCACGGCGTAGAATAGCCAGGGTAGGGGCACTGAGACCACCGCCCTGCTCCATGGCAGTTATGCATTTTCCTATAAACAGAGAAAAATAGTGCACATACGGAAATTGCAAACTAGTGGCTCTGGCATTTGATACACCCCTAGTTTCTCCCACGGTTAAGGTGAGGAGGAAGTCCTCAAACTCCTCGGGCTTAGGCTCACGCATTCCCCCGTCAGAGGGAAGCAAACATATTTCACAAAATTCATGTGGAGGCATTTCATAGTTTGTGGCATAAAGATCAAAACGTAATGTGGGAGCACCGGGCGTATTTGTGAAGTAAAAGTTTTGCGCGAAGGAATTAGTATTGGTCACACTCATCTGCGGGGAAGTTGGCAAGCCCGACATTTGAAACGAATTGCATGAATTCTTCATAGAAACACGCTTCGTTCATGAAGGGCGTATGTGGCCATTCACAGGGCCTAACCTCCGTGTTGCGAAAGATGTTGATGTCGCGATCCTGAGTTCTCCCAACAACTCCCTTGGGGCTCCGGCTTGGAGAACCTTTCCTTAAGAAATTCATTTTCCTGAGCACAAATTTCTGAAATTTTTGAGCCACAAATTTATGTCAATAAAACTTTGCAAGATTGATAGCAACTACTCATATAGGTACCTAGAGGCCATATCAAGCATTCATAATACTTAGAACTCGAAGAATTCAACATGCAAGCTCATTTTCTGTAGCACCAAGTGCAGCAAAATATGCAAAATACAAACCACTTAAGCAAAAACTAATTGGAGGAATGGAGGAGTCACATACCAAGGAGCAATTCCTCAAAACAGTTTTGGAAACGGAGTTTCGAGCAAAGAGATTGAAAAGTTTAGTTTTTAGAGGAAGAACACGGGAGAGAGATGGCTAGGGATTTTTTTTGGAGGTAAGAGATGAAGTGGGCCGAAGGGATAAGGCAAGGGGGCCATGTGGGCCCCACAAGCCATCATGGCGCGACCTAGGGGGGCGCGCCCTATTGGCTTATGGCCCACAGGTGCACTTCCCTGCTGCAATTTTGATGCCAAAAATTTCATATATTCCAAAAAAATTCATGTTAAAATTTTGTGGCAATCTGAGACTTTTTATTTTTAGTCATTTTTCTATGCACGGGTGATACGTCCATTTTGCATCATGATTTCCTGCTGTTATTTATTATGTTTTGTTGAATAATAATGCTTTAAGGAGTGATTCTAATGTCTTTTATCTCATAATATGCAAGGTTTACACAAAGAGGGAGAATACCGACAGCTGGAATTCTGGACCCAAGAAAAGCACATCAGAGATACCTATTCTGCACAACTCCAATGAAGCTAAAATTTTGCGGAGATTATTTTTGGAATAAATAAAAAATACTGGAGCAGAAAACTACCGGAGGGGGCAAACCTAGTGGGCAGAACCCACCAGGACACGCCAGGCCCCCCTAGGCGTGCCCTGATGGGTTGTGGCCTTCTTGGCCCACCTCCGGTGCCCATCTTTTGGTATATAGTCACATTTGACCTAGAAAAAATAAGAGGAGGACTTTCGGGACGAAGCCCCGCCGCCTCGAGGCGGAACTTGGGCAGGAGCACTTTTGCCCTCCGGCGGAGCGATTCCGCCGGGGGAACTTCCCTCCCGGAGGGGGATATCGAAGCCATCGTCATCACCAACACCCCTCTCATCTTTGGGAGGCCAATCTTCATCAACATCTTCAAGATCACCATCTCCTCTCAAACCCTAGTTCATCTCTTGTGTTCAATCTTTATACCAGAACCTCAGATTGGTACCTGTGGGTGACTAGTAGTGTTGATTACCTTGCGTAGTTGATTACTATATGGTTTATTTGGTGGAAGATTATATGTTCAGATCCATTATTCTATTGAATACCCCTCTGATCTTGAGCATGATTATTATTTGTGAGTAGTTACCTTTGTTCTTGTGGTCATGAGAGAAGTCATGTTGCAAGTAATCATGTGAATTTGATATGTGTTCGATATTTTGATGATATGTATGTTGTGATCCCCTTAGTGGTGTCATGTGAAAGTCGACTACATGACACTTCACCATCCTTGGGCCTAAGGGAATGCATTGTGGAGTAGTTATTAGATGATGGGTTGCTAGAGTGACAGAAGCTTAAACCCTAGTTTATGCGCTACTTCGTAAGGGGCTGATTTGGATCCAAACGTTTAATGCTATGGTTAGATTTTATCTTAATACTTTTCTCGTAGTTGCGGATGCTTGTGAGGGGGTTAATCATAAGTGGGAGGTTGTTCAAGTAGGAACAGCACCCAAGCACCGGTCCACCCACATATCAAATTATCAAAGTAGCGAACACGAATCAAACCAACATGATAAAAGTGACTAGATAAAATTCCCATGTACCCTCAAGAACACTTTGCCTATTACTAGAGATTGTTCTGGCCTGTCCTTTGCCACAAAAGGATTGGGCTACCTTGCTGCACCTTGTTTACCATTACCGTTACTTGCTCGTTACCAATTACCTTGCTATCAAACTATCTGTTACCTACAATTTCAGTGCTTGCAGAAATTACCTTGCTGAAAACCGCTTGTCATTTCCTTCTGCTCCTCACTGGGTTCGACACTCTTACTTATCGAAAGGACTACGATTGATCCCCTATACTTGTGGGTCATCAAGACTCTTTTCTGGCGCCGTTGCCGGGGAGTGAAGCGCTCTTGGTATGTGGAAATCGGTAAGGAAAAACTTATACTACGCGCTGAAATTTATTGCTACTTGCTACTAAGGAAAACAATCCTTTGAGGGGTTTGTTCGGGGTATCTTCACCTCGACAAGAACCACAATTAGTTGCCCCTCAACCTACTGCACCTACTGAAAATATTGGTTATGAAATTCCTTCGGGTATGTGATGTCTACTACGCAACCTTGTTCTTGTAGACTCGTGTTGGGCCTCCAAGCGCGGAGTTTTGTAGGACAGTAGCAAATTTCCCTCAAGTGGATGACCTAAGGTTTATCAATCCGTGGGAGGCGTAGGATGAAGATGGTCTCTCTCAAACAACCCTGCAACCAAATAACAAAGAGTCTCTTGTGTCCCCAACACACCCAATACAATGGTAAATTGTATAGGTGCACTAGTTCGGCGAAGAGATGGTGATACAAGTGTAATATGGATGGTAGATATAGGTTTTTGTAATCTGAAAATATAAAAACAGCAAGGTAGCAAGTAACAAAAGTGAGCAAAAACGGTATTGCAATGCTTGAAAACAAGGCCTAGGGTTCATACTTTCACTAGTGCAAGTTCTCTCAACAATACTGACATAGTTGAATCATATGTAAATCCCTCACGTGCGACAAAGAGTTCACTCCAAAGTCACAAATAGCGGAAAACAAATGAAGAAATTATTGTAGGGTACGAAACCACCTCAAAGTTATCTTTTTCGATCAATCTTATGAGCTATCCCTATAAGTGTCACGAACAGCCCTAGAGTTCGTACTAAAATAACACCTTAAGATACACATCAACCAAAACCCTAATGTCACCTAGATACTCCAATGTCACCACAAGTACCCATGGGCATGATTATACGATATGCATCACACAATTTCAGATTCATCATGTTCAATCCAACACAAAGAACTTCAAAGAGTGCCCCAAAGTTTCTGCCGGAGAGTCAAGACGAAAACGTGTGCCAACCCCTATGCATAGATTCCCAAGGTCACGGAACCCGCAAGTTGATCACCAAAACATACATCAAGTGGATCAATAGAACATCCCATTGTCACCACGGATATCCCATCGCAAGACATACATCAAGTGTTCTCAAATCCTTTAAAACTCAATCCGATAAGAAAACTTCAAAGGGAAAACTCAATTCATCACAAGAAGATAGAGAGGGGAAAACTCCATATGATTCATCTATATTAATAAAGCTCGCGGTACATCAAGATTGTGTCATCTCAAGAACACGAGAGAGAGAGATCAAACACATAGCTACTGGTACATACCCTCAGCCCCGAGGGTGAACTACTCCCTCCTCGTCATGGAGACCGCCGGGATGATGAAGATGACCTCCGGTGATGGTTTCCCCCTCCGGCAGGGTGCCGGAACGGGCTCCCGATTGGTTTTTCGTGGCTACAGAGGCTTGCGGGGGCGGAACTCCCGATCTAGGTTTCTTTCTGGGGGTTTTGGTATTTATAGGAATACTTGGCGTTGGAATCAAGTCAGGGGGACTCCCGAGGGGCCCACAAGCCAGGGGGGCGCGCCCTGGGGGGGGGGCATCCCCTAGGCTTGTGGCCGCCTCGGGACTCCTCTCCGGTATCTTTTTGCTCCAGTATTTTTTATATTTTCCAAAAATATTCTCCGTAAATTTTCAGCCCATTCTGAGAACTTTTATTTCTGCACAAAAAAACGACACCATGGTAGTTCTGCTGAAAACAGCGTCAGTCCGGGTTAGTTCTAATAAAATCATACCAAAATCATATAAAATTATTGTAAACATGGCATGAATACTTCATAAATTATAGATACGATGGAGACGTATCAGCATCCCCAAGCTTAATTCCTGCTCGTCCTCGAGTAGGTAAATGATAAAAGAAATAATTTATGAAGTGTGAATGCTAGCAAGTGCACAAGTTTGATCAATGATAATTCCAATCACTTTTTCTAGCATCAATATAAACCATAAACAGTAGCTCATCTCATAAAACTTCTCATGATCAAGTAACAAGCTATTCACATGTTAAAGTATAGACCAGAAAGTTTCTTGAAAACTAACAAACCATATTCCTAGTCATCAAACAATTTCAATTCATCTTATTTTCAGGAAGGGTCTATGTAAGAGCTTTGATTTAGCAAATTCCACATACTCAACTATCATGTAGTCTTCCCTGATTATTGACACTCAAAGCATATTTTTAGAACAAATAGCATCCATCGAACACAGAGAAAGATAGGGGCTTAATGTTTCGCCTCCCAACTTATTTATCATATAGATAATTGTCAACAATAATAATTCATGATCAAATATATTTGTGTGGATATATATGTCTAGATCATTCCCCAACACATGACGCTTGTCAAGAGAAAAAGGCGAAATATAGGAAGTGGTGAAGATCACCATGACTCTTGCATAAAGGTAAGTACTAGAAAGTAAAAGATAGGCCCTTCGCAGAGGGAAGCATTGATTTGCAAAGGTGCCAGAGCTCGAGCTTTTAAAACAGAGATGAATAATAATTTTAAGTGGTATGCTTTCATTGTCAACATAACAACCGAGAGATCTCGGTATCTTCCATGCTAGATACATTATAGGCGGTTCCCAAACAGAATGGTAAAGTTTTTACTCCCCCTCCACCAATCAATCACACTCCACGGCGAGCCGAATCCACGGGTACCGTCCATACAAACAACAATCTTGGGGGAGTTTTGTTTCATTATGTTTTGTTTTGATTTTTGAGCATGGAACTGGGCATCCCGAATACCAGCCACTTTCTCGTGAATGATAGTGAATCAACACATATCGTGAGAATAACCCACCTAGCATGGAAGATACTGACAGCCCCTAGTCACTATATGAGCGATTCGAGCATACAAAACAGAATATTATTTGAAGGTTTAGAGTTTGGCACATGCAAATTTACTTGGAACGGCAGGTAAATACCGCATATACGTAGGTATGGTGGACTCATATGGAACAACTTTGGGTTTAAGGGTGTTTGGATGCACAAGTAGTATTTCTACTTGGTGCGGAAGTTTTGGCTAGTATGAGGTGGAAGCAAGCACCACATGTTGGAGGATCCATAACAATATAACTTCTATACAAATATACCCAAACATAACTCATTAAGTTGTCTTCCTTGTCCAATTTTAACTAATTTGCTCGAGTTTGAAAATAATTAATGAGCTCACAATCATAGAAGATGTCCAAGATAGTATATTTATATGTGGAATCTCTCTTCCTTCAATATTCTTTCATGAATTGTTCAAGTGACCAATGCGGTGTTTGCTAACTTTCAATAAATTTTACCACCTATGCTTATTATGTGTGAAGTCATTACTCCCCATGGGATGAGTATATGAAGCATATTTAATTTCAGATATGATATTCAATTCATTCAACCATTTACTAATAGGATATAAGTGAAGCACGAGAGTGAATGACAAACTACTCCAAAAAGATATAAGTGAAGATCAATGAGTAACCAACAATTAAATAACAATGTGAAGACTCTCTCATCTAATAATTTCAGATCTTAAGCATTTTATTAAACAGCAAGCAAAAGAAAAATAGCACTCCAAGAATAGCACGCATCATGTGAACGAATAAAAATTTAGGCTCAACATAGGCTAACCGATAATTGTTGATGAAGAGAGGTGGGATGCGTAGCATCCCCAAGCTTAGATGCTCGAGACTTCTTGAAATATTTACTTGGGGTGCCTTGGGCATCCCCAAGCTTGAGCTTTTGTATCTCGTTCAATCCTCTCATATCATGGTTTCACCTATTCTCAAAAACATCTTCCACACAAAACTTGAAAAGAACTCGTGAGATAGGTTAGTACACATAATAATAAATCAACACTTCATGTACTGCCAATACAAGTTGCACAATAATTTTCTAACATCATATACTGTTTACTATCGTTTCCACAATTTATATCTACCAATATAGGCTATGGAAACTATAGGATAAGTAGATAACAAAACTATGACAGCAATATGTCCAAACAGAACAGTCTGTAGCAATTTATGAAAACAGTGTACTTCTGGAACTCAAAAAATTATGAAAATTTAGGACATGCTATAAAATTTATATGACAATACTGTGTAAAAATTTCATAAACTTTCCACGTTCCAGTAAAATATGAAAATTCAAACACTACAGCAAAAGTTTCTGTTTATACACAGCACACATCAAACATGCAATTCAAGCATCCTAAAAGGCAATTATTGGAACTTTTTATTGAAAAACAAGATTATAAATAGCACCTAACAGAAAACAAGAAAATAAAATGACACTCCAAGCAAAACTCATATTATGTGACGAATAAAAATATAGCTCCAAGTAAGATATACCGATAGCGTTGAAGACGAAAGAGGGGATGCCTTCCGGGGCATCCCCAAGCTTAGGCGCTTGAGTCTTCCTTGGATATTACCTTGGGGGTGCCTTGGGAATCCCCAAGCTTAGATTCGTGTCACTCCTTATTCTCCTCATATCGGTGTCTCACCCAAAAATTGAAAACTTCAATCACACAAAACTTAACGGAACTTCGTGCGATGGGTTAGTATAATAAAGATAAATAATTCACTTAGGTACTGTCAAGACAAGATTCATAATTGTTCCCACATGATACCTACTTTATTCTATCATTCCCATAATTTATACCGCTAAATATAAGCTATGGAAATACTAAAACAAGCAAACTATGCATGCAAAACAGAATCTGTCAAAAACAGAACAGTCTGTGAAGATCTGTAGTGTAACTATACTTCCCTGTCTCTAACAATTCTGAAAAATTAGTACAATCTAGGAAATTTGTATATAAATCATGTGTAAAAAAATCAGATCAAAAGCACGTTCCAGTGAATTTACAAAATTCCTGGACTGAGAGCAAAAGTTTCTGTTTTTGCACAGAATCAAGTCAACTATCATCCACACTATCCCAAAGGCTTTACTTGGCACTTTATTGAAATAAAAGACACAAAACATGATTACCACAGTAGCTTAATCATGTTATCACACACAAACATAAAGGAAAAGTGTTGGGTTGTCTCCCAACAAGCGCTTTTCTTTAATGCCTTTTAGCTAGGCATGATTATTTCAATGATGCTCATATAAGAATAGTAATGGAAACATGCAAAGAGCATCATGAATCTCATGACAAGCACATTTAAGTCTAAACCACTTCCTATGCATAGGGATTTTGTGAACAAACAATTTATGGGAGCAAGAATCAACTAGCATAGGAAGGCAAAAGAAGCATAACTTCAAAACTTTGACCACATAGGGAGGAAACTTGATATTATTGCAATTCCTACAAGCATATGTTCCTCCCTCATAATAGTTTTCAGTAGCATCATGAACGAATTCAACAATATAACCAGCACATAAAGCATTCTTTTCATGATCTACAAGCATAGAAATTTTACTACTCTCCACACAAGAAAAGTTCTTCTCATGACTAATAGTGGGAGTATCATAAAAGAATTGAATACTACAAATTGGTTCCACATTAAAAGAGTAATATTTAGTAAAAGGATATTCATAATTATGACAAGTATCATAATAGTAATGATCACTCTTTTTCATCGCATAAGTATCATCACAATAGTCATCATAAGTAGGAGGCATGCAATCATTATAACAAATTTGATCATTCAAAGTAGGGGGAATAAAAAGATCATCTTCATTAAGCATAGCATCCCCAAGCTTGGGACAAACATTAATTGCAGCAAATAAATTCTCAAACATGTCATTTTCATCAAACATAGCATCCCCAAGCTTGTGGCTTTGTATATCATAAACATAATCACTCTCATCATTAATAGTATGAATGGCACCAATAGTATAGCAATTATTATCATCATCTTCCAAGTTGGTGCCATAAATATTTTCAAGATTATAAGAAGTATCATTATCTTCCCAATCATAATTATCACAACAAGCAATAGGCATAACAAAATCATCCTCAAGTGTATCATCTTCCACAACTATTTTTGATTCATTCTCATGAGGCCTATCAATAATGGGAGCAACATTATTTGGGAGAGATACCTCTTTACCTTTACTTTTCCTTCTTTTCTTCTTCTTCACCACATTATGTGTGGGTTTATTTAATTCCTCCAAGCTTGTTTTTGAAGAGGTTGGTTGAATAAAAATCTCCTCCTCGTTACCTGATTCATCATAAGAAAAAATAGGAGGATATTGGGAAACCGCTTCCCCTTCATTAGTATTCTCTTCATCTTCTATTTGTTTTATTGTCTTTAAGTAATTGGAAATATAAGAATTATCAATGCAATTTACCACGCAATACATATAGATTTCATTTAGATCAAAATCAATCATTTTCATGAGAACCCAAGCTGGAACATCCTTAGTTTTATGTTTCATTTCTTCATACCCCAAAAGTAGACTAAGTTCATTATGATGCTCAAGGGTAATGAGTTTATCACAATTTTTGGACACAATTCGATGATGAAATAATTCACATTGGAAATTAAAATGACCACTTTCATTGCAAAGTTCACAAGGACGGCGAGAAATATTAAGTCTTTCAGCACAAACATGTAGCCTCTCTTGCAACCATTTAGTTTCTAAATACTTATGCCTCTTACAAAATCTATCTTCCCTTTTAGGCATGTCTTCACAAACTCTATGCACTCCACAAAAATTTACATGCTTATAAGAAATCTTTTTATCATGACTAGTGCAATCATCATTAGTACTATGGATATTCAAAGAATTCATACTAACAACATTGCAATCATGCTCATCACTCAAAGATTTAGTGCCAAACATTTTAATAACTTCTTGTTCTAAAACTTGAGCACAATTTTCTTTTCCATCATTTTCACGAAAGACATTACAAAGATGAAGCATATGAGGCAACCACAACTCCATTTTTTTTGTAGTTTTCTTTTATAAAACCAAACTAGTGATAAAACAAGAAACTAAAAGATTCAATTGTAAGATCTAAAGATATACCTTCAAGCACTCACCTCCCCGGCAACGGCGCCAGAAAAGAGCTTGATGTCTACTACGCAACCTTCTTCTTGTAGACTCGTGTTGGGCCTCCAAGCGCAGAGTTTTGTAGGACAGTAGCAAATTTCCCTCAAGTGGATGACCTAAGGTTTATCAATCCATGGGAGGCGTAGGATGAAGATGGTCTCTCTCAAACAACCCTGCAACCAAATAACAAAGAGTCTCTTGTGTCCCCAACACACCCAATACAATGGTAAATTGTATAAGTGCACTAGTTCGGCGAAGAGATGGTGATACAAGTGTAATATGGATGGTAGATATAGGTTTTTGTAATCTGAAAATATAAAAACAGCAAGGTAGCAAGTAACAAAAGTGAGCAAAAACAGTATTGCAATGCTTGAAAACAAGGCCTAGGGTTCATACTTTCACTAGTGCAAGTTCTCTCAACAATACTGACATAGTTGAATCATATGTAAATCCCTCACGTGCGACAAAGAGTTCACTCCAAAGTCACAAATAGCGGAGAACAAATGAAGAAATTATTGTAGGGTACGAAACCACCTCAAAGTTATCTTTTCCGATCAATCTTATGAGCTATCCCTATAAGTGTCACGAACAGCCCTAGAGTTCGTACTAAAATAACACCTTAAGATATACATCAACCAAAACCCTAATGTCACCTAGATACTCCAATGTCACCACAAGTACCCATGGGCTTGATTATACGATATGCATCACACAATTTCAGATTCATCATGTTCAATCCAACACAAAGAACTTCAAAGAGTGCCCCAAAGTTTCTACCGGAGAGTCAAGACGAAAACGTGTGCCAACCCCTATGCATAGATTCCCAAGGTCACGGAACCCGCAAGTTGATCACCAAAACATACATCAAGTGGATCAATAGAACATCCCATTGTCACCACGGATATCCCATCGCAAGACATACATCAAGTGTTCTCAAATCCTTTAAAGACTCAATCCGATAAGAAAACTTCAAAGGGAAAACTCAATTCGTCACAAGAAGATAGAGAGGGGAAAACTCCATATGATTCATCTATATTAATAAAGCTCGCGGTACATCAAGATTGTGTCATCTGAAGAACACGAGAGAGAGAGATCAAACACATAGCTACTGGTACATACCCTCAGCCCCGAGGGTGAACTACTCCCTCCTCGTCATGGAGACCGCCGGGATGATGAAGATGACCTCCGGTGATGGTTTCCCCCTCCGGCAGGGTGCCGGAACGGGCTTCGGATTGGTTTTTCATGGCTACAGAGGCTTGCGGCGGCGGAACTCCCGATCTAGGTTTCTTTCTGGGGTTTTTGGTATTTATAGGAATACTTGGCGTTGGAATCAAGTCAGGGGGACTCCCGAGGGGCCCACAAGCCAGGGGGCACGCCCTAGGGGGGGCGCCCCCTAGGCTTGTGGCCGCCTCGGGACTCCTCTCCGGTATATTTTTGCTCCAGTATTTTTTATATTTTCCAAAAATATTCTCCGTAAATTTTCAGCCCATTCCGAGAACTTTTATTTCTGCACAAAAAAACGACACCATGGTAGTTCTGCTGAAAACAGCGTTAGTCCGGGTTAGTTCTAATAAAATCATACCAAAATCAGATAAAATTATTGTAAACATGGCATGAATACTTCATAAATTATAGATACATTGGAGACGTATCAGTATGGTAGAACAACTGCTTGTTAAACCTTATGCAGGAGATGGAACTGAACATCCTGATATGCACCTATTATATGTGAACGAAATTTGTGGATTATTTAAGCTTGCAGGTTTACCCGGAGATGAAGTTAAGAAGAAGGTTTTCCTTTATCTTTGAAGGGAAAAGCATTGAAATGGTATAGGCTATGTGATGATCTTGGATCGTGGAACTGGAATCGTTTGCAATTGGAATTCCACCACAAGTTTTATCCCTTGCATCTTGTTCATCGTGATCGGAATTATATATATAATTTTTGGCCCCGTGAAGGAGAAAGCATCGCTCTAGCTTGGGGGAGGCTTAAGTCAATGTTATATTTATGCCCCAATCATGACATTCTGAGAGAAGTTATCATTCAGAATTTTTATGCTCGGCTTTCTCGTAATGATCAATCCATGCTCGATACTTCTTGTGCTGGTTCTTATATGAAGAAGACCATTGAATTCAAGTGGGATCTCTAAGAAAGAATTAAACGCAACTCTGAAGATTGGGAACTCGACGAAGGTAATGAGTCAGGTATAAAGCTTGAGTTTGATTGTGTTAAATCTTTTATGAATACCGATACTTTTCACAAGTTTAGCACTAAATATGGACTTGACTCTGAGATAGTATCCTCTTTCTGCGAAGCATTTGCTACTCACGTTGACCTCCCTAAGGAGAAGTGGTTTAAATATCATCCCACTATTAAAGAAGAAATTAAAGAACCAGTCGTAGCTAAAGAAAAAACCATCATTTACAATGTTGATCCAGTTGTGCCTACCTCTTATATTGAAAAACCACCTTTCCCTGTTAGGATAAAGGAACATGCTAAGGTATCAACTGTGGTTCGTAAGAGTAATATAAGAGCATCTAAGCCCCCTGAGCGAATTAAAGTAGAACCTGGTGTTGCTATGGTTAAAGATCTCTTGGTAGAAAATATTGATGGGCATGTTATCTACTTCTGTGATGAAGCTTCTAGAATTGCTAAACCCGATGAAAAAGATAAACATAGACCCATAGAAGGCATGCCTATTGTCTCAGTCAAAATAGGAGATCATTGCTATAATGGTTTATTTTATTTGGGTGCTAGTGTGAGTGCTATCCCTTTTACCTTATACCAAGAAATTGTGGATGAAATAGCACCTGATGAAATAGAAGACATTGATGTTACTATTAAACTTGCTAATAGAGACTCCATCACACCACTCGGGATTGTTAGAGATGTTGGAGTCTTGTGTGGGAAAGTGAAATACCCTACTGATTTTCTAGTCCTTGGTTCCCCACAAGACGACTTTTGTCCCATTATCTTTGGTAGACCTTTCTTGAGCACCGTCAATGCTAAGATAGATCAAATTTTCTTTGAACAACAACCTCTCCTGAAACACAATTTGCCTATTGAAACTCTTGGAGGTCCTCCTCCACCTAAAGGTGATCCTGTGTTCGAATTAAAGCAATTGCCTGACACTTTGAAGTATGCTTATCTTGACGAGAAAAAGATATATCCAGTTATTATTAGTGCTAACCTTTCAGAACATGAAGAAGAAAAATTATTAAAAGTTCTAAGGAAGCACAGGGCTGCTATTGGATATACTCTTGATGATGTTAAGGGCATTAGTCCCACTCTATGTCAGCACAAGATTAATATGGAACTTGATGCTAAACCCGTTGTTGATCACAAACGGCAGCTAAATCCTAAGATGAAGGAAGTGGTAAGAACTGAAATATTAAAGCTTTTGGAAGCAGGTATAATCTATCCCATTGCTGATAGTAGATGGGTAAGTCCCGTTCATTGTGTCCCTAAGAAAGGAGGTATTACTGTTGTTCCCAATGATAAAAATGAACTCATTCCACAAAGAATTGTTACTGGCTATAGAATGGTAATTAATTTTAGAAAATTAAATAAAGCTACTAGAAAATATCATTACCCTCTGCCTTTCATTGATCAAATGCTAGAAATATTATCTAAGCACACACACTTTTGTTTCCTAGATGGATATTCAGGTTTCTCTCAAATACCTGTGTCACAACACGATCAAGAGAAAACCACCTTTACTTTCCCTTTTGGAACCTATGCTTATAGACATATGCCCTTTGGTTTATGCAATGCACCTGCTACCTTTCAAAGATGTATGACTGCTATATTCTCTGATTTTTGTGAAAAGATTGTGGAGGTTTTCATGGATGATTTTTCCGTTTACGGAACTTCTTTTGATGATTGCTTAAGCAACCTTGATCGAGTTTTGCAGAGATGTGAACAAACTAATCTCGTCTTGAATTGGGAGAAGTGCCACTAAATATCTGAACGAGGTATTGAGGTGGATAAAGCTAAAGTTGATGCAATTGAGAAAATGCCATGTCCTAATGATATTAAAGGTATTCGAAGTTTCCTTGGTCATGCTGGTTTTTATAGGAGGTTCATTAAAGACTTCTCTAAAATTTCTAGGCCTCTTACTAATCTTTTGCAAAAGGATATTCCTTTTGTTTTTATGATGATTGTGTGGAAGCCTTTGAAACACTCAAGAAAGCCTTAACCTCTGCACCTATTGTTCAACCACCTGATTGGAACTTGCCTTTTGAAATTATGTGTGATGCTAGTGATTATGCTGTTGGTGCTGTTCTAGGACAAAGAGTTGATAAGAAATTGAATGTTATCCATTATGCTAGTAAAACTCTAGACAGTGCTCAACGAAATTATGCTACCACTGAAAAGGAATTTTTAGCAGTTGTGTTCGCCTGTGATAAATTTAGATCCTATATTGTTGATTCCAAAGTTATTGTTCACACCGATCATGCTACTATAAAATACCTTATGGAAAAGAAAGATGCTAAACCTAGACTTATTAGGTGGGTTCTCTGGCTTCAAGAATTTGACTTACACATCGTTGATAGGAAGGGAGCTGAGAACCCCGTAGCTGATAACTTGTCTAGGTTAGAAAATATTCTTGATGATCCACTACCTATTGATGATAGTTTCCCTGACGAACAAATAGCTGCAATAAGTGTTTCACAAAACACCCCTTGGTATGCTGGTTATGCTAATTACATTGTCGCTAAATATATACCACCTAGTTTCACATACCAACAAAAGAGAAAAAATTTCTATGACTTGAGACATTACTTTTGGGATGACCCACATCTTTATAAAGAAGGAGTAGATGGTATTATTAGACGTTGTGTACCTCAACATGAACAGGAACAAATCCTACGGAAATGTCATTCCGAAGCTTATGGAGGACATCATGCGGGAGATAGAACTGATCATAAGGTATTGCAATCTGGTTTTTATTGGCCTACTCTCTTCAAGGATGCCCGTAAGTTTGTCTTGTCTTGTGATGAATGTCAAAGAATTGGTAATATCGGTAAGCGTCAGGAAATGCCTATGAATTATTCACTTGTTGTTGAGCCATTTGATGTTTGGGGTTTTGATTATATGGGGCCTTTTCCTTCCTCTAACGGGTACACTCATATTTTGGTTGCTATTGAGTATGTCACTAAGTGGGTAGAAGCTATTCCAACTAGTAGTGCTGATCACCACACCTCCATTAAAATGCTTAAAGAGGTTATATTCCCGAGGTTTGGAGTCCCTAGATATTTAATGACCGATGGTGGTTCACACTTTATTCATGGTGCTTTCCGTAAGATGCTTGCTAAATATGATGTTAACCATAGAATTGCATCACCCTATCATCCCCAATCTAGTGGTCAAGTAGAACTTAGCAATAGAGAAATAAAATTGATATTACAAAAAACTGTCAATAGGCCTCGTAAGAATTGGTCTAAGAAATTAGATGATGCACTTTGGGCCTATAGAACAGCTTATAAAAATCCTATGGGTATGTCTCCATACAAAATGGTATATGGAAAAGCTTGTCATTTGCCTCTAGAATTAGAACATAAATCATTTTGGGCAATTAAAGAACTCAACTATGATTTCAAACTTGCCGGTGAGAAAAGGCTATTTGATATTAGATCACTAGATGAATGGAGAACCCAAGCCTATGAAAACGCCAAACTATTCAAAGAAAAAGTAAAAAAGATGGCATTACAAAAGAATCCAAAAGCGGGAATTCAAAATAGGAGACTATGTTCTTTTGTTCAACTCTCCTTAAGATTTTTTGCAGGAAAGCTTCTATCCAAATGGGAAGGACCTTATATTATCGAAGAAGTTTATCGTTCTGGAGCTATCAAGATTAATAATGCCGAAGGTACTAACCCGAAGGTGGTCAAGGACAAAGAATTAAGCACTATATCTCAGGTACGCCTATTAACGTTGAAAGCAATGTTATCCAAACCATGACACCGGAGGAACACATAAAAGAAACCTTCCGGAACACTCCAGAATTCTGAAAAATAGGAGGTACGTGATACGGTAAGTAAACGGACTCCGAAAAATCCACAAAAATATTTTTTGTCAAGTTTGGAATATTAGAAAATTTTGGAAATAAAGAAATAAACCGGAAGGTGATTGAGGTGAGCACGATACACCAGGGCGCGCCAGGCACCCCTGGGCGCGCCCTGGTGGGCTGTGCCCACCTCGGACACCTTCCTGACTCCGTTTTCCTTCCATATGCTTGTTTCCCAAGAATAAAAATTCTCTATATATACCCCGACTGTTTTGACGACCGCATCGCAGAAAAATCCTCTGTTCTTGTTTCTTGCCATTTTCTCGTCAGATCTAGATCTCCATGGCTCCACCAAGCTCCTCCAAGGACAAGTTCTTCGAGAAGGTCATCAACCCGTACTTGCCGAAGGTGATGAAGTAACCTCAAGCCATTGAGATGCGTGAGGGGGTGCTCCACATCCGCGATGTTCAGGGACCCAAGAAGACCGAAAGCGTGGAGGCTAGGCTCGAGGTGGTGGAATAGGAAATCTTCAAGTGCCAGAAGATGGTGGAGCGTGGACTTAGTGCCAATCACTCCATGATCACGGAATTCACCCGTGATCAGATGGTGGATGGCTGATCTGTGAAGGACATCATCTCCACCCTCAACAAGCAAATTGATTTTCTGCAGAGCGAAGTTTATGATCTTCAAAACCAAGTCTTCGAATATGAAGCAAGATTTAAAGGTACAAGTTTAGCTGCCAGTTGCAGGACTCAGGGCACTCTTGCGTCAATTTTTGATGGGGAGCCCTTGCCCTGGAAGCTGGAGGTCAAGCCTACTTCTTCATCACCACCACCTTCTTCATCACCACCACCAAAGGAGACTTGAGCACACGGGTATGGGCACTGCCCTTGGCTTGAGCCAAGCTTGGGGGAGGTGCCCCGGTATCGTATCACCACCACTTTTATTCACCTTTACCTATTTTAGTTCGATCTTTAGTTTCCCTTTGCTTTAGTTGAATAAAAGTTTAGTATGATCTATTTTCGTGTGTTAGTTTCGTGGCCTATCTATCTATGTAATCGAGTGAGAGTTATATAATAAAGTTTAGTTTGAGTTTTTGCCTCTCTACTTTCTTGGTGCAATCAAAATAAAATAAAAGGAAACAAATGAAAAGAATCATATGCTAATCTTATAGTGAGTACTGACATCACGTAAGGAAAAGTATAAGTAGTAAAATTTATTGGAGATCGACAAACATAGCATTGGTCAATGATGCAATTCATGAAAGAATTAATAAGGGAAGAGAAGATTCACATGCAAATACACTATCTTGGACATCTTTTATGATTGTGAGCCCCCATTAAATATTATATGTCAAAATTGTTGACGTTGGACAAGGAAGACAACGTAATGATTTATGCTTGTTCATATCCACATAGAAGTTATATTGTCATAGATCCTTTAACATGTGGTGCTTGCTCAATATCTTTGCTAGCCAAAAATTCCGCACTAAGTAGAGATACTACTTGTGCATCCAAAAACCCAAACCCAAATTCATTCTTTGAGTGTCCACCATACCTACTTATGGATCGAGAAAGATCCTTCAAGTAAGTTGTCATCGGTGCAATAAGGCAATAAAAATTGCTTCTAAAAGTGTTTTGATCAATTAGTGTAAGAGAAAATTGAGCGCTATACAAACTTATGATGGCAAAGTAATAAAAGCGACGGACTGCATAATAAAGGTTGCTAACATAGGGGGCAATATAGCGTGACGTTCTTTTACATTAAGGGATCGGGCATACAAACCAATAAGCGCATGACAACCTCTGCTTCCCTCTGCGAAGGGACTATCTTTCACTTTTATGTATTTACTTTTATGCAAGAGTCAAAGTATTCTTCCCTATTCCTTTTACTTTTTCTTTTTGCAAGCATCATGTGGTGAGGAAAGATCTAGGCACATATATCCAGTTGGATATGAGTGGGCATGAGTTATTATTGTTGACATCACCCATGAGGTGAATACGTTGGGAGACGAAACTATAAGCCCCTATCTTCCTATGTGTCCGGTTGAAAATTTTGTTCATGGGTATGCCGTGAGTGTTAGCAATCATAGAAGACTAAATGATGGTTGAGTATGTGGACTTGACAAAAGGCTCCGACATGAGACCCTTCCTGAAAATATGATGAATTGTAGTTGCAAAGTTGACTGAGAACATAGTTTGTTGGTTTTCAATAAGGTTTATGCTTCATACTTCTTTATTGTGATGAATTGTTACTTGTTCATGAGAAGTTATATGATAAAAATGTGTTGAATAAGTTTTATGATAGAGTTTGTTGCTGTTATAATAATAAGCATGATGCTTCTATGTCCGTATTTTGTTTTTATCGACACCTCTCTCTCAAATCATGTGGACATGCTTTTCAATATCGGCTTTCGCTTGAGGACAAGCGATGTCTAAGCTTGGGGGAGTCGATACGTCCATTTTGCATCATGATTTCCTACTGTTATTTATTATGTTTTGTTGAATAATAATGCTTTAAGGAGTGATTCTATTGTCTTTTCTCTCATAATATGCAAGGTTTACACAAAGAGGGAGAATACCGGCAGCTGGAATTCTGGACCCAAGAAAAGCACATCAGAGATACCTATTCTGCACAACTCCAATGAAGCTGCAATTTTACGGAGATTATTTCTGGAATAAATAAAAAATACTAGAGCAGAAAACTACCGGAGGGGGCAAACCTGGTGGGCACAACCCACCAGGGCGCGCCAGGCCCCCCTGGGCGCGCCCTGATGGGTTGTGGCCTCCTCGGCCCACCTCCGGTGCCCATCTTCTGGTACATAGTCACATTTGACCTAGAAAAAAAATAAGAGGAGGACTTTCGGGGCGAAGCGCCGCCGCCTCGAGGTGGAACTTGGGCAGGAGCACTTTTGCCCTCCGGCGGAGCGATTCCGCCGGGGGAACTTCCCTTCCGGAGGGGGAAATCGAAGCCATCATCATCACCAACACCCCTCTCATCTTTGGGAGGCCAATCTTCATCAAAATCTTCAACAGCACTATCTCCTCTCAAACCCTAGTTCATCTCTTGTGTTCAATCTTTGTATCGGAACCTCAAATTGGTACCTGTGGGTGACTAGTAGTGTTGATTACCTTGCGTAGTTGATTACTATATGGTTTATTTGGTGGAAGATTATATGTTCAGATCCATTATGCTATTCAATACCCCTCTGATCTTGAGCATGATTATTATTTGTGAGTAGTTACCTTTGTTCTTGAGGTCACGGGAGAAGTCATGTTGCAAGTAATCATGTGAATTTGATATGTGTTCGATATTTTGATGATATGTATGTTGTGATTCCCTTAGTGGTGTCATGTGAACGTCGACTACATGACACTTCACCATCGTTGGGCCTAAGGGAATGCATTGTGGAGTAGTTATTAGATGATGGGTTGCTAGAGTGACACAAACTTAAACCCTAGTTTATGCGCTACTTCGTAAGGGGCTGATTTGGATCCAAACGTTTAATGCTATGGTTAGATTTTATCTTAATACTTTTCTCATAGTTGCGGATGCTTGCGAGGGGGTTAATCATAAGTGGGAGGTTGTTCAAGTAAGAACAGCACCCAAGCACTGGTCCACCCACATATCAAATTATTAAAGTAGCGAACACGAATCAAACCAACATGATAAAAGTGACTAGATGAAATTCCCGTGTACCCTCAAGAACACTTTGCCTATTACTAGAGATTGTTCTGGCCTGTCTTTTGCCACAAAAGGAATGGGTTACCTTGCTGCACCTTGTTTACCGTTACCGTTACTTGCTCGTTACCAATTACCTTGCTATCAAAGTATCTGTTACCTACAATTCCAGTGCTTGCAGAAATTACCTTGCTGAAAACCGCTTGTCATTTCCTTCTGCTCCTCGTTGGGTTCGACACTCTTACTTATCGAAAGGACTACGATTGATCCCCTATACTTGTGGGTCGTCAACGGGAAAAACAGAAAACAGGAAAATCAAGCTAATTGTAATTTATATAAACTAAAAACAAGAGAGAATAAAGTTTTGATGCAGAGAGTTGTGAATACTAAATTCATCAATCACATGTCTTCTCAAAAGGATCCATTTATAAGCTTGATCAAGTCTTATTAACAACTATTTCCGATTACCATGAAACCGAAGAATTTTTGTATATCACTAGGTTACCTCAATGGGGATTTGCATCTCCCCAACAATAAGATTATAATATTTCTTCTTCTTGGTAGTAGGTAGAGGGATTGTAAAATCTCCAATGATAACCGTGGGAATAGGCTCAACGCCATTAATATTATTAACCAAAGTTTGCTTCTTTGAAAAATGCATGGTATGTTGCTTGCCATTGACATGAAAGGTAACCTTGCTTCTATTGCAATCAATAACAACCCCTGCAGTATTTAAAAAGGGCCTACCAAGGATGATCGACATATTGTCGTCCTTGGGCGTATCAAAAATAACAAAGTCTGTCAAGATAGTAGCATTTTCAACCACAACAGGAACGTCCTCGCAAATTCCAATAGGTAAAGTAGTGGATTTATCAGCCATTTGCAAAGATATCTCAGCAGGTGTAAGATTACTCAAATCAAGTCTTTTATAAAGGGAGAAAGGCATAACACTAACACCGGCCCCTATATCACATAAAGCAGTTTTAACATAATTTCTTTTAATAGAGCAGGGTATTGTGGGTTTACCAGGATCTCCTGACTTCTTAGGTACTCCTCCATCAAAAGAATAATTAGCAAGCATAGTAGCAATTCCAGTTTCAGGTATTTTTCTTTTGTTGGTAATAATATCTTTCATATACTTAGCATACGGAGGCATTTTCAATATATCGGTCAAACGAGTACGCAAAAAGACATGTCTAATCATTTCAGCAAAGCGCTCAAAATATTCATCGTCCCAACTTTTAGAAGGCTTACGAGGGAATGGCATGGGTTTTTGAACCAATGGCTCTCTTTCCCTTCCATGTTTTCTAGAAACAATGTCTCTCTTATCATAACGTTTATTTTTAGGAGGTGGGTTATCAAGATCCTCAGCAGGTTCTATATCTACATCGTTATCATGTTCTGTATTACTATATGGTGGAACATCTGCGTGCACAGTATTACTTTCATCCTCCTTTTCATTATCACTAGGTGCATGTTCACTACGAGACCGAGTCTCAGCATCAGAAATAGAAACATCATTATGGTTCTCAGTAGGTGTTTCTGTAACAGGTTCACTAGGAGCATGCAAGTTCCTATCATTTTTCTTCTTCTTTTTCTTATTAGATGGACTAGGTGCATCATCATTAATTCTCTGAGAATCTTGTTCTACTCTTTTAGGATGACCTTCAGGATAAAGAGGTTCTTGGGTCATGCGACCCCCTCTAGTCATTACTCTAACAGCATGATCATTTATATTATTATTTATTTCAGCAAGCAGATCATTTTGTGACTCAGCAACTTGGTCTAGTTGGGTGTGAACCATAGAAGCATGTTTTCCTAGACCTTTTACATCATTAGGAATTCTAAACATCAAGTCACTTAAGTGGTCTATCATCATGACATTACCTCTTAATTGATCCTTAACATAGTTGTTGAAGTGCTCTTGCTTAACAATGTAATTATGAAATTCATCCATGCATTGATTAGGGGTCTTAGTATAAGGTATATCACTTTCATTAAATGAACGGAGAGAGTTTACCTCTACTACCTGTGTCGGGGTATCAAGCCCATGTATTTCTTCAAGAGGTGGTAGTTTCTTGATATCCTCAATTTTAATACCTTTCTCCTACATAGATCTTTTTGCTTCTTGCATATCTTCAGGGTTGAGGAATATAATACATATTTTCTTTTGAATAGTTTCTGAAGGTGGCTCATGAAATGTCCAATCATCGACATTTTGCAATATGTTATTCAATAATTCTTCAGCTTGTCCAACAGTTCTTTCCCTGAAAACACAACCAGCACAACTATCTAGGAAATCCCTAGAAGCATCGGTTAGTCCATTATAAAAGATATCAAGTATTTCATTTTTCTTAAGAGGATGATCAGACAAAGCTCTAACTAACTGGAGAAGCCTCCCCCAAGCTTGAGGGGGATTCTCCTCTTCAATTTGCGAAAAGTTAAATATTTCCTGTAAGGCAACTTGTTTCTTATGAGCAGGAAAATATTTTTCAGAAAAGTAATAAAGCATATCCTAGGGACTACGCATACAACCAGGAGAAAGAGAAAGGAACCATGCCTTGGCCTCGCCTTTTAGCGAGAAAGGAAAAAGCTTAAGGATATAATAGTAGCGTATCTTTTCATCATTGGTAAATAAAGCAGCAATATCATTTAGTTTCATTGACAGTTTCGTTTTCATAACCTTGGAAAGGATCAAATTCAACTATAGGGATTAACTCAGGGTCTATAGAGAATTCATAATCCTTATCAGTAACAAATATAGGAGAAGTAGTAAATTTAGGATCATGTTTCATTTTCTCCATCATAGTTTTTTCTTTTAGTTTGGACACTAGCTTCCTCAAGCCATCTCTATTTTCACAAGCAAGAATGTCCCTAGATATTTTCTCATCCACAACATAACCTTCAGGTACATAGGGCAAGTCATAATTATTGGGAGAGCGAGGTGTAATAGGTGACTTAAGATCTTCATCAGTTTCATCATTTTCAAGTTTTCTAGCTTTAACAATATGAGCATTAAGTAATTCATTCAGTGGCACAGTTTCAGTTTCATCATATGTAGCAATAGTAGTATCATTAATTTCAGAGGTGGAATCATCAAGTTCATGTGACATATCACGACGATCAACAGGTGGTGGTGTAACAAGCTGATTCAAAACAGTAGGTGAATAAAAAGCAAAGCTAGATGGCAGTTCCTTACCTCCTCTCATGCGAGAGGGGAAGATCTTAGTTCGATTATCTTTCAGATTCTTCATAGTGGCAATTGGATATCCTCAAGTTAACACAATAAATATTGCTATGCTCCCCGGCAACAGCACCAGAAAAAGGTCTTGATAACCCACAAGTATAGGGGATCGCGACAGTCTTCACGGGTAGTATTTCACCCTAATTTATTGATTCGACACAAGGGGAGCCAAAGAATATTTATTGGCCTTGACAGTTGAGTTGTCAATTCAACCGCACCTGGGATATCTCTCTGCAGCAAAGGTTTAGTAGCACAACAAATGAGAGTAGTAACAGTGACAGTGATAGCAGCAATTTTGGTAACAGTAGTGACAGTAGCAATTGAGTAGCAGGTGTGACAGTAACAACAACATTATTAACTTAGCAAGATTCAGTATATGTAAAGCGCATGCACATGGTGCAGCGATGGAAATATGTGGATGACATCAATCATGTAACAGTTACACACTAGAGCGACACAGAACTAGCTCCAATTCATCAATATAATGTAAGCATTTATTCCGTATATGGTCATACGTGTTTGCGATAAGAACTTGCATTACATCTTTTGTCCTACCCTCCCGTGGCAGCAGGGTCCTATTGGAAACTAACGGATATTAAGGCCTCCTTTTAATAGAGAACCGGAACAAAGCATTAACACATAGTGAATACATGAACTCCTCAAATTACGGAGATCACCGGTAAGAATCCCAATTATTGTCACCTTGGGGTATGCGGATCAAGACACGTAATAGGTGCATACAACTTGTGTAAGAGCACATTTATCCATGTGTGGTTTTGGTAATTGATG
Organism: Elymus sibiricus; assembly: GCA_039707655.1. Classification (NCBI taxonomy): domain Eukaryota; kingdom Viridiplantae; phylum Streptophyta; class Magnoliopsida; order Poales; family Poaceae; genus Elymus; species Elymus sibiricus. The sequence goes on from CM077671.1 coordinate 345,879,334, forward strand.
ACAATCCCTATGGACTAATGGTTGCCCTGAGTTATATTCGAAGGATTTGTCCGTAGGTACTTCTTGAAGTCCATCTGTTGGTTTCAAGGAGTTTATATGGTGACCAAGGTGGTATTCAAGGTTTTATCCAAAGATTGGTCATGTGAGAGTTGATCTCATTGCAAGCATGTCTTGAAGAAGAAGATTGTGTGAACATTCATGTTTACCTTCAAGACATCATCTTTGTGAAGAGAGAAGAGAAGACACAAGGTTGAACAAGATTAAGGCAAAGAATGATTCAAGTTGATCAACACACAAAGCATAGAAGATGTACCAAGTGGGATCAAGTGATCCCATGGTATGGTAAGCATTGTCCATTACGCTTTGTGTACTAACCCATAGTCTACGTGAGAGTTCGTTGTGGGGTTAGGTATATTTCCATGGGCTTGCGTCAAGAGGAAGATCTCATACAACCCATGGAGGATGACATCAAGTGGTGATCGTCATGAAGGTTGCGGTGTGCAAGTTCAAGTGAAGCATCACGGAGAGATCATGCTTGAAGCTTGCCGTCCATTGTGGTGACAATGGACTTGTGAAGATGTGCCAAAGATTGGCTCTCCCATAGTGGAGTATGGGGGAGCAATCTACTAGTCTTCATCGAGCCGACGCAATCAAGAAAGGTGGTCCATCTTGAGAAGGACAAGATCGTCATCATCCAGCTCAAGTGGACTATGCGCAAGGCAAAGGTTTGACCTTGATAGGGTTTTCTATTTTACCGGTCTCATGGTGGTAGTTGGGAGACCGGGTTATAGGATCGATAGCCGTACTATCAAGGGGGGCTCTCAAGTGAGTAGCTTGATCGTATCGTTCGTTGAGAGCTCAAACCATTGCATTCTTGGCATCATCATCTTTCTTGGTTCTTGGTTGGCTTTTCTCTATGTGGGTTCTTGAGCTTATGGTCAGCTTCATGACAAGCTCAGGTTCATCGAAAACGGAGTCCATATGCATCTTCTATGATGTTTTCGATGTTGGAGTTTTTGCCGGTTCTTCATTCATAGAGGTTTCACATCTCTATATCATTGGCATTTTCATACTGTCGCTGTTGGATAGTTCTTGTCGTCCTGAATCCAACAAGCTTGAGTTTGCTCAATTCGGAGCTCATATGTGAAGGTTATGGCAGTTCTGGTTTTACTGTATCCATCTGGTTGCTTGGGTTATTTGTTCCTCTCCCGCGGTAGTACCGCTCCGGCCAGCACGGTAGTACCGCTTATAGCCGGTACTACTGCCCTGGCCAGCGGTAGTACCGCTGGGGGGAAGTGGGGTGGCTCAGGGAACTCGCGAGGCACCAGACAGCTCCAGACACTTGTCTGGTGTCCCGCGCCAGCCCTCCAGCCGCAGCGGTAGTAGTGGCGGTAGTACCAAGCGGTACTACCGCCGCCCCTTCTACTGCTGCCCAGTTCTGCTGGTGGGCGGTAGTACCGCTCCCAGGGGCGGTACTACCGCTTGTGTGCGGGCTGTGGGGGTAACGGTTGGATTTTCTCCCACCTATAAAAGGGGGTCTTCTTCCCCAATGCATCTTATCTCTTTAGCTCGAGTTTGCCCCCCATTGTTGACCTTCTTCGAGCTTACTAACTCTCAATCCCTCCAATGATTCTTGCTAGTTCTTGAGGGAAAAGAGAGAGGAGATCTAGATCCACATTTCCACCAATCACTTTCTCCTCTAAGTGAGGGGAACCCCTTGGATCTAGATCTTGGAGTTCTTCGTGTTCTTCTTCGTTCTTCCTCTCATTTCCTCCATAACATTTGTTGTTGTGGTGGGATTTGGGAGAGAAGGACTTGGGCACTCCATGTGCCCTTGCCATTGCATTTGGTGCATAGGTTTGAGTTCTCCACGGTGATACGTGGAAGTGAGAAGTTGAGAAGCTTATTACTCTTGGGTGTTTGAGCACCCTAGAGCTTGTCCTCTTGGGTGCTTTGGCGCCCTAGACGGTTGGTGGTGTCTCGGAGCTCAATCATTGTGGTGTAAAGCTCCGGGCAAGCGTTGGGGTCTCCAATTAGGTTGTGGAGATTGCCCCGAGCAATTTGTACGGGTATCGGTGACCGCCCCCAAGGGTTGCCAAAGTGTACGGGTACCGGTGACCGCCCCCAAGGGTTGCCATTTGTACGGGTTTGGTGACCGCCCTCAAGGATCCCTTAGTGGAATCACGGCACCTTGCATTGTGCGAGGGCGTGAGGAGATTACGGTGGCCTTAGTGGCATCTTGGGGAGCATTGTGCCTCCACACCGCTCCGAACAGAGATTAGCATCCGCAAGGGTGTGAACTTCGGGATACATCGTCGTCTCCGCGTGCCTCGGTTTTCTCTTACCCGAGCCCTTTACTTATGCACTTTACTTTGTGATAGCCATATTGTTTCATGTTATATATCTTGCTATCACTTAGTTGTTTATCTTGCTTAGCGTAAGTTGTTGGTGCACATAGGTGAGCCTAGTTGTTTTAGGTTTTGTGCTTGACTAATTAAACGTTAGTTTTATTCCGCATTAGTTCAAGCCTAAACCGTAATTATTTTAAAGCGCCTATTCACCCCCCCCCCCCCCTGTAGGCGACATCCACGTCCTTTCAACTTGCAAGATAGGATCCAAATCAATCTTATATTCGTGAAAACATAATATGTTCAGATCTGAAATCATGGCACTCGGGCCCTAGTGGCAAGCATTAAGCATAGCAAAGTCATAGCAACATCAATCTCAAAACATAGTGGATACTAGGGATCAAGCCCTATCAAACTTAACTCGATTACATGATCAATTCCATCCACACCCATCACCGACCAGCAAGTTTACAGAGGAATTACTCACTCATGGCGGTGAGCATCATGGAATTGTCTATGGAGAAGGGTTGGTGATGATGACGGCGACGAATCCCCCTCCCCAGAGCCCAAAACGGACTCCAGATCAGCCCTCTGGAGGAAGAACAGGATGTGGCGGCGGCTCCATCTCGTGAAACGCAATGAAATCCTCTCTTTGATTTTTTTCTCCGAAGATGTGAATTTATAGGACTAGAATTAGGGTCAGAGGAGCCTCATGGGCCCCACAAGCCATCATGGCGCGGCCTGGGGGGGGGGGGCGCCCTGTTGTCTTGTGGCCCATGGGTGGCCTCCCTCCGGCAGTTCTTCGCTCCATAATTCATTATATATCCCAGAAATAATTCACAAAAAATTTCTTCCAATTCCGAGAACTTTTATTTCTGCACAAAAATAACACCAAGGTAGTTCTGCTGAAAACAGCGTCAGTCCGGGTTAGTTCCATTCAAATCATGCAAATTGGAGGTCAAAACCAGAGCAAAAGTGTTTGGAAAAGTAGATACGTTGGAGACGTATCAGCTAGGGCCTAGGAGGTGCCGTGCGAGCAACTGCTTGAGTTGACGGGAGGCATGCGAGCTGGCCTCCGCTACGCAGGCTCACCGGGAGGCGTGCGGGCAGTACGCCGTAGGCTCACCGGGAAGCGAGCCCTTTGACCTCCATATCCGCCCGCCTTGCTTCCAACCTGTCCATCAATGGCACCCGAGCCGCTATTTGGCGGCTTTACCGCCCACTCACTCACTCACAATCCTCTATATATCTTCGCCTCCCATTCCCCTCTATCATTCAGACCTCCACGGTGACCTACGCCATGGCGCACAAGGATCATATATGCCACTAGTCTTCCGGTTTGGTGAAGTCGATACCGAGCCGGAGGAGATAGAACATAAAGATGAATGGGACGCCATTGACATGGCTCTGGAAGAGCTGCATGCCGCAGTGGATGTTGCCCCGGTGCACTTGCCAGCAACCATCCCCGAGCCCGCGCTAGCAACCATCCCCGTGGCATTGACGGGCTGATCGCCGAGCATCATCGCAGCGCTAGAAATCGCGAGCGTCAGGGAGGTCCCTGCGGACCCGCGCGAGCTCGTGTACGTGCAAGCACGAGCGCCTCCTCCTGCGCCTGTGCTCGTGCGCGCCCATGCACACGCGACGCCGGTCCCCATGCGCGTGCCCGCACCCACGGTGTCCGTCTCCGTGCGGGCGCCTGCACCCACCTCGCACGGGGTCATGGCCCCCTCAGCGGATTGGGTCGCCGCCGTCGACAGCTTCCTCGCAGCGCCGCTAGTGGCAGCCCCTTAGCCCCGCAACCGTCGATCGCGCGACGACCGGATCTTTGATTGGGAAGTCCATAACATTCTGGTCTCATTTGAAGAACTGAACAACTACGCCCCAGAGCATGACAACGCCGGCGCAGGACGCCGCCGCCGCCGCGACTAGTTTTGTTTATATTGTATCTCGATCGTATGAATGTAAAGTCAAAGCTTGACAGAATGAAATCTATGGTTTGATCAACTAAGTATTTATCTCTGAATTCACATAGTAAACAAAAACCATCATTGTTTTCTCTGAATAAACACTCATCACAAACGGTTCAGGTTGAATACCCATTTGCAAATCGACATCTATCTTTCCTTCGCTCGTAAGCCAAGTGAAAAATTGGCGCGAAGGATTGGTGCAATGCATCATTGCAAACGTTTCTCTAATAGGACTCGTGTGCTTAGTACAGACAACCCGGGAAGATTTGCATCTATCATATTGGGTAAATTGCCATTTGTCAAATCGGAAACATTGGCATTTGTCGATCTAGTAACATTGGCACTTATCAACATTGTAGCACTGGCATTTGTCAAATCTTGCAGGAACAAAATAACAATTAGGGTGCAATTTTGCAACTGAAATTCACTAAACATGGATTTCATTCATACGTTAAGCAGTGGTCTTTGTACAAAACAGTTCAACTCGGCAACTGAACTGAACAAACTTTTCCCCAATTGTTGCCAACCACGTACTGAAATAGCTAGTTCAACTATATATACTAGCTAATTTAAAGTACGTGGTACAGTTCAACCATATCTATAGTTAGATGAACTAAACAAAATAGCCCCTAAATACTAGTACTACAAAGGGGCTTTGTACTACTTCCAGCAGAATTGAGCGCGCTCAGTAAGAGCCAGTGGAGGAGGAGCCTGCCGACGAGTTGGTGGAGTCATGTCCGTTGCCTGCCAGTGCTGCCCTCCGGCGCTCAAGACGCCCCTCCTCGAAGCAGTGGTACTCGGCATAGATCTCCGCATTCCGCGTCGCCGCTGCAGATTCTCCTGCGGCCACAGCGTCGGTGAGCTTCTTCGCGTGAGTGACCTGGCGCTTCACCTCCTTCTCTAGGAAGTAGATGTAGCGCGCAAGGTTTGCGACGCAGAAACTCGACGACGGGCCTTTGGCGGCCTTCACCTCCCACATTCGGGCCACGGTGGCGGAGCGGGTGATGACCCCGCCGCCTGACGGCGGGGTCATGGCCAAGACGGGCGACAGTGTGGTGGCGGCCAAGGCGGCCCCGACGGCTGCCGACGTGTTGGCGGCCACGGCGGCCACCGGCAGCAGTTGCCTTCGGGCAACGGTGGTGGAGCGTGTAGTGGGTGGCGTGCGCACACCCACCAGGGATGCCACGTGCACTACACACTTCAGAGGACTACCGCGCCGACGCGGTGAAGCCTACCAGCTGGAGCTGTCTTCTGGCGGAGTGGCCGAGCGACGACGAACGGTCGATGCCATTGGCGATTGGGGGAGAAACAAACTAGATAAGCTATGGGGAGGGAGGGGATGATGGCAATGTGGAGTCGCCGGCCGTGAGGGTTTATATAGCAAGCCAACAAGCATTGGGGATTTGGGGAGTTGGTCGGGCCGGGCGGGAAGCTAGAGCCGTAGCACTGTTTTGTGCGTGGGAACCTGCGCGGTTGTGCGCGGGAACGGGGTCATCGAGCCGACGCGTGGCCAAAAGCGGTGCCGAAGCCTGCACTGGAATCCTCGGGCATCAACACGGTACAAGACGTGAGAGAGGAGGATGGGGTGATGCGCAGGCAGACGAGTCATAATAATAAAACGTCTGCGATATTAATACAGGCAAACGACACTTCCCAACGTAGCATCGGTAATGATTTCATCCATCGCTGACAATTGTTTGGCAGCAACCGTCTGCCCACAACACACACAACTTGTCAGTATGAATCATTTGGGTTAATATTGGTCTTCGCACACAAATCTGATGAATGAACTATTTGTCGGGTATCACAAACACCTTGTTATGATAACTCGTTTGTGTTCTAGCTGGATCAACGCAAACAGTTTGTCCGAGTGAACTGTATGCCGTACTTCACACACATATGTATTTTTTGAACCGTTTGTGTTATCTTGTCTAATCGCAAACAGTTCATAAGCACCAACTGTATGCCCTGCATCACACATGCCAGTCTCATATCAAACGTTGTAGGATCCAAAGTATGTCTAGAGGGGGGGTGATTAGACTACTTGAGCAAATAAAAATATATCGTTTTCCCAATTTTAGTTGTGAGCAGATTTTAGCAATTTGCACAAGTCAAGTTCGCCCTACACATGCATGTCTATGAGTATTGCAGCGGAAAGTAAAGACAAGCATATGTAAGAGGATAAGGGTAGGAAGATCATACGCAATTTGGAGACACGAAGATTTTTCCCATGGTTCCGATAGGTGGTGCTATCGTACGTCAATGTTTACGGAGTCTTCAACCCACAGAGGGTAGCGGTCGCGAGAGTCCACGGAGGGCTCCACCCATAAGGGTCCACGAAATAGCAACCTTGACTATTCCATAACGGCTTCCGTCCACGAAGGACTAGCCTCACTATGGGTAGATCTTCACGAAGTAGGCGATCTCCTTGCCTGTACAAACTTCTTGGTTCAACTCCACAACATGAAGTAGGAGGCTCCCAAGCGACACCTAACCAATCTAGGAGGCACCACCCTCCAAAAGGTAATAGGCTCGATAGTAACGATGAACTCTTTGCTCTGGTGTTTCAAATGATAGTCTCCCCAACACTCAATCACTCCCTCACTGATTTGGCTTGGGTAGAAGAGATTGATTGAATGGAAAGCAACTTGGGGAGGCTAGAAATCAAGATCCATATGGTTGGAGTGGATGATCTTGACCTCAACACAAGGATAGGTGGTTCTCTCTCAGAAAATTGGATATGGCAAGTGTGTGTGTGTTCTGAGTGCTTCATTTTCGAGTGGGATGTGGTGGAGGGGTATATATAGGCATCTCCAAAAATCCAACCGTTACAACATTATTGCCCAACTCGGTGGAACCAAAGCAAAACTCGGTGGCACCGACTTGTTCAAAATGTGGCAACTTTAGGCTTTTCGGTGAGACCGATATGGAATACTCGGTGGTACCGATATGGGTGACCTAGGTAGTTACCAAATCTCGGTGAGACCAATTTCTCAAACTCGGTGGGACCGATTTGGAGAAATGGGTTAACAGAGAGTTGGCCCAACTTCTCGGTGAAACCGATTTGCAAAACTCGGTGGGACCGAATCATGAAAATGGCTAACCAGGGAGCTGGTCACTGTTTTCGGTGGCACCGGAAGGGAATGTTGGTACTACCGAGTTGTGGGTCTTGGCTAGGGTTTCTGTCTGGGCTTTTGACTTGGTGTAGCCAATGTGGAAATAATGGTGACACCGATTTTAAGTGGTAGGCTCTATGACAGAATATTTGTGGGAGAGCTTGTGGGTGTTTTTGGTGACTAACACTCGATCACTTTGAGCATTTCATTCACCATTATTACCTCACCCCCTTTTGATAGTATTGGCTTTCCTATGGACTCAAAGTGATTTCTCACAACGTAAAATGTAGAGTCTTCATGCTTGTAGCTTAGCCAATCCTATTCCTTGCATCTTGGGGTCTCCTCACAATCCTTTGTCAATCAAACATTGAACTTTTTCCTGAAACATACTTAGTGGAAACATTAGTTCAATGAAATATATGTTGTTATTAATTACCAAAACCACCTAGGGAGAAGTTGTGCTTTCAAACGTGCCTGATGGACCAGTCATTGCACACAGTTTTCTTTATTGGCGACGGAGCTATAACTATATTGTTTGCGATGGCCCTATCGCACACAGTTTCATCGAAGGGTCTCTGATTGATGTGTCGTCTTTGGACCATCCTGCGGTAGTGTGGTCAATTCATACTTAAACATCAGATAGACCTATTGAAGTATACAGTTTTGCATAACTAAAATAATTATCGCATGGCAAAAGCTACTACAACAATGGGTACGTGATACGTCTCCAATGTATCTATAATTTTTGATTGTTCCATGCTGATATATTATCATTCTAGGATACTTTTTGAGTCTTTATTTACCAATTTATCATATTTTTGAGCACTAACCTATTGACCCAGTGCCCAGTGCGAGTTGCTATTTTCTGCATGTTTTTCACTTTTCAGGTTTACAGTACCAAACGAAGTCCAATTGCCACGAAACTTTTTGATGATTTTTCTGGACAAAAAGAAGACCTGGAAACTTCGGAAGGAGGCCAGGAGCCGCATGAGGGCCCCACAAGCCAACAGGGCGCGCCCTGATGGCTTGTGCCTCCCTCGTGGCTCCTCCGACGCCCCTCTCTGGCTTATAAATTCTCATATATCCCAAAAACCCTAGAGGCAATCCCGAAACTCTTTTTACGATGCCGCAAGTCTCTATTCCGTCGTGAGGCCATCTGGAGCTCCTCTATTCCGTCGTGAGGCCATCTGCCGAAGGGGGGATCGATGACGGAGGGCCTCTACATCAACCTTGCTGCCCTCATGATGATGTGTGTGTAGTTCACCGCAGACCTACGGGTGTATAGCTAGTACCTAGATGGTGATATATCTATCTCTTGATTTTCAATACAATGATCATCGCATCTTTGCTTTGATCTATCCGATGTAATCCTATTGGTTGGTGTGTTTGTTGGGATCGGATGAATTGTGGGTTTATGTTCAGATTATTCATGAAAAGTATTTGAGATATCTCTGATATATATTATGTCTCTTAATTGCATGATCATTATAGCTTCATAATTATCTCCGATCTATTGAAATAGTTTGGCCAACTAGATTGATATTTCATCGGTGAGAGAGGTGCGTTGTGGTAGGTTCAACCTGAAGAGTTTCTATATCCCAGTGACAAAGTAGGGGCAAGATGCGTCTTTGTGTTGTTGCTACCAAGGATAACACGATGGGGTTTATTCATATTGCTTGAGTTTATTTTGTCTACATCATGTCATCGTTCTCCATGCATTCCTCTATTTGTCATGAACTTAATACGTAGAGAGGCAAGCATAGAAGCACTCTTGAAGTGGAGCAATAGTAATAGGTGCAGGCAGGAGTCCGCCTATTTGTTTATGGACATGATGCCTATATACACATGATCATTGCCGTGAAAATCGCATAACTATCCACTTTTCTATCAATTGCCCAATAGTAATTTTTTACCCACCGTATGCTGCCTACATGAGAGATGCCGCTAGGGAAAACTATGGCCCCAGGGTCTATTCGCTTATAAATTGGCAAACACTACTATTACCTTGCTGCTTTTATTTACTTTTTATTTTAATTTGCAATATACAATTATCTACAATTTTCTACACAACTCATTTGCTTGCAAATAACGAGATCAAGGGGATTGACAACCCTCTGGCCCGCGTTGGGTGCAAGTTGTTTGTTCTTTTGTGTGCAGCCTCTGAAGACGATTGAGGATTGATATTCCTATTGGTTTGATAAAGCTTGGTTTCATAACTGAGGGAAATACTTACCCACTTTGTGCTGCAATTACCCGTTCCTCTTCACGGAAAACCCAACGCAGATCACAAGTATCAGGAAGGATTTCTGGCGCCGTTGCCGGGGAATATCATCGCCAACTATCAATTAACTTCACACAAATTATCATTCACTTGTTGTTCTTTTTATTTTCTTTTATATTTAGTTTGTTTCATAAAAATCAAAAATACAAAAATATTTACTTTACTAGTTTGCTAGTTTGCTAGTTTCGTCTCTAGTCTGCTTGCTTGCCTAGCTATGTTATCTTTATATTTATCACACACAAACAGAAAGTAAAAGGTAAAAATAAAGATAAATGGATCCTCATCCACTTGCTAATCTTTTCAAAAGACCCGATTATGTTGAAACAATTGCTAGTGAGTTGAGTGCACTAGATTTTCCTTATGAGGTCTTCCTTGAAAATCATGAATCTAAAAATTGTGATGAAGTGTTAAAAGAAATTTATAAAGTGATTCATGATAGTTCCTTGAATGAAAAGCATGATTGCCATGTTGCTAGTATAAATTCTATGAATATAAATTGTGATAATGATCATGATTGGGGTGATAATCATGATGTTCCTTGTGATGTTGATAATTCTAGCCTTCATGATGAATCTATTATTGAGCATGATATTCACAACACTACTAAAAGTGGGGTTGGAAGAGTAACAACTTTAGGTAATAATGATCCCACTACTTTGGAGAATGATCAATATTATGATAGTTATATTGTTGAATTTGATTATGATCCTACATATAATGAGAGGGACAAACATGGTTATAAGAATTTGCATGTTACTCAATTATCTCTCTTCGTGTTGAAATTATTAATGCTTCACTCTTCCTATTTGCATATGCTAGATTTCACTTGTCTTGAGAATTTTTTTTATTACAAAATCCCTATGCATAGGAAGTATGTTAGACTTAGATGTGTTTTTCACATGCTTTATGATGCTCTCTTTATGCTTCAATTCTTATCTATTATGTTAGCATCATTGAAATCTCGAGCCTATCTTAATGGCTATAAAGAAAGAGCTTGTTGGGAGACAACCCAATACTTTCTGTTTGTTTTTGATAACATGATTATTGCCTCTGTAATGATTATGTTTTTATATTTAAATTAGTGTTTGTGACAAGTAAAGCCTTTGGGATGACTCACAAGATGAGTAGAATCGATGCTGAAACAAAACAGAAACTTTTGACTTCAGTATAGGAATTGTCATTTTTTACTGGAGCGTGATATTGATCTGAATTTTTTACACAGTATTTCAATACAAATTTTCGAGGTTGTCCTAATTTTTCAGAATTGTTAGAGTTACAGAAGTATAGGCTCTTTACAGATTGCTACAGACTGTTCTGTTTTAGACAGATTCTGTTTTTGCTTGCATAGTTGCTTGTTTTGATTATGCTATGGATTGTATCGGGGGGTATAAACCATGGAGAAGTTGGAATACAGTACCTATTATGCAATTATGAAATAATAATAAATTTATAACAGTACCTAAAGTATTCAATATGTTGCTTTTACTAACGGATCTCACGAAGTTTTGTTGAGTTTTGTGTGATTGAAGTTTTCAAGTTTTGGGTGTTATCACGATGGACAAAAGAATAAGGAGTGGCAAGAGCCTAAGCTTGGGGATTTCCATGGAACCCCAAGGTAATATTTTAAGGAAGACTCAAGAGTCTAAGCTTGGGGATGCCCCGGAAGGCATCCCCTCTTTCGTCTCAATCCATCGGTATGTCACTTGAAGCTATATTTTTATTCATCACATGATATGAGTTTTGCTTGGAGCGTCGTTTGTGTTTGTTTTGCTTTTACTTTCAGTTTACCACAATCATTGTTTGCTGGACACACCTATTTAAGAGAGACACACCTTCATCATAATTTGTTAGAATACTCTATGTGCTTCGCTTATATCTTTTGAGCTTAGCAGTTGCTCGAGTACTTCACTTATATCTTTTTGAGCACGGTGGCGTGTAGATTTTATAGAAATAATTTCACTCTCGTTCTTCACTTATATTTGTTTGGGAGTTAATAAATAGTGACGGTAATTTGCATGGGTCATAAGACTAGTCCAAAAATATTAGGTATTCAATGAGTGATAATCAAAACCATCATGTAGCACATATAGAGAAATTGTGGGTTAATGATATTGATGTGGTAATATGAAAAATGTGTGAGTTCATAATTGTTGATTCGTAGAAGTGTCGATATTAAGAGAGCTTAACTTCTTGTTCGTCTAAAAATTAAATAGGCATGGTGATGATGTGTGAGCATTTCTATTCCTCGTTGAAATCCTAGTGTTGTTTCGGGTCGGAAGCGCGCGATGGTTAACTCCTACCAACCTCTTCCCTCGGGGCATGCGAGTAGTGCTTTGATATATGATAAAACTAATAAAACTTTGCAATAAGTATATGAGTTCTTTATGACTAATGTGAAACCATGGACATACGCAATCTCACCTTCTCATATTTGCTAGCCTCTTCGGTACCGTGCATAGCCCATTCTCACCTCGAGGATTGGTGTAACTTTTGCCGGTGCATCCAAACCCCGTGACATGATACACTTTGTTGCACATAAGCCTCATTATATCTTCCTCAAAACAGACACCATACCTACCTATCATGGCATTTCCATAGCCATTCCAAGATATATTGCCATGCAAATTCCATCGTCACTTCACATGACTAGTTCGTTCATCATCATACTGCTTTGCATGATCATATAGAGCTGACATAGTATTTGTGGAAAATCCACCGTTCATCACTTTTTTATACATGTCGCGCTAGATCATTGCACATCCTGGTACACTGCCAGAGGCATTCATACAGAGTCATATCTTCATATCAGTTCTCCATATCGAGTTGTAAGTAAATGAAAGCGTGATGATCATCATTGTTGGAGCATTGTCCCAGTGAGGAAATAAAGATGGGGGAGGCCAAATGTGCCCACGATTCTGAATAATAATAAAAATGAGAGAAAATGAGAGAAGGGACTTTGCTACTATCTTTTACCACACCTATGCCTCAAAGTGGCACTTTGCTCCTCATGTAGAGAGTATCATGATATGTAATTTTCATATGCTAGTGGGAATTACCTTTTCATTATTACAAACTTGGCTTGTATATTCCTATGACGGGCTTCCTCAAATGCCCGAGGTCATCATGAGCAAGCAAGTTGGATGCACACCCCACTTAGCTTCATTTGAGCTTTCATACACTTATAGTTCTAGTGCATCATTTGCATGGCAATCCCTACTCCTTGCATTGACATCTATCGATGGGCTTCTCCATAGCCCGTTGGTACGCCTAGTTGACGTGAGACTATCTTCTCCGCTTTTGCCCCTTTGATATCTACCACCATACTCTATTCCACCTAAATGCTATGTCCAATGGCTCACGCTCATGTATTGCGTGAAGAATAAAAAGTTGATGCATATTGAAAAAGTACGATCCAATTGCCTGAGTTGGACACCGTGGTGCTTGATATTTGTATTAACTAGACAATACCCCGCGCGTTGCTGCGGGACATTTGCTCCAAACTACCTATTGAATAGATGTGCAAAAAAGATTAAAAACGATGAATAGTAATAAATAATTATGTGCACAATTCCTCATATTTAGTTTTGCATGTAATTTCCTAACATGCTTATCCCAAAAATCATGTCCTCCAATTAAAAGTTGCCGAAGGTTAGCATTAACTAATATGATGTAATATGAAGTTCAAAAAAACTAATATGTTGTAATATGATTGTCGTAATAACTATTGAAATTTTGGACATAACACGATGAACAATTTGAATAGTTTGTGTTTCCAAGAAAAAATTAAGTACAACCTGCTAAACAGCTAGGCTGCCATTCTAATGTGTAATGTTTGACAATCTGACTGATCCTGAAGAACAATAATTTTATTTCCCCGCAAAAAAAGACAAATAATTATATGAAAAGATTGTAATATGCAAGCAAGTAGAAATCGTTGCTCACCATCCAATCATGTTTCATCATGGCTAAAACACATTCTCTGTATGTCAATATAGAAAATATAAAAAAGGTCTCGAGCATATAAAGGAACGAAGCATAAAAAAGGAATACCCGTTTAATTTGAAGATACACCTACTTCAAGAATGACATGCTAATGCTACTAAGGGCGTAGACTTCCTTTAGCAAGCTCTTGATGTGCTTTGTCCTGGTAACGCTAGTAGCCTAGTACTGCTAGAGCATGTTGTTCCAGCTCCACCCAATCATTTTGGTGAGCTGAGACACAAGGCTGAATATTTTTCTGGACATGGCGTCGTTTCTAGACATCCACTAAGCAAGGTTGCACCTTGTTGAGCGCTCAGTGCTCCTCCAAGCCGCCGCTGTCAACCTCCCTGCAAATCCGAGACCCTGGTTAGCGTCTCCACAACTCTGGTAAGGAAGCCATCACATGAATCCCCGTACACCTTGTCAGATCCTGTTGGAACCGATCGGAACCAGCCACGCCATCTCCCTGCAGCGTTGAAGCTAGCTTCCTCAGAACAGAAAAGGAGACAGGAGGACCAAAGCAAAAGCAGCATCGTCGACATCATCTTGACGACGCTGTAGGGCAGAAGACACATTCCCACTGGCAACCGAACCACAAACCAAATATTCTTACGAAGCGATCAAGAATGGGGGTGCCAGAGGAGCTGACCGCTTGCGGAGATCCCTCCTGGCGGCCACACTATATCCTATTTCTTGGGGACCGAAGGCTGGACGGAAATCACGATGTGGGGAAGAAAAACCAAAGCAAGAGATCTATCGGTCATTAGGAAGCCTAGAAACTGAACGGAACTCACGTCTGAATGTAAAGGATGATGTGGAAGAGATGATTGGGATTCTTTTCTTAGAATGAGACGCTTGAGCTCCAGTTGATCGTTTAAGGATGGAAACGGAACGGACAACCTAACATGTCTGTGAATGTTATAAGAGAATTTGGTTAAAATCGAAAATAATTGCAGAGGTGGCAGATTGCTGATGTGGAAGGCGTCATGTTGTGAATGGTATGTGTGGGACATGGTGATGAGGTGGATAGGCTACATGTCAAGAGAAATAGGATAGTGGGGATGAACTATTTAAGTATTATAGATGTGGTGAAGATGGAGCCATGCCTTGCTAATATAATAAGATGAATGGGGGCTAAACATTCTTTGAGGATCATATACTTTGAAAGATTGATGATTTTGTTTCTTATACTTATAAGTATTTCTATGTTAATATTTGTTGATTCATCGCTTCTTAATGAGCATACATGCATAAGATTACATAATGGATAGCATGTCACATCAAAAATTCTGTTTTTATCATTTACCTACTCGAGGACGAGCAGGAATTAAGCTTGGGGATGCTTGATACATCTCCAACGTATCTATAATTTTTTATTGTTCCATGCTGATATATTATCATTCTAGGATACTTTTTGGGGTCTTTATTTACCAATTTATAATATTTTTGAGCACTAACCTATTGACCCAGTGCCCAGTGCCAGTTGCTGTTTTTTGCATGTTTTTCACTTTTCAGGTTTACAGTACCAAATGAAGTCCAATTGCCACGAAACTTTTTGATGGTTTTTTCTGGACCAAAAGGAGACCTGGAAACTTTGGAAGGAGACCGGGAGCCGCACGAGGGCCCCACAAGCCAACAGGGCGCGCCCTTGGGGGGGCGCCCTGATGGCTTGTGCCTCCCTCGTGGCTCCTCCGACGCCCCTCTCTGGCTTATAAATTCTCATATATCCCCCAAACCCTTGAGGCGGTCCCGAAACTCTTTTTACGCCGCCGCAAGTCTATGTTCTGTCGCGAGGCCATCTGGAGCTCCATTCCGGCACCCTGCCGGAGGGGGGAACGATCATGGAGGGCCTCTACATCAACCTTGCTGCCCTCATGATGATGTGTGAGTAGTTCACCACAGACCTACGGGCCCATATCTAGTACCTAGATGGCAATCTCTCTATCTCTTGATCTTCAATACAATGATCATCGCATCTTCGCTTTGATCTATCCGATGTAATCCTATTGTGCGGTGTGTTTGTTGGGATCCGATGAATTGTGGGTTTATTTTCAGATTATTCATGAAAAGTATTTGAGATATCTCTAATATATATTATGTCTCTTAATTGCATGATCATTATAGCTTCATAATTCTCTCCGATCTATTGAAATAGCTTGGCCAACTAGATTGATATTTCATCGGTGAGAGAGGTGCGTTGTGGTAGGTTCAACCTGACGAGTTTCTATATCCCAGTGACAAAGTAGGGGACAAGATGCGTCTTTGTGTTGTTTCTACTAAGGATAACACGATGGGGTTTATTCATATTGCTTGAGTTTACTTTGTCTACATTATGTCCTCGTTCTCCATGCATTACTCTGTTTGTCATGAACTTAATACGTAGAAAGGCAAGCATAGAAGTGCTCTTGAAGTGGAGCATTAGTAATAGGTGCAGGCAGGAGACGTCCTATTTGTTTATGGACGTGATGCCTATATACACATGATCATTGCCGTGAAAATCGCATAACTATCCGCTTTTCTATCAATTGCCCAACAGTAATTTGTTACCCTCCGTATGCTGCCTACATGAGAGATGCCGCTAGGGAAAACTATGATCCCATGGTCTATTCACTTATAAATTCACAAACGCTACTATTAACTTGCTTCCTTTATTTACGTTTTATTTTATTATGCAATTTACAATTATCTACAATTATCTACACAACTCATTTGCTTGCAAATAACGAGATCAAGGGGATTGACAACCCTCTTGCCCGCGTTGGGTGCAAGTTGTTTGTTCTTTTGTGTGCCGCTGCTGAAGACGGTTGAGTATTGATATTCCTATTGGTTCGATAAACCTTGGTTTCATAACTGAGGGAAATACTTACCCACTTTGTGCTGCAATTACCCGTTCCTCTTCACGGAAAACCCAACGCAGATCACAAGTGTCAGTACGAGAGGGCTAGCTACAAAAGTATGATTTGCTCACAGGATGTTCCCTCACTTGTCATGGATGGGCTCCTTCCACTTGGAATTTGTGGTACAGAGGGTGCGCTCCCTGATGTCGCAGATGGGTTGTTTCCCCATGGAACAACCGTAGTGGGTGCCCTTCTCGTGGTCTTTGTCGATGAGATCTGACTTTGCAGCTAGGGATCCCAAGCCACCACCGTAGAACGTTTCCTTCAGAAATGACAAAATGGGTTCGATGGCGTACAAGGATCGCAAATCCTTGACCGCAAGGCAGAGGAGATCAGCGGAGGGCCTTTGAAGAGACCGACAGCGGTTGAACAAGAGGCGTTGCCGGTGGGCCACTTGTGACATGGCCCGCGTGAAGCCGTCGCTGTTGACGAGCTTGATGTCGTAGCCGGCTCTCCTGAGATACAGGAGTACGCGAGGACGCAGACTTGAAGAATTCGGCATGGTACCATAGTCAATGTCCTCGCATGCTTCCGTGGCAAGGTGTTCTTCCTGGATCGACGGTTCAGCACGAATGGCGGCCACCTCACACATGTCCGGCGCAGAGTCCATGATAGACCTCTTTTTGGCCGTACGCTCCTCGGGATCCCCAGGATATGTGGTCGGGCTTAGGCTGCGACTCTCTGGAGCAAGGGATGGGGATCTGGGGGAAAGGGACTCCGCATGCCTCATGTAAAAACTCAAGGCGGCGAGGGTGTATGTGGATCGGTGGGTAACCTAAAATTATGCAGCTAGGAGGCACGGGTAGACCGGCTGAGGTTGGTGGTGGAGGGTGGTGACGACGATGAGCTAGGGTTCGAGCGGGGAGAAGGGTTAGGGGGTCGGTTTGTGTGGACTGTGGAGGGGGTGGGGTGGTGTTTGCGGATATGCCGCGGCTACTGAAAATTTTAGTAATGGTGGGTGGCGATGGTGGTGGGCGAGGGATGGCGACGGTTCAAATACCTCAACAACTGAAATTTTACTATAAGGTCGGTGGTGGACGAGGGAGGGCGACGGTTGAAATACAACTGCCACTTAAATTTGGGTAAAGGAATTGAAGTGAGGCGGGAGCAACCAACATCGGACACGGTCCAAACATAATAAGTGTATACGTTGTGACGAAATGCAGCGAAACCACGAATTTTTGCATCGCTCAAGGCGGGTAGCTTTTTCTCAGATTTCTCAAGGCGAGTTGCTGCTAATGAAGCTGGAAATTTTTGTGTCCTGCATTCTGGTTCATGGCACACGGTTTATCCACATTTTCAGAAGCAGGCGTGAAATTCATCCTGAATTTCCACACGCTCACAATCATATGACACAAGCATTTGGCTAATTTTCACCACAAAATGCCTAATTTTGTAGCGGAATAGTTGACATTAGTTCATACGCTCAGTAATTTACAAACAGTTCACCAATTTACATGTAGATCAAATGCACAAAATATTCACTTAGCCATCGATGCATATAGAAGCTGCGCCGGCACCGTCGTCGTGACCTTCCTCGGCTCAGAAGGAGTTTTCAGAGGAGCTCGTCAGGTTGATGATCTCCTCTGGTTCCATGGCGACGAACGACGGTGCTACCTCCGCCCGAGCGACTGCGGGGCCTCTCGCCAGGTCTGCCGTTGTCGACGAAGCTTCCTTCGCTGCGACGGCATTCCCCAGGGTAGCCACCGTCGTCGAAGAAGCTGTCGTGTTGTTCGTGTGGGCCATCGGGACATAGACGGGTGCCGCTCTCGCAAGGGTTGTGTTCATGGTCGCCGTGGCCACGAGGCGGCCGCTTTTGCCAGGGCTGCCGCCGCAGCTGCATGGCCTACACCGGTCTCCAACGTGGCTGAGATGCATGCGGGTGCCTGCTCCGCCGCCTTCTGGTCCTGCTCCCGCTTCTTTTTGCCCACTGCATTGGCATCTGAATTCTTCCTCAGTCGCTTCCTCTTCGCACTATCCCGCCATTTCTGTTGCCGCAGATCCCTAGCCGCATTGTGGATGGCATCCCCAAATGCGATAGATTGTTCCAAACCGACACTGAGACGACACTCATCCTCGTGGAGCAGGAACGCATCAAAGTGTGATTCCTGGATGGACAGAGCGATGGACATTTGCATCCGACGTAGAAACTCAGGGTCGTCGTCGTCATCGACCGCGGTAGATGGCGGCTGACCATTGGACGACATGGAGACCAACTCGTCGGAATCCTCTATCCCGTCGGCGGCGGTCGCGGCAGCTGGCGGTTGGCCGTTGCCCGCCATGGCGTCCAACGCGTCAAAATTCTCTATCACATCATCGTCCAACACTATCAGGTCGGTGCCATACACATCCTCGCGGTGGAGGGTGTGTGTGGTGGTGGTGGCGAGCAACCGGCGGAAAGAATAAGCTGAGAGCCGCTGCCCGCGGGATCTTTTATAGGTCGCTGTCGGGTTTGGGTTTTTACTACCCTCTGCTGATTTTACAGGGCACGGACATCGCACATGATTACTTGGGTGCACCCGTGTCTGATGTGGATACAATCTCAGACAGTTGTTTCATCATGTTCGTTTGCTATTTATATATACCATCATTTGGGGAAAAAGAAAAAAAAACGCGAAAATAGGGTCAGAACACAACCACACCAGCTTGTTACCCAAATATACGAAGAGGGTGGTGTCATGTTCAAATTCTCAATGCACAACTTTGATGTGGCACATGATGCATATGCATGCCTAAAATCATCGAGAGCAACAAAAAAGGGTTCGTGACACAAACGTAGGGTGTTGGCCCCTCCACTATGTGCCGGAGGAGGGAATCCTATGAACGCATGACCTAGCTCAAACTTTGTCTCATATTTAGCCATGCATGTCTTGCCGTAAGACAACCAAGAGAATATATACCTTAATTTTGGTCAAACCAGCCCCTCTTGTTGTCGGTCAAGAGGGATACAGACCGTGCGGGCCCACGGGTTGGCGCGTCATCTAAGATTAGGTTAGAGGGACTAGAATAACAACATCACGTGCATGTGGCGAAATGTATATAGGAAAAGGGTGGTGAGGTGTTTAAATACACATTGCACAACACTTTGATGTGCCATGCACGTGACTCGCAAAACTAGACAAACCCCTTTGGATATGTACATATATAAATACTAGCTAGCTGGTTAAGGCCGTAGGGTGCCTCCCCCCACCCCCACCCCCACACACGTACACTTCGTGTCAGCGGGACGCATGCACTCATATTATACTTAGGTCGGACATGTACAACATGACCTACCATAACACAGACCGAGGGAATCTATGTTGGTCAAACCAACCCCTCTTGTTATCGGTCAAAAAGGGATAGACAACACGGGCCGGCCACAGACGGCGCTTCATCGAAAATCGCACGAGAGGGGCCAGAATGCAAGCACCGACTGCTTGCGTGTATATATGAAGAGGTCGTGTGTGCGATTTGTTTTAATTACCCAAATGTACAACTTTCATGTGGCGCCTACCTCACGAATCAGACAGCCCCCATGGAAGCTAGGTAATAAATAAAGGACGACACACATAGAGTGTCGGCCCACCCATCACTTCGCGCACGTGGGAGGGAATTAATCATGAGACCGCGTGAGCTCGAAGTTTGCTTAGACATGTGACCATGACCCACCGTAACACGAACCAAGACGAATACATTCATGTTCAAGTACCCCTCTCATTGTCGGTCAAAGGGATGACATATAGACCCTAGGGGCCCATCGATAGGTGTGTGATACGTATCCAACGTATCTATAATTTTTTATTGTTCCATGCTATTATATTATCATTCTAGGATACTTTTTGGGTGTTTATTTACCAATTAATATTATTTTTGAGCACTGACCTATTAACCCAGTGCCCAGTGCCAGTTGTTGTTTTCTGCGTGTTTTTGGCTTTTCATGTTTACAGTACCAAACGAAGTCCAATTGCCACAAAACTTTAATACGATTTTTTCCGGACCAAAAGAAGGCCTGGAAGCTTCGGAAGGAGGCCGGGGGGGCCCACAAGGGAGGCACCACATAACAGGTCGCGCCCTGTTATGTGGCGCCCCCCTCGGGCGTCCTCCGATGCCCCTCTCTGTCCTATAAATTCTCTGAAATCCCAAAAACCCTAGAGAGCAACCAGAAACACTTTTTTCGTCACCGCAAGTCTCTGTTCCGACGGGTGCCCATCAGGAGACCTTTTCCGATGCCCTGCCGGAGGGGGAATTAATCATGGTGATGTGTGAGTAGTTCACCACAGACCTACGGGTTCGTAGTTAGTACCAAGATGGCTATCTCTCTCTCTCTCTCTTGATCTTCAATACAATGATCATCGCATCTTCACTTTGATTTATCCGATGTAATTCTTTTGTGCGGTGCGTTTGTTGGGATCCGATGAATTGTGGGTTTATGTTAGATTATTCATGATAAAATATTGGAGTCTTCTATGAATTCTATTTGATTCTTATTTGCATGATCATTATAACTCCGTAAATCTCTCCGATCTATTGATTTGCTTTGGCCAAGTATATTGATTTAACTTCAGTGAGAGGGGTGCGTTATAGTGGGTTCAACCTAGCGGTGCTCTATATCCCAGTGACGGAAAGGGACAAGACACGCCTTTGTATTGCTGCCACTAAGGATAAAACGATGAGGTTAGTTCATATTAATTGAATTCTCTTTGTCTACATCATTTCATCGTTCTCAAAGTATTACTCTGTTTTACTTAATACTTTAGATGCATGCTGGATAGCGGTCGATGGGTGGAGTAATAGTAATAGGTGCAGGTAGGAGTCGGCCTATTTTCTTATGGACGTGATGCCCTATATATAAATGATCATTGTCGGGAATAAAGATTGCATAACTATGTGCTTTTCTATCAATTGCCCAACAGTAATTTGTCTACCCACCGTATGCTTACTGTATGAGAGATGCCACTAGGGAAAACTATGGCCTCCGGGTCTATTCACTTATAAATTTACAAAAGCTTTTAATACCTTGCTGCCATTTATTATATTTTATTTTATGTTGCAATTTACAATTATCTACTATCATCTACACGCTTCATTTGCTTGCAAATAATGAGACCAAGGGGATTGACAACCCTCTTGCCGCGTTGGGTGCAAGTGTTTGCTCTTTTGTGTGGAGTCGCTGAAGACAGTGGTTGACCGTTACTACTATTGGTTCGATAAACCTTGGTTCTCTACTGAGGGAAATACTTATCCATACTGTGTTGCATCACCCGTTCCTCTTCATGGAAAACCCAACACAGATCACAAGTATCAGTGTGTCGTAGGAAACCGCACAAGGGAGACATGCATGGTCGATCAGAAGACCAACACCACCTTCACGCGGCCAAATATATGTACATATGTGACATGATGTGTTCAAATACCGAATGCACAACCTTGACGTAGCACTAGCTAGGTTAAAGAGCAGTTCCCCCAATTAAAGCCGGCAGGAGGGAAACCAACGCATGTGCTCAACTTTGGTATCGTGTGTGCATGCCACCACCTATCAAAACACAAACCAAGAGGAGCTGGTCATGGCCAACCCTTCTCGTTGTGGGTCAAAGGGATAGACCATGGCAAACATAGTTAATTTTAATGTGTGCCTCCAAAAGTTTGTCAAGAATTAATGCAACAAAAACTCTTTGAAATAAAATTCATGCACATTATATGTTGAAAGAACAAATCTTATTGAAATCAATAAAAATGCACAAAACATGGAATTTACAAAAAAAATACTAAATATTTAGAAAACTACAAATCTCATTGAAATCAATAAAAAGGCACACCATATGTTGAAATAACAATTTTCTAAAACAAGAAATAACAGAAAATGGCACAAAACGTGGAATTTACAGAAAAAATCATTAACAATATTTAGAAAACAACAAATCTCATTGAAATTAATAAAAAGGAACACACTATGGTGAAATAATAAATTTTCTAGACAACAAATAACAAAAAAACATCCTCAATATTTACAAAACAAGGACCACAAGATTTATTTAGCCGAATTGACAGATCACTACGGGCATTTAGTGCTAAATGCCTATAGTGATCATATCACGCCGCCTATATGAACCCTGCGATATAGCAAATTCCCACCAGGTCACCCATCCTTGGACTACTCCAGCCCCAACAAGCTTAACTTATGAGTTTCATTCGAATGGGCTAGTGGCTGAGAAGCTGCACCTTGTTGATAAGGTTTGCCTCCTCGAATTTATAAGGCTCGCCCCAATGGTCACCTTGTGGGACCAGCTACGTATCGGAGACATTCTGGTATTAAAAACCGTGTGGGATTGTGGCATGGCGGTGATACGTCCATTTTGCATCATGATTTCTTATTGATATTTATATTATTCTTGGACATTATTCTATTTTATGATACAATTCTAATGCATTTTATCTCTTAATTTACAAGGTACATCACAAAGAGGGAAATTGCCGGAAATTGGAATTCTGGACATGAAAACCAAGAAAAAGGCTGAAAATTCTCTGGACTCCAAATGACCTGAAACTTCACGAGGATTTTTTGTGGAATACATCTGAATTTATGGAGCCAAGAAGTGCCAGAGGGGGGCCGCCTGTTGCTCCCAAGCCAACAGCGCGCGACCACCCTCTCGGCGCGCCTTGATGGCTTGGAAAGCCCACATGCAGGCCCAGGCCCCCCTCTTCTGCTATATGAAGGGTTTTGACCTAGAAAAAAAAATCAGAAGGATACTTTCGAGACGAAGCGCCATCGTCTCGAGGCGGAAACCTGGGCAGAGGCCCTTTTGCTCTTCGGCAGAGAGATTCTGCCGGGGAAACTCTCCGGGAGGGGGAAATCGAAGCCATCGTCATCACCAACGCTTCCTCCTTCGTGGGAGGACCAATCTTCATCAACATCTTCACCGGCACCATCTCATCTCAAACCCTTGTTCATCTCTTGTACTCAATCTTTATCTCAAAACCTCGGATTGGTACCTGGGGGTTGCTAGTAGTGTAGATTACATCTTGTAGTTGATGCTTGTTGGTTTGTTTGGTGGAAGATAATATGTTCTGATCCTTATTCATATTCATTACACCTCAGATCTTGAACATGGTGATGATTTGTGATTAGTTACTTTTGTTCTTGAGGACATGGGAGAAGTCTTGTTATAAGTAATCATGTGAAGTTGGTATTCGTTCAATATTTTGATGATATTTATGTTGTTGCTTCCTTTAGTGGTGTCATGTGAACGTCGACTACATGACACTTCACCATATTTTGGGCCTAAGGGAAGGCATTGTGGAGTAATAAGTAGATGATGGGTTGCTAGAGTGACAGAAACTTAAACCCTAGTTTATGCATTATTCCATAAGGGGCTGATTTGGATCCACACGTTTCATGCTATGGTTAGATTTATCTTAATTCTTCTTTCATAGTTGCGGATGCTTGCGAGAGGGGTAATCATAAGTAGGTTGTTAGTTCAAGTAAGAACATCACCTTAGCACCGGTCCACCCACATATCAAATTATCAAAGTAACAAATGTGAAT
Organism: Elymus sibiricus; assembly: GCA_039707655.1. Taxonomy (NCBI): domain Eukaryota; kingdom Viridiplantae; phylum Streptophyta; class Magnoliopsida; order Poales; family Poaceae; genus Elymus; species Elymus sibiricus. The sequence goes on from CM077671.1 coordinate 345,903,449, forward strand.
CAACTTAACATGATGAACATGACTAGACAGAAATTCCCATGTGTCCTCGTGAGCACTTTGCTTCATATAAGAGAACTGTCTGGCCTGTCCTTTGCTACAAAAAGGACTGGGGTAACTTGCTGCACACTTGTTACTTTTGGTACTTGTCACTTGTTACGAATTACCTTGCTACAAAACTATCTATCACTGTTACTTACAGCACTTGCAGAGAATACCTTCGTGAAAACTGCTTATCATTTCCTTCTGCACCTCGTTGGGTTTGACACTCTTACTTATCGAAAGGACTACGATTGATACCCTATACTTGTGGGTCATCAAGACTCTTTTCTGGCGCGGTTGTCGGGGAGTGAAGCGCCTTTGGTGAGTGGAATTTTGTAAGGAAACACTTTTGGTACGTGTTAAAATTTACCATTGCTTGTTGATGTCTACTATGCAACTTTATTCTTGTAGACTCGTGTTGGGCCTCCAAGCGCAGAGTTTTGTAGGACAGCAGCAATTTTCCCTCAAGTGGATGACCTAAGGTTTATCAACCCATGGGAGGTGTAGGATGAAGATGGTCTCTGCCAAACAAACCTGCAATCAGATACAAGAAATCTCTTGTGTCCCCAACACACCCAATACAATGGAAAATTGTATAGGTGCACTAGTTCGGCGAAGAGATGGTGATACAAGTGCAATATGGATGATAGATATAGGTTTTTGTAATCAGAAAATATAAAAATAGCAAGGTAGCAAGTGTAAAACAATGAGCAAAACGGTGTATAAATGCTTGGAAATAAGGCCTAGGGTTCATACTTTCGCTAGTGCAATCTCCCAACAATACTAACATAGTTGAATCATATGATCATCCCTCAACGTGCAACAAAGAATCACTCCAAAGTTCCTATCTGGCGGAGAACAATAAGATGAAATTGGTGTAGGTAGTAGAACCACCTCACAGTTATTTCTTTCCGATCAATCTATTGGGCTATTCCTATAAGTGTCACAAACAGCCCTAGAGTTCCTACTAGAATAACACCAATGATACATATTAATCAACCCTAATGTCACCTAGATACTCCAATGTCACCTCAAGTAACCGTGGGTAAATTATGCGACATGCATCAAACAATTTCAGATCTATCATATTCAATCCAACACAAAGAACTTCAAGGAGCACCCCAAGATTTCTATCGGAGAACGTGGTATGAAAACGTGCAATCAACCCCTATGCATAGATCCCCTAGGTCACCAGAATCCGCAAGTTGATGCCTCAACATATATCGAGTGAATCAATAGAATACCCCAATGTCACTACGGGTATCCCACGCAAGACGTACATCAAGTGTTCTCAAACCATAATATTCAATCCAACATAACGAGATCTCAAAGGTAAAGATTCAATTCATCACAACAAGGTAGAAAGGGAATAACATCATATGATCCGACTATATTAACAAAGCCCGTGATACATCAAGATCGTGCCATCTCAAGAACACGAGAGAGAGAGAGAGAGAGAGAGAGAGAGATTGAACACATAGCTACTGGTACAAACCGTCATCCCCGAGGGTGGACTACTCCCTCCTCGTCATGGACTCCGCCGGGATGATGAAGATGGCCACCGGAGATGATCTACCCCCTCCGGCAGGGTACTGGAACGCCTCCAGATTGGTTTTTCATCGATACAGAGAGTTGCGGCGGCGGAACGAGGAGTCTCTCTTTATTTCCGGGTTTCTGGTATTTATGGGATTTTTCAGCGTTGGAATCACGCCAAATGGAGCCACATGGGCCCCACAAGCCATCTGGCTGCGTGGTGGCCTTCTGGCACACCCCCTCCGACAGGTCTTCGCTCCAATGTTGCTTATTTCCTCTAGAAAAAATTGCAAAAAAGTTTTGGGCAATTCCGAGAACTTTCATTTTCTGCACAAAAACAACACCACGGTAATTCTGTTGAAAACAGCGTCAGTCCGGGTTAGTTCTAAATAAATCATATAAAGTGCATCAAAACCATATAAAAGTATTGTAAACATAGGTGAATATGGCATGAATACTTTATAAATTATTGATACGTTGGAGACGTATCAGCATCCCCGAGCTTAATTCCTGCTCGTCCTCGAGTAGGTAAATGATAAAAGAAATAATTTATGAAGTGTGAATGCTAGCTTAGTGAATAGTTTTGATCATTGATAATTTCAGTCACTTTTCTAGCATCCAACCAGCAACTTTTTTCTCATAAAAATCATCATGATAGAGTAGCAATCAATTCACATGTCATGGTTCAAACAATGCATTCTATTGAAACTTAACAATCTATGTTCTTGGTCACCAAACAATTTCAATACATCATCAAGTCTAAGTAAGAGCTCCACATACTCAATTATCATATAGTCTTTTATGATTGCTAATACTCAAGGCATATTTTTAGAACAAACACCATCCATCGAACACAGAGAAAGATAGTGGCTTGATGTTTCGCCTCCCAACACACTTATCATAAAGATAATTGTCAACAATAATGAATCATGATCAAATATATTTGAGTGGATATATATCTTTGGGTCTTTCCCCACCACATGGTGCTTGCCAACTAATAGATTGAGGTTGGAATATAAAGTTGACTCAACATGAAAGTAAGTAACATGAAATTAAATAGATTGTCCCTTCGCGGAGGGAAGCAGGGATTTGCATATGTGCCAGAGCTCATTGTTTAAAACAGAGATGAATATGTAATTTTGAGTGGTGTGCCTTTCCTGTCAACGTCACAACAGAGTATTCAATATCTTCCATGCTAATCACATTATTGGCGGTTCCCAAACATAATTTAAAATTTTTACTCCCTCTCCACCATTCAAACACATTCCATGGCTGGCCGAATCCACGGTTGCCCTCCAAACAATCAACATTCTAGGGGGAGTTTTGTTTACTTATTTTTGTATTATGCAGGACTGTGAATCCTTTTTACCAGCCTCTCTCGTGCAATGAAAAGTGAATAAACACTCATCTTGAGAATAACTCGCTTAGCATGGAAGATAATGACCGCCCCGTCGCTCCATGAGCGGTACGAGCACACAAAACGGATGTTTATTTGAATGTTTAGAGGTGGCACATGCAAATTTACTTGGAATGGCAGTGAAATACCATATATAGGTAGGTATGGTGGACTCTCATGGAAGAAGCTTGGCTCAAGGATTTGGATGCACAAGTAGTATCTCTACTTAGTACGAAGTTTTCGCTAGAAAAAGGTTCTAAACAAGCACCACATGTTGGAGGATCCATGAAAATATAACTTCTATGCAAATATACCCAAACATAAACATTACGTTGGCTTCCTTGTCCAACTTCAACTATTTTATCAAGGTTGAAAATAATGGATGGTTATTCATAATCATAAAAGGTGTCCAAGATAATATGTTTATATGTGAACGTTCTCTTTCTTATACTAATCATTCATGAATTGCTTGTATGAGCAATTAGATGATTGTCAAACTTCAATAGATTTTACTTTATAAACCAGATGTGAAGCTACTACTAAGCATAAAGCACATTGATAATTTCATATTTATGATATTCAATTCATTCACAATTTACTCTCCGGATATAAGTGAAGCACATGAGTAAACCTCAAACTACTCTCAAAAGATATAAGTGAAGATCAATGAATAGGTAAACAATCAAGTAGCTATGTGAGGGCTCTCTCTCTCAATAAATATTTTCAGATCTGAGTATTTTATTTAAACAGCAAGCAAAAGAAAAATAGCACTCCAAGAACAACACATATCATATGGACAAATAAAAATTTAGGCTCAACATAGGCTAACCGATAATTGTTGATGAAGAGAGGTGGGATGCGTAGCATCCCCAAGATTAGATGCTTGAGAATTCTTGAAATATTTACTTGGGGTGCCTTGGGCATCCCCAAGCTTGAGCTTTTGTATCTTTTTCAATCCTCTCATATCATGGTTTCACCTGTTCTCAAAAACTTCATCCACACAAAACTCGAAAAGAACTCGTCAGATAGGTTAGTACACATAAGAATAAATCCACACTTCATGTAATGCCAAGACAAGTTGAAAAATAATTTTCGAACATCATATACTGTTTACTATCGTTTCCACAATTTATATGTACCGATATAGGCTATGGAAACTATAGGATAAATAGATAACAAAACTATGACATCAATATGTCCAAACAGAACAGTCTCTAGCAATTTATGAAAATAGTGTACTTCTGTAACTCAAACAATTATGAAAATTTAGGACGCGATAAAGAGTTTATATGACAACACTGTTTAAAAATTTCAGAAACTTTCCAGGTTCCAGTAAAATATGAAAATTCAAACACTACAGCAAAAGTTTCTGTTTTTACACAGCACATATCAAACAAGTAACTCAAGCATCCTAAGAGGCAATTCTTGGAACTTTGTATTGAAAAACAATATTATAAATAACACCTAACATAAAATAACAAAATATAATGACGATCCAAGCAAAGCACATATTATGTGACGAATAAAAATATAGCTCTAAGTAAGATATACCGATAATGTTGAAGACGAAAGAGGGGATGCCTTCTGGGGCATCCCCAAGCTTAGGCGCTTGAGTCTTCCTTGGATATTACCTTGGGGGTGCCTTAGGCATCCCCAAGATTATGGTCTTACCACTCCTTATTCTTCTTATATCGGTGTCTCACCCAAAACTTGAAAACTTCAATCACACAAAACTTAACGGAACTTCGCGAGATGGGTTAGTATAATAAATAAAGATCATTCACTAGGTACTGTCAAGAAAAGATTCATAATTGTTCTCACATAATACATACTATATTTTACCATTCACATAATTTATATCACTGAATAAGCTATGGGAACACTAAAACAAGCAAACTATGCATGCAAAACAGAATCTGTCAAAAACAGAACAGTCTGTGAAGATATGTAGTATAAACATACTTCCCTGTCTCTAATAATTCTGAAAAATTAGGAAAAATTATAGAATTTGCATATAAATGCTGTTTAAAAATTTCAGAATTTTTAGACGCTCCAGTAAAATCAGAGAAATTCTTTACTGGAGGCAAAAGTTTCTGTTTTTGCACAGAACAAGTTTCCACACTATCCCAAAGGCTTTACTGGGCACTTTATTGAAATAAAAGACACAAAACATGATTAATACAGTAGCTTATTCATGTTAACACACACAAAAAAGATAATAGTGTTGGGTTGTCTCCCAACAAGCGCTTTTCTTTAATGCCTTTTAGCTAGGCATGATGATTTCAATGATGCTCACATAGAAATAGTAATTGAAACATGCAAGAGAGCATCATGAATCTCATGACAAGCACATTTAAGTCTAACGCACTTCCTATGCATAGGGATTTTGTGAGCAAACTATTTATGGGAGCAAGAATCAACTAGCATAGGAAGGCAAAACAAGCATAACTTCAAAACTTTGAACACATAGAGAGGAAACTTGATATTATTGCAATTCCTACAAGCATATGTTCCTCCCTCATAATAAATTTCAGTAGCATCATGAAGGAATTCAACAATATAAATATCACATAAAGCATTATTTTCATGATCTACAAGCATAGAAAATTTATTACTCTCCACATAAGCAATTTTCTTCTCATTCATTGTGGTGGGAGCAACCTCAACAAAATAACTACTATGAGACACTTGATTGGCATAACCAAATTGAAAATTAAAATCACGATGACAAGTTTTATAGTTATAATTATTCCTTATATCATAGATGTCATCATCATAATCATCATAGATAGGAGGCATGCCATCATCATAATAAATTTGCTCATCAAAACTTGGGGGGCTAAAAATATCATCTTCATCAAACATAGCATTCCCAAGCTTGTGGCTTTGCATATCATTAGCATCATGGATATTCAGAGAATTCATACTAGCAACATTGCAATCATGCTTTTCATTCAAGGAACTATCATGAATCACTTTATAAATTTTACAATTTTTAGATTCATGATTTTCAAGCAAGACGTCATAAAGATAATCTAGTGAACTCTCACTAGCAATTGTTCCAACATAATCGGGTCTTTTGAAAAGATTAGCAAATGGATGAGGATCCATTTATCTTTATTTTGTAGTTTTATTTTACAAAACCAAACTAGTGAAAAACAAGAAACTAAAATATTTCACTGCAAGATCTAAAGATATACCTTCAAGCACTCACCAACCCGGCAACGGCGCCAGAAAAGAGCTTGATGTCTACTACGCAACTTTATTCTTGTAGACTTGTGTTGGGCCTCCAAGCACAGAGTTTTGTAGGACAGTAGCAATTTTCCCTCAAGTGGATGACCTAAGGTTTATCAATCCGTGGGAGGTGTAGGATGAAGATGGTCTCTCTCAAACAACCCTGCAATCAAATACAAGAAATCTCTTGTGTCCCCAACACACCCAATACAATGGCAAATTGTATAGGTGCACTAGTTCGGCGAAGAGATGGTGATACAAGTGCTATATGGATGATAGATATAGGTTTTTGTAATCTGAAAATATAAAACAGCAAGGTAGCAAGTGTAAAACAACGAGCAAAACAGTGTATAAATGCTTGGAAATAAGGCCTAGGGTTCATACTTTCGCTAGTGCAATCTCCCAACAATGCTAACATAGTTGAATCATATGATCATATCTCACGTGCAACCAAGAATCACTCCAAAGTTCCTATCTAGGTGAGAACAATAAGATGAAATTGGTGTAGGTAGTAGAACCACCTCACAGTTATTCTTTCCGATCAATCTATTGGGCTATTCCTATAAGTGTCACAAACAGCCCTAGAGTTCCTACTAGAATAACACCAATGATACATATCAATCAACCCTAATGTCACCTAGATACTCCAATGTCACCTCAAGTATCCGTGGGTAAATTATGTGGCATGCATCAAACAATTTCAGATCTATCATATTCAATCCAACACAAAGAACTTCAAGGAGCACCCCAAGATTTCTATCGGAGAACGTGGTATGAAAACGCGCAATCAACCCCTATGCATAGATCCCCTAGGTCACCGGAATCCGCAAGTTGATGCCTCAACATATATCAAGTGAATCAATAGAATATCCCAATGTCACTACGGGTATCCCACGCAAGACGTACATCAAGTGTTCTCAAACCATAATATTCAATCCAGCATAACGAGATCTCAAAGGTAAAGATTCAATTCATAACAACAAGGTAGCAAGGGAATAACATCATATGATCCGACTATATTAACAAAGCCCGTGATACATCAAGATCGTGCCATCTCAAGAACACGAGAGAGAGAGACAGAGAGAGAGAGATTGAACACATAGCTACTGGTACAAACCGTCAGCCCCGAGGGTGGACTACTCCCTCCTTGTCATGGCCTCCGCCGGGATGATGAAGATGGCCACCGGAGATGATCTACCCTCTCCGGCAGGGTACTCGAACGCCTCCAGATTGGTTTTTCGTCGATACAGAGAGTTGCGGCAGCGGAACGAGGAGTCTCTCTTTATTTCTGGGGTTTCTGGTATTTATGGGATTTTTCAGCGTTGGAATCACGCCAAACGGAGCCACGTGGGCCCCACAAGCTATCTGGCCGCGCCCCTAGGGGGGCGCGGCCAGTTGCGTGATGGCCTTCTAGCACACCCCCTCTGGCAGGTCTTCGCTCCAATGTTACCTATTTCCTCAAAAAAAATCACAAAAAAGTTTCGGGCGATTCCGAGAACTTTCATTTTCTGCACAAAAACAACACCACGGTAATTCTGCTAAAAACAGCGTCAGTCCGGGTTAGTTCTAAATAAATCATATAAACTGCATCAAAACCATATAAAAGTATTGTAAACATAGGTGAATATGGCATGAATACTTCATAAATTATCGATACGTTGGAGACGTATCACTTGTCACTATGGATAATGATCCTTTGAGAGGTTTCTTCGAGGTATCTTCACCTCGAATGGAAGTGGCAAAGGCCACTCCCCAACCCACTGAACTTTCTAAAAATATTTATTATGAGATTCCTTCGGTTATGTTAGAGAAACTGCTAGCTAATCCTTATGCACGAGATGGAACAACTCATCCTGATTTGCGCTTGATATATATAGATGAGATTTGTGGATTATTTAAGTTTGCAGGTTTATCCAAGGACAAAGTTAAGAAGAAGGTTTACCCTTTATCTTTGTAAGGAAAGGCATTTATTTTGTATAGGCTATTGGATGATGTTGGAACATGGGACTGGAACCTGTTGAAGCTGGAATTTCACCAGAAGTTTTATCCTATGCATCTAGTTCATCGTGATCGGAATTATATATATAATTTTTTTGGCCTAATGAAGGAGAAATCATCACTCAAGCTTGTAGGAGGCTTAAATCTATGATGCACACTTGCCCCGACCATGAGCTATCAAGATAAATATTTCTACAAAACTTTTACGCTCGGCTTTCTTATGATGATCAATTAATACTCGATTCTTCTTCCATTGTCTCCTATATGAAGAGAACTATTGAATTCAAATGGGATCTTTTGGAAAGAATTCAACGCAACTCTGAAGATTGGGATCTCGACAAAGGTAAAGAGTCAGGTATAAAACTTGAGTTTGATTGTGTTAAATCTTTTATGGAAACCGATACTTTTCATAAGTTTAGCGCTAAATATGGACTTGACTCTAAGATATTAGCTTCCTTTTGTGAAACTTTTGTTGCTCAGGTTGATCTCCCGAAGGAGAAGTGGTTTAAATATCATCCACCCATTGAAGAATTGTTAGCGGAACCTATTATTGCTAAAGAAGAAACTATTGTTTATAATGTTGATCTAGTTGTACCCACTACTTATGTTGAAAAACCACCTTTTCCTTTTAGGATTTAGGAGCATGCTAAGGGTACGACTATGGTTAATAAAAGCAATATTAGAACACCCAAACCTTCTGAAAAAATAAATGTATAACCTGATATTGCTATGGTTAAGGATCTCTTGGTTGATAATATGGATGGCCGGGTTATTTACTCATGTGATGAGGCTGCTAGAATTGCTAAACCTATTAGAAACAAACATGATGAGTTAGATAAAAATAAACCAGTTGTTGGCATGCCTGTAGTTTCTGTTAAGATTGGAGATCATTGCTATCATGGCTTGTGTGATATGGGTGCTAGTGTGAGTGCTATTCCTTTTACCTTATATCAACAAATTATGAATGATATAACACCTGCTGAGATGGAAGACATTGATGTTACTATTAAACTTGCATATAAAGACACTATTTCACCACTTGGGATTGTTAGAGATGTTGAAGTCTTGTGTGGAAAAATCAAATACCCTACTGATTTCTTAGTACTTGGTACACAACAAGATAATTTTATCCCATTATATCGGTTGACCTTTCATGAATACCGTTAATACTGAAATTAATTGTGTTACAGAAAAGGTTAAAGTAAGTTTTGGTGATGCGTCTCATGAATTTAATTTCTCTAAGTTTGGTAGACAACCACATGAGAAAGAGTCATCTAGTAAGGTTGAAATTATTGGTCTTGCTTCTATTGTCGTGCCTCCTACTGATTCGTTAGAACAATACTTGCTTGACCATGAAACTGATATGCATATGAAAGAAAGGAATGAAATAGATGGAATATTCTTTAGACAAACACATATTCTCCCCCACCTAAGGGAGATCCCGTGTTATAGCTAAAGAAATTACCTGATACACTGAAATATGCTTATCTTGATGAAAAGAATATATATTCTGTTATTATTAGTGCTAACCTTTCAGAGCATGAATAAAAGAGATTACTTAAAACTCCGAGGAAGCACCGAGCTGCTATTGGATATACTCTCGATGATCTTAAGGGCATTAGTCCCACTCTATGTCAGCATAAAATCAATATGGAACCGGATGCTAAACCTATCGTTGATCATCAACGCCGTCTGAATCCTAAAATGAAGGAAGTGGTAAGAACTAGAATATTAAAGCTTCTGGAGGCAAGTATAATCTATCCCATACCTGATAGTAGATGGGTAAGTCCTGTTCATTGTGTTCCTAAGAAAGGAGGTATAACTGTTGTTCCTAATGATAAAAATGAACTAATTCCACAAAGGATTGTAACTCGCTATAGGATGGTAATTGATTTCAGGAAATTAAACAAAGCTACTAGAAAAGATCATTACCCCTAGCCTTTTACTGATAAAATGTTAGAAAGATTATCTAAGAACACACACTTTTGCTTCCTTGATGGATATTCTGGTTTTTCTCAAATACTTGTGTCAAAATAAGATCAAGAGAAAACTACTTTTACTTGTTCGTTTGGAACTTATGCTTATAGACGTATGCCTTTTGGTTTATGCAAATTTCTTGATCAATTCTTTTTGCTCACCATCAAAGTCCCCCATATAGCTGAGAATTTCCGAGCAATTGGAAGCCGCTTTCGATGACGAGGCCGATAAATTGATATTACGCGATCGTTATTGTCCATCTTTTTCAGCTCTGCTCCCGAAAAGAGAAAGGAGACTGATCTTGACGTCGGCGTTGGTTTTTCCAACGAAAAACAAGAACGCACCTACTACCTTTCAAAGATGTATGACTGCTATATTCTCTGACTTTTGTGAAAAGATTGTTGAGGTATTCATGGATGATTTTTTCGTTCACGGGACTTCTTTTGATGATTGCTTAAGCAACCTTGATTGAGTTTTGCAGAGATGTGAAGAAACCAATCTTGTCTTGAATTGGGAGAAGTGCCACTTTATGGTGAATGAAGGTATAATACTTGGGCATAAAATTTCTGAACGAGGTATTGAAGTAGACAAAGCCAAAGTTGATGCAATAGAGAAAATGACATGTCCTAAAGATGTTAAAGGTATAAGAAGCTTCCTTGGTCATGCTGGTTTCTATACGTGCTTCATTAAAGATTTATCAAAGATCTCTAGGCCATTAACTAATCTGCTTCAAAAAGATATTCTGTTTGTTTTTTATGATGATTGTGTAGAAGCTTTTGAAATACTTAAGAAAGCCTTATTTTCTACACCCATTGTTCAACCACCTGATTGGAACCTACCATTTGAAATTATGTGTGATGTAAGTGATTATGTTGTTGGTGCTGTTCTAGGGCAAAGAGTAGACAAGAAATTGAATGTTATTCATTATGCCAGTAAGACTCTAGACATTACTCAAAGAAATTATGCCACTACTAAGAAGGAATTTTTAGCAGTTGTATTTGCATGTGATAAGTTTAGACCTTATATTGTTGATTCCAAAGTTACTATTCACACTGACCATGCTGCTATTAAATATCTGATGGAAAAGAAAGATGCTAATCCTAGATTAAATAGGTGGTGCTTTTACTTCAAGAGTTTGACTCGCATATTGTTGATAGAAAGGGAGCAGAGAATCCTGTAGCAGATAACTTGTCTGGGATGGAAAATGTTCTTGATGACCCACTGCCTATTGATGATAATTTTCCTGATGAGCAGTTAGCTGTTATAAATGCTTCCCGTAGTGCTCCTTGGTATGCAGATTATGCTAATTACATTTTTGCTAAATATATACCACCTAGTTTCACATACCAAAAAAAAATAAAAAGTTCTTCTTTGATTTAAGACATTACTTTTGGGATAACCCACATATTTATAAAGGAGTAGATGGTGTTATTAGACATTGTGTACCTGAGCATGAACAGGAACAAATCATATAGAAGTGTCATTCCGAGGCCTACGGAGGACACCACGCTGGTGACAGAATTGCACACAAGGTACTACGGTCTGGTTTTTATTGGCCTACGCTTTTCAAGGATGCTCGTAAGTATGTCCTCTCTTGTGATGAATGTCAAAGAATTGGTAACATTGGCAGTTGTCAGGAGATGCCTATGAATTATTCACTTGCAATTGAACCATTTGATGTTTGGGGTTTTGATTATATGAGACATTTTCCTTCCTCTAATGGGTACACTCATATTTTAGTTGTTGTTGATTACGTTACTAAGTGGGTAGAAGCTATTCCAACTAGTAGTGCTAATCACAACACTTCTATTAAAATGCTTAAAGATGTTATTTTCCCGAGGTTTGCAGTCCCTAGGTATTTAATGACTGATGGTGGTTCACATTTATTCATGGAGCTTTCCATAAACTTCTAGCTAAATATGATGGTAACCATAGGATTGCATCACATTATCATCCTTAGTCTAGCGGTCAAGTTGAATTGAGTAACCGTGAAATAAAATTGATCTTGCAAAAGACTGTCAATAGATCTAGAATGAATTGGTCTAAGAAACTTGATGATGCATTATGGGCTCATAGAACTGCTTAAAAACATCCTATGGGAAAGCATGTAATTTACCTCTTGAGTTAGAACACAAAGCTTATTGGGCAATTAAAGAAATTAACTATGATTTCAAGCTTGCCGATGAGAAGAGGTTATTTGATATTATCTCTTTAGATGAATGGAGGACACAAGCTTATTAAAATGCCAAGTTGTTCAAAGAAAAAGTTGAAAGATGGCATGACAAAAGAATCCAAAAAGAGAGAATTTAAAATTGGTGATCTAGTTCTTTTGTACAATTCTCGTTTCAGATTTTTTGCAGGAAAACTTCTCTCCAAATGGGAAGGACCCTATATCGTCGAAGAAGTTTATCTCTCCGGAGCCATTAAGATCAATAATGTCGAGGGCACAAATCTGAGAGTGGTTAATGGGAAAAGAATTAAACATTATCTTTCAGGTACACCCATTAATATTGAAACTAATAGTATTCACGTGATGACACCGGAAGAACACATAAGAGAGGCCTTCCGGAACACTTCAAAACCCTGAAAAAGGGTAGGTATGTGATATGGTAAGTAAACCGACTCCAAAAATTCCATAAAAATATTTTTTGCCAGTTTTGGAATAAAAAATACTAAAATAAAAACCGGTCAGGGGGGACCCATGAGGGAGTCCCATGTCAATAGGGCGGGGCCACCCCCTGGTGAAAGCACAACTTCTCCCTAGGTGGTTTTGGTAATTAATAACAACATATATTTCATTGGACTAATGTTTCCACCAAGTATATTTCAGGAAAGTTCAATGAATGAATTGGCAAAAGGATTGTGAGGAGATCCCCTAGATGCAAGGAACATCTATTGGCAACAAGCTTGAAGACTCTACATTTTACATTTTGTGAGAAATCACTTTGAGTCCATAGGAAAGCCAATACTATTAAAAGGGGATGAGGTGTCTATGATGATCTAGTTGCTCAAGTGCTTAGAAATTAGCCACCAAAAATACACATGCAATTCTCCCACAAATATTTTGTCCAAACCTATATATCCAAAATCGGTGCCCAACAATTCCCATTCGGTCACACCGAGTTTAAACCCTAGAGAGATCCTAAGCCAAACCCATGTCTCAGTACTACCAAGTTTTCCATTCGGTGCCACCGAGAATCAGTGACCAACTCTCTGGTATCTCTTTTTCAAGAATCGGAATTTCCGAGAATTGGAAATTGGTACCACCGAGTTGTGTAACTGCCTAGGTCACCCATATCGGTACCATCGAGATTTATATATCGATACCACCGAAAAGCCTAAAGTTGCCACATTTTGCACTAGTCGGTGCAACCGAGTTTTACTCCAGTTTCACCGAGTTGGGCAATAATGTTGTAACGGTTGGATTTTTAGAGATGCCTATATATACCCCTCCACCACCTCTCACTCGTAAGTGAAGCACTCAGAACACACCTACACTTGTCCTATCCATTTTCTGAGAGAGAACCACCTGCTCATGTGTTGAGATCAAGACCTTCCACTCCAACCATATGAATCTTGATTTCTAGCCTCCCCAAGTTGCTTTCCACCCAATCAACCTCTTCTACCAAGCCCAATCTATGAGAGGGTGATTGTGTGTTGAGGAGACTATCTTTTGAAGCACAAGAGCAAGGAGTTCATCACCGTTACCACATCTATTACCTTTTGGAGGGTGGTGCCTCCTAGATTGGTTAGGTGTCACTTGGGAGCCTCCTTCTTCGTGTTGTGGATTTGAACCAAGAAGTTTGTACGGGCAAGGAGATCGCCTACTTCGTGAAGATCTACCCATAGTGAGGCTAGTCCTTCATGGACGGAAGCCGTGATGGAATGGAAAAGGTTGCTACTTTGTGGACCCTAACGGGTTGAAGTCTCCATCAGCGTGGACGTACGATAGCACCACCTATTGAAACCACGGGAAAAATCTTCGTGTCACCAATTGCGTTTGATTCTCCTCTCCCTACCTTTACTTTCATGTGCATGTCCTTACTTTCCGCTGCTATACTCTTAGACTTGCATGTGTAGGGTGAACTTGACTTGCTACAATTGCTAAAACTTGCCAACACCTAAAATTGGGAAAAGGCTAAATTTTTAATTGGTCAAGTAGTCTAATCACCCCCCTCTAGACATACTTCGGATCCTACAAGTGGTATCAGAGTTTTGGTCTCCATTGCATTGGTTTTACAACCTAGGAGAGTATGGCGTCTAGTGAGGGAAGTTATCATCATAGAGGTCCATATTTTGATGGTACGAACTTTGCTAGTTGAAAGCACAAGATGAAAATGCATATTCTTGGTCATAACCCCGCCGTATGGGTTGTTGTTCGTGTTGGCTTGCAAGGTGAATTCTTTGGAGATGGAAAGGAACTGGATCGTGAAGCGATCGCAGAAGAATTAAAGATGTTGCAATACAACTCTCAAGAATGCGACATTCTATTCAACTCCTTATGCCCCGAAGAGTTCAACAAGATAAGTTGTCTCGAGAATGCAAAAGAGATTTGGGATACTTTGGTTGATATGCACGAAGGTACCGAATCTGTCAGGGAATCTAAGTTGGATGTGCTACAAAGTCAACTTGACAAGTTCAAGATGAAGGATGGTGAAGGAGTCGCGGAAATGTACTCTAGGCTTTCTCTCATCACCAATGAGATTGTAGGCTTAGGAAGTGAAGAGATGACCGACAAATTCATCATCAAGAAGATCCTTAGAGCCTTAGATGGAAAGTACGACACCGTGTGCACATTAATCCAAATGATGCCAAAGTACAAAGATCTCAAGCCTACGGAAGTCATTGGAAGGATTGTTGCTCATGAGATGTCACTCAAGGACAAAGAGGAACTTCACACCAAGTCAAGCGGTGCTTACAAAGCTACAAGTGACACTCCCGCTACTTCAAGTGACAACCTTGTTACCAATGAAGAAATAAGCCTCATGGTCAAGAAATTCAACAAGTTCTACAAGAGTAGAGGCAAAGAGAGAAGCTCCAATCCAAGATATGAAGAGAAGCGTTCCTCTAGTCGTGACCGGAATTGTTACAATTGTGGAAGGCCCAAACACTACTCCAATGAGTGCACGTCCCCCCACAAAAGGAGAGAAGAGTCACCTAGAAGGCGAAGCTCAAGAGATGAATCACCTCGTAGAGAGAGAAGGAGTAGAGAAGATCGCTATGAACGAAGACCCTCCCGGAGAAGCAAGGACTCGGAGAAGAAGGACAAGTACACCAAGAGCTACACAAGAAGAAGACATCAAGCTCATGTTGGTGAATGGGTTTCCGGCTCCGATTCCGACAACCAATCCGAGAGAAGCTACCACTCCAACTCCGACTATAGTCAAGATGAAGATGTTGCTGGATTAGCACTCGTAACCTCCAACTCCTATGACATATTTGATTCACCAAATGAAGGAAGTGGAAGTTGCTTCATGGCTAAAGGCCCCAAGGTATCACACCCTGAATACATTGACTTCAATAGTGATGAGGATGATTTACTATGAGATGATGAATTGCTCTTTGATAGAACTAGTGATGGTAGTCAAAATGAACTTGACGATAATCATGCTAATCAAGATAAGTCATATGATGATGATAAGAAGGAGATTGAGTGTCGAACTAAAGAACTAAACACTCCTAAGTTAGCTCATGAATCTACTCTAGAAGATCATAGAGAGCTCTTAAGAACTCATGAGAAACTACGCTTCGAGAAGCTAAATTTAGAGCAAGAACATGAGTTTCTTAAAGCTATCAATGACGATCTTCGAAAGAAGAGTTCTTCTTATCTTGCCAAACGATTACTCTTGTCTATATTTGTCCCACAAGTTAAATCTAAACAAACTAGTAACAAAAGCAAGAAAGGTTCTTCATCTAGTAGCAACAATACTAATGTTAAATCAAATAATGGTGCTTCTAGTAGCTCTATTGATTCCACTAACAATTCTCTTAGCCAAGTCAGACTTGAGCAACAAAACAATTTATTGAAATGGATTATAGATAAAGGTGTCTACAAAAGTCTTGCCGGATGTAAGCAATTTGAGGAGATTGTTGATACGTCTCCAACGTATCTATAATTTTTGCTTGTTCCATGTTGTTATATTATCATTCTTGGATGTTTTACAATCATTTTATAGCAACTTTATATCATTTTTTGGGACTAACCTATTGACATAGTGCCAAAGTGCCAGTTGCTGTTTTTGCCTGTTTTTTACTTCGTAGAATATCAGTACCAAACGGAGTCCAATCGCGACGAAACTTTTTGGAGATTTTTTTTGGGCCAGAAGACATCCAGTGGGCCAAAGAAGTGCCAGAGGCCCCGGGCGCGCCCTGATGGGTTGTGCCCTCCTCGGGGGCCCTCTCCACCGCCTTTGACGCCTATAAATTCCCAAATATTCTAGAAACCCTAGAAGAGTCGATGAAAAACACATCCAGCCGCCGCAAGTTCCAGAACCTCGAGATCCAATCTAACACCATCACGGAGGGGTTCATCATCCTCATTGGTGCCTCTCCGATGATGCATGAGTAGTCCACCATAGACCTACGGGTCCGTAGGCAGTAGCTAGATGGCTTCCTCTCTCTCTCTTTTGATTCTCAATACAATGGTCTCTTGGAGATCTATTTGATGTAAACTTTTGCGGTGTGTTTGTTGGGATCCGATGAATTTTGAGTTCATGATCAGTTTCTATCCATGAATATTATTTGAGTCTTCTTTGATCTCTTATATGCATGATTACTTATAGCCTCGTATTTCTTCTTCGAATCTTTGGTTTAGTTAGGCCAACTAGATCGATTTTTCTTGCCATGGGAAGAGGTGCTTTGTGATGGGTTCGATCTTGTGGTGTCCTCTCCCAGTGACAGAAGGGACAGCGAGGCACGCATGTATCGTTGCTATTAAGGATAACAAGATGGGGTCTATTCCTACATGAATAGATCTTATCTACATCATGTCACCGTTCTTATTGTATTACTCCATTTTTCCATGAACTTAATACACTAGATGCATGCTGGATAGCGGTCGATGTGTGGAGTAATAGTAATAGATGCAGAATCGTTTCGGTCTACTAATCTTGGACGTGATGCCTATATAATGATCATCGCCTTGGATATCGTCGTGATTATTTGATCTTCAACCAATTGCCTAACCGTAATTTATTCATCCACCATGTGCTATACTGACTAGATGACCCGTTGCGCCAATGGCGCAATGGCCGATGTGCATAAAAATATTCAGGCACAAATTGAAACATATGAAAATAAATACCTATTGCTGGTAGATATATGCTTAGTGATGATACATAGTGTTCTAAGAAGCTTACGGTCAATTATTTACAATGTTGTTAGCAAAGAAAGTAGATAGTCAGCGATACAACATATAGGCGCTATGAAGTGATAAACATTAGGCAGAGTCATCGCTGCACGTTTGACCATGGCGCAAAAAGCAAGAGCGAGCCAAGCATTCAAAGCATGTGTATGAGATTGATTTAGAATCAACTTAAATATACTTATATTTCATTACATGAAAGCTTGATGCTTAAAAGAAAATATCCAGATCACTTGGTAATAGCATACATTGGCTTTATAAAGACAAGCTATATTAGCATAGAGGGATGGTGTATATAGTGCTTGCCCATTAACCATTGCTCGAGTCTTGTACCTGCCGTCGGCAGGAAGGAATCAGCATCTAATCATCAACTTTGGCACTGATTTTTTCAACAAGCTGTGCATCTAAAATCCTAGTCGATACCTAAGAAAAGAATCTCTTAGTAGCATCCCAGAAGGAAGACAAAGAACATATGCAACAAATGATTCCAGGAACACCGACATTTCTCCATGCCCTGTGCTCAAGCGGTAGCTGTAACCTCCACGTGGCTTGCGGTAACCAAGATTCTTTTCTATATCTATCTGACATATCAAGAACCTATACAGATATAGAAAATAGTTGCACAAAGTTAGAATATTGAAAACAAAAAGTTTGTCAACGACTTTCATTGCTGGGAGATAATCGTAAATAGAAATATGGCTCTTGTACCCACAAAAAAAGATGGCTCTTGTGATCTACAGCAAGGCATGTCTTCAGAGATATAGTACTAACTCCATTCCAAAATATAAGACGTTTTGGTAGGCCATTTTAGCCAAGCCTACGAAAACGTCTTATATTTTGGAATGGTGGTAGTACTCCCTAAACCATCTTCCCTCTCAAAAATATGATATGAGGATTTTTTTTCTCAGTACGCATCCTTCATGGCCAACAAGTAGATAAGTCAAAACACAAACGATTCCTCAAATTTGGAGAAACACATCAATTCAGGGGACAAAGTCAATCTCATACCGTCATATATCCATCTAAAATGATCTGTGCTAGGAGGCTGTTTTAAACTACATGGAATCGCAGACCTGTCGTCATATATTCATCTAAAATGATCTGCTCTAGAAGGTTGCTTTATAACTTGAGCAAAAAGCTACTGTAATGAAAATGCATTTGAAACTTAATGCATGTCTTGTGTGTGGCATCCTCCCAAGCGAGAAATCATACTCCTCACTAAACCATAAGTAGAAACATGGGGCTGAGGTAGAAAATTTTGTAACCTGGACATATCCATATGTAGCTTTTCCTGGTTCATTCTTTATGCACTTTCTTCTATTGGAGTAAGTTTTAGTTGAAACCTGAAAATGGGATATTATGTAGAACACAGCAACCCTCATTGCAAAAGAACTAATCAAAGACAAGAGCTAAATGTAAGGAATAAAAGTGAGCAGATAATCAAGCGTAAATTAGTTGTCACATGTTTCTCTAGTGGCTGTGGAAAGCATCTGATCAAGCATAAATTTAGTTGTCACATGTTTATCTAGTGGCTATCAAAAGCAGAGATGACCGGGTGAAGCAAATTTCAGCATAATAAGAGGTAATGGACCACATTGTCACCTGTTCTGGCTGCTGCACCATGCGACATGATGCACGAAGTGTTGTGCTCCTTACCTACTGCTCCTATGCTGAGAAAGAGATGCAACAAGGGTCAGCAAAAATTGTCAATCTGACAACAGAGTGAAAGCATTGTTAATTTGGAATAGAACTTGTCTATACAAAACAGAAAGAACATGATGATGATGGTCGCCTCCAGCTCGTACAAAATTAGCGACATCCAGAGATAATAAACTATAATTCAAATTAAATATTTGCACCAATCAAAAATCTGCACAAAAATCTATGGGAAAACAAAACTACAACCCTATGGATCTTTCATTGGACAAAGGCATCTAAATATACACTTAGATCTTGATAGTAGAAACGAGGCATAGTTATTTTAGTCTGCGAAGCTTTTGTGCCTGCCGCAATCTTGAAGTGTATTCTGGAACCAACCTAATTGTTATCTGGTTGATACCGAGAAGGAAGAACTACATGAACAACTAAGAGGAGGGTAGTGGGGAGGATGGATTGGGTACTGATTCAAACTAACAACTGATAGAATGAGTTTCACATTAACAGAAAACAACATCACATTTATCCTCGAGTGCTAAGCTATCATCATTCAAGTGCATGTAATTTATGATTTGACATTGACATACTGAATGAAGCTTTTATAACGGGAAAGCATAGAGATCAGAACTGCAGTCCATGTAGCATACTGTCAAAATAGCAACAATTCCAAGTTCGTGCCCAAAGCTATCTATCGCCAGGTCTACATCTAAGTAAGATCATGCAATTAAAATCTATTGTGACCATTACCTACGCAGCCTTTGTATATGTTACCCATTGTTGAGGAAATCGTTAACTGGTAACTGCTCGGTTGGTTGGCGAGTAGTGGATTAATAGGCTAATCGGCAAGTTAATCGTTCGTTTAATCAATTAATCGGGCGATTTATCAGTTAATCGGCTACTCGGTGACCCTACGAGTAGGGATTAATCGACAAGTTAACTGGTTAATTGGATGAATTCTTGAACATGGATGTTACCCCTATTAACATGTATGGAAACAACAGAAAATAGCAGGGGCCATTTAAGTAACACCAAGGAAAACTATTACCAGATCACAAACAGCAGCAATCTGACAACCAAAGCACAAGGTTGCCAATACAAAGGCGCACTTATAAAGAAGTTGTAAACAAGATAGCAAGCAGAACACATAACATAGAATAGAGGCATAATATAACCACGAAAATACAAATTTTCCACACAATACTGTTTCCAGTAGTTTGCAATCTTGTTTAATGCTGGGAGTAGCATGTGCTGGCAAATAAAACAAAGGGTACAAACCATGATCTTAGGGACGTATAGGAGGGGTCTCACAGCACTCGAGTAGCTCATCCTCATAGCTGTAGTCACCCACCAGAACCATCAGAACCCCACACATCTGATAAATGATTCACCCTAAACAAGCATGTACATTAGAATACAGAGGGAAATTACCTGAGGTAGTGTGATACTAAGTTTGATTGGTCAATTCAATCACGTTACCCAAAAACAAGATTGTTAATCCTGCCCGATTTTCCTTCTCACTTGTTTGATTTGGTTACCACAGTTCGGCATTTTCGCTCTGGTGAGTTCTGCATCATCCTTACATGATTCATCAGCAGAAACCTAGAAACGACCTGCAGAAAAGAAAAATCAAAGTGAAATCAGATGGAATAACATGCAGGCAGTACTGACATACTATATATACCACTACAAAGGTAGAGAACTTTTGGGGAAATAAAAGAAAGCTTCATGAGAGGCAGGAGTGGGCAGGCATATGGGAAACGAGCACTTGCAGGCATATTCTTACTCTGTGAGCACTGCTAATAAGCCCTTCGAGGCTCGGGGTGACATGAGGCGCAACATCTGGTTGATGGCCATGACCACCTGAGTTGACATGTCAGCTTCGTCTGCTCTAACCCCGGGACCTTCCAGCATCTGGTGCCACCAAAGCCGATCCCTGCCTACCAGAACACCAAAATTGCAATTTGAGACAATAGTACAGAAAACAGAAAAGGTTGGTTTATCATCCCACAACCTTACTAAATTCCTTGGCCCAGCTAAGGTGTTGTTCAACACCATCACCAAACCTGGAGTAAATTGCACTTATCTCGGCAGCAACCACACACTGGTGCCAGCCACGCAATAGCAGCGGCAAGGAGGCCAGCAGCACACTCGAACGTTCAAAGCTGCTCAAAGCTCTTCAGCTTGTCTATCTCTGTCAAATTCCTCTCTTTTACCAGAAATTAGACACAGTCGAAAAGTCAAAGAAACAAAGCATTGTTGTCTTTCTTTCGGCAAAAAATACATTGCTGGTAATGGGGCTAGGCACAAATATGCAAACCAGACATTTTGTGTGTTTAAACATCATGAATCGGCGCACAGCACCATAACAAAAATCTTAAAGTAGTGAAAGATCGTTCATACTAACAGCAAGTGTTTGAACTTTTAGTAAGAGTAGACAGCAAATAGAATCATGAACATCACTTGCTGACAAAATATGAAGTACCAACGTTGATTGGACAAAAAGGCTTGGAAAGAAACTAATACCTTCAGTAAACAAAATCATATGAACACGTCACGACTAACAAAATACAACAGCTCGTCTGGTCCTGAAAAGGTAGATAGCCAGTTTAATTAGCAATTGCATATCATGTCAAAACCAAATGCATTCAAGATAATACTCAATACACCAAATGAAGAACAAAATTGGGGAATCTGACAAATAAATGGCCTCAGGTATGCGGGTAGCCTAGCGAGATTTATATGTTCGATGGCATATGTATAGCACATAGCCTATGACTTCTGATCATGACATATTTACTTGCCTGACAATGTTAAATAAGAAAAAAATTGTACATACCAAAGCTACAGCCTACGCCATAGTGGATGTCAAGACAGAGCAACTAACACTAATGAAAAAACAGTGACCAAGATAATTCACATGGAGAAGGAATTATATGTTCTTTAGGGTACGTCTCTTCTAGAGCATCCATGTAACTATTTAAGTAATAATTCCTGATGATTAATAACACAGTTAGCATACTAACAGAACAGAACACTGCAGAAATACGTATACATGCTATATTAAAGAGTGCATACTTCATATGAATAAAATAACATGTGACATGCAAACATGTGGTCTAATTCGATGTAATGTTTGAGTCTTGAAATATTCTGAAGTTCAATGGCACCTTACTCCACACAAATATTTTAAGATAACTTCGTTGACATAGTAAATACAATAAATAATTTCAAAGAATACCATGTCTTCTGAAGGGGAGACACACCTTCTTGACAGCCTTCACATTTTTCCTACATGGCCAGCCACAAAGAATCTCAGACGCCATATACAAAGTAATAATTATCAAAGCTACATCAAAAACAAAAGAAAAGCATAATCTCATTGACGAGTTAACCTGCTGATCAACTTTCCCACTGACTTATTGACCATCACCACGCTGACAAGCAACCCTAGCAAGAATCTTGTGGGTAAGGCACAACGACGGTGGCGGTGGGTAGAGAAAGGCAGGGCATGGCTCCACATGGAAACCAAGGATTGCAGGAATAATACTACTGAATGAAAACTTGGATTCACCACAATTTTCAGCGAGTCGATTGAAGTGCTAACAAATGCTTTTAGTTATTCAGGAAAAAAAATCCTAAACAGAACTTGGGAACAAAACAAGTTAATTTCCAATGTGAATAAGTAAAATTGATCGCTCCAGGGACTTGGTCGTTGGAGCATTTGCCCATTCGGCAAGTATATAAATACATCAAGAAATCACATGAAGCCCCTGCAGGTTCTCTTGAGCTAATCAAGAGGAGGTGCATTCTCTTTGCATTTGGGAGGCCTTTTAGTTGGTTCAACCATGATTCGTACTGCATGTCAATACAACCTAATGAGATAAATAGTAGTATCTGACATTGCGACAGGGTGCAGCAACACAGTCCTTTTTGTAGAATCATTCCAAACAGATAGATAAATGAATGAAAGCAAAAGAATAGGAAGGGACTGAACCTTTTAGTCATAGTGGATCCTATATTCTCAGTGGCACCATTTTTTGAGATGTCTGAAAATAAACCGACCCTTCTTCCTTGTTACTGCAAGATGCAATCAAATCAGACACTAAATGAATTCAAAAGTCAAGGTAATTATTAACAAGAACACAGAGCAGACCGCCTCAACACATCTTCAAGGCTACCTTGCACCAAGTTAACATGGAGATAAATGCTTACCTTCCCTATGTATAAATGGCCAATGGCTCCAGCAACTATAGCAATTAAACCCTGAGCACTAGGGAAAGAAAATAATGATTTTGATTCAGCCATTATGTAAAAAAGCAAACAAATAGTTACTGAACCTAGCCTTATTATGATACCAATTCAAACTAAATTGCGTACAAAATATAGATAGGCAATTTACCGAAAGTAGAAAAGAGATCTCACTTCTCAAATGTGCTTCATAGCCATCCAAACACACCCTTTTTGTAAACTTATACATTGTTTAGCCCAAACCGTTTGGAACCCATGCAGCAGCAGCACATGATTTGTGCAGAAATTACCAAAGGCAACAGTTTTAGCATGTCTGCGTCTCACACTCGAGATTTATATATTTATATTCATTACTGCTAGCAAACTAAGAAACTACCGTACCTATATAGCAAGGATCAGGAATGGTCTATTAAACCAACAAACTGAACAGATCAGGCATTTAAAACCACTCCTAGAGAGCACGAGCAACAGAAGGCAGATATATTTCAAGCCCGAAGCACTCAACCTTAGTATGCTAGCATCAGAAACTAATGCAAAGAAGAACAACAGCTGCCATTAACTGTTCCGCTGCGACATCAGATGCGCTCGCTGTTGCTCGACGCGTGCGCAGCCCTCGAAGCGGCGAGCGACCGTGGTCCACCGAAGCCGTGACCGTGGTCTTGACCCCCCCGGCTCGCCGCGTCTTCAGCTTGCTGCACGCGTTGCGATGAGGCGCGGTTGCTGCTCTCCTCCTCCTGCTGAGTCCGGATCGAGGGCGCCCTCCTCGGATATAGCATCCCTGTTTGTCACAGCCCAATGAGCAAACATACAGATTTCAGAAAATAAAAAGATTACTCGTCGACAGAAAGGGGATTAGAAAGAGGAACTCATGAGGGGAGGTGCAACCAGAAGAGATGCAAAATGAGATGGCGCCTGATATAATGGAGGTTGCGACGAGGCGCGCCGACTGGCGCGGCTGCTGCTCACCTCCTCCTGTCTAGTCCGGATCGAGGCCCCGCTCCTCGGCTCGAGCTCCTCCTGCCGAAGCCGGATCGAGGCCGATAGAGCACGAGTCCGCTCGCTCGCTGCTCATTCCCTGCCTGCTCGCTCTCCTGCCCACGTCTTCTATTTGTCCATCTCTCTCCCTTTCTCTCATGGTGGGGGAGGCAGAGGGGCCGAGGAAAGAGGCGTCAGGGAGAGAGTGGACGATGTAGTGCGGGGTGGCGACTACTCGTGCGCGTCCCGCCGAGTACCGAGGAGGAGGAGGAGGCAGCGGCGAGGAGGAGGAAGGAGAGCAGGCGCGGGTATGAGGGAGGACGAATGGAAAGGGAAGAGGAGGTCGCTTGCCTGGGTCTATGAAAGCCATCTGCACCAAAACGTAACCTAACTACACCTGATTATCTTGTCCCACGCCTAACGGGGCCACCCATCATCCACTCCTAAAACAGCCATGAATGTAGAAAAAAAATCAACGGCTGACCGGTTGCCAGCAGCCAAAATCGAGTTACAGTAAAAAGATCGCTCGGCCCAACGAGCGCAGCGCACGCGGATCGTGGTTCATAGGTTATAGGTTAGACGAGAGAAGCCGCGAGCGAAACCTACGGCCCGAGTCTACTTTTTCAACATATTGCTTTCCGATCTATCTTTTTGCCGTTTTTGTTTTCAGATCTATATTATTCCAAAAAAACAAAAAATACCTTGCTGCACTTTTTTTTTATTTTTTTTATTTTGTGTTCTTGTGAGATCTATCTCTCCAATCTATCATATCCTAATTTATTTTTTTACCGTAGAGAGATTGACAACCTCTCTTTCGCGTCGGGTTACAAGTATTTGTTCTTTGTGTGCAGGTGTTGTTTACGTAGTGGTGGTGATCTCCTACTGGTTCGATACCTTGGTTTCATAACTGAGGGAAATACTTACAGTCGCTGTGCTGCATCATTTCTTCCTCTTTGGGGAAATACCGACGCAGTCTCAAGCCACGTCAAAGGAATTTCTGGCGCCGTTGCCGGGGAGGAAGCGGTCTCTTCTACGTGTCAATCTCTGGCGCCGAGGAGAGACCACCATCATCTACCAGGTTCCTAATCACAAATCTCATCTCCTTACAATTACATTATTTGCCATTTGTCTCTCGTTTTCCTCTCCCCCACTGTCACAGCCCTAGCCTTTGCCTTGTTGTCATTGCATCTCATGCATGCATAGTTGTAATTCAATTGAATTTGAATTGAGGGAATTTTCAAAATCCTCAGAACTCCTTTAAAGAAAAGATCAAGTTAAAAACCTTTTCAAATGTGTCCAAGAAAATGTTCCTGTTAAGCTCTGAAATTATTGGCAAGAGATAAAATTCAAACCAATAATTTTGGAATCTCAGAAATATTAATATGTGGCCTTTGAATTAATTCACAGCTCTTTGGATTGGAATTATATTTATTATAAAATAAATATAATCCCAACAATTCTGAAACTTAGTGTGTGTCTCTGGTTATACCCATCTACCACACATATGAATTTTTAGAATTTTATATAATGATTTGGTATTTTTATCAAATCAAAACAAACTGCAAAAAAAATAGAAATGAAACAAAAATGGTAAAAAGGCAGAGACCTCACCTGACTTACCTTGCGGACCAGACGAACCGGCCCAGTCCACTGGCCTGTGCCAGTCATCGTCTACCTCTGCCAGAAGGCAGAGGCGAGACGAAGCACGGCGCCGGGCGAGCCAGCTCCTGCTTCGCGCTGGCAAGCCCTCCCGCGTCCTTATCCCGCGCTGGAGAACGCGTTGAGCCCCCTCGAGCTCATCTTCTCCTCCCTGCTCCCTCTTTCCCCCTCTGGCTCTCTCTCTCGCGCCCGCCCGAGCACCACGGCCGCCGCCGCTCGCAACCACCGCGGCCACCGGCCTCCTCCAGCCCCTCTAGCGAGCCCAGCCGCTCCGCCTCACCGCCGTGGAGCCCCAAGCCGAAGCGCGCGACCGTGGGAAGCACTGCAACGTCGTCGTCATCATCATCTTCAAGCTCGGCCGCCCGAGATCGCCGGCAATGCCGCATCGCCTCCGACGCCTCCCCGACGCAGATGAGCAACGCATCGAGCTCACCGTGAGCCTCTGGTCCTTCTCCCCTCGACCCCCTTGTCGAATTCATCCCCTAGGTTCTAATTCGACTGAGGCCGAAAGCCTCCGTCGCCGGACCCCCGAGCTAGCCGTCACCCCGGTGGGTGGCAGCGCCGTCTGAGCACGTCAGCGTGCTCATCAGTCTCCCCGGAGTCCGTGGGTAGCTTCGGCTACTCCCGAGGTGCTCCTGCGCCTTGGCTCCATCGACCCCGTGCCCCGGTCGCCGCCGTGGAGCTCGCCGCCGTCGCTGGAGGCCATCTCCGGTGGAGCTGATGGTCCCATCGGATGCGCGCGAGCCCCAGCTGCCCGTAGGTGCCTTTCGCAGGCCAAATGGTCGCCGGATGGCGAGATCCGACGACCTCCGCCGTTTCTGCTGTCGCCGGCGTTGAACCGCCGGTGGCTTTGACCCCGCTGACCTGATTTGACTCCCTGGAGTCAATGACAGGTGGGGCCAGCCCCTGGTCAAATTTGGTTTAAGCTTTAACTAATTGATTTGTTTAACTAACGCAATGTGCCACTGACAGTGGGCCCCAGTGCCCGTTAATTAGTAATTAGGTTAAATTAACCCCGGTTAAGTAACGGTGTCACTCATGTGTGGACCCCGCACGTCAGGTTTGACCTGGACCAGGTCAGCTGACCTGCTGACATCACTATGACGTAATGCTGACACTATAAACCTTTTCTGGTATTTTATATATTCAGGGAATTCCAGAAAATGCTTAAAACTTCTAAAAATCATAGAAAATAATCTATAACTCGAATGAAAATAATTTATATATGAAAAATGATCAGAAAAATCCAATGAATCTGTTTATACCATGTTCATGCATGTTTGAGCAAGTTAACATCACCAAGTAGGACATTTCATGATTAGGGTAATGTATGAAATAGCATTGGAGTTGGAATTTGAACTAGGTTTGAATTCCACTTCAATTAATATGTTTATCTATTGCACTAGGTCAATTCAATGCTTTAAGATGCCATATCATACATCATGTTTGTTGCATTGCATTTAATGTGTTCCTTCTTGTTTGTCGGTGGTTGTTCTCCCTCGGTAGACATTGTTCCGATGTTGAGATCGTTGTCACCGATGAAGACTCGTTGTTATCTTCAGAAGTGTCAGGCAAGCAACCCCCCTTGAGCATACAGATACAAACCCACTCTCTCGCTCCTGCTCTCTTTTATCGCATTAGGACAATCATGATTCAACCGTTACATGTTCTCGGTAATTGAACCCATTCCTTTGCATGACCTGTCTTTGCCACAGTAAATAGTTGAAACCACTTAGCATGAGTAGCAACTGCTTGAGCCTTGATGTGCTTACTCATCCATGTTTGCTTACTGTGCTTGCTATGCCTAGAGTCGTGTCGGGTGTCATCCATCTGGGCGATGAATCGGAATGGATGTGTTCATGTCCTACTGTGTGAGAGCTAAGTGTGTGAACATGATTTGGTAAAGGTAGCGATGAGAGGCCATGTAGGAGTACATGGCGGGTTGTCTCGTTGGAACCGTCCTTAAGAACTGAGTTCTGTGTTTGTTATCCAAGATAAGATACTACCACACATTGGGTTCCGGTAACTCGACCCGTCTCGACCTATTAATCGCCTTGATCTCTGTCCAGGAGTTGCAACTAGTTTCTGGTGTTTGTAGGAAAAGTGTTGGCGGCCGTGCATAGCGCTGCCCGACGGGGTGGGCTGTGATGCGGTAGATACACAGTGGCACGGTGTACCAAGTGGCACCCGAACGGTGGGCTTGGGAACCCTGCGCACATCGTTTGAGGCCGTAGCGGAAACTTCGGCCGGACTTCCGTGCGGGTTCAATCTCAAATAGGCGATAAACCAGGACTAGGGTCTTGTGTGATTGACGGTCGTGGCCGACTCCCTCGCTGGGCTTCCGCTTGAAGGTTGCCGAGGTGCCTTTTTCGTGCACATGGCGATAAGTGGCGAGAGCGTGTGTGAAGAAGTGCACCCCTGCAGGGTTATGAATCTGTTCGAATAGCCGCGTCCTCGGATATGGACTACTTGGAGAACTTATGTGGTTCATAGACAATTGAAATGGATACTCTAAAATGCGCAAGATAAGCGTGAGTGCTATGGATGGCCTTCTCGTAGGGAGACGGGAGTGGATCCATAGTGGTGTATTGATATGGTGAATATGTGGACTAGTGTGCGCTATCCCACCTCAAAGAAAGTACTTGTAGTCGTAGTATAGGTTAGCCAAGAGTCAAAGCTGGCTTGCTGCAATAAACTCCACAACCCCCTTTGTTGACAATGTTGCATTTGTAGCTAGATCTGATGTAAGTCTTGCTGAGTACCTTTGTACTCACGGTTGCTTCATTTATGTTTTTGCAGAGGAGACGTCACTCCCATTAGTGATCCTTACAACGTGAAGTTCGATGTTGACCGGATTAGCTTGGGAATCCCAGACAGAGGTCTGGTTCCTTTGGTAGGGTCGTTGTAGCTTTTCAGGCTCCTCTAGCCACTTTTAATAGATGTATGTACCCAGACATGTTTTGCTTCCGCTTGTTGCTTGTATGACCTGAGTGTCGGGTCATGTGACCCCTACCTGTATGAACTTATTATGTAAAGCTCTTCTGAGCCTTCTAAATAAATGTTGTGTTGTTGTATGGTTATGTTGTGATGCCATAGTTGTATCTATGCATATCAGACATGTCGTGCGTACGTGTGACGTGTAACGGTATGTATGGGATTCGACACCTAGTTGTGTGCCTCTAGTAGTACTCTTTACGGGGAAATGCCTCTTTGTGCTTCCACTGAGCCTTGGTAGCTTGCTACTGCTCCGGACACATTGATTGACCGGCGTGTATACTTCTTGCTGCTGTGTCTGTCCCTTCGGGGAAATGTCTTGCGGTGTAATGGAGTCCATGTAGCCTGCTATGACTCGTCTACGCGCAGTTGATGACATTTATGTCCCACGGCGTAATGGAGTCCATGTAGCTTGCTATGACTCGTCTACACACGTTGATGACCGACACCTGCATTATTGGGTTACGTATGCCTGTCCCTGTACGGATGTGCTATTTGGGTTCTACGACTAGTCATGTCGACCCGGGTTCTTGAACATTTGAATGCTAGTGACATATTCACATTCGTGAGCCAAAAGGCGCAAACGGTCCCGACCCAGGTAAGGTGGCAACCATGGAGATAACCGTGCGTGAGGCCGCAAAGTAATGTGAAGTGTTACATGCTGGATTCTTATGGCTTAGGATCGGGGTCCTCACACCCACTTCACCCAATTTGCCGTTTTATTCGCCCTCATTTTCGTTTGCCTTTTTTTTCTCGTCAGATCTCTTGCTTGCTTGCAATCTTATTTGCGTAGTCATGATGACTCAAGAAAACACTAAGTTGTGTGATTTTTCCAATACTAATAATAATAATTTTATTAGTACTCTAATTTCTCCTCCCGCCACTAGTGCGTAGTCTTGTGATATTAATGTCGCTTTGTTGAATCTTGTCATGAAAGATCAATTTGCCGGTAATCCTAATGAGGATGCCGTGTCCCATCTAAACACGTTCGTAGAATTGTGTGATATGCAAAAGAAAAAAGATGTGGACAATGATATAGTGAAGTTGAAATTATTTCCTTTCTCTTTGCGAGATCGTGCAAAAATTTGGTTTTCTTCTTTGCCTCGCAATAGTATCGATTCTTGGAATAAGTGCAAGGATGCTTTTATCACTAAGTATTTTCCGCCCGTGAAAATTATTTCCCTTAGGACTCAAATCATGAATTTTAAGCAACTTGAGCATGAACATGTTGCACAATCTTCGAAAAGAATGAAATTGATGCTAAGAAATTATCCTACTCATGGTTTAAATCTTTGGATGATCATACAAAAAATTTATGCGGGATTGAATTTTGCCTCTAGAAATCTTTTAGATTCCGCCGCGGGTGGCACTTTTTTGAAAATTACTTTGGGTGAAGCTACTAAATTGCTAGATAATATTATGGCAAATTATTCACAATGACATACTGAAAGAGCACCTACTAGTAAAAAGGTTAATTCGGTTGAAGAAATTAGTGAGTGATAAGGTTGATGCTTTCATGAAGTTGGTTGCTAGTAAAAATGCTCCTATTGATTTTAATGATGTGCCTTTGTCTACCTTGATTGAGCAAAATAGTGATTCCGTAGATGTGAATTTCGTCTCGCGAAACAATTTCAATAACAATGCTTATAGAGGTAATTTTAATCCTAGGCCTTTTCCTGGAAATTCCTCTAACAATTATGGTAATTCTTCTTACAATAATAAAAGGAACACCTCTGATCTTGAGTGTAATATTAAAGAATTTATCAATGCGCAAAAGGTTTTCAATACCACGATAGAAGAAAAGTTGAATAAGATTGATGATATGTCTAGAAGCATTGATAGAATTTCTCATGATGTGGAAAATCTCAAGTTGAAAGCTTTTGCACCTAAAATTGATGAATCAATTAAAGCTTTATATGTCTCTATGGATGAAAGTAAGAAAATAATCGCTATGCTTAGAGCTAGAAGAGAATTCTTAGAAAAATCGTTTTCTAGTGATTGCTTTCAGAAAAATGATGAAGATCTTAAAGTGATTGGTGTTTCTTCTATTGATTCCTTGTTTATTAATATTAAAATTGATGATAAAGGGACTGAAGTAGAGTCAACTTTAGCTAGAAGGCGTCCTAATAATTTGGAGGGTGAAAATCTTGATGAAAGTGGGTTTGAAGAGGTCAAAACTTTAACTAGTGATGTGCCCACTATTTTGGATTGCGAAGACTTTAATTACGATTGTTGATCTTTGATCGAATGTATTTCTTTGCTGCAATCCATGTTGAATTCACCCCATGCTTATGAACAAAATAAAGCTTTCACTAAACATATCGTTGATGCCATGATGAAATCTTTTGAAGAAGAGTTGGAGTTGGAGATTTCTATTCCTAGAAAATTACATGATGAGTAGGAACCTACATTTAAGGTCAAGATTAAAAATTATGAGTGCTTTGCTTTATGTGATTTGGGTGCTAGTGTTTCCGCGATTCCGAAATCTTTATGTGATGTGCTTGGTCTCACCAATACTGAAGAATGTTCTCTTAATTGGCACTTGGAGGATTCTACTATTAAAAAGCCTTTGGGGAGAATTAATGATGTTCTTATTCTTGCAAATAGGAACTATGTTCCCATAGATTTTATTGTTCTTGATATTGATTGCAATCCGTCTTGTCCCATTATACTTGGTAGACCGTTCTTATGCACTATAGGTGCCGTGATTGATATGAAAGAGGGCAATATTAGATTTCAGTTTCCACTAAGAAAGGGTATGGAACACTTCCCTAGAACAAGAATTAAGCCACCATATGAATCAATCATGAGAGCATCCTATGGAGCAAAAACCAAATATGACAATACTTGAATCTATGCGTTATGCCTAGCTAGGGGCGTAAAACGATAACGCTTGTTGGGAGGCAACCCAATGAATAAATTTATTTTCGTCTTTTCCTTTCTATTTTTGAGTATTGACACAATTATGCCTCTTTTATGATTGTGTTTTATGTTTTATTTAGTGTTTGTGCCAAGTACAGCCTTTAGGATGATTCATAAGATGAGTAGAAACAATGCTGAATCTGAAATAGAAACTTTGCCTCCAGTGTTTGAATTTTAATTTTTTGCTGGAACATGATATTGAGCTGAAATTTTAACACAGTATTGATATACAAATTCTTTACGTTGTACTAATTGTTCAGAATTTTTAGAGTTACAGAAGTATGGTTAGAGTACAAATTACTACAGACTCTTCTGTATAAGACAGATTCTGTTTTCGTTGCATTGTGTGCTTGTTTTGATGAATCTATGGGTTGTATTGAAGGGTATGAGCCATGGTAAAGTTAAAAAACAGTAGTTATAATGCAATAATAAAATTTGAATGATTTTGCAACAGCACTTAAAGTAGTAATTTGCTTTATTATACTAACGGATCTCACGAAGATTTTGTTGAGTTTTGTGTGATTGAAGTTTACAAGTTTTGGGTGCGATCACGATGGATGAAGGAATAAGGAGTGAAAAGGGCCTAAGCTTGGGGATGCTACAGCACCCCCAAGATATATCCAAAGAGAAACAAGCAACTAAGCTTGGGGATGCCCCGACTGGCATCCCCTCTTTCTTCTAACGACAATCGGTATTTTACTTGGAGCTATATTTTTATTCGTCACATATCATGAGTTTTGCTCGGAGCATCTTGTATCATTTGAGTCTTGGCTTGCTTTGCTTTTTAGTTTCTCACTTGTATCCTTGTTGGACACACCTATTTGAGAGGGCCAAAATTATGCTATGATTTGTTAGAATTGCTCTATATGCTTCACTTAAACTTTTTGAGCTATAGAATTGCTCTAGTGCTTCACTTATATCTTTTTGAGCACGGTGTGCTTGGAAACTTTTGAAGAAATACTCTCATGCTTCACTCAGATTAATTTGAGAGTTAGTAAATTTTGAAGAAATCCTCTCATGCTTCACTTATACTATTTTGAGAGATGAAATCTCTATGCTCATGTGCTTCACTTAAATTTGTTTGAGCTTGCCAAATGCAATGGCAATATATGAAACTAGTCCCAAAGTGATAGATATCCAAGGAGGATATAATAAAAACTTTCATGAAGATCATTGGACAAATTAAACTTGATTCCTTGTAATAGTTTTGAGACATGATGATAGTAATATGTGAGTCATGTTAGTGAGTAATTATGCTTTAGTAGGAATATTGGTGTTAATGTTTGTGATTCCCTATGCAAGTACAAAATTCAATAGTTATGCAATGAAATTACATCCTACTTCTGGTGCATTATTCGGTGTTAGTTACGCTCAATGCTCGCTTATGTGAATTTTCGTTTCTTGGTTGGTTGCTTCTCAATCTATTTGCTAGCCTCCACTTGTACTAAGTAGAAATACTACTTGTGCATCCAAAATCCTTAAACCCAGTTTTGCCATATGAGTCCACCATACCTACCTACATGCGGTATTTCCACGCCGTTCTAAGCAAATTTGTATGTGCCATCTCTACTTTTCAAAATAAAGTTCCTTTTTGTGTGCTCGTACCGCTCATGAAATGCTAGGGGGTGTCCAATATTTTTCCATGCTAGATGTGTTATTCTCAAGATGAGTGTTTATTCACTTGTCATTGAATGAGAGTACGGAGGTAATAGGGATGCCCAGTCCCGAAATGAAAAAAATGAAAAAAAATACTTTATGTTGTCAAATAATAAATTCCTTGCAAAGTGTTGGTATGGAAGGCAATCGTGGATACGGCCAGCCATGGATTGTGAAAGAATGGTGGAAAAAGGAATAAACTTTATTTTTTTGTTTGGGAACCGCCTATGATATATCTAGCATGGAAAGTATTATGAACTACTTTGTCGTTTTCGTTGACAGGAAAGGCATGCCACCCAAAATATTTTTCTCTCTCAATTTAAACTTTGAGCTCTGGCACCTCTACAAATCCCTACTTCCCTCTGCAAAGGGCCTATCTATTTACTTTATGCAATTTTTATTTTTACTTTGAGTCTCCATCTTCTCTTATAAAGCACCAACTAGGGGGCACTATTATCGTACTTGAGCATTGGGTATAGCTAATATTTGAGCGTGTTTCATGAATGGATCAATGATTGAGCATGATGGGCTAGGGATAACTTTCTTTAGTGTTGATATTTTGTAAGACATGGTTGCTTGTTCGCATGCTTGATTATTTAAGTCATTATGTTAAAACTAGACTATTGCTCTGAATCAACTAAAAGTCCAAATGTCCATGCTACAAAAGAAAAGAATATGAGATGAACATGTTAGGCAACATTCCACATCAAAAAATTTGTTTTTATCATTTACCTACTCGAGGACGAGTAGGAATTAAGCTTGGGGATGCTGATACGTCTCCAACATATCTATAATTTTTTGCTTGTTCCACGTTGTTATATAATCATTCTTGGATGTTTTACAATCATTTTATAGCAACTTTATACCATTTTTTGGGACTAACCTAATGACATAGTGCCAAAGTGTCACTTGCTGTTTTTGCTTGTTTTTACTTCGCAGAATATCAGTACCAAACGGAGTCCAATCATGACGAAACTTTTTGGAGATTTTTTTGGGCCAGAAGACATCTAGTGGGCAAAAGAAGTGCCAAAAGGGAGGGTCAAGGAGACCACAACCCACCAGGGCGCGCCAGAGGCCCCGGGCGCGCCCTGATGGGTTGTGCCCTCCTCGGG
This sequence comes from Elymus sibiricus, assembly GCA_039707655.1. NCBI lineage: Eukaryota > Viridiplantae > Streptophyta > Magnoliopsida > Poales > Poaceae > Elymus > Elymus sibiricus. The sequence goes on from CM077671.1 coordinate 345,938,211, forward strand.
ACCCCTCTCCACCGCCTCTGACGCATGTAAATTCCCAAATATTCCAGAAACCCTAGAAGAGTCGACGAAAAACACATCCAGCCGCCGTAAGTTCTAGAACCTCGAGATCCAATCTAACACCATCACAGAGTGGTTCATCATCCTCATTGGTGCCTCTCCGATGATGCATGAGTAGTCCACCATAGACCTACGGGTCCGTAGGCAGTAGCTAGATGGCTTCCTCTCTCTCTCTCTCTCTCTCTCTTGATTCTTAATACAATGGTCTCTTGGAGATCTATTTGATGTAAACTTTTGCGGTGTGTTTGTTGGGATCCGATGAATTTTGAGTTCATGATCAGTTTCTATCCATGAATATTATTTGAGTCTTCTTTGATCTCTTATATGCATGATTACTTATAGCCTCATATTTCTTATTCAAATCTTTGGTTTAGTTAGGCCAACTAGATCGATTTTTCTTGCCATGGGAAGAGGTGCTTTGTGATGGGTTCAATCTTGCGGTGTCCTCTCCCAGTGACAGAAGGGGCAGCGAGGCACGCATGTATCGTTGCTATTAAGGATAACAAGATGGGGTCTATTACTACATGAATAGATCTTGTCTACATCATGTCACCGTTCTTATTGCATTACTCCATTTTTCCATGAACTTAATACACTAGATGCATGCTGGATAGCGGTCGATGTGTGGAGTAATAGTAGTAGATGCAGAATCGTTTCGGGCTACTAATCTTGGACGTGATGCCTATATAATGATCATCGCCTTGGATATCGTCATGATTATTTGATCTTCTATCAATTGCCCAACAATAATTTGTTCACCCACCGTGTGCTATACTCATGAGAGAAGCCACTAGTGAAACCTACGGCCCCCGGGTCTACTTTTCCAACATATTGCTTTCCGATCTATCTTTTTGCCGCTTTTGTTTTGAGATCTATTATTCCAAAAAAATACCTTGTGGCACTTTTTATTTACTCTTTTTATTTTGTGTTCTTGAGAGATCTATCTATCCAATCTATCATATCCTAATCTATCTTTTTACCGTACTAAGATTGACAACCTCTGTTTCGTGTCGGGTTGCAAGTATTTGTTCTTTGTGTGCAGGTGATGTTTACTTAGTGGTTGTGATCCTCCTATTAGTTCGATACCTTGGTTTCATAATTGAGGGAAATACTTACCGTCGCTGTGCTGCATCATCCCTTCCTCTTTGGGGAAATACCGACGCAGTCTCAAGCCACGTCAATTATACGCAAGCATGGAGGATACCAGAAGAACCAAGGCATTGGCTACTTCAACGCAAATGGAGTTGAATGGGAAGAAGGTCAATACCCCAAGCCGAAGTTTGTTCCTCAAAGGGAGAAGTATAAACCTACTCTGCCCTAGGTAACAAAAGATCAAGATGACCTTCCACCACAAGACCACAAGCTCAATGGCAAGGACAAGCTTCAAGAGGAGATCGACACATTTGAAGATGAATCCCTAGCCATGGTCAAGTGGGTTCCCAAGGCTACTACAAGCTCTACTTAAACAAGTGTGCTACTTGTGATCTGCGTTGGGTTTTCCGTGAAGAGGAACGGGAAATTGCAGCACAAAGTGGGTAAGTATTTCCCTCAGTTATGAGACCAAGGTTTATCGAACCAATAGGAATATCAATCCTCAACCGTCTTCAGCGGCTGCACACAAAAGAGCAAACAACTTGCACCCAACACCCCTTAATCTCGTTATTTGCAAGCGGATGAGTTGTGTAGATAATTGTTGATAATTATAAATTGCAAAATAAAAGGTAAATAAAGGCAGCAAGGTAATAGTAGCGTTTGTAAATTTATAAGTGAATAGACCAGGGGGCCATAGTTTTCGCTAGCGGCATCTCTCATGTAGGCAACATATGGTGGCTAACAAATTATTGTTGGGCAATTGATAGAAAAGCGGATAGTTATGCGATTTTCACGGCAATGATCATGTGTATATAGGCATCACGTCCATAAACAAATAGTCCGACTCCTGCCTGCACCTATTACTATTACTCCACTCATCGACCGCTATCCAGCATGCATCTAGAGTATTAAGTAAAACAGAGTAATGCATGAAGAACGATGACATGATGTAGACAAAGTAAACTCAAGCAATATGAATAAACCCCATTGTGTTATCCTTAGTAGCAACAACACAAAACGCAACTTGTCCCCTTCTGTCACTGGGATATAGAAACTCGTCAGGTTGAACCTACCACAATGCACTCTCTCAGTGAAAATAGATCTATCTACTTGGCAAAAGCACATCGATAGATCGGAGAGAATTACGAAGCTATAATGATCATGCAAATAAGAATCGTAATATTCAGAGGTGACTCAAATACTTTTCATGAATAATCTGAACATAAACCCACAATTCATCGGATCCCAACAAACACACCGCACAATAGGATTACATCGGATAGATCAAAGCGAAGATGCGATGATCATTGTATTGAAGATCAAGAGATAGATAGATTGCCATCTAGGTACTAGCTATGGACCCATAGGTCGGCGGTGAACTACTCGCACATCATGAGGGCAGCAAGGTTGATGAAGAGGCCCTCTATGATCGATCCCCCCTCCGGCAGGGTGCCGGAACGGAGCTCCAGATGGCCTCGCGATGGAACAGAGACTTGCAGTGGCATAAAAAGGGTTTCGGGACTGCCTCCAGGGTTTTCAGAATATATGAGAGTTTATAGGCCAGAGAACGAGGTCGGGAGAGCCGCCAGGGGCCCACAAGCCATCAGGGCGCGGCCCCCCCAGGGCGCGTGATACGTCTCCAATGTATCTATAATTTTTGCTTGTTCCATGCTGTTATATATTCATTCTTGGATGTTTTACAATCATTTTATAGAAACTTTATATCGTTTTTTGGGACTAACCTATTGACATAGTGCCAAAGTGCCAGTTGCTATTTTCTCTTGTTTTTTACTTCGCGGGAAATCAATACCAAACGGAGTCCAATCGCGACGAAACTTTTTGGAGATTTTTTCTGGACCAGAAGACACCCAGTGGGCCAAAGAAGTGCCGGGGGAGTGGGCCGAGGAGACCACAACCCACCAGGGCACGCCACGGGGGCGCCGGCGCACCATGATGGGTTGTGCCCTCCTCGGGGCCCCTCTCCACCGCCTCTGATGCCTATAAATTTGCAAATATTCCAAAACCCCTAGGGGAGTCGACGAAACACAATTCCAGCCGCCGCAAGTTCTAGAACCTCGAGATCCAATCTAAACACCATCACAGAGGGGTTCATCTACCTCATAGGTGCCTCTCCAATGATGCGTGAGTAGTCCACCATAGACCTACGGGTCCGTAGGCAGTAGCTAGATGGCTTCCTCTCTCTCTTATGATTCTCAATACAATGGTCTCTTGGAGATCTATTTGATGTAAACTTTTGCGGTGTGTTTGTTGGGATCCGATGAATTTTGAGTTCATGATGAGTTTCTACCCATGAATATTATTTGAGTCTTCTTTGGTCTCTTATATGCGTGATTACTTATAGCCTCGTATTTCTTCTTTGAATCTTTGGTTTAGTTAGGCCAACTAGATCAATTTTTCTTGCCATGGGAAGAGGTGCTTTGTGATGGGTTCGATCTTGCGGTGTTCTTTCCCAGTGACAGAAGGGGCAGCAAGACATGCATGTATCGTTGCTATTAAGGATAACAAGATGGGGTCTATTCCTACATGAATAGATCTTGTCTACATCATGTCATCGTTCTTATCGCATTACTCCGTTTTTCCATGAACTTAATACACTAGATGCATGCTGGATAGCGGTCGATGTGTGGAGTAATAGTGGTAGATGAAGGCAGGAGTCGGTCTACTTATCTTGGACGTGATGCCTATATAATGATCATCGCCTTGGATATCATCATGACTATTCGATTTTCTATCAATTGCCCAACAGTAATTTGTTCACCCACCGTGCGCTATACTCATGAGAGAAGCCACTAGTGAACCCTACGGCCCCCGGGTCTACTTTTCCAACATATTGCTTTCAGATCTATCTTTTTTCATCTTTGTTTTCAGATCTACAAAACCAAAAACCCAAAAATATATTGCTGCATATTTTATTTGCCTTCTCTATTTTGTGTTCTTGAGAGATCTATCTCTCCTATCTATCACTACCTAATCTATCTTTTTCCCGTAGGGAGATTGACAACCTCTCATTCGCGTCGGGTTGCAAGTATTTGTTGTTTGTGTGCAGGTGCTGCTTATTGGGTGGTGGTGATCCTCCTACAGGTTCGATAACCTTGGTTTCATAACTGAGGGAAATACTTACCGTCGCTGTGCGGCATCATCCCTTCCTCTTTGGGGAAATACCGACGCAGTCTCAAGCCACGTCAAAGGAATTTCTGGCGTCGTTGCCGGGGAGGAAGCGGTCTCTTCTACGTGCCTATCGTAGGCGCCGAGGGGACTCCATCATCGTCTACCAGGTTCCTAATCACAAATCTCATCTCCTTGCAATTACATTATTTGCCATTTACCTCTCGTTTTCTTCTCCCCCACTTCACCAATTTGCCGTTTTATTCGCCCTCTTTTTCGTTTGCCTTTTTTCTCGCCGAATCTCTTTTTGTTTGCTTGTGTTGCCATGTGCCTTCTATTTGCTTGCATCTTCGCTTTCTAAAATCTATTGATATGGATCCTCATCCACTTGCTAATCTTTTCAAAAAACCAAATTATGATGAACCAATTGCTAGTGAGTTGAGTGCACTTGATTATCTCTATGAAGTTTTGTTTGAAAATCATGAATCTGAAAATTTTGATGAAGTGTTGAAAGAAGAAATTTATAAGGTGATTCCTGATAGCTCCTTGATTGAAAAGCATGATTGCAATGTTGCTACTATGAATTCTCTAAATATCCATGATGCTAATGAGATGCAAAGCCACAAGTTTGGGGATGCTATGTTTGATGAAGATGATATTTTTAGTCCCCCAAGTTTTGATGAGCAAATTTATTACGATTGCTTGCCTCCTATTTATGATGATGGCGATGACACGTATGTTGTGGAACGTAGTAATAATTCAAAATTTTCCTACGTGTCACCAAGATCAATCTAGGAGATCCTAGCAACGAGAGAGAGGGAGTGCATCTTCATACCCTTGAAGATCATTAAGCGGAAGTGTTACAAAGAACGCGGTTGATGGAGTCGTACTCGCGGCGATTCAAATCGTGGAAGATCCGACCCAAGCGCCGAACGGACGGCGCCTCCGCGTGCAACACACGTACAGCCCGGGGACGTCTCCTCCTTCTTGATCCAGCAAGGGGGGAAGGAGAAGTTGAGGGAGAGCTCCGGCAGCACGACGGCGTGGTGGCGGTGGAGCTCGTGGTTCTCCGGCAGAGCTTCGCTAAGCGCTACGGAGGAGGAGGAGGTGTAGGAAGGGGGAAGGGCTGCGCCAAGGGAAGGGTGTACCGCTGCCCTCCCACCCCCCACTATTTATAGGGGGAAGGGGAGAGGGGGCCGGCCCCCTTAGATCCATCTAGAGGGGGGCGGCGGCCCCCCTAGGGTTTCCAACCCTAGGCGCCTTGGGCCCTTGGGGGGCGCACCAGCTCACTAAGGGGCTGGTTCCCACCCAACTACAACCCATTAGGTCCTCCGGGGCAGGTGGACCCTCCCGGTGGACCCCCGGAACCCCTTCGGTGGTCCCGGTACAATACCGATAAACCCCGAAACCTTTCCGGTGACTGAAATTGGACTTCCCATATATAAATCTTCACCTCCGGACCATTCCGGAACTCCTCGTGACGTCCGGGATCTCATCCGGGAATCCGAACAACTTTCGGTAACCACATACAATTCCCATTACAACTCTAGCGTCACCGAACCTTAAGTGTGTAGACCCTACGGGTTCGGGAACCAAGCAGTCATGACCGAGACACCTCTCCGGCCAATAACCAATAGCGGGATCTGGATACCCATATTGGCTCCCACATGTTCCACAATGATCTCATCGGATGAACCACGATGTCGGGGATTCAATTAATCCCGTATACAATTCCCTTTGTCCATCGGTATGTTACTTGCCCGAGATTCGATCGTCGGTATCCCTATACCTTGTTCAATCTCGTTACCGGCAAGTCTCTTTACTCGTTCCGTAACACATGATCCCGTGACTAAATCCTTAGTCACATTGAGCTCATTATGATGATGTATTACCGAGTGGGCCCAGAGATACCTCTCCGTCACACGGAGTGACAAATCCCAGTCTCGATTCGTGCCAACCCAACAAACACTTTCGGAGACACCTGTAGTGCACCTTTATAGTCACCCAGTTACGTTGTGACGTTTGATACACCCAAAGCATTCCTACGGTATCCGGGAGTTGCACAATCTCATGGTCTAAGGAAATGATACTTGACATTAGAAAAGCTCTAGCAGACGAACTACACGATCTTGTGCTATGCTTAGGATTGGGTCTTGTCCATCACATCATTCTCCTAATGATGTGATCCCGTTATCAACGACATCCAATGTCCATGGCCAGGAAACCATGACCATCTATTGATCAACGAGCTAGTCATCTAGAGGCTCACTAGGGACATGGTGTGGTCTATGTATTCACACATGTATTACGGTTTCCGGCTAATACAATTATAGCATGAACAATAGACAATTATCATGAACAAGGAAATATAATAATAACCATTTTATTATTGCCTCTAGGGCATATTTCCAACAGTCTCCCACTTGCACTAGAGTCAATAATCTAGTTACATTGTGATGAATCGAACACCCATAGAGTTCTGGTGCTGATCATGTTTCGCTCGTGAAAGAGGTTTAGTCAACGGATCTGCGACATTCAGATCCGTATGTACTTTACAAATATCTGTATCTCCATCCTGAATGTAACCACGAATGGAGTTGAAGCGGCGCTTGATGTGCTTGGTCTTCTTGTGAAACCTGGGCTCCTTGGCAATGGCAATAGCTCCAGTGTTGTCACAGAAGAGAGTCATCGGGCCCGACGCATTGGGAATCACTCCTAGGTCGGTGATGAACTCCTTCATCCAGACTCCTTCCTGTGCTGCTTCCGAAGCAGCTATGTACTCCGCTTCACATGCAGATGCCGCCACGACGCTTTGCTTGCAACTGCACCAGCTGACTGCCCCACCATTCAAAATATACACGTATCCGGTTTGTGACTTGGAGTCATCCGGATCCGTGTCGAAGCTAGCATCGACGTAACCCTTTACGACGAGCTCTTCGGCACCTCCATAAACGAGAAACATATCCTTAGTCCTTTTCAGGTACTTAAGGATATTCTTGACCGCTGTCCAGTGTTCCAATCCGGGATCACTTTGGTACCTCCCTACCAAACTTATGGCAAGGTTCACATCAGGTCTGGTACACAGCATGGCATACATAATAGAGCCTATGGCTGAGGCATAGGGGATGACACTCATCTTTTCTCTATCTTCTGCCGAGGTCGGGCATTGAGCGGTGCTTAATCTCACACCTTGCAATACAGGCAAGAACCCCTTCTTGGACTGATCCATATTGAACTTCTTCAATATCTTGTCAAGGTATGTGCTTTGTGAAAGACCAATGAGGCGTCTCGATCTATCTCTATAGATCTTGATGCCTAATATGTAAGCAGCTTCTCCAAGGTCCTTCATTGAAAAACACTTATTCAAGTAGGCCTTTATGCTTTCCAAAAGTTCTATATCATTTCCCATCAACAATATATCATCCACATATAAAATGAGAAATGCTACAGAGCTCCCACTCACTTTCTTGTAAATACAGGCTTCTCCATAAGTCTGTATAAACCCAAACGCTTTGATCACCTCATCAAAGTGAATGTTCCAACTCCGAGATGCTTGCACCAGCCCATAGATGGAGCGCTGGAGCTTGCATACCTTGTCAGCATTCTTAGGATCGACAAAACCTTCCGGCTGCATCATATACAATTCTTCCTTAAGGAAACCGTTAAGGAATGCCGTTTTGACGTCCATTTGCCACATCTCATAATCATAAAATGCGGCAACTGCTAACATGATTCGGACGGACTTCAGCATCGCTACGGGTGAGAAGGTCTCATCGTAGTCAACTCCTTGAACTTGTCGATAACCCTTAGCGATAAGCCGAGCCTTATAGACGGTCACATTACCATCCGCGTCAGTCTTCTTCTTAAAGATCCATTTATTTTCTATGGCTTGCCGATCATCGGGCAAGTCCACCATAGTCCATACTTTGTTCTCATACATGGATCCTATCTCGGATTTCATGGCTTCAAGCCATTTGTTGGAATCTGGGCCCGCCATGGCTTCTTCATAGTTCGAGGGTTCACCGTTGTCTAACAACATGATTTCCAGGACAGGGTTGCCGTACCACTCTGGTGCGGACCGTGTCCTCGTGGACCTACGAAGTTCAGTAGTAACTTGATCAGAAGTTTCATGATCATCATCATTAACTTCCTCTCTAGTCGGTGCAGGCACCACAGAAACATTCTCCTGCGCTGCGCTACTTTTCGGTTCGAGAGGGGGTACAATTACCTCATCAAGTTCTACTTTCCTCCCACTTACTTCTTTCGAGAGAAACTCTTTCTCTAGAAAGGATCCATTCTTGGCAACAAAGATCTTGCCTTCGGATCTGAGGTAGAAGGTATACCCAATAGTTTCCTTAGGGTATCCTATGAAGACGCACTTTTCCGATTTGGGTTCGAGCTTTTCAGGTTGAAGTTTCTTGACATAAGCATCGCATCCCCAAATTTTCAGAAACAATAGCTTAGGTTTCTTCCCAAACCATAATTCATACGGTGTCGTCTCAACGGATTTAGACGGTGCCCTATTTAAAGTGAATGCGGCAGTCTCTAATGCATATCCCCAAAATGATAGCGGTAAATCAGTAAGAGACATCATAGATCGCACCATATCCAATAGAGTGCGATTACGACGTTCGGACACACCATTACGCTGAGGTGTGCCAGGCGGCGTGAGTTGTGAAACAATTCCACATTTCCTTAAGTGCGTGCCAAACTCGTGACTCAAATATTCTCCTCCACGATCAGATCGTAAAAAATTTATTTTCTTGTCACGTTGATTCTCTACCTCACTCTGAAATTCCTTGAACTTTTCAAAGGTCTCAGACTTGTGTTTCATCAAGTAGACATACCCATATCTGCTTAAGTCATCAGTGAGGGTGAGAACATAACGATAGCCACCGCGAGCCTCAACGCTCATCGGTCCACATACATCGGTATGTATTATTTCCAACAAGCTGGTTGCTCGCTCCATTGTTCCGGAGAACGGAGTCTTAGTCATCTTGCCCATGAGGCATGGTTCGCACGTGTCAAATGATTCATAATCAAGAGACTCCAAAAGTCCATCTGCATGGAGTTTCTTCATGCGTTTGACACCAATATGACCAAGGCGGCAGTGCCACAAGTATGTGGGACTATCATTATTAACCTTACATCGTTTGGCATTCACACTATGAATATGTGTAACATCACGTTCGAGATTCAATAAAAATAAACCATTGACCAGTGGGGCATGACCATAAAACATATCTCTCATATAAATAGAACAACCATTATTCTCGGATTTAAATGAGTAGCCATCTCGCATCAAACGAGATCCAGATACAATGTTCATGCTCAAAGCTGGTACTAAATAACAATTATTGAGGTTTAAAACTAATCCCGAAGGTAGATGTAGAGGTAGCGTGCCGACGTCGATCACATCGACCTTGGAACCATTCCCGACGCGCATCGTCACCTCGTCCTTTGCCAGTCTCCGCTTATTCCGCAGCTCCTGTTTTGAGTTACAAATGTAAGCAACCGCACCGGTATCAAATACCCAGGAGCTACTACGAGCGCTGGTAAGGTACACATCAATAACATGTATATCATATATACCTTTGACGTTGCCGACCTTCTTATCTGCTAAGTACTTGGGGCAGTTCCGCTTCCAGTGACCGGTTCCCTTGCAATAAAAGCACTCAGTCTCAGGCTTGGGTCCATTCTTGGGCTTCTTCCCGGCAACTGATTTACCGGGCGCGGCAACTGCTTTGCCGTCCTTCTTTAAGTTCTTCTTACCCTTGCTGTCGTGGATTTGTCACGGCAGATGTCCTAGTGTAAGGACTTAGTCGTGAGGTCCAGCGCACGTAACTGGTAGCTTGAGAGGGGTTGAGCGAGACGAGAGACGCGGAGTTTTTACCCAGGTTCGGCCCCTCCGATGGAGGTAAAAGCCTACGTCCTGCTTGTCTGGTATTAATGATGAGGAAGACCTCTTGGTTACAAGGATGATCTCTAGCCTTTAATCTGACTATCTTTTCTGACTTGTCTATGAGACCTGTCTATGAGACCTGTCTATGAGACGTCTAACCTGACCCTCTTGGGGTGACCCGCCCCTCCTTATAAAGGTTGAAGGGGCGGTTTACATGTAGAGTCTAAGTCGGATTGATGACTTCCCTTCGCGGGCTTCTCTTCATGGGCTTCCGAGTCCTGGGCTTGTAACCCCGCCCGGGCGGCTTACACCGGGCGGGTTACAACCAAGGCTTATCTTCAGAGACCCGTCTCCGGGACTGTCTGATAACACTGTTCACCTCCTGGCACTGTAGCAGCCGGGTTAACCTCCTGACACTGTAGCCCGGGTTAACATCCTGACACTGTAGCCGGGTTAGCATCCTGACACTGTAGCCGGGTTAGCATCCTGACACTGTAGCTGCCGGGTTACCATCCTGGCACTGTAGCTGCCGGGTTGCGATTGTCTGCCGGGTTAGAACTGTAACCAGGTCTGTACTGTTTGCCGGGTCAGCATGTCTGCCGGGTCAGTACTGTTCTCCGGGTCAGCACTGTTTGCCGGGTCAGCATGTCTGCCGGGTCATATCGCGGGGTAATATCCCCGTCATTAGCCCCCAGGTTAGCTTGAATTTATTCATGGTAAGCTCCATCGTCTTGCAGGTATATGTCCTTTGAAATAAAATATTGGGAATACAACACCCATATGCCGTTGAGTCGGCCTTCAATGCTCTTGGCGGGTCTCCTCCGCCGGGTTATAATCATTGATGGTGCCGGGTTATGATTGTTGGTGACGCCGGGTCAAATAACTGGACTCCAGCTGAAATTGACATCTTGAAAACTCTCCAATTTTTTGATATATTCATATTACCTGTAGCCCCCAAGCTCCAAGTTGATCCATGATGACTTGGCGCTTTGCAACAATATCTTTGATTGTGTAGCCCCCAAGTACCAGGTTGTCTTGCCTGCAGCAGCCTGGGACTTATAACTGTCTTATACTTTATAAAGCTTCAGCTGGTGTAGCCCCCAAGGGCCGGCTCATCAATATGTGATGCGCCGGGTCTTCAATTTGTACCTTATAATCTGTTTTGAACAACTGAATACTGTAGCCCCCAAGTGCCGGGTCGCACGCCTGCGGCGACTTGGGACTTTAGAAAATTTGATCTGAGCGGTGTAGCCCCCAAGTGCCAGGTCAGTAAGAAGTACTGGGCTGGGACTTAGAAAAATATTGAAAGGCTTGCTCATCTCCTTGAGATAACAGGGTCTTGTTGACAATGTAATGCTTTGAAAACTAGCTTGCATTAGCCCCCAAGTGCCGTGATGCATGCTTGCAGCGACATGGGACTTGCATACTTGTTATAAACTGGACTTTGAGTAATGTAGCCCCCAAGTGCCGGGTCGTCTGCCTGCGGCGGCTCGGGACTATTGTGATAATAATATGACTCATCATAATTTGTTGGATGAATCCTTGGCCGTGGTTGTAATATAACCCGGAATGAATATCCTGGAATAATTCCTTTGTCTTTGATATGAAATCCCTGCTCGTAGTTGCGGTGCAACCCGGCGAGTATGTGAGAAATCCATGATGAAGATCCAGCCATGTTGGCTATTAAAGATCTATTTGTTCTGGCGGCTTATCTTATAAGACAAGACCTGCAAAAATAAACAAAACAGAGTATATTCTGCATTGTTGTAAGGGCGGCTTGAAAAAGCACAACCCGGAGATGTTAAAATCTCGTATAGCCTTGCTTCCTCTTTCACAATCTTGCTCTGACCCGGTTTGGCAAACTGGCATGATATGTAAATATGATGCAATGCATGATGTAATGTATGATGCAATGCAATGTATGATGTTTCTTGCTTTGCCTTCCAAAAAATTCATATGATGGTTCTTCTGGGTGGACTCGATGCTTGAACTCATACCAGTGCAGGGTCTCTAACGAGAGTGACCGTCAACTCCTTTGAACGGCTCAGGGTCTCTAGGCGAGATTAACTGATAAGAGCGCAACGAACCAGAGAGAGACACAGCAGATGGGAGAGTTTACCTCGCCGCTGTAAGAGGCCCTTGCAGGGGGTAAGTTTTAGAACTCGCTGCACCCCTGACAAAGCGCATCTACTTACAGGCAGGTATAACCCGGAATTGTAGATGTAAGGGGTTGCCTCGCCGCTGTAAGAGGCCTTTGCAGAGGGTGAGTTTTAGAACTCGCTGCACCCCTGACAAAGCGCATCTACTTACAGGCAGGTATAACCCGGAATTGCAGATCGGAAAAGGAGGTAAGTTTTAGAACTCGCTGCACCCCTAGTGATCTTTGTTGACGTAGTCAACGTTTGGGTCCATGACCCGCCTTATAGTGGCTGAAGAGCCTGACCAAGAGGGTTGAAGCTTAACCCGGTGGGTTGAAAGCCCCCAAACGGCCTTGTCGATGATATCAACTGGCGTGCCATCTTGTAAGCCGCCGTCAGTTATGCCGGCAATTTGTAAGCCGCCGTTAAACAGGTATTATTTTGGCTGAAAAGCCTGATCAAGAGGGTTGAAGCTTAACCCGGCGGGTTGAAAGCCCCCAAATGACCTTGTTGAAGTATCAACACTATTGCA